>LR738715.1:689886207-689987552 GCA_902687465.1 Secale cereale | reverse complement strand
GGGGGGGGCTTTGCTCTTGTTGTGTGTCTGTTGTTGGCACCGACTGGACTCCCCAGCCGACCTCCGAGGAGCCGATGGAGCCATCTTTCCGGAAGCATCTACGTGCGCCTCGGACTTCATGGAAGAATCCGTTGTGGCCTACATGTCTGCTATGCTTAGCAGCTCGTCCAGTGTGGTGGGCTCGTCACGGAGGAGCTTGTGCTTGAGTAAGGTGCCTTCTCTGCACCTGGTGGCTTGCACCTCATGCACCCCTTCATAGGAATTGTGCAGCTCGGCTCAACACGTCAGGTAGTCACGAGCAGACTCGTTCGGACCTTGGACGCATAGGGAGAGCTATCGTGGCTTGGGCGGCCGCTTGTAGGTGCTGGTGAAGTTCCGAGTTAGAACGTTGGTGAGGTCCAACCAGCTATTGATACTGTTGGGCTTGAGGCTGTTTAACCATGTCCGGGATGTGCCCTGGAGCATGAGTGGTACATACTTCACCGCGACGTGCTTGTTGCCGGTGGCTATGCTGACGGCTGTGGAGTAATCCAACAGCCAGTCCTCTAGCTTCATGGATCCATTGTACTTGGGAGTGTCACGGGGAAGTGAGAAACTTTTGGGGAAAGGCTCTTCACGGATGCGGGGGCCGAAACAAGCCAGGCCGAGTGCATCTTCTTCCTCGACCAACTGGGACCGGCCCAGTCAGTCAAGGCGGTGGCGGGCATCGTTCTCCCCAACTCCCTCGCAGTGGCCCAAGCGGCCTCCGAGGGATAGATGGTCGACAGGAGGTGAGGATACATGCCTCTCCCAGCGAGGGGGAGGCGAGCACTCGTTTCGCCGCTCTACAGCCCTTGGGCGGCCGTCTTGATCGTGCTCGATGGTGATGCGAGTCTGCCGACTGCGGCTGGCAGCCGGCTCTGAGTTGTGCCGACTGCGAGCGTCGACTGTTGATGAACGGGACGTAGCCCCTTGCTCCCGCCGAAGAGGACGGTTGTCTGCTTGCGTGTAAGCTTCCAAAGCCCGGTGGTGGGCTTCCTATTGTTCGGCAGCCGTTTTGAGGAGCTGTTGGACGCGCTGTGTCATGCAGCGAAGCTCATCTCCCTCCAAATGGTTCATCTCGTCAACCGCTGCCTGGGCAGCTTTTAGGTTTTCCAACGGAGTGGCGTATACCGGTCGTGGGGCACCCAGCATGCTTGCAAGGGCCCCGCCTCTTCCACGGATGGCGTCGTCTCGGCTGGGCTCACCAGCAACCGTTGTGCGGCCTATGGCACGATCGATCTCGCGGCGGTAGGCATCGGTGAGGCGCCGGGAGGCGGCCAAATTGTTGGCATTGTCGAGGAGCGAGACGCGGAGTGCTTCCAGCGCCGCGCCGTCCGCTCCCGCAGCGATGGGAGCAGAAAGACTCCTCATTGTCGCCTGCAGCGGGTCCTGGCCAGACCCGCTAGAGGGCCCTTCGTGGCTGGCAGCTAGCACCTCCTTGACGGTGCTGACGCTTGTGTCGCAGGTCGCAGGGGGTAGGGGGTCGTCGATGACCACCACGTGGTTCGGGAAGAAGTCGGTGGATGCCGTGTCGAGGTCGACGGTCATGTCGACGGGTGGATCAGATGAGCCAATGGACTCCATGTCGGAGGTGCGCTCGTCGATGATGTGTAGCTTGTCGAGGAGCTCGAAGAGGCAGCTCTCCGAGCCGACTGTTTCTGCGACCGAAGAGGGCTCGTTGTGGAGGTGGACCTCGCCGAGAAGATCGGTGAGATTGCTCGCGGCGCATGCGGCCTCAGTGCCGCAAAGCATCCCGCGGCATCCACGCCATTAGGCGTGCCGGGCTGGCTATGCTCGCCAGGGAGGAATGAAGTTCCCGTCCAGAACATGTCTCCGGACGACGGTGCACCTTGCCCCATGGTGGGCGCCAAATGTCGGGGTTTTGGTGCAACATATGCCAAAGGATGGCTTATCATGCATGGGGACAAGAGTACGTCGTTGGGCCCTGGAAGCGGGATACGGCGATACTTAGGACGCCTACGAATCTTACCCAGGTTCGCGGCTCTCCATGGAGATAACACCCCTAGTCCTGCTCTGCGGGGACTCCGCGTCATGACTAATGTCAATATGGTAGCTACAAGGTTGCTCCTTGAGCTGTGTCGTCTAGAGGAGGAAGAAGGGCAAGGCTAGCTCTCTACCTTCTTTCTAGGGAATGGGAGTGATCGCTAGGGTTTCTCCCAATTGGTGTCTCCCTCTCTTTGTGTGTCTCCTTTAAGGTTTAACCCCTCCGCATGGAGGACCCTGGGGGTTTATATAGGCCTACCCCCAGGGGTACAATGGTAATCTGGGCGGGTGGATCCTCTCGTGCCTTGGCCACCTCATCTCACAATTTCGCAACCTCCGTGTTATGCTGTGTTTGAGTCGCCAGAGTCACTTCCGCAGCCAAAAGAGTCGCCAAAGCATCCAGGAGTGCAGATAAGACTTGAGCCGGCGGACGAGCAGAACCGTTCACACCAGCCGTTGAACTAGACATCATGGCCGCATCGGCTCGTGACTATAACACTGGTTGCATGCTGGCTATGAAGATTTCAGCTCTGCTCGGCAGCTCACATGCCTCTGAAATACTATCACAAGCGGAATGGCCCCCAAGCCCGCCGTCTTGTAGCTGATAGATCGATTCGGTATTGCCCGTTGAGTACTCATCACCTGAGTAGATGGTCGTATTCCCACTAGATACAGAACCTTCCTCAAGATCCGCCCCATGAATAAAGCCGATGAAAGCACACTTCCGGGCGGGTTGGACCCTGGCGGGTCTCGTGCACCGGGCCATTTCAATGGTGTCGGTGTAGGCATCTGGCTCAGGCTCTGATTCGCTGATCTTGCCGATGAAGTATGGATTTCGTCGAAGGGGACCCAGTACCCGTACTCGATTGAATCGGCCTCGGGACCCTAGCATGCGTCGTCGATGTAGATCTTGCCGCAATGGCTCTTGGTTATCCGCCCACGGCATATCCCTTGATCCGTGAGAATTTGCCCTTCAAGAACTCGAAATCACCATGCTCTGGCCCCACGATGGGCGGCAACTGTCATGGTTTTGTCATGGCAGATGTGCTAGAAAAATTACTTAGGTGTGCAGCCATCGCAACGTAGTTAGCTTGAAGGAGTTGAACGGGACAAAGAACACAAAGTGTTTACCCATGTTCAGCCCCTCACGATGGAGGTAAGAGCTTACATCCTCCTTATAGTTGTATTTCTTGGGTTTCGTTTACAAGGGAGCGAATACGCTTGACCGAGTTCTCGATTTCTTGTTTTCTTGAGTTAACCCGCCGCCGGGTATCACCTTTATATACACAGGTTGTGACCCAGAGGGTTACACCGCCAAAACCGGCTTACACAACGTGACCAGCTCGGTTTCTATCTAATCCTATCTTACATGGCAAGTCATCATATGGCGGTTCATAAGCCCGGGTCTTGGGACCTCACCAGGCCTGCTTCTAAGAGACGCCATCTTCAAACTTCTCTTTGGGACTCCTTGGACTTTCTTCATATTAAATCGCCAACGGTGTAACCCGGCCCCACCTGGTCGGGTCACACCTCAGAGTTATGTCCCCAACAGGAGGGTAGGACAAAAGATGTCATACAAGTTCTTTCCAAAAGAAAGTATGACTATTTACAGAATGCATGCGTACATTACATTTATGAATTGGAGCTAGTGTAGTATCACCCTAGGTTATAACTTTTACATGATGAATATCATCCAACAAATTGCTGATCAAATGCCTACGATTTTCCTATATATTGGTCTTGCTAAGTTACTATTGATGCTGTTAATATTGCTACTGCTACAAAATCACTGCTGTCGCTATTACCGTTACTGTTGTTGTTACCACAACTATCAAAACTATCATACTACTGTGCTACTGATCACTTTGTTGCAGATAATTAATATCCAGGTGTGGCTGAATTGATAACTCAGTTTCTAATACTTGCAAATATTCTTTGGCTCCCCTTGTGTCGAATCTACAAATTTGCGTTGAATACTCTACCCTCGAAAACTGTTGCGATCCCATATACTTGTGGGTTATCAAGACCTTTTTCTGGCATCGTTGCCGGGGAGCATAGCTATATTTGTCAAGTCACTTCGGATTATTATCTATCTATCACTATGAATAATATGAAGTACGATTGAACTAAGATCTTTCCCTCAACTAGAAGGGACGGTAAGGAATTGCCATCACACTCTCACTTGATTCTCCTTCAGTTATAAGTAAGCTTTCTACACCACACTCTGCTATAAATACTGATATGTCGCAAGTTATTGATGATGCTACATGTGCTATGAATGATGCTTATGATAATTCTAGTACCTTGCTTGATAAGAATGTGCCATTGGGTGAAGTTCTTGATGAACAACTTGCTACACTTAATGATATTGAGAGTGCTACAATTGATGAGACTGTTGAAACTGATGAAGTGTTTGAAACTGAAAATTTTGAAACACCTATTAGATCTAGCCACCCTAGATATGAATTGCCAAAAGTACCTAAAGGTTATGTTATGGATGAGGAGACTACTAGAGACTTTCTTGCTTGAAATGATAGAGATGACCTTAAGAGTCTACTATGCAAACTAAAAGAAAAATCTTTGAATGCTAGAATGAAATGTGATCCTAAGTTTGCTACTTCGCCTATCTTTGTTAATGATAAGGATTATTAGTTCACTGTTGACCCAGAGTTAATTACTTTGGTAGAGTTTGATCCCTTCCATGGCTATGAAACTGAAACCATAGTGGCACATCTTACTAAGTTGAATGATATAGCCACCCTATTTGCTCCTGATGAGAAAATTCGCTACAATTATATTCTCAAGTTATTTCCATTCCCATTAAAGGGTGATGCTAAAGCTTGGCACAATACTCTTACTCCTGGTTGTGTGCGTAGTCCCCAGGACATGATGTATTACTTCTTTGAGAAATATTTTCCAGCTCATGAGAAACAAACTGCCTTGCAGGAAATATTTAACTTTGTGCAAATTGAAGAAGAGAGTATCCCACAAGCCTGGGGGAGGCTTCTCCACTTGCTAATTGCTTTGCCTGATCATCCTCTTAAGAAAAATGAAATTCTTGAGATCTTTGCTACTTCTCGAGCTTGCGTTGTATTCCCTCGAAGAGGAAAGGGTGATGCAGGACAGTAGCGTAAGTATTTCCCTCAGTTTTATAGAACCAAGGTATCAATCCAGTAGGAGACCACGAGCGACTCCCTTGCACCTGCACAAACAAATAAGAACTTCACAGCCAACGCGATAAGGGGGTGTCAATCCCTTCACGGTCACTTACGAAAGTGAGATCTGATAGATAGGATAGGATAATATTTTTGGTATTTTTGGTATGAGAACCGAAAATAAAGAAAGTAAATAAGCAAGGGCAACAAGAATTGAAGGTAAAGTAATATGATAAAGATAGACCCCGGGGCCATAGGTTTCACTAGTGGCTTCTCTCATGATAGCAAAATTCTACGGTGGGTGAACAAATTACTGTCGAGCAATTGATAGAAAAGCGCATAGTTATGAGAATATCTAAGCATGGTCATTATATATAGGCATCACATCCGTAACAAGTAGAACGAAATGATTTTGCATCTACTACTATTACTCCACATATCAACCGCTATCCAGCATGCATCTAGAGTATTAAGTTCATAAGAACAGAGTAACACCTTAAGCAAGATGACATGATGTAGACGGATAAACTCAAGCAGTATGATATAAACCCCATCTTTTTATCCTCGATGGAAACAATACAATAAATGTTTTGCTGCCCCTACTGTCACTGGGAAAGGACACAGCAAGATTGAACCCAAATTCAAGCACTTCTCCCATTGCAAGAACTATAGATATAATAGGCAAAACCAACCCAATAATTAGAAGGGACTTGCAAGGATATTATAATCATACATAAAAGATTTCAGAAAAGAATCAAATATTGTTCATAGATAATTTTGATCATAAACCCACAATTCATCGGATCTCGACAAACACACCGCAAAAAGATTACATCGAATAGATCTTCTCGAAGATCAAGGGGAACTTTGTATTGATATCCTAAAAGAGAGAAGAATCCATCTAGCTAATAACTATGGACCTGATGGTCTGTGGTAAACTATTCACAACTCATTGGTGAGGCTATGGTGTTGATGTAGATGCACTCCGTGATCGATCCCCCCTCCGGCGGAGCTCCAGAACTGGCCCCAAGATGGGATCTCACGAGAACAGAAGGTTGCGGTGGTGGAATTAGGGTTTTCTCTGTTGCCTCGATGTTATCAGGGTACGTGGATATATATATAGGTGGAAGGAGGGCACCGGGGGAGCCAGAGGGGGCCCACGAGGATGGGGGGCGCGCCTGCCCCCCTGGGAAAGCCCGACCCCCTCGTGGCCGCCTCTCTCGTTCCATCGCGTGTACTCCAAGTCTTCTGTGTAGATACGGTTCCAAAAATAACTCTCCCAAAGGTTTCATTCCATTTGCACTCCGTTTGATATTCCTTTTCTGCGAAACGCTAAAATAGGCAAAAAAACAACAATTTGCACTGGGCCTTGGGTTAGTAGGTTAGTCCCAAAAATAATATAAAAGTGCATAATAAAGCCCATTAAAAATCCAAAACAGGATATATAATAGCATGGAACAATAAAAAATTATAGATACGTTGGAGACGTATCAAGCATCCCCAAGCTTAATTCATGCTCGTCCTCGAGTAGGTAAATGATAAAAGAAGAATTTTTGATGTGGAATGCTAACCAACATAATTCTTCAATGTAATTCTTTTTGTTGTGGCATGAATTTTCAGATCCGAAATATTCAAGACAAAATTTTATATTTACATAAGAATAATAATACTCCAAGCATACTAACCAAGCAATCATGTCTTCTCAAAATAACATGGCCAAAGAAAGTTCATCCCTGCAAAATCATATAGTTAGGCTATGCTCCATCTTCGTCACACAAAATATTGCAATCATGGACAACCCCACAGCCAAGCACTTGTTTCATACTTTAATTTTTTCAAACTTTTTCAACTTTCACGCAATACATGAGCATGAGCCATGGACATATCACTATGTGGAATAGAGTGGTGGTTGTGGAGAAGACAAAAGAGGAAGATGGTCTCAGATCAACTAGGTGTATCAATGGGCTATGGATATGCCCACCAATAGATATCAATATGAGTGAGTAGGGATTGCCATTTAACGGATGCACTAGAGCTAAAAATGTATGAAAGCTCAACAAAAGAAACTAAGTGGGTGTGCATCCAACTTGCTTGCTCATGAAAACCTAGGGCATTTGAGGAAGCCCATCGTTGGAATATACAAGCCAAGTTCTATAATAAAAATTCCAACTAGTATATGAAAGTGACAATACAGGAGACTCTATGTCATGAAGATCATGGTGCTACTTTGAAGCACAATTGTGGAAAAAGATAGTAGCATGGTCCCTTTTCTTGTCATCATTTTTTTCTTTTTTTTTTCTTTCTTTTTTTTCTTTCTTTTTTTCTTTTTTTGGGCCTTTCTTTTTTTCTTTGGCCTTTCCTTCTTCTTCTTTTCTTCTTTATTCTTTGGGACAATGCTCTAATAATGATTAATATCACACTTCTATTGATTTACAAATCGATATTACAACTCGATACTAGAACAAAGTATGGCTCTATATGAATGCCTCCGGCGGTTTACCGGGATGTGCAATGAATCAAGAGTGACATGTATAAAAATAATGCATGGTGGCTTGGCCCCAAATACGATGTCAACTACATGATCATGCATGGAAATATGACAATGATGAAGTGTGTCATAGCAAACGGAACGTTGGAAAGTTGTATGGCAATATATCTCGGAATGACTATGGAAATGCCATGGTAGGTAGGTATGGTGGCCGTTTTGAGGAAGGTATATGGTGGGTGTATGGTACTGGCGAGAGTTGCACGGTACTAGAGAGGCTAGCAATGGTGGAAGGGTGAGAGTGAATATAATCCATGGACTCAACATTAGTCATAAAGAACTCACATACTTCTTGAAAAAATCTACAAGTCATCAAAACAAAGTCCTACACGCATGCTCCTAGTGGAAGGGTTGGTAGGAGTTAACCATCGCGCGATCCCTACCTCCACACAAAGGATGACACTCAATGAAATACTTTATGCTTCAAGTTTGTCACACAACGGTTACCATACATGCATGCTACGGGACTTGCAAACCTTAACACAAGTATTTCTCAAATTCATAACTACTCTACTAGCATGACTCTAATATCACCATCCTAATATCTCAAAACAATCATCAAGTATCAAACTTCTCATTATATTCAATGCACTTTATATGAAAGTTTTTACTATACTCATCTTGGATGCCTATCATATTAGGACAATTTGTATAACCAAAGTACATTACCATGCTGTTCTAAAAGGCTCTCAAAATAGATATAAGTGAAGCATGAGAGATCAATAATTTCTACAAAATAAGACCACCACCGTGCTCTAAAAGATATAAGTGAAGAACTAGAGCAAAACTATCTAGCTCAAAAGATATAAGTGAAGCACATAGATTATTCTAATAAATTCTAAACCATATTTATCTCTCTCAAAAGGTGTGTCCAGAAAATATGATTGTGTCAAACTAACAAGCAAAGACTCAAATCATACATGACGCTCCAAGCAAAACACATATCATACGGTGAATAAAAATATAGTCCCGAGTAAAGATACCGATAAACGAAGACGAAAGAGGGGATGCCTTCCCGGGGCATCCCCAAGCTTAGGCTTTTGGTTATCCTTGAATTTTACCTTGGGGTGCCTTCGGCATCCCCAAGCTTAGGCTCTTGCCACTCTTTATTCCAGAGTCCATCAAAGCCATACTCAAAACATGAAAACTTCACAATACAAAACTTAGTCAAAAATCTCGTGAACTCCGTTAGTATAAGAAAACAAACCACCACTTAAAGGTACTGTAATGAACTCATTATTTTTTTATATTGGTGTTAATGCTACTATATTCCAACTTCTCTATGGTTCATACCCCCCGATACTACTCATAGATTCATCAAAATAAGCAAACAACACATGAAAAACAGAATCTGTCAAACACAGAACAGTCTTTAGTAATCTGTAACTTTCAAATACTTCAGTAACTCAAAAAATTGAAATAAATTGGTAAACATGAGGAATTTTTCTATTAATCATCTGCAAAAAGAATCAACTAAAGAGCACTCTCCAGTAAAAAAATTACATCCAATCTCGTGAGCGCTAAAGTTTCTGTTTTTATAGCATGATCATATAAACTTCACACAAGTCTTCCCAAAGGTTCCACTTGGAACAAACACTAATTAAAACACAAAACCACATCTAAACAGAAGCTATATGCAATATTTATTCCTAAACATAAGTAAAAACAAAGAAAATAAAATTGGGTTGCCTCCCAACAAGCGCTATCGTTTAACGCCCCTAGTTAGGCACGATACAAGAATAGATCTAGGTATTGCCATCTTTGGTAGGCAATCCATAACTGGCTCTCATAATAGATTCATAAGGTAATTTAATTTTCTTTCTAGGAAAGTGTTCCATGCTTTTTCTTAACAGAAATTGGAATCTAATATTTCCTTCCTTCATATCAATAATTGCACCAATCGTTCTAAGGAAAGGTCTACCAAGAATAATAGGACATGAATGATTGCAATCTATATCAAGAAAACTGAAATCTATGGGCACATAATTCCTATTGGCAACAATAAGAACACCATTAATATTTCCCATAGGTTTCTGAATGGTAGAATCCACAAGATGCAAATTTAAAGAACAATCATCAAGTTCATGGAAACCTAACATATCACACAAGGTTTTTGGAATTGTGGAGACACTTGCACCCAAATCACACAAAGCAAAGCATTCGTGATCTTTAATCTTAATTTTAATAGTAGGTTCCCACTCATCATAAAGCTTTCTATGGATAGAAACTTATAATTCAAGTTTTTCATCATAAGATTGCATTAAAGCATCAACTATGTGTTTGGTAAAAGCTTTATTTTGACTATAAGCATGAGGAGAATTTAGCACAGATTGCAACAAAGAAATACAATCTATTAAAGAGAAATTATCATAATTAAATCCCTTGAAATCCAAGATAGTGTGTTCATCGCTATGCAAAGTTTTGATCTCTTCGATCCCACTTTTAACAATTTTAGCATCAAGATCTAAAAACTCCGAATCATTGGGACGCCTCTTAACTAAAGTAGACTCATCTCCAGTCCCATATTTATCAAGATTCATACTAGAAAACAAAGATTTAATATGAGACACATCAATAACTTTCAGATCTTCATCTTTATTTTCATGATAATTAGAAGAACACGCTTTCATAAAGCAATCTTTTTTAGCACGCATCCTAGCGGTTCTTTCTTTGCACTCATCAATGGAAATTCTCATGGCTTTGAGAGACTCATTGATATAATGCTTAGGTGGAATAGATCTAACTTTTAAAAAATCAACATCAAGAGTAATCTATCCACGTTTCTAGCCAACTCATCAATATTAAGCAATTATTCTTCAAGCAAAGCACATAATTTTTTTGCGAATTCATAAACTCTTTAACACTAGATTCAAAATCAGAGGGCATCTTACTAAAATTTCCATAAGAGTTATTGTAGGAATTACCATAATTGTTAGAGGAATTACTAGGAAAAGGCCTAGGATCAAAGTTCCCTCTACAAGCATTGTTACCAAAATTATTCCTACCAACAAAATTCACATCCAAAGATTCATTATAATTTTCAATCAACGTGGATAAAGGCATATCATTAGGATCAGAAGAAGCACTCTTAGCAGCAAATAATTTCATAAGTTCATCCTTTCTACTCAAAACACTAATCTCTTCAATAGCAAATAATTTCATAAGCTCATGATCTGGTTGCTTAAAATTTATAATAATGTTTCTAAGAGAGATAATCTTAGCTGGAGGAAAATACTTAGAGATAAAGGCATCTTTGCACTTATTCCACGAATCAATACTATTTCTAGGCAAAGAGGAAAACCAGGTTTTAGCATGATCTCTAAGTGAAAACGGAAATAGATTCAATTTAACAATATCATTATCTGTATATCTCTTCTTTTGCGTATCGCACAAATCAACAAAGTTGTTTAGATGGGTAGTGGCATCTTCACTAGGAAGGCCGGAATATTGATCTTTCATGACAAGATTCAATAGAGCAGCATTGATCTCACTAGATTCAGCATCGGTAATAGGAGCAATCGGAGTGCTGATAAAATCATTATTGTTGGTATTGGAAAAGTCACACAATTTGGTATCATCTTGAGCCATAGTGACAAGCAAGCTATCCAACACAAAAGCAAACAAGAGGGAAGCGAATGGTAAACACACGGAAAAAGAAGGGCGAATTAAACGGCAAGCGTGAAGTGGGGGAGAGGAAAACGAGAGGAAAATAATGTAATAAGAAGGATAAGGGTTTGTGATAGGTACTTGGTATATGACTTTTGCGTAGATGTCCCCGGCAACGGCGCCAGAAATTCTTCTTGCTACTTCTCGAGCTTGTGTTGTATTCCCTCGAAGAGGAAACGGTGATGCAGCACAGTAGCGTAAGTATTTCCCTCAGTTTTTGAGAACCAAGGTATCAATCCAGTAGGAGACCACGCGCGAGTCCCTCGCACCTACACAAACAAATAAGAACTTCGTAGCCAACGCGATAAGGGGTTGTCAATCCCTTCACGGTCACTTACGAAAGTGAGATCTGATAGATAGGATAGGATAATATTTTTGGTATTTTTGGTATAAGAACAGAAAGTAAAGAAACTAAATAAGCAACGGCAACAAGAATTGAAGGTAAAGTAATATGATAAAGATAGACCAGGGGGCCATAAGTTTCACTAGTGGCTTCTCTCATGATAGCAGAATTCTTCGGTGGGTGAAGAAATTACTGTCGAGCAATTGATAGAAAAGCGCATAGTTATGAGAATATCTAGGCATGATCATTATATATAGGCATCACGTCCGTGACAAGTATACCAAAACGATTCTGCATCTACTACTATTACTCTACACATCGACCGCTATCCAGCTTGCATCTAGAGTATTAAGTTCATAAGAATAGAGTAACGCCTTAAGCAAGATGACATGATGTAGAGGGATAAACTCAAGAAATATGATATAAACCCCATCTTTTTATCCTCAATGGCAACAATACAATACGTGCCTTGCTGCCCCTACTGTCACTGGTAAAGGACACCACAAGATTGAACCCAAAGCCAACCACTTCTCCCATTGCAAGAACTATAGATCTTGTAGGCCAAACCAAACCAATAATTCGAAGAGACTTGCAAGGATATTGTAATCATACATAAAAGATTTCAGAAAAGAATCAAATATTGTTCATAGATAATCTTGATCATAAACCCACAATTCATCGGATCTCGACAAACACACCGCAAAAAGATTACATCGAATAGATCTCCTCGAAGATTAAGGAGAACTTTGTCTTGAGATCCAAAAAGAGAGAAGAAGCCATCCAGCTAATAACTATGCACCCAAAGGTCTGTGGTAAACTACTTACAACTCATTGGTGAGGCTATGGTGTTGATGTAGAAGCACTCCGTGATCGATCCCCCCTCCGGTGGAGCTCCGGAACAGGCCCCAAGATGGGATATCAAGGGAACGGAAGGTTGCAGTGGTGGAATTAGGGTTTTCTTTGTTGCCTCGATGTTTTCAGGGTATGTGGATATATATATATATATAGGAGGAAGGAGGGCATCGGGGGAGCCAGAGGAGGCCCACGAGGGCGGGGGCACGCTCTGCCCCCTCGTGGCCGCCTCTCTCGTTCCCGCGTGTGTAGTCCAAGTCTTTTGTGTAGATACGGTTCCAAAACTAACTCTCCCGAATGTTTCATTCCATTTGGACTCCGTTTGATATTCCTTTTCTGTGAAAGACTGAAATA
Source organism: Secale cereale (assembly GCA_902687465.1). NCBI lineage: Eukaryota > Viridiplantae > Streptophyta > Magnoliopsida > Poales > Poaceae > Secale > Secale cereale. The sequence continues at coordinate 689,974,612 of LR738715.1, read as the reverse complement.
GGAAAATAACAGCAATTTGCATTGGGCCTTTGGTTTGTAGGTTAGTCCCAAAAATAATATAAAAGTGTATAATAAAGCCCGTTAAACATTCAAAACAGAATATATAATACCATAGAACAATAAAAAATTATAGATACATTGGAGACGTATCAATCTTCTATAATGGACTAACCGATGCTTCTAGGGATTTCCTAGATAGTTGTACCGGTTGTGTTTTCGGGGAAAGGACCGTTGAACAGGCTGAAGAATTATTGAATAATATATTAAAAAATTATGATGAATGGACATTTCCTGAACCATTACCCGAACCAGCTCCGAAGAAGAGAGGAATCTTATATCTTAGTCCCGAAGATATGCAACAGGCAAAGAAAAGTATGAAGGAAAACGGTAATAGAGCCGAGGATGTTAAGAATTTACCACCTATTGAAGAGATGCATGGACTTAACATACCACCACCCAAGGTGGTTGAGGTAAATTCTTTGTTAAAGTTTGATGAAGGTGATATCCCTTACAATAAGCATCCTAGTCAATGCCTTTGTGAGTTTGATAACTATATTATGAAACAAGATCACTTCAATGGCAATGTCATGAAACAATTAAAATAAATTTCGATATGATTGCTCGCTTGAGTGACTTGTTATTTAGAATCTCTAATGATGTTAGGGGTGTGGGAAAACATGCTTCTATGGTTCTAACTCAGTTAGAATAAGTTGCCAAATCTAAAAAAGAATTACTTGATGAAAAGTATAATAATATAAATGATTTTGCTGTTAGAGTAGGAACTAGAGAAGGTAAAATGACTCGGGAGCCACTTTATCCTGAGGGACACCCTAAGAGAATTGAACAAGATTCACAAAAACTTAACACAGATGCACCTAGTCCTACTAGAATGAAACAGAAGAAAAATGATAGGACTTTACACACCTCTAGTGAACCTTAAAAACCTCCCGAAAGTAGTAAAGATGCCTCTATCTCTGATGCTGAAACTCAATCTGGTAATGAACATTCATCTAGTTATAATGAAAAAGAAAATGATGATGTTCATAAAGGCACTCAACCAAAATTTGATAAACAACCATATAATGATGTTGAGATAGAGCCTGTTGTGGACCTTGATAACCCACAACCTAAAAATTGAAGATATCACAAAAGAGATTTTGTTCCTAAGTAACATGGAAAGGAAACAAAACCATCACATGTACGCGTCGGTGCTATACAAATGGTGCTAAACCCCTTTCCGTGATGACATTTGGAACCGTCGCCTAGTGAGTGTGGGCGATAGGGGGGTCCTTCACGACCCAGAAATCATCGGGGATAGGCCCTCCCGGGACACCAAATGAGCTCGTGTGCGATCGGGTGAGGCATCGAAATCCAATCATTTCCTTAGGTATGTACATCCCACACGGTGAATCCCAGAAAAACATTTCCGTAGGTATGTATATCGCACATAGTCAATCGAAGGAATACGTTTCCGTTCTTATATACATCCCACACAGTGAATCCAGGGATAATGTTTTCGTTCGTATGTATATCACACACAGTCAATCCAAGGAATATGTTTCCGTTCTTATGTACAACCCACATAGTCAATCTAGGGAAAACATTTCTGTTCGTATGTACATCCCACACAGTTTTATGTGTAGGCTCGTGTGTGAAAGGCGTAACTATCACACACGTCTGCCTTGGTTAACTGTTTGCTTTTATCAACTACATCATATGCGATTTGATGAAGAAAACTGTGTGGCATTGGGCTATCCATCAAAAGCGCTTTTACTGCTAGAACCGTTTGCAAAGATCCATGACACATTTAGCAGGTTTATTAGTTTACAATTAATAATTCCAGTATTACGCAAATTCACATTTCATATCGAACAGCTGTTTGCCAATTTCATATCAGGTACATAAATACATAAATACATTATAACATCACAGTACGATAGCTACATGAAAATAGCACAATACAACATATATTTAGTTCAACTTCATAAAAACATTATTAGCACAATATATTCATTTCCCTAATCGAGAAGAACCTGTTTTGCACGGGCCTACTGGGAAAGTGTAACATCCCAATTTTCAATTTGGATGTTAACATAGATCATTCATATGCATTCATCATTTGAGCATTTTTTAAATTTGATTTTATATGAAAATTGATCCAAAGACTTTAAACAACTCAAGGACCCAAGTGAGAGAGTTGGAAGTTTTCCAAATAGGACCCACAATTTTTATTATTTTCCAAGTGGGATTGGATCAAATATTATTTTACCAATTTTAATTTTCAATATTTTTAAATTAATGAGAGAAGATAATATGACTTCTTCAAATAGAATAAAAATGTTGGAATTTGAATTTTGAGTAAAAATATGTTTATTGGATTTTTAATTGCCAAAGTATTTTCTTTTTAGTATTTTATTAGTACTAAAAAATTATTTTATTTTAGGAATTTAGGCTCAGAAAAATGTTCACCAGGTCAATAATAAGGCCCTATGTACGTGTGAATTTTTCTATAATTTTTAAAAATATATTAACTATAATTTTTTTCTATTTTTCTGTAATTTCAGAAAAATGTTTAAAAAAAAGTTTTGCTAGGTCATCTCCAGCTCCCAGCCGGGCCCAGCCCAGCGTCGCCACCGCCTCCTGTCCCGTACGCTGACCGGACTCCCGCTAGTGTCTGTGTTGCCGCCGCCGCCGCCGTCGCCCCCTTGCGCAAGTCGGACCCGCCAGGGCCCCTATATAACGGCCCCTTCGGCCTCCACACCACCACCGTCGCCGAGCCGCTCATCGCCGGCCCATTGTAGCCGCCGCCGGCCGCGCCCACCGCCGACGCCGCTGCCCCACACCGCCCACACCACCACATCGCTCCTCCTCCCCGCCGCCGACGCCAACCGCCGCCGTCCTCTCCGTCGAACGCCGCCGCCGGGAACCCAAACCACCGGAGCTCCGCCACCCAATCCACTCGAACCCGGCCCGCCGGTCTAATCGGTAATTAACTGAACCGGTCTTTTTCCCGGTTTATTAAAACAATAGATCGGTTTTTTTAAACCCTAGATCTGCGTTTTAGGGTTTAGTTATTCAGTGAACGTTCACTGGTTAGTTCAGAAAAACAAACGTTCGTTATTTAGTCTTTTTTTCTGTTTTTTTTCATCAGGGACCTATCCATGATTAAAGTTTTTTACATATTAGTCCCTAATCTTAAAATGATCAATCCTTTTTTACTCGTTAGTCGGAATTAGATGAAACCAACGCCAAACTCTTCGTTTTGATCTCATCTATCCAGTAATCCAACTCAAATTTGTTCTTGGAAGTTATAAAATTTGAATTTAAACATATTTGTATTTGAACTTCTTTTGATCGTAACTTTAGTTTCGTAACTCCGTTTGAGTTGATTCTTTTTGCAAATCGAAGCTCTTGACCTAAACTTTCTGATATGGCCAAATGCACTTAATTTTGATACTGATAGAAATTGTTTTCTATTGCAAGAGTCATTTTCTTGTTTTCATAGTTTTTCAAGATCCGTTCTTCGATTTTGTTGCATGATTTCTTATGTATGCTATTGTTTGATTGCGATAGAATTTTCGGAGTGCGAAGCTTGCTACTACGAGTCTCTTGGTTTTAACGATCATTAGCAAGGCAAGATCATACTTTGATCATACTTTTCAATACCCAGTTTTTATTGCATTAGTTCTATCCTCACAGATTTGCATGAGTAGGACTTGGTTACATGTGGTATTCCTGAGTAGTTCATGAGGTAGGAACCCAATGACTTGAGATCAACCCCAGTAATATACATTTTGTTACTTATTGCTTACTCATGCTCGTAGACGTGGATTGGTATGTGAGATTCATAAAAGTTGTGAGTGTAATAACAACTAAGGGAAAGTTTAAGGTGGCAACTTTAATACACATCTGGGTGGATTGGTTCTAGGGCACCTGGAGAATCCATTGTTGTCCTAGGATATCCCGGAGGAACCATGTGATCATCCTATGGAGTGCCACCCAGGCTCAAAGGGATCATATATCATTCATGCCTAGAAACTTCCGTGTGCAGCCACAAGCCATTGTGGGCTTTGCTATAGTTGAGTATGTTGTGTGAACTCTTTCAGTGGTGGACTAGCAGATGTAGGGGAAAGTAGGTGTACCATTCTATCCAGGGTAAAGAGTGAATGCTTTTGAAAGACTATGTCTTGATCATCCGATCATGGATGGGGTCGAGTCTTGTGGGGAAAAGTGTGCAAACCTCTGCAGAGTGTACAATCTATTCATGAGTAGCCGTGTCCCCGGTTATGTACATTTTGAGTATCCTGGTATTTGAATTATGCACTGATCTCAACACTCTTTTAATTAACTTGTTGGGTTATTAATGACATTGTGGATTTTTGGATTGAAATGGAGGAACCACTCTCAATATTGCTTAATTCAACTAAGTAGTAAATAAAATTTATTCCTTTGTTGTAGGGGAAAACTAGATTTATGCAAAAATAAACATTATAGGCTCCACCTGCCAAATATGCATATAGTTGTAGATATTTGTTCATCATCATTGCTACAGTGTGTTCTTGCCAGCATATTAAATGTGCTGATCTACACGGCTGCAACGTCTCATGTTGCAGAGTTTTCTGACGAAGATTTAGGTGTGATAGGTCGTTGTCATGCACTCAATGTTTGCATGGAGTTGGACGGACTCAACTTATCTTTGATGCTTCCGCAGTTCGTTTAGTTTATTATTGATAGATGGCCTTCAGCCATATTTTTGTAATAAGACTATTTATGAGGATTCTTTGATGTAATAAAGTGTGATTGAAACTCTATTATAAATCCTCAAGTATTGTGTGTCTCAGCATACTGATCCAGGGATGACACATAAGCATAGAGACTACGGTCCATTGGGATGGTGTTCGCTACAAGATGGTATCAGAGCACCCGTTGACTGTAGGACGCGACCACTAGGATAAGCCACATGATGCTATTCTCTACTCATTTCCAATCCTTCTCTATGTCTACTCTATAGATGTCAGACCCCGGGAAGAAGTTTACTCAGCCTGATGACGACACTGCTTTCGGAAGACCTTTGAAGGAAGTCACGAGGTACCTGCACATCGGAATACCAAGTTTCACTAGAACCTTCTATGCAACATTGCCCGAAGAGGAGTGCTGGAAGATCAAAGTTAGTGTTCCTGGGAGGACTTTGCACTAGTCACAGAACCTCTCGAGCTTGCCATCGATGCACCAACTAGGAGCTTGGGAAAGAGTATGGCAGCACACATCACATTTGGACGCATTTGTGAAATATACAGCAAGGATCTTGAAGACACCATCTACCAGATATGTGGACACAGAGATGAGCAATGGGAGATGATTCACACCAGGAACAACAAATCCATTGCATCATTCATACATGAGATGGACCAACACATTCGTCGCTATGAGAATCAAATGTGCACGCTCATGCTGAAGACCAAGATGGTGATGACACGGAACATCGAGCTAGAAGAGGAACTCAAGACAACACGTGATGGATATTAAGAGGAAATTGTTGTGCTACTAGAGCAGAATGAACAGCTGAAGAAGAAGGTTGGAGCACCCGTGGTGAAGCCAGAACCAGAGATGGGAATTCATTCGGAAAACTACATTCTCATAGATGACACCAACAATGATGAAAGCAACTATGAAGACGAAGCTGGAGCATATATTATGGAGTCTTCTTCCGATGACAGCTATTAGATGACCACCCTGTAATCATTAGTATTGTTCCAAGTAGTTAGAATCGTTCGTGAGCTTTGTATCAGTATTTTAGGATCTTTTGTGTGACCTTGTTTGAATTGAGTGATATGATATGAATATGTTTATCTCATGTGCATATGGGTAATGAAATCCCCCTAGACCTCGTTATATTCTATTTCTCAATCCTCTAACCCATCAGATGCCTCCAAGACGTGAGCCCGGATTCCAGTTCCCACCTGAGCTCACTCAGTTGATCCAGCAGGAGAACACTTTGATGCAACTACTTGTTCAGAACCAAGGCAACAACAACAACTAAAGCAACAACAACAAGCACCCACCTCCTCCTCTCCATGACAACCTGACCCGTTTCCTAAGGTTGAATCCGCCGGTGTTCTCTAGTAGCACCGAGCCGATTGTTGCAGATGACTGGCTCCCCAAAATGGGAAGAGAGTTAGCAACTATCGGATACAAAGATGTAGAGAGAGTGCGCTTTGCCGCACATCAGCTTGATGGACCAGTAGCCGCTTGGTGCGAGAACTACACCGCGACTTACCCACTTGCTACAGTTACTTGGGATCAGTTTCAGCAAGCCTTTCGCACTGCATATGTTTCAGCTGGAGCCATGAACCTGAAGAAGCGTGAGTTTCGCAACTTGCACCAAGGGAACCGTATTGTGGGGCACTACGTGGATGATTTCAGGCAGTTAGCTTGCTATGTGCTAGATGATGTGGCCACTGACGCCGCGAAGAAGGAGAAGTTTCTTGAGGGACTCAATGATGAGTTGAGTATGTAGCTGATGGTAGCAACCTACATCAACTACCAGGAGCTGGTAGATAAAGCCATCGTGATTGAAGGAAAGCAGCAGTAGATAGAGAGCCGCATGAGGAAGTATGGACAAGGAAAGTTCAACTCTGGAGCTCAGCAGAAGCCCTGCTATTCCCCATACTCAGGAGGACATAACCATCCCACCCATGGAGGCCATTATCACAATGGTGGAAGTACACACAACCATAGTGGCCCCAGGAATGGCAATGGGAATGGAGGAAATAACAATCAGAACCGTTCCACTCCATCAATGCCCGCCAAGAAGGATCTAAGTCACATTACTTGTTTCAAGTGCGGGAAGACTGGACATTATGCCACAGAGTGTCCTGAAGCCAAGAATGGAAATGGCAATGGAAACTCAGCAAAGAAGCCCAACCCCTTCACCAGAGGATAGGTGAATCACGTCAATGTGGAGGAGATTGACGAGCAGCCCGACGTAGTGGTTGGTAAATTTTTTTGTTAATGCATTTACCGCCCTAGTTCTTTTTGACACTAGTGCATCTCATTCATACATATCAAGGGGTTTTGTGGAAAAGTATCATCTGCCCACCATAGCCCTTAAGTCGCCTATGTTAGTAAGTTCCCCTGGAGCAACGTACATGGCTAGTCGAGGATGTTATCAATTGCCCTTGACCATTGTGATACATGTTTTTCCCACCGACCTCATCGTTTTGGAATCCCAGGGTTTGGATGTAATCATAGGTATGGATTAGCTATCCAAGTTTGATGGAAACATTGATTGCGCTAGTAGATCTATTCTCCTCACCACCCCGGAAGGAAAGAGGATCAAGTATGTGTCGAGGCACACACCCCGGAAGACGCAAGTGAATGCAGACTCGGGAGTTGTTCAAGAGGACGTACCAGTTGTCAAGGATTACCCCGATGTATTTCTGGAGGAGTTACTAGGCATGCCACCAGATCAAGACATTGAGTTCTTGATTGAGTTATTACCAGGCACCGGACCAATATCCAAGAGACCGTACCCGATGCCCGCAAATGATTTTGAAGAAATCCAGAAGCAGATCAAGGAGTTAATGGAGAAAGGTTATATCCGACCAAGTTCTTCATCTTGGGGAGCCCCACTACTCTTAGTTGAGAAGAAGGATGGTTCATCAAGGATGGTCGTGGATTATCGTGCACTGAATGAGGTGACGATCAAGAATAAGTATCCTCTGTCGATGATCAATGGTTTGTTTGACCAGTTGCAAGGAGCCAAAGTTTTTTCTAAGATCAATTTATGATCTGGATATCATCAGTTGAAGATCCGAGAGCATGACATACCTAAGACAACTTTTACCACAAGGTACAGGCTTTACGATTATACATTTACTTCATTTGGTTTGACTAATTCCCCTGCCTACTTTATGAGTATGATGAACAAGGTATTCATGGAGTTCTTGGATAAGTTTGTGGTAGTATTAATTGGTAACATATGGTTTACTCCAAGAATGAAGAGGAGCACAAGGAACATTTGCGCTTAGTTCTCGAGAAGCTCAGGGAACACTAGTTATATGCCAAGTTCAGCAAATGTGAGTTTTGGTATGTGAGATTCATGAAATTTGTGAGTGTAATAACAACTAAGGGAAAGTTTAAGGTGGCAAATTCAATACACATCTGGGTGGATTTGTTGCAGGGCACGTGGAGAATCTAATGTTGTCCTAGGATATCGCGAAGGAACCGTGTGATCATCCTATGGATGCCACCCAGGCTCAAAGGGATCATATATCATTCATGCCTAGAAACTTCATTGTGCAACCACAAGCAATTATGGGCTCTTGCATAGTTGAGTATGTTGTGTGAACTCTTTCAATGGTGGACTAGGAGATGTAGGGCAAAGCAGGTGTAACGGTCTATCCAGGGTCAAGAGTGAATGCTTCTGAAAGACTATGTCTCGATCTTCCGATCGTGGATGCGGTCAAGTCTTGTGGGGAAAAGTGCGCAAACCTCTCCAGAGTGTACAATCTATTCATGAGTAGCCGTGTCCCCGGATATGGACATTTTGAGTATCCTGGTATTTGAATTATGGACTGATCTCAACACTCTATTAATTAACTTGTTGGGATATTAATGACATTGTGGATTTTGGGATTTAGATGGAGGAACCACTCTCAATATTGCTTAATTCAACTAAGTAATAAATAAAATTTATTCCTTTGTTGCAGGGAAAAACTAGCTTTATGCAAGAGTAAACCTTACAGCCTCCACCTGCCAAATATGCATATAGTTCTAGATATTTGTTCATCATCATTGCTAAAGTGTGTTCTTGCCAGCATATTCAATGTGCTAACCCACATGGCTACAACATCTCATGTTGCAGAGTTTTCTGACGAAGATTAAGGTGCGATAGATCGTTGTCATGCACTCAATGTTTGCCGTGGAGTTGGAGGGACTCAACTTATCTTTGATGCTTCCGCAGTTCATTTTATTTTATTATTGATAGATGGCCTTCAACCATATTTTTATAATAAGACTCTTTATGAGGATTCTTCGATGTAATAAAGTGTGATTGAAACTCTGTTATAAATCTTGAAGTACTGTGTGTGTCAGCATATCGATCTAGGGATGACACTTAAGCACAGAGACTCCGGTCCATTGTGATCGAGGTCGCTACAGAAAGTGCCTCCTCCTTCGCCAAAACCATCTTAGCAAAGTCTGATTTAAAAAATCTGAGCTCATTCTCCACCTTCCACTTTTTATCTCGCATGTTCAAATATTCTTCAGCGTTGACAAGAGTTTCTGTAAGCCTACGTCTGTTCTCATCCTCATACTTGCTCCAGAGCATCGCTAGGCACATCTTCAAAGACTGTGGCCACTGTTGATCAACCCACTCCAATTAAGAACACTTCCGTTCATCCTATAATATTTAAAACTAGATCGGTAACAATTGTAGGGGAAATGGGTTTATAGCAACATAGAAAATCACCTATGCTTATTTTGAAAAATTGAACAAACAAGTTAAGTATGACATATCTTCTCAAAAACATCAATGTGCAAATGAATTAATTGCTACTGAGACAACAACTAAATTCTGGAACATCAGAAGCTATAATTAACTACAACAACGCTACAAGTTCTTACTCATGTACAATAAATAACAAATTGAACATTTTCTGAGGAAGGTAAATATAACTGCAACATCATAGTGATAGTGTTTGGATGACATCAAATTGATACTAACAGGTGTGTACATGCACAAATCTAGTAACATAGAACTAATAGCACTAAGGTTGTCCACTATGTGTGCCAAAACTGGTGTAAAGACAACTACAGCTACATCTCGCACTGGTGCCCTGCGCTGGCGAGCCGATGCAGCGTAAAAAATCAGGAACCCGAACTCCGGAGCACGTAGTTGCTCTGATGCGCAGTTCCTTCGTGCCGTAAAGATTTAGTATTTTATACTGCTTGGCTGCTCGGATGTGTGGACCAAAGTTGGCTGCACAAACTGCTGAAGTGGTGCTAAATTATTTTCTAATGGCACCGCTGATGAGATGGCAACAATTTAAGATACTAGGTACAAACTGTGACACTGTGTTAGGATGCGTACGGTTGATGGTGTGGTATGAATGTGTTGGGACCGTGATAGTGTCTGAATCACATCTAACAAATGATTTGTAACAACAAAAGAGGATCTAACCTTCTCTGCACATGCCAGAAACTTCCTCCCACTGTCCATAGATTCAGACGCAACTAGCTTCACGCATGGAGATTGATGGTGACAAGAAGCAGATAGATATTCAGCCACCCCGCTCCATTCTTTGCCACTAATGGTCCTCAGGAGCCACAAGAGGAAGAAATGACTCAAATCGACCGCCGGGTAAAAATCCTTCATTCCATGTCATAGCCCGAGAGAGGGAGAAGATAGGCATACCCGGGTGGTGAAGGAGTCGTCGCCGGAGGAGGTACAGCTGGAGAGGTCTTGGAAGAAGTCCATGGTGACCCCGACAGTAGGATGCGAGACGGCGAGAGTGAGGAAGCGGATATAGCTAATGAAGAAAGGAAGGAAGCAGGAAACATGGGAAATGTGACTTGTGGTCGGGGAGAAAACAGGGTGGGGAAGGGTGGCGGGGGGCGGGGGTAGATATTTTGGTGATAGGCCAAAATTTTGGAAATGTGGAGGGAAACTTTGCGCGCAGTGCCGTTGGACCATTCACTTTGAACGATTGTGTGCATCACAAACGATTCTTCTGCTTTATGTGCATGGGATGAGTTTGATAATTCAAATTTTATTGGAAATTTCACCGGGTACGTCATTGCATAATGTAACATTGCTTGGTAATTTGGGCAAACAAAAGAGCGTACACCAGACAGATCACACTTACTGAACCGAGCAATTTTAGTAATTGAACAGAGCCAGTTGACCTAAACATTGCTCTAACAAATGACCAGCATTAAAAACAAAGCCTAAGTACGCATAGTTTTAACAAATCCGCCGCCACGCCGGCCTATGCATCACCGGTGTGAGATGAGACGTCGATGACTTGTCCTGGCGACATTCCTCCATTGGTGGACTCCGCGTCCCTCCTGCTGAAGTCGACCGTGTCCTCTTCTTCGTCCTCGGCACCGCCCTCAAGGTTGTAGTACTCGTAGTAGTGGTTGCGCCAGAGCTCGCGTTGGTACTCCACCACCGATTCCTCGACGGACAGAATCTTCTCTACCTCGACCTCAGCCACACGCAACACCTCCTCCCGGCGCTCCTCGATCTCCGCCGCCTCCTGCATCTCCACCTCCCGCCCGGCGACCTCATGAGGAAGCAGGTGCTTCGTGGCCGCCGCCGCGTTTTTGGACATGGGTTGCATGCTGGAGTCCGAGGTAGCCTGGAATATCTTGCCGTGTGCATCCTCGATCTTGGCGTGGATGGCCTTCACCCGGGCCAGGGGTACATCAGCGGCACAGAAGGCAGCTCGAGTGCTGTCGGCATTTGCAGCCGCCATCGCAGCAGCAACTGCAGCCGTCTCGGGTACTGCAGCTACGCTGTCAGTTGCCGCAGACGCCCTCTCGGCGGAAGCGACCGCGCTCAATGCGGATGTGGCAGCACGCTCGGCGTAGGCTGCCGCGCTCTCGGCCTAGGTGGCGGCGCTCGAGGGGGATGCGGCCATCGTAAGGACCTACACGAAGCGTTTCCACGGCGTCATCTTTGCAAGAAGGGGGTGCGGGAATGGGGATCGGGATTCGTGGATTCAGCAGTTGCCGGTACTTGAACAGACGAGCCGGCGAAGCTTAAGGAGGGAGACTTAAATAGACCCAGATATTTTCATCGCAAACGGTTCCTAGAAAACAACTGTGTGTGATGTTGTAGATATTTTTTATTAAAATCTGACCTTTTTTATGCAAACTCCAAACTTATTTTTGAACTCATCTGTTACAAAAGGATTTCATTTGTTACAATAGCATTTCATTTTTTGAACTTATTTGAACTCCAAACTTTTAGTGGGTTCAAAATGCACCATTCAAAGCCACATCATCAATTTTCAACCCTCTCTAACTTCATTTGGTATTTTTCATGCATTTACTTATTTTTTAAAGCTAAATGACCCTAAAATCGAAAAGCATACAAATGAACTCTGACAAGGTTGAAAGTTGCCATGGTATCATCATTTCACCCACATAGCATTGGCTAAAAATTTGAGAGGGTTACGGTAAAAACTGGATGCACTTCGTGTATAAAATGGACAATCTGTTTCGAAGTATGAGGGTTTCGGACGAAAACTCATCTATTACAAAGAGATTTCAATTTTTGAACTTATTTGAACTCCAGACTTTGTGTGTGTTCAAAATGCACCATTCAAAGCCACATCATCAAATTTCAGCCCTTTTTGACTTCATTTGGTATTTTTCATGCATTTACTGATTTTTTCCAACTAAATGACCCTGAAATTGAAAAGCATGACAAATGAACTCTGAAAAGGTTGAAAGTTGGCATGGTATCATCATTTCACCCACATAGCATGTGCTAAAAAATTGAGAGGTTACGATAAAAACTGGATGCACTTCGTGTATAAAATGGGCGATCTCTTTCGAAGTATGAGGGTTTCGGACAAAAACTCATCTGTTACAAAGGGATTTCATTTTTTGAACTTATTTGAACTCCAGACTTTGTGTGTGTTCCAAATGCACCATTCAAAGCCACATCATCAATTTTCAACCCTTTTTGACTTCTTTTGGTATTTTTCATGCATTTACTGATTTCTTTCCAGCTAAATGACCCTGAAATTGAAAAGCATGACAAATGAACTCTGAAAAGGTTGAAAGTTGGCATGGTATCATCATTTCACCCACATAGCATGTGATAAAAAGTTGAGAGTGTTACGGCAAAAACTGGATGGACTTCATGTACAAAATGGAGAATCTCTTTCGAAGTATTAGGGTTTCGAAGAAAACTCATCTGTTACAAAGGGATTTCATTTTTTTGAACTTATTTGAATTCCAGACTTTTTTTGTGTTCAAAAGGCACCATTCAGAGCCACAATTTTCAACCCTTTCTGACTTCATTTGATATTTTTCATGCATTTGCTGATTTTTAAGCTAAATGACCTTGAAATTGAAAAGCACTACAAATGAACTCTGAAAAGGTTGAAAGTTGGCATGGTATCATCATTTCACCCGCATAGCACATGCTAAAAAGTTGAGAGGGTTACGGAGAAAACTGGACGCACTTCGTGTACAAAATGGATAATCTCTTTCGAAGAATCACGGTTTCGGACGAAAACTCATCTGTTACAAAGGGATTTCATTTATTTTAACTTATTTCAACTCCAGAATTTGTGTGTGTTCAAAATGCACCATTCAAAGCCACATCATCAATGTTCAACTCTTTCTGACTTCATTTGGTATTTTTCATGCATTTATTGATTTTTTAAAGCTAAATGACACTGAAATTGAAAAGCATTACAAATGAACTCTGAGAAGGTTGAAAGTTGGAATGGTATCATCATTTCACCCACATAGCATATGCTAAAATTTTGATAGGGATATGCCAAAAACTGGATGCACTTCGTGTACAAAATGGACAATCTCTTTCGAAGTATCAGGATTTCAAACGAAAACTCATCTGTTACAAAGGGGTTTCATTTATTTGAACTTATTTGAACTCTACACTTTATGTGTGTTCAAAATGCACCATTCAAAGCCACATCATCAATTGTCAACCCTTTCTTACTTCATTTGACCTTATAAACGCATTTAAGTGATTTTCTAGCCATTTAATGACCGTAATTCAAGATTGAACTACATCTACATGCAACGGCTAACCATAATGATTTGAAAAATCATTTTTTGTGTACTTGTGTGCGAGTTAAAAAATCTTCAGACCATGTAAATATCTCGTGTTCAAAAAAGAAAAAGATCTGGCAAGACAACCGACCCCCACATGATTGACACTCTATTTTGCGCCTTGAGATTTGGAAGGTGAATGCCAGGAGTTATTAATCAAACACGGTCCTGTATTGGAAACCGTCAGCTATTATGTGCACACACGGATTCTAATGCGGAAATCGTGTGTAATTCAAACTACAGTCATCATAAATTTCGTCGACAGGCGTGTGTACTATTCCCATCGATCTAGATTCTGGCCGCCAATAAATACTACCTTGCTCACGTCGTCCGCCTGCATTCTCATCTAAATCCTCCCCTTGCTCGTCCCCCCCCCCTCTCTCTCTTAAAGCTCTGCCATGGCGCCGCCGATCTGCCCACGCGCTGACGAGGAGTCTCCGCCCCCCGAGGACACTCATTCGATGAGTACCGATGAGGAGTAGCCATACGCGCCGTCGGACGAGGTTGCACCAGACCCCCCAACTTTGGATTGGTTTTGGGGCCAATACAATCTTTGTCTGTGGAAGTCGCTATCGTCGGCTGAGAAAGCCAGGCAAGTGGTGTTCAAGAAGGAGATGGCGGAGGAGAAAGCCAGGTACCAGGTGGCCTGTGATGCCCGTGATGCCGCCTGGAAAAAGGAGAATGTGGAGCTTTTGTGGCGGGCGCGTTGTCGTGCGGAGGAGGTGCACGAAGATGTGTACTTCGCGAGGAAGGCCAAAGGCGCTAGGCGCCTCATCGCTGTGTGGAGGTGGGCCGATAAGCTCCAGCCTGCCACCGACAAGGAGCTCTAGTGGGCGCCCAACAAAATGGCAAGATCGTTCGCACTCTTCCGCCAGCAAGAGGCAGATCGGTACGTCAAGCGTTGCGAGGTGGAGGAGCCGGAGTACTACCTCCACGCTGGGATGCCACCGCGCATCAGGAGTGATTATTAGTTTTAGTATTGTTCGTTTTCAATTTTATGCACTCTACCTAGTAGTTAAGTATCATCACGTATATGTGATGATATTATATATATTCTGTGATGAACTAATGAACAATTAATATATATATATATATATATATATATATATATATATATATATATATTATTAATTCCATTTCTATCTGTTTTTGTATACTGATTTGAATCTAGCTTTTATCATCCACATATACAGAAACAAAGCGTATATACACACATTGAAACAAAATATATAAGAACGGAAAACAGAGTACACACATTGAAACAGAGCAATTAACAAACCAATATTATGATTGTTGTTAATACATAGTTATCCACGTCGAAATGACTCAACAAAATAAAACGCGTCCATGAGACCATGACCAGCAGCCATTGCCTACCGTAGCTCTTGGCTCTGCCTGAACTCGTGCAGGCGTTCGTCCAAGGGGTCGACACGGTCGCACTACATATGGGGCGTGATCTCGGGATCCAAGTTGGCTATTTCATCGGAGATCACCAGCTCAAGGATGCGATGGCCATGTTCCTCCACTGCGCCCAGGTGGACACCATGGCCAAGGAGGCGGTCGAGCCAACGGACCAGCATGTTGGCATCCAGTGAGCCGCGGACAAGGCGAACGTCGCCACCCATGCGAACGACGCGGCGGGCACCGGTGCAAATACGGCACGGCCGGCCTCTGGTGCAAGTACGGCGCTGAGGGCCTCTTCCCACTCCTGGCAAGGAATGGGGGTACTTATGGGACGTGTACCAAGCTGCGATGCCTTGTCGATAGCAGGCAAGTTCTGATGGATCTGCTCTTGCTGTGCGGCGCGCCACGCCTCTCGGTCTGCGGCACTCCAAAGGTCTCGCCGTGCGGCGAGCCACAGCGTATCGGTGCGGACGCACCTAGCTTGCTCTGCGGCGCGCCATCGATCATGTTGTGGGGCGAGCGGCAGCATGTCGGCGCTGACATGTTTATCTTGATCCGTGGAGCCCAAGCGCCATGCGCCAAAGGTCTGCTCAACCCTGGCAATGACGCGCATCACAACGTCGTCCATCGCGTTGCCGGGGAGCGCCTCGGCCTCGATGGGTCGTGGCACCTGCTCGTTTTCCTTGTCGATGAGGTTGATGGCAAAGGTGGCGCTTTGGTGGGTTGGCATGCTTGGAAAAGGTGGATGTGCTACAGGCTGCGCTTGTCGCCTCTGTGCTTCGCGCGCTGCCTAGGTTTGTGCTACAGGCTGCGCTGCGCTTCGAAACGGTGGCGTGTTCATAAAACGCCATCAATTAATGGAAACTTAGCATAGAAGGAACATCGAGCTAGCACAAGAAGTAGATGATGCTCAGATGAACACGGACCACACTAGGGAACCTGTCGGTGATGAATTCATCAATCGCAAACGGTTGAATACTAGCAAGCGTTTGCCCACAACAAAAACTACTTATTCCATCACAAACAGGTTAGATGGATCAACTGTATGCCACGTATTGCACATTGTCAAAAAGCAATGCGGTAGAACTTCTTTAACATGTGTTAAAAAATCAAAAGAAGAACCTTGAGGTTAATTCCACCCCACAACACACACGGCTTATTCCATCACAAAAAGGTCGGATGGATCAACTGTATGCCACGTATCGCACATTCTCAAAAAGTAATATGGTAGACCTTCTTTAACATGTTTAAAAAAATTCAAAACAAGGACCTTGAGGTTAATTCCACTGATGGGATGTGTCATTAATGTCCTTATTGGACCTTTTAGATACATCCCATCAGTGGGATTAACATCAAGACAACTTCCCATCTGGTCACCCATCTCATCGCTGCTCCAGCCCGAGCACAATTAACTTGTGAGTTCTCTTAGATGAGCTATTGGTGGAGCAACTAGTCCTTGCTGATATAGGATGCCCTCTTCGCATCCTTATGGCGTACCCGGATGACCACCTGTCGCCCAACGACCAATAGATGTTGTGTAGACAGAGAATATCACAAATGTCTTATTAGAAGCAATCGTCTGTGTTATTATTTGTCTTCGCACACATTTCTGTTTTCAGACATGTTTGCCACTTATCATACACACATTGTTATATTGAACCGTTTTTGTTCTCTTGTCTCAACGGAAACAGTTCATTAGAGCGAACCGCATGCCATATATCGTAGACGCCTTGATCTGGCTGACCGTTTCTTTCATGTTGCCTAATCACAAACAGTTCATCCGAGCGAACCGTATGCTGTATATCACACACACCTTCATCTAGCTGCCCATTTCTTTTGTTCCTCCTAATCGCAAACAGTTAGTTGAACTAAACCGTATGCCCTGCATCGCACACACAACTAAAATCTAAACCGTGTTTGATGCATCCTCCATCGGAAATGTTTTGCACCTTTTTTGACGGTTTTTTTACACCCCCGTTTGCGATTATGACATAGCACACAGTTTCGTCGAAGGGTCTCTGATCGTATTGTCGCGTTAGCAGCATCCTACAGTAGTGCATTGTCAGGACCGATTTTCCAGTAAAATATTTACTGAGAAACCGACCTTTTTATCGGTCCAGTACAGAAGAATACTTCTCACTGGTTGACAAATCCTTGATACAGAATTCCAGAGTACTGAAGATTATACAAGGTTGAGCTGAGGTTGCTCAACAATTTATTAAAAGCACACCGATATTATACATAAGGGCGGATATGACACAAGGGTAGAGTGGCATAACTACTGACTTGTAAAAGTGGTGGTGGATATGTCACAGTGTGGTGGGTGACACGACTCATATATCTTACAGCTCATCGAGTGTCGGAGTGAGACCCGATGAGTTTATTTGGTGGTGGCGGAAGCGGTTATAATACAGTGATCAACTCCAGGATCGCAAGAGACTGACTGGGACTCCACTAAGCGTCGGACTCGCTATCGAACTCTTCATCCATGAGATCGCCTTCGTCAACATCTGGCCAAATCAACAAGCCAGGTGAGTACTTTGAATGTACTCGCAAGACAGTTCGGACATAATATATAACAAATGCAAACATGATGCATATGAGCAGACTAGCAATATGTACTCAAATAATATATTTGCGCTGCAAACTAAAAATGGAAGTCGGGCGGTAGTCCTCCCGAAATCCCAAGAAAAAATAAAAGAATACTGATCGAGTGTCTGAGCGACGCCTCGTAAGGAAAAACGAATAAACATGCCATAGTCGAACGTCTGAGCGACATCACATAAAGGGCTTATAATGAAAATAAACAATGAGAATGCCATAGTCGGACGTCTGAGCGACATCACATAAAGAGCTTATAACGAAAATATATAACGAGAATGCCACAGTCGGACGTCTGAGCGACATCACATAAAGGGCTTATATTCAAAAGTAAATAACGAGAATGCCACAGTCGGACGTCTGAGCGACATCACATAAAGGGCTTATATTCAGAAGTAAATAACGATAATGCCACAGTCGGACGTCTGAGTGACATCACATAAAGGGCTTATAACGAAAAGTAAATAACGAGAATGCCATAGTCGGACGTCTGAGCGACATCACATAAAGGGCTTATAAATTCTTTGGTATGACGGTAAATCATCTCAGGAGATTACTCAATGCAGAAATAACTGGTTAGCTCATCTACCAAGATGACCCTTGACTAGATTACCATTCTTTTCATTATCATAAAATACCCGAGACGGTCACTAAGGTTGACTCGGAGATTGACGCTGGACCATAGACATGCCTACTCGGAAGATTTCGACTCTGAAGAGTTTGTACTCTTAAATCACAGCCAACGGAATTCACTAGCCACAAAGGACTAGTTCCATCTACGGTGTTTTAGCAGAAACACAACTAACCAGTACACACCCATTTCACATCCTGCTGCCCGGAATCACCCGAGACAACGTTCACGAAAAACTTTAAGACGGGGAGGCTACAACCTCGAATAGCATGGGATCAAATTTATATCGTGCGCTCTAAGGGGTGCCCCCCTCTCGGTCCCAACCGGAAACACCCATGCCCCCTGACCGGATGACGGGCTTTAATGCAGGGCCATGGAACCCTCATCCCGGCCCCTCTATTTGGTGTGTACACGGAAAGAGGTTTGTAGCTGACTAAACCGTGATCTTTGCAGAAGACATGTGACAGTACCAAAAAGGAGACGAACGGGATCATGACTTGATCCACGTTAATACTAGAGTTAGCGGCTGACTGGCATGCTTCAACAATACCAGCTCACGACCTATCATGTCACCACATGACCAGGTTGGTTCATCATCATCTATCGGGGCTCACACGGAGCTTGCTTTGCATGAAATATAACATCCACAAATTCTTATATAACCATGCCATGAAGAAGAACTACTGAAGCAAACATGCAACACACTCATCATATCAATGGTTCAAACATGCTTGCCTGGTTCGGAGTAGTCGGAGTCTAACTCGGTGAAGTTCGCGGCTCCGTCACTTCCTTCGGTATCTACGGGTACAAATAAAACGGGTACTAACATAAATACCGCGCGTGCATAAAAGTTCTCCCAAATATTTTTCAAATAAATATGATAAAAAACTAGGCAGAAAACTAAAGAGGACAGAAAAAGAATCAACTTAAAATCCTATTTTGTTTAAAAGTTATTAAGGTTTTTGTCCATGGACTTATTTGTAATGAAACAGAAAGTTTCCAGGGGATAGAATAAAAAAAATAGAAAACGATCCATAAAGCAGTACGCCAGCTGAATAGGGAAAGCGTACTTTGCCCGAAGGCGCTTTCCAGAAAACTGATTCGAATAGAAAAGGAGGGGCTGACGAGGGGGTCCCACTCGTGAGGTTTGAAAATTGAAACAGAAAACAGAGTCGCGCCGGCGCCATAGAGTTGTGGTGGTCGCCGGCGCCGATCCACGGCGAGGTAGGGGAAGTGGGTGGTACCTACGTGTTCCTGGTGCTCTTCCGTGTCAGTGGGTGGTGGAGTTGGACGTCGGCGAGCACCACGTCGACGGCGACCTTGTCTCCGGCGGACGGCGGTTCGGGTGGTCGTGGGTCTCATCGGAGAGAGCTGCGGGGGTCAAATTGGAGTTGGGGTTAGTCGTCTAGGTGTGCCAGGAGACTACTGGCAAGACTAGGGCGATGGAGGAGCTCTCACCAGAGAGGGAGCTGCCGGAGCCCGAAGCGGATCGGGGCGGCCGGAGTTGGGGAAGAAGGGCCCCTCGAGGCTCTTCAAGTGGCTGGGCGGGGTCTGGTGAGATGGTGGAGCTGTGCGGGGTCAAGTGCGAGCTTGGGTGTGCTATTTATAGCCGGCCCGAGATGGTTGCCGCAAACGAGATAAGTCCGGCGAGCGATTACGGCGAGGCTGTGGCAGAACGGGTGGCTTAAGCTCTTGAGCATCAATGTGACAGTCTACTGGTTCCATTCTAATGCAGTGCTTAGCAGATACGGGCGCTTACGGCACTTTTCCAACGGACCGGCCATGCGGGCACGTCGGCGGCAGAGAGCGCGCTCTGTGCCTCTCATGCCACGGCGACGGTGCTGCAGCTTGCACAGGCAAGGAGACGGCCACGTGGAGCTCCCAGGTGGCTTGGGCGGTGCCGAACGGCGTTGCTTTGCAGGGTGACCCCTATCGGCCGCCATGGGTGGCTCTGCCGCCGCGGAAGACGTCGGCGCAGACGGGCCACGATGCCACTGATGCTCATAACGAGCCAAGCGAGCGTGCGGCACTCTGGATAAGCGAGAGGAGCAGTGCAGTAAGGAGACAAGGCAACACTGGTAAGATTGACGAGAGGTTCTGACGACTTTGCACTGTCGACTGCATCTTCAGTTATCTTATTCTGAATTTCGACAGAAACAGTGCACGCCAGGTGTTCGATGAAATGTTTTTGGCATGTGGAAAATATTTCTGGAGCTGATCTTAGGTGAGGTGGTCTCTTGATGCATCCAGTGGCTGCCTGAATTTTCACAGATTTTTAGGAAGAGAGAAAATATGAATTTCATCAAAAATGGCAAATCTGGTCCAAACTTGCAGCAAGTGAAATTTGAAAACTTTGAACTGTGGACCAGTGAATCAAGATGGATCTAGGTTGAGGATACTAAGGACTAGCCAGGGGAGTTTGCTTGGGATCAAAAATCAAAAGGAAACTAGTAGTTCCTTTGTAAATCACCAAGGCTCATTTTAAAGGACAGAATTTGTTTTTGGGATAAAATAATTAGAAGAAAAATCCAAATGAGGTTAAAACCTACTGGAATTGATGTTAGACTTGTTCAAGGTGGGAATGTAGACTCTGGGAAGAGAGATCTTCATTGGGAGCATGGCAAGAGGGAAAAGTTTAAATGGGGGAAATAAGTCCATGGTTTTTAAATGAAGGTTTTTTCATAAAGAGCAACTGTCAAACAAATCATTTTTGAAAATACTTTGTGTTGAGCTAACACAAGGAGAAAACCTTCAAGACCAGAATCAAGGTTGAGAAGAACATACAAACTTTTGTCATGAAATATTTGAGAAGAAGGGTTTTTTTTATGTAAGGTTCAAATGTCCCTCTTCCAAAAGGCCAAAAGTTTGATGAAAACAAATCAATTTTTTTTGGAGTGTTACAACACCTACCCCCTTAGGAAAAATCTCGTCCCCGAGATTTCAGCTGATCCTCAAATAGGTGTGGGTACTCTGTCCGAAGAAAATCCTCTCTTTCCCATGTTGCCTCATCCTCGGTGTGATTGCTCCACTGGACTTTCAGAAACTTAATTGTCTTCTAACGGGTCCTTCTCTCAGATCCCTCCAATATTTTTATTGGGCGTTCCGTGTAGGTGAGGTCTGGTTGCACATCAAGGTTTTCATGTGACACATGCTTCTCCGGGTTGCTTACACATTTCCTTAGCTGTGAGACGTGGAACACGTCGTGGACGTCTGACAGTTCTTTGGGAAGGTCTAACTGGTAGGCTACTGTGCCTCTCCGTGCAACTATATGAAAGGGTCTGATAAACTGTGGTGCTAGCTTTCCTTTGACTTTGAATCGTTGCAGGCCCCTCATAGGAGATACACATAGATACATATTTTCATTGGGTTCAAAGAAGACTTCACGATGTTTTTGATCGTAATAACTCTTTTGTCGGCTTTGGGCTGTCTTGAGTCGGTCTCGTATGAGTCTAACCTTCCCCTCAGCTTCTTTGAGCATGTCTGGTCCGAAGATACAACTGTCCCTTGTTTCTGACCAATTTAGTGGGGTACGGCATCTTCGTTCGTACAAGGCTTCAAAAGGTGCCATTTTCAGACTAGCTTGGTAACTATTGTTGTATGCGAACTCGGCATACGGCAAGCTTGCTTCCCAAC
This sequence comes from Secale cereale, assembly GCA_902687465.1. Taxonomy (NCBI): domain Eukaryota; kingdom Viridiplantae; phylum Streptophyta; class Magnoliopsida; order Poales; family Poaceae; genus Secale; species Secale cereale. The sequence goes on along the minus strand of LR738715.1, from coordinate 689,952,525 downwards.
TAGTCCCATAGGTGAGAACACATGCCCTCAGCATGTCTTCTAGAATTTGATTTACACGTTCAGTTTGTCCTCCAGTCTAGGGGTGATATGTTGTACTGAATACTAGTTGCGTTCCCAGAGCTTGTTGTAAATGATCCCAAAATTTAGAGACGAATTGAGTGCCTCTATCGGATATCATAGTCTTTGGGACTCCATGCAGGCATACTATACGGGCGAGGTAAACTTTTGCAAGCTTCTGGGTGGTGTGGGTTGTCTTGACTGGGATGAAGTGTGCCACCTTAGTTAGTCTATCTGTGATGACCCATATGGCATCATTCCCGTGCTGTGACCGTGGTAGTCCAACAATAAAGTCCATCCCAATATCGTCCCATTTCCACTCAGGTACCTTGTTTGGCTGTAATAGTCCTGCGGGTTTTTGGTGCTCGGCTTTTATGCGTTGACATGAATCACAACATGCAATGTATGTGGTTATATCCCTCTTCATACCGTGCCACCAAAACCATTCCTGAATGTCCTTGTACATTTTGGTCCCTCCAGGGTGAATTGAATATGGAGCGGTGTGGCTCTCTGCTAGAATTGGTGTTTGAGGTCTTCGTTATTGGGTACACAAAGCCTGTCTCCGAACCATAATATTCCCTCACCGTCTATGACAAATTCTGAGGCCTTGCCCAGACTCACTTTTCTTTTTATGCCTTCAATGTTGGGGTGTCCATGCTGAGCTTTCTTAATCTGTTCTATTAGTGTAGGTCATATTTCCAAATTTGACACTTCGCCTTTGGTGACCATCATCAAGTTGAGCTTTGCGAATTACTGCTGAAATTCAAGTCTCAAGTTTTGTAGGCTGTCATTGTCCGTGCTGGGGTTACGGCTGAGAGCATCTGCCACTACATTCGCCTTTCCTGGATGATAGTGAATGCCAACATCATAATCTTTCACTAATTCCAACCAGTACGCATCCGAGGCCCTTCCGGGATGCGTCGCAATACACTTCAAAACTTTTGTGTATGTCTGGTATGACCAATACTGGGGCTGTTGTTAATTTCCTTTTGAGTTCCTGAAAGCTTTTCTCACAAGCTTCAGTCCATACGAATTTCTTATCCTTCTTGAGTAACTGTGTCATGGGTTTGGCTATGGTGGAAAATCCCTCAATAAACCTTCGGTAATATCCAGCCATTCCGAGGAAACTTCGTATATCTGTTACATTGGCTGGTGGTTTCCAGCCAAGTACAGCCTTGACTTTTTCTGGGTCCACGGCAACTCCTTCCTATGTCAATACGTGGCCTAGAAAACCAACCTGTCTTAACCAAAATTTGCATTTGCTGAATTTAGCGTATAGTTGATGTTTCCTTAATTCTCCTAGTACAATTCGGAGATGTTCAGCATGTTCTTCTGGTGTCTTAGAATATACCAGGATATCATCAATAAACACCACAACAAATTTGTCCATAAATTTCATAAACACTTTGTTCATGAGGTGGACAAAATATGCGGGGGCGTTGGTCAGTCCAAACGACATTACTGTAAATTCATATAGTCCGTATCTGGAGGTGAATGCTATTTTCGGGATATCTTCAGTTCATACTTTTAATTGATGATAACCCGACCTTAAATCAATTTTCGAGAAAACCTTGGCTTGAGCGAGCTGGTCAAATAAATGATTTATCCGTGGCATCGGATATTTGTTCTTGATAGTGACCATGTTGAGCGCTCGGTAGTATATACACAATCTCAGTTTCCCATCCTTTTTCTTGGGAAATAATATCGGCAAACCCCAAGATAAGGAGCTGGCTCGTATAAATCCTTTGTCCAGTAACTCTTTTATTTGCTTCTTTAGTTCAACCAATATTGATGGTGCCATTCTCTATGGTTTCTTGTAAATGGGGGTGGTTGCAGGTGCTAGCTCAATAATGAATTCTATTTCTCGGTCTAGTGGCATGCCTGGCAGTTCTTCGGGAAATACGTCCAGAAACTCACATACTACTGGAACCTTGCTTAACTCAGAAGTGTCTACCTTGTTCAATTTTGGTTGCCGTGATACTGGTCTTTCTTGAGCTGCGACTCTTATCATCTTTCCGTGATGATTAGTAAGAATCACAGTTCGATTGAAGCAGTCGATAAATCCCTTGTTGGTGGTCAACCAGTCCATACCTAGGATAACATCCAGTCCCTTATTTTCCAACACGATGAGGTTTGCGTGAAACTTTAATCCTTCAATCTCAATAATCACACCTTGGCAGTAACTCTGAGTGATCTGCTTACTTCCGGGGGACTTGATGGTCATGGATTATCCCAAGGGGAGCATCAAAAAATCATGTTGCAAAGCAAAGTTCTTCGAAATGAATGAATGAGAAGCTCCAGAATCAAACAAAACCGTGGTAGGTATTGTGTTGACAGGGAACGTACCGAGTACGATATCCGGGGCATCCTGTCCTTGCTCCTTGGTCACATGGTTCAGGTGACCTTTCTTGTGGTTGTTATTGGGGTTGAAGTTGTTACGCTTGGGTGTTGAATTGTTTCCATTGCTGTTCGGCTTCGGGGTCGAGTTCCTTGGTTTTGGGCACTGTTTGGCATAGTGTCCCTCTTCTCCACAAGCGTAGCAAGTAACACCTGGGCGATACGTGAAATCCTTGTCCCTTGCATGAAATTTTTTGTTCGGACGTGTATCATTGGTCATGGGTTTGTTCGCCCCATTTTTCTGAAAATTAGTCTTGTTCCTGTTGTTGCGAGTGTGGGTAGTCTTATCCCTTTTTCGCTTGCGAATATCTTCCAAACTGCAGCGCTCATTTTCCAGAGAAATAGCCTTGTCCACAACTGTCTTGAAATCTAGAAAGGTGTGCACGACTAGCTGGCATTTAAGTGCTGGTGCCAGACCGTCTAGGAATTTTTCCATCTTTTTATTTTCAGTCATACGCTCTTCATTGGCATAACGAGATAATTGAGTAAACTGGCTGTTGTACTGAGTCACTGTCATGCCTCTCTGCTTGAGGTCATAAAATTCCCTTTTCTTGATCTTCATAATGCTTTTAGGGATGTGCGCCCCACGAAAACCTTCTTTAAAATCCTCCCAAGTGATATCATTTTCATTGGGGTGCATATGTAGAAAATTTTCCCACCATGATGCAGCTGCTCCAGTAAGATAGTGTGGTGCATCAAGTACCTTTTCACGATCCGAGCATTGTGCAATAATCAATTTCTTTTCAATGTCTCGAAGCCAATCATCGGCCTCAAGTGGTCTGTCTTTGTGAGAAAATGTTGGCGGATGTGTCTTCTGTAGTTCAGACAATTTGAATGCTGCTGATGTGGCTCACGGTGATTTCCCATATTTATAACCTGGTTCATCATTTCTTGGTGCTGCTGCTGGCTTTGCTCGTAAAGGCGGCATACTTGAGAAAATGTTGTTTCACTGCCCTACTGACTTGACTGCCCCTACTTGAAATTGTTACTTGTCTGGGTACCATAATTTTTCTCTGGCGGACTTGGCATGGAACAAGTCCAGGGACGTGTCATTTTCCACTCTGGGGTATTATTGCAGAACTCAAAAGAAAAAATTGAGCGGCAAAATATAAACAAATGATTTTGCAAAAGCAGAAAATGTACGAACTCCAAAGATTTTTAAATAATATACTTGATTGCGCATGGAGAAGGACCGCTTAGTACATATCTTACACGCGAGTCGTAATTATAAAATATGTCACTCAGGATGCGCGTACACACTCCTGACATGTTATTTAGGCTAGTGCACTTCTCTGAGTTCCTACATGATGCGCATACAGACTACTTCTCGTCAATCTATTTTACACATGAAACATATCATACAAGCGGACACATCGCGTCGCGGACAGGCGCACTAGTCGGAGATGGTGAAGACTTCCTTCGGCCTGCCGAGGGTAAGACCCAGTGGTGATGGACACTCAACCTCCTCCTCACTAATAGGCTCCAGGCGTGGAATACTAGTTCAAGGAGTTGGTGCGGGCACGGCAGGTGGTGCAACTCTGATTGGAGTAGGAGCAATGACCTGGTCAAACAACTCAGTGGTAGGTAGGCAGCGAGCGGTGGCTAAGATGGCAGGTGCATAAGATGCTGAGGACGAGAGATATGTCAGTGGTGGTGAAGTATGCAGAAGCTCCCTCCTGTTGGCGAAACCACTCTGAACTAAGTCCATACGAGCAGCCACCAAGTCGTCCACAAGGTTATCAAAAGCTGGCTCAAGAGCCTTGAGGTACTCAACCAACGATTAGATAGCTTCATCACGTTCTCCCCTTGCACAAGAAAACGCGTAGTGGCACGTGTAAGGCACGTGGAATGGGAGGTAGCGGTAGCGACGAGTCTTCATCGGAGGAAGAGCATCCCGGAGACGAGCTATCGCCTCGCGGGTAGCCATTTGCATGGCATGCCTCTCCGTAGGCATGGCCCTGCCCACAAATCGGAAGCGGCGTGCCTCAGAACGCCCTTCCTTGAATTGCACCGTGGCCTGGTGCATCAACACGCTATCGCTGATCTTGTGCTGTTAGAGTGTAAACTCTGACGAGTCGATGGCCTGATCGCGACCTTGGTGACGGCGACGAGGAGCTTGATAAACCTCTCATGTATGTTGGCGAACACCTGTGACTCACAGTCGCTGCCGGCCATCTACAAAAGCAGACAAAAATTCTGGATAGTCAAATGATAAATCTATGATGACTAACAGAAAATTGCTACAAATGTAAAAAATGTTGGAATAGCACTCAATACGCTAATAACCGATTAGCGATCGCACCTAGTGGCTTCCTACAGTCATCCTGGCTATGATACCAAGGTTGTCAGGACCGATTTTCCACTAAAATATTTACTGAGAAACCGACCTTTTTTTCGGTCCAGTACAGAAGAATACTTCTCACTGGTTGACAAATCCTTGATACAGAATTCCAGAGTACTGAATATTATACAAGGTTGAGCTGAGGTTGCTCAACAATTTATTACAAGCACGCCGATATTATACATAAGGGCGGATATGACACAAGGGTAGGGTGGCATAACTATTGACTCGTAAAAGTGGTGGTGGACAGTGTGGTGGGTGACACGACTCCAATATCTTACAGCTCATCGAGTGTCGGAGTGAGACCCGATGAATTTATTTGGTGGTGGCGGAAGCGATTATAATACAGTGATCAACTCCAGGATCGCAAGAGACTGACTGGGACTCCACTAAGCGTCGGACTCGCTATCGAACTCTTCATCCATGAGATCGCCTTCGTCAACATCTGGCCAAATCAACATGCCAGGTGAGTACTTTGAATGTACTCGCAAGACAGTTCGGACATAAGATATAACAAATGCAAACATGATGCATATGAGCAGACTAGCAATATGTACTCAAATAATATATTTGCGCTGCAAAGTAAAAATGGAAGTTGGGCGGTAGTCCTCCCAAAATCCCAAGAAAAAATAAAATAATACTGATCGAGTGTCTGAACGACGCCTTGTAAGGAAAAACGAATAAACATGCCACAGTCGGACGTCTGAGTGACATCACATAAAGGGCTTATAATGAAAATAAACAATGAGAATGCCACAGTCGGACGTGTGAGTGATATCACATAAAGGGCTTATAACGAAAATAAATAACGAGTATGCCACAGTCGGACATCTGAGCAACATCACATAAAGGGCTTATATTCGAAAGTAAATAACGAGAATGCCACAGTCGGACGTCTGAGCGACATCACATAAAGGGCTTATATTCAAAAGTGAATAACGAGAATGCCACAGTCAAACGTCTGAGCGACATCACATAAAGGGCTGATATTCAGAAGTAAATAACGAGAATGCCACAGTCGGACGTTTGAGTGACATCACATAAAGGGCTTATAACGAAAAGTAAATAACGAGAATGCCACAGTCGGACGGCTGAGTGACATCACATAAAGGGCTTATAAATTCTTTGGTATGACGGTAAATCATCTCAAGAGATAACTCGCTCATCTACCAAGATGACCCTTGACTAGATTACCATTCTTATCATTATCAGAAAATACCCGAGACGGTCACTGAAGTTGACTCGGAGATTGACGCTGGACCATAGACATGGCTACTCGGAAGATTTTGACTCTGCAGAGTTTGTACTCTTAAGTCACAGCCAACGGAATTCACTAGCCACAAAGGACTAGTTCCATCTACGGTGTTTTAGCAGAAACACAACTAACCAGTACTCACCCATTTCACATCCTGCTGCTCGGAATCACCCGAGACAACGTTCACGAAAAACTTTAAGACGGGGAGGCTACAACCTCGAATAGCATGGGATCAAATTTATATCGCGCGCTCTAAGGGGTGCCCCCCTCTCGGTCCCAACCGGAAGCACCCATGCCCCCAAACCAGATGACGGGCTTTAATCCAGGGCCATGGAACCCTCATCCCGTCCCCTCTATTTGGTGTGTACACGGAAAGAGGTTTGCAGCTGACTAAACTGTAATCTTTGCAGAAGACATGTGACAGTACCAAAAAGGAGAGGAATGGGATCATGACTTGATCCACGTTAATACTAGAGTTAACGGTTGACTGGCATGCTTCAACAATACCAGCTCACAACCTATCATGTCACCACATGACCAGGTTGGTTCATCATCATCTATCGGGGCTCACACGGAGCTTGCTTTGCATGAAATATAACATCCACAAATGCTTATATAACCATGCCATGAAGGAGAACTACTCAAGCAAACATGCAACACACTCATCATATCAAAGGTTCAAACATGCTTGCCTGGTTCGGAGTAGTCGGAGTCTAACTCGGTGAAGTTCGCGGCCCCGTCACTTCCTTCGGTATCTATGGGTACAAATAAAACGGGTACTAGCATAAATACCATGCGTGCATAAAAGTTGTCCCAAATACTTTTCAAATAAATATGATAAAAAACTACGCAGAAAACTAAAGAGGACAGAAAAAGAATCAACTCAAAATCATCTTTTGTTTAAAAGTTATTAAGATTTTTGTCCAGGGACTTGTCTGTAATGAAACAGAAAGTTTCCAGGGGCTAGAATAAAAAAACAGAAAACAATTCAGAAAGCAGTACGCCAGCTGAATAGGGAAAGCGTACTTTGCCCGAAGGCGCTTTCCAGAAAAATGATTCGAATAGAAAAGGAGGGGCTGATGAGGGGGTCCCACTCGTCAGGTTTGAAAATTGAAACAGAAAACAGAGTCGCGCCGGCACCAGAGAGGTGCGGTGGTCGCCGGCGCCTATCCACGGTGAGGTAGGGGAATTGGGTGGTACCTACGTGTTCCTGGTGCTCTTCCGCGTCGGTGGGTGGTGGAGTTGGATGTCGGCGAGCACCACGTCGACGACGACCTTTTCTCCGGCGGACGGCGGTTCGGGTGGTCGTGGGTCTCATCGGAGAGAGCTGCGGGGGTCAAATTGGAGTGGGAGTTAGTCGTCTAGGTGTGCCAGGAGACTGCTGGCAAGACTAGGGCGGTGGAGGAGCTCTCACCAGAGAGGGAGCTGCCGGAGCCCGAAGCGGATGGGGCGGCCGGAGTTGGGGAAGAAGGGCGCCTCGAGGATCTTCCAGTGGCTGGGCGGGGTCTGGTGAGATGGTGGAGCTATGCGGGGTCGAGTGTGAGCTTGGGGGGTGCTATTTATAGCCGGCAGAGGCGGTTGCCGCAGACGGGATAAGTCCAGCGAGCGATTGCGGCGAGGCTGTGGCAGAACGGGTGGCTTAAGCTCTTGAGCATCGACATGACAGTCTACTGGTTCCATTCCGATGCAGAGCTTAGCAGATACGGGCGCTTACGACACTTTTCCAACGGAACGGCCGTGCGGGCACGTCGGCGGCAGAGAGGGCGCTCCGTGCCTCTCAGGCCACGGCGACGGTGCTGCAGCTTGCACAGGCAAGGAGACGGCCACGCGGAGCTCCCAGGTGGCTTGGGCGGTGCCGAACGGCGTTGCATTGCAGGGTGACCCCTGTCGGCCCCCACGGGTGGCTCTACCGCCGTGGAAGACGCCGGCGCAGGCGGGCCACGACGCCACCAAGGCTCGCAACGAGCCAAGCGAGCGTGCGGCGCTCTGGATAAGTGAGAGGAGCAGTGCAGCTAGGAGGCAAGGCAACACTGGTGAGATTGACGAGAGGTTTTGACGACATTGCACTGTCGACTGCACCTTCGGTTATCTTTTTCTGAATTTCGACAAAAACAGTGCACGCCAGGTGTTCGATGAAATGTGTTTGGCATGTGCAAAATCTTTCTGGAGCTGATCTTTGGTGAGGTGGTCTCTTGATGCATCCAGAGGCTGCCTGAATTTTCACAGATTTATAGGAAGAGAGAAAATATGAATTTCACCAAAAATGGCAAATCTGGTCCAAACTTGCAGCAAGTGAAATTTGAAAACTTTGAACTATGGACCAGTGAATCAAGATGAATCTAGGTTGAGGGTACTAAGGACTAGCCAGGGGAGTTTGCTTGGGATCAAAAATCAAAAGGAAACTAGTAGTTCCTTTGTAAATCACCAAGGCTCAATTTAAAGGACATAATTTGTTTTTGGGATAAAATAATTAGAAGAAAAATCCAATTGAGGTTAAAACCTATTGGAATTGATGTTAGACTTGTTCAAGGTGGGAATGTACACTCTGGGAAGAGAGATCTTCATTGGGTGCATGGCAAGAGGGAAAAGTTTGAATGGGGGAAATAAGTCCATGGTTTTTAAATGAAGGTTTTTTCATAAAGAGTAACTGTCAAACAAATCCTTTTTGAAAATACTTTGTGTTGAGCTAACACAAGGAGAAAACCTTCAAGACCAGAATCAAGGTTGAGAAGAACATACAAACTTTTGTCATGAAATATTTGAGAAGAAGGGGTTTTTTTAAGTAAGGTTCAAATGTCCCTCTTCCAAAAGGCCAAAAGTATGATGAAAACAAATCCAATTTTTTTTGAGTGTTACATGCATGGGTACAAAAACCCATGCCCTTTCCACCTAAGCCAACTAAGAAGAAAGATGATGAAGAATTTGAACGCTTTGTTGAAATGCTTAGGCCGGTCTTTTTGCGTACCCGCTTGACGGATATCCTAAAGATGGCCCCTTATGCAAACTATATGAAAGACATCATCACTAATAAAAGAAAGATATCGGAAGCTAAAATCTCCACTATGCTTGCTAATTACTCTTTTAAGGATGGAGTACCTCAAATACTTGGAGATCCGGGAATACCAACTATACCTTGCTCCATAAAAAGAAATTATGTGAAAACTGCTTTATGTGATTTGGGAGCTGGTGTTAGTGTTATGCCTTTCTCTTTATATAAAAGACTTGATTTATAAAATCTGACACCTACTGAGATATCTTTGCAAATGGCTGACAAATCAAATGCTATACCTACTAGTATTTTGTGAGTATGTGCCCGTTGTTGTTGCCAATCTTACTATTTTAACTGACTTTTTTATACTTGAGATGCCCGAGGATGACAATATGTCTATTATTCTTGGTAGACCCTTTTTAAACACTATAGGGGCTATTATTGATTGCCATAAAAGCAAGGTCACGTTTCATATCTATGGTAATGAGCACACGGTGCACTTTCCGAAGAAACAATTTCAAGTAAATGGCATCAATATTATTGAAAATTCTCCAACACTTGCTATTGGGAGTTTCCATGTCCCTCTACCTACTGCCAAAAAGAAATATGAAATACTTATTGTTGGGGATGTGCATATCCCCGTTGAGGTAACGTAGTGTTTTGCGAAAATTCTTCGGTCTCATGCTAATTGGAAGTTGTTGTTAACAATACTTGAAATTGAGGGATCTAGTGAGCACAAATTTATATCCCTAACTCTTATTTCTATTTTTCTTATTCTAATAAAAATAAAATGCCATGTTTGGCCTATTTACTATTTTTCATGCAATAAAAATTGACCCAAAAATAAAAGTGCTCAGAATGACCTGAAAATTTAACATGATTTTTTTATGATTATCTTAGAATTTTTAGTACAAATAAAATCAGAGAGGGGTGCACCACGTGGGAACAACCCACCTGGGCGCGCCAACAGCTCCAAGCGCGCCTTGGTGGGTTGTGGTCCCCCAGATGGGCCCATCACTTATCTGTGTATCCCACATCACCACCTACCTCTAAAAGAAAATCACCATTGCTCTCTCCCTCTTGTTCTTGCTATCAAACCCGCGGATTTCGATCTCTTTGCTCGAAGCTCCATTTCCGAAACTGTTTTGGTGGATTGTTGCTTGGTATATGGCTCCTCCTTTGCTCCAATTAGTTTTTGCTTTAGTGGTTTATATTTTGAATAATTAGCTACTCTTCGTGTTGCTGTAGATGAGCTTGCATGTTGAATTCTTAAAGTTCTAAGTAGTTTGAATGCTTAAAATGGCCTCTATGCAGCCCTATGAGTAGTTGTTATCAATCTTAGGAAGTTTTGTTGACAAAATTTTTTGTGGATAAAAAATTTCAGAAATTTTTTCATAGGAAAAAGATGAGTTTCTTTAGGAAGTTTGCTTCCAAGAAGAACTCCAAGGGAGTTACTGGGGAGTCATCTGACAGTGATCTCTGCTTCCGGAGAATGGCGGGCATACAACCATGAGAATGGCCGCACAACCCATTCATGGATGCAGTTGGAATCCGTCAACAATTTGCACAATTTGCTGCTAATGCCGGCCTCACCGACTTCATCGCAACTGATTGTGAACAGTATCATCTCCTTACAAATTCCATTGTGCAAAGTTTTCAATTCTTAGGTAGGAATAATCCCCCTGAGGTGTAGTTTAATTTATACTTTAACCCTCTCAGATACCAATCACTGAATTTTATGACATATGCTTGCTCCCTTCTGATGGGGATTTGAGAGAACCTAGGCCCGCAGAATTTGAAGGTTTCTACCGCACTCTGAAAGTGGGAGATGAGAGAGGGGTGTCGACTGTTACCACTGCTAGCTTGCATTTTCCTTCTGTGCATTATTTTGCTCTATTTATTGCGAAGTGTTAACTTGCTAGAGAGAAGGTTGGCGCACTCAGTGCCCCAGACTTTGTTTTCTTATGCGCACTGGAGGGTGACAACACTTATAGCTTGGGAGCTATTGTGGCACGCCGCCTCCACCTCAACGGCTCCAAGGGTAAAATTCATGGAGGCATTTATGCTACGTGTTTAGCGAGTCGCGTCAACGTTCAGATACGCCAACACGATTATCGTTTACCCAAGGTTTATTTGGATCGCAAGGCTATGGTACATCATCACTTTATTGATGATGAGAACACTACTATGGATGTTCCTTATAACTTAGTCTTTAGTGAAGTTACGAATGATATTATCCCGTTTCCTGCACCTGCTTTGTTTGATTCTTTTGCCAGGGGCGGAGACAGGATTATGCCAGCAGACATTGCTACCTATCGGGATGCCCAAGCAGCTGCTAAGGAGGAGCCTCACAAGTGGGATGCTCAAGTGCCACCACCACAACATTTTGACATGGGACCCGATGGCTACTACGGTTGGTGATTACCGAGCTAGGCTAAAATCCTAAGCTTGGGGGAGTACGTATTTCCACCGACATTACATTCATGTTCACACATTTCACTACAGTTGTGGGTGTTCACACTTTTTCATTGTATTATCCATGCTAGACTTATTTTCTCTCTTTCTTCTTGTGTGTTTGGAAAACTTTGAGGAAATCCAAAAATATTTCTTATTTCTGTTTGATTTTTCTTTATAGTTTAGTTAGTTGTAATATTTAAAAGAAAACACAAAAAGATTTCTTGATTCCTCTTTTGTCTGTTGGGAGCTCTCCCGTGTAAATAGTTTTTCTTGTTTTTGTTTTCCTTCTTTATTTTTGCCTTGTTTGTGAAAAAACAAAAACTCCAAAAATATTTCCGTCTGTTTCTCTGAATTTCTTTTCTAGTTTTTGAGTCATACCAAGTAGAAGACCGCGATGAAAATGTTGAGTGGCTCTCATTTGCATTACTTTCAATCTAATGAAAAGCCCATATTATCTTGTCTTCTCCTTTATGAATAAAATGTCTGCAGATTCCAGCTTAGTCCACGACACCCTTGCACTATTATTACCTATCTTATCATTCGGTCGAGCAAGTGAAAGGCAATAATGATGACATTTGGTGAACTGGCTATGGTAGAGAGAAACGGGTATGAACTCAACTTGTTTTTGTTTTTGTAAATATATTTAACCTAGTATCCATGCTTCAACCTGTTATGATCAAACATGTCTGCAATGACAATTAGAGATTATAGTTCCTCATGCCATGTTTAAATAGCTAGGAGTGGATAATGATTTATCTTGAAGGTTAACATTGCGTTAAAATGATTGTGATGTAGTATGATGATATGGTATCCTCCTCTGAATGTTTCAAGTGGCTTGATTTGGCACATGTTCATACAAGTAGTAGAAGCAAAACCAACGTGGCCTCTATGATATTTATGTTCATGATTTTTGAGGGAGTCCGGGACTAGGGGGTCCTTAGGTGTCTAAATTACTCGTTATGGGCCAAACTGGTGGGCCGTGAAGATCAACACAAAAGATTGTCCCTCCTGTCCGGATAGGACTCCTATGTGTATAGAATGGCAAGTTTAAGTCTGGGTGTAATGATTCCTTCTTCTACAAGATGATTGTGTACAACCCCAGGTCCCCCAGGTGCATATATAAACCAGAGGGTTTAGTCCGTAGGGACAATCACAACTACCATAGGACAGACATCTAGGGTTTAGCCATTACGATCTCGAGGAAGATCAACTCTTGTAATCCTCATATTCATCAAGATCAATCAAGCAGGAAGTAGGGTATTTAATCCATTAAGAGGGCCTAAACCTGGGTAAACATTGTGTGCTTGTTCCCCCTGTTACCATCGATCCTCAGATACACAGTTCGGGACCCACTACCCAAGATCCGCCGGTTTTGACACTAACAATGGTGCTTTCGTTGAGAGTTCCACTGTGTTGTCGATGAAAGGATCGATGGCTCGCTTTGTTATCGGTGACGGCACTGCCCCCGAGAAGATCTATCGCCTCGGACAGCTATTCATGTTTGGCGGCTTCATGCTACGTGCCAATGGATGGTCGCCTTGAGCAGATCGACAGCTACGCCCCTAGTCAACAAATCTGAATGACATCGCTGATATCTGAGGAGATCTAGTCTTCGAGGGATTCGCGGCCTCTACTGCCGCTCCCTGCCTACACGGAGAGGATCCTTCAGACCAATCGTCAGATCCCGTCCTGGGGTCGACACCCATGTTTGCTCTGGCCTTAGATTCGGAGGAGGTCACTTCATCCGAAGACAGGAGGCTAAACCTTGCCGGACTCTTCACCCCCGAGAAGTTTCTCACAGGACACTCGGAGGCGACCGCGCCGCTAGTGAACCCAGAGCCAAACGGAACTCCTCCAATGGCTTGGGATCCTGATTCACTTCTTGATATGTACTCCAAATTCTCGAGATCTGTATCCTCTGAGTTCGGCCTGACAGTTAACACCGGCCCAAGATCTCCGGATCCTTAGACTCCTATTCAGCCCTCACTCTTAAACGAGGCGCTGGACTTGCTACAATCTCTCGCCATCACGGAGGATTCACCGCCAAGCTATGCCCAGTTAGAGATGGGGGCTGAGATCAAGGAATTTAGCTTCCCACCCACCACCCACTTGGTAGCCACGGTCTAAGACTTAACCGACATACTAGACAACGCTTCCGAAGACTTCGATGGCGTGGACCACGACGTCGAAGCCGATCTAGGTCAAAACCTGCCCATCATCAGGTGTTGGACGTCCACTTCTACCTATGACATGTACATGGTGGACGCACCCGAGGAGAAGGACGAGGATGGCGCAAAAGATCCAAAGGAGGATAAGCCCGCCGATGAACCTCCTAAGCGTCGGCGTGAGTGGCGCCACTCACGATCGCGTCTAGAAGGTAAAGTAATACCGGCATCGGAGACAATGAGGCTCCGGCGGATGCTGAAGACCCCGTAGAGCCAGCGTTAAAGCAGGACAAGCGAGATAATGGCCAATGTAGTCCCCAACAACTCACCGATCACAATGATTATGAACAAAGTAACTATCTACCTGTCTCCGATGATAATATCGGCCTAGGAGACGGGGAATTCATCGTCCCAGAGGAACCCCTCGAACAACAACGCGTTCAGCGACGGCTTATTGCCATAGCAAGGAGCCTGAAAAGCAGCAACAGTAGCTTAAAGCCGAACAGTATACGCTCAATGACAGATGGAATGAAGTGCTAGACGCTGAAGAAAGTTACGGTCGTGAGCGCCAAACAAAGAGCTATCCCAAACGCAAGTTGCTGCAAAGACGAGGCCCTTGCGCCAATTCCGTCGAGGCACGATCATGCCGATCAACCAGACCGACCACCTCATGGACGGGACAAAGCGGCTAGCAATTGTCACGACCCTGATCCTAACTCTCACAGGTCTAGCCTGTAACACACCATATCACTTTGCGGCCTCACGCGCGGTATCCCCACGGGTGCCACCTTACCTGGCCCGGGACCGTTTGCGCATTTTGGCACACGTATATGATAGTGTCGCTAGCATCCATATGACAGAGAACCCGGGCCGACATGACTAGTTATAAACCAAAAGTGGCGCTAAATTACAGAGACATGCATACATGACCCAACAACGAATGTGTCAGTCATCAACGTATGAACCCAAGTCGTAGCAAGCTACAAGGATTTAAAGGAACAACGCGTGACATTTCCCCTAAGGGACAGACACAGGAATGAAGAAGGACACATGCCGGCCAGCCTAAGGGTTCCGGAGCAGTAGCAAGCTACCAGGGCTCAGTGGAAGCACTAGGAGACATTTCCCTGTAAGATAGGCTACCAAGGGTAAACAACTAGGTGTCGGATCCCACACATAGCAATACACATTACACGTACGCATGACATGCAAGTATGTGCTGTACAACATGGCATCACAACATAACTCAACAACTCATATAGATAAGGCCCAGAAGAGCCATCATAGCATTTATTACAAGCAGTGGTCACATGACCCATCATACAGAGCATACAGGCAACGGAAGCATAACATGTCTGAGTACAGACAACTACAAAAGAAAAGGCTGAGAAGCCTGACTATCTACAAGACCCTCCCAAGGGTACAAGATCGTAGCTGAGGTAACAAGCTAAACGTCGAAGTCCACGCAGAACCACTAGAGAGACTGAAGTCTCTCTACAAAACATAAATTAAGAAAACATGAGTACAAAGGTACTCAGCAAGACTTAAATCAGAACTAACTACATATGCATCAGTATCAACAAAGGGGTGGTGGAGTTTGACTGCAGCAAGCCAGCTTTGACTCAGTGGCTATCCTGAACTACGACTGCAAGTAACTCTTTCGAGGTGGTGCACACGAGTCCACATTCACCAATCAATACACCACTATGGATCCGCTCCCGTCTCCCGACGAGAAGGCCATCCATAGCACTCACGCTAATCTTGCGCGTTTTAGAGTATCCACTTTCACTTGTCTATGAACTGTACAGGTAACCCAGAAGTCCTTCACTGCGGACACGGCTATTCGAATAGATCATTTGTAACCCTACAGGGGTGTACTTCTTCACACGTGTTTCCACCACTTAGTGTCTGCACACGACATGTGCTCGGCAGACTTCAAGCGAAAGCCGACGTGGGTGTAGACCACGACCTAACCAACCACTCAAGTCTCTAGTCCGGGTTTATCGCCTATTTGGGTTCCATCCGTGGGGAGATCCGGCCGGGGTGTCGCTCACGGCCCCAAACGATGTGTACAGGGTTCCCGAGTCACCAAACGGGTGACCGGTACACCGTACCACGTACCTGCCGTGTCACAGCCCACCCCGAGAGTCAGAGCTGCACACGACCTCCTGTAAACTACAAACACCAAAAACTAGTTGCAACTCCTGGACAGAGGACAAGGGCAGTCAATAAGTCGAGCAGGGTCATATTTCATGGCCCAACGTGTGGTAGTAGTTGTTCATGGATCAACCAAGACAGAACTCAGTTCTTGAGGATGTTTTCAATGAGACAACCCACCATGTACTCCTACATGGCCTCTCATCGCTACCTTTACCAAATCGTGTTCACACACTTAGCTCTCAACAGTAGGACATCTTCACCACATTCCAATTCATCCCTGATGAATCAGACCTGACACAACTCTAAGCAAGAGCATGCATAACCAGAAAGCATGGATGAGTAGGCACAACATGCCTCAAACAACTCCTACTCTTGCTTGTGGGTTTCAAGTATTTACTGTGGCAATGACAGGTCATGCAGAGGAAAGGGGTTCAACTACTACAGCAGGTAACAGTTGAGGCGTTGTTGTCCTAATGCAGTAAAAGAGAGCAAGAGTGAGAGAGTGGGATTGTATCGGAATGCTCAATGGGGTTTTGCTTTCCTGGCACTTCTGAAGATAGTAAAACTCTCCATCGGTGTCATCGAACTCATCGTCGGAGCTACGTCCACTGAGAGGGAACAATACCGGCAAACTGAGAAAGAACACAATCAATGCAATGCGACAATATGATGCATGATCATGACATGGCAATATGCTGTTGATTGAGCTAGTGCAACTAGCAATCATATTAAATGAAGTTCGTTTGAACCAAAGATTCAAATTCAAACTCCATATGTGATTAGTTAAAAGTCATTTAATTGATTTGACCTGAACAGCAGGGTTAACTTATTCAAACATGCATGAAAATACCATAAACAGATTCCTTGAATTTTTCTGATCATTTTTCATATATAACTTATTTTCATTGGAGTTATACATTGTTTCCTGTGATTTTTAGAAGTTTTAGCTATTTTCTGAAATAAATAAATCATTTAAGATTTATTTTAAATTCCAGAAAACATTACTGCGTCAGCATGACGTCTGTGTGACGTCAGCAAGTCAACAGAGCGGTCAGGTCAAACCTGACGTGTGGGGTCCACACGTCAGAGACACAACTAACTAACAGAGTTAGTTAGCCTTAAGTTAACACTAACTAAACTGTCTGTGGGGCCAGGGCCCACCAGTCAGCGACCCATTTACTTAAACAGACAAGTTAGTATTAATTTTGGTACTAATCCAAAATTAACTAGAAGCTGGCCCCACATGTCATTGAACCAGGGAAGTCAAACACCAGGTCAAACGGGTTAATCCCGCCGACGGTTCGACGCCGGCGAGGCCAAACGCGGCGGCGGTGCTCGGAAAACCGCCTCCGGCGACCAAAAGAGCGGCAGAGGGGCTATACGTGGAGCTAGGACTCGGCAGCATCCATCTGGGCAGGCGGCAGGGGTTGAGGTGGCCTGAGCTCGCCGGAAACAAGCTCGCGGCGGCGAACGGAGTTCGGGCATGTGCGGGAAAGCGGCTGCGGTGGCCTAGGCGACGCAGGGTTGGCACGTGCGGCATCTACGCGTTGCGGCGAGCATGCTGGACGCATGCCCGGGGCCAAATGGTCACCGGAGCGTCATCGCCGGTGAGCTCAGGCGGCTACGCAGTCAGGCACGAGTGACGCGGCAGCTACGGCGTGCAAACGAAGCGGGGAAGAGGGGGGTTCGACACAGGGACTCACGACGGACACGCAGAGTAGAATGGCGGGCTCGGGGAGGCGCTTCCGACGACGAATCGACGGCGAGCATCGCCGGTAGCCGACAAGGGGAATGGCGGTGCAGACGGCGTGCAGGGGCTTCGGTGGCCGTGGCTACGACGAGCGACGGCGCCGGTGGCGTTCGGGCGCGTGCGAGGGAGAGAGCAGGGGAAGGACATGAGGACGAGGAAGAGTGAGAGAGGGTCGGGGGGCTGCGTGGCGCTCGTGGAGGAGTCCAGGCGCGTCGAGCAGTCGGCGGGAAGCAGGAGGTGGCCGTGCGCGTGTCGACGCTCCTCCTGGCGCGGTGGAGACGACGACTGGCAGTTGCGAGTGGGCTGGGCCGGCACAGTGCTAGGCCAGTAAGTGGCCCATGTAAACTCTCTCTCTCTCTTTGCTTTCTGTTTTTCTTTTTCTAATTATTTCCGCTCAGTTCTGAATTAGTAAAAATACTAATTCATTTGGTAAATTCCTGAAAATAATTGTGGGCACTTTTGAAAATATTTCAACATCCCTCAAATTGCTTTCAGAATTATTTGGATATTTAAAAATATTTATAGCATTTTAAATGTCCAAATGCAAATAGTTTTGACTTAATTCAAAGATCCAAAATGGTTCCCAAAATTATGAAACCATTTTTGGCAGAGGTTTTAGCCAAGACCAAAAATGATGAACATTTTGTGAAGGGCATTTTGGGTATATTGAAAAGTATTTAAGTAACCCTAGTTGGATTAAAAGGGGGGTGCTGGGGGTTTCTGTCATCCCCATTTAAACTTTCTTTCAAGATTAAACATGATGCACACACTAGGCAGTACCAGAAGCTAGGGATGTGACAGCAATGTCATATACCAACCCGCACCTCCCCACCGTAAAGGAAAGGATACATCAGTTCCAGGCCACAAGTACGACCTACGTCAGGACCTGAAAAATAAAGCCGGTCATGCCAGATCGATCTACGGGTCAAAAGGACATGCCCCCACATGGGATGGTGGCTATCAAGCCAAGCACACCAGATATAATCAAGTTCGGAGTCAACACCAAACACAGATGCCGTACGAATTATGTCGCGATGTCACACGATACAGGGATGTTGCGCACCCTATGTGCTTTTACCGATGAGGTGATGGATCACCAATTTCCGAAAGGGTTTAAACCCGTAAACATTGAGGCGTGCGATGGAAGACTTTATTCTTCACATCCACATGGCTCATGGAGATGACCTCCATGCCATCAAATACCTCCCTCTAAAGCTCAAAGGGCTAGATCGGCACTGGTTGAACAGCCTCCGAGAGAACTCCATTGGAAGTTGGGAAGATTCAGAGGATGCTTTCCGAGCTAACTTTCAGGGGACTTATGTCCAACCACCAGATAATCCAGCAACCAGGGGAGTTAGCCTGCAACCTTTGGAATCGGTTCTTAACTAAAAAGAACCAAATCATCGACTGTCCAGATGTCGAAGCCCTAGCGGCATTCAAACACAGCGTCCGCGATGAATGGCTCACGCGACACCTCGGCCAGGAGAAGCCGAAGACCATAGCGGCTCTTACTGCACTTATGACCTACTTTTGCGCAGGCGAAGACAACTGGATGGCTCTTAGATTCAACAGTACCAGCGACCCTGGCACTCCTGAACCCACGGATGGCAACGACAGGCCACGACGCAATAAGAACAAGCGTCGAAACAATAATAGAGAAACAACTGATATGGCCGTGAATGTCTGATTCAGTGGCTCCAAATCCGGTCAGTGGAACAAGCCGTTCAAAGGCAATAGGGATGGTCCATCCAACCTAGACAAAATATTAGAGAGACCTTGCTAGATTCATGGCACCCCTGACAAACCTGCAAACCAAACCAATAGAAACTGTTGGGTGTTAAAGTACGCCAGCAAGTTAAGTGCCGAACACAAGGGGAAAGGACCTCGAAGCAAGGACAACGATGAGCCTCGCCCACCGAATACTGGGCGACAAAACTAACTTCCCCCTGAGGTGAAAACGATGAACATGATCTACGCCACCCACATCCCCAAGAGGGAGCGTAAGCGCGCACTAACAGACGTTTACACCGTAGATCTCGTAGCACCCAAGTTCAACCCATGGTCGGCTTATCCGATCACCTTCGATCGTAGGGATCACCTAACCAGTATCCATCACGGAGGTTCGGCGGCCCTAGTACTCAATCCTATAATTTATGGATACCATCTTACTTGAGTCCTTATGGACGGCGGCAGTAGCCTCAACTTGATATATCAAGATACTTCCGCACGATGGGGATAGACCCGTCAAGAATCAAGCCTAGTAGCACTACCTTTGCAGGAGTGATACACGGCATAGAGGCCCGCTGCACGGGCTCATTAACACTGCAGGTGGTATTCGGCTCTCCAGACAATTTTCGAAGCGATGAGTTAATCTTTGACATCGCTCCCTTCTGAAGTGGCTACCATGCACTACTCCAAAGAACGGCCTTCGCCCGCTTTAACGCAGTCCCGCACTATGCTTACCTGAAGCCTAAAATGCCTGGACCTCGGGGCGTCATCACAGTCAATGGGAATATGGAGCGCTCCCTCCATACAGAGGAGGATACTGCGGCCCTGGCAGCCAAAGTTCAAGGCGACCTATTCAAGCCAAATAATTCGCCGGTCGTCAAGACCAAAGACACTGCTAAAGGTGTCCTGTCCTCATTACAATGCGGTAGCTCATAAGAACTTGGTCTTGACTAGCAGTTACGCCTCCGCCGACTGCCTTACAAGGTTGTGGCATACGTCCTCGCGTAGACAACTACGCCCTTAAAATACCTTGGGCAGCGCCGGGGGCATTGCTACTTTTTGAGCTTGCGTTGTATTCCCTCGAATAGGAAAGGGTGATGAAGCACAGTAGCGTACGTATTTCCCTTAGTTTTTGCGAACCAAGGTATCAATCCAGTAGGAGACCATGCGTGAGTCCCTCGCACCTGCACAAACAAATAAGAACTTCCCAGCCAATGCGATAAGGGGTTGTCAATCCCCTTTACGGTCACTTACGAAAGTGAGATCTGATAGGGATGATAGTTTGATATTTTTGGTATTTTTGGTTATAAGAACAAAAAGTAAAAGCGGAAAAGTAAAGTAGATTGTAGATTGATATATTGAGAATAGACCCGGGGGCCATAGTGTTCTCTAGTGGCTTCTCTCATGATAGCGATATTCTACGACGGGTAAACAAATTACTGTCGAGCAATTGATAAAAAAGCGAATAATTATGGGACTATCTAGGCATGATCATTATATATAGGCATCACTACTATTACTCCACACATCGACCGCTATGCAGTATGCATCTAGAGTATTAAGTTCATAAGAACAGAGTAATGCCTTAAGCAAGATGACATGATGTAGAGGGATAAACTCAAACATAGTGATATAAACCCCATCTTTTTATCCTCGATTGCAGTACTACAATACGTGCCTTGCTGCCCCTACTGTCACTGGGAAAGGACACCGCAAGATTGAACCCAAAACCAAGCAATGCTCCCATTGCAAGAACTATAGATCTAGTAGGCCAAACCAAACCAATAATTCGAAGAGACTTGCAAGGATATTATAATCATACATAAAGAGTTCAGAAAAGAACCAAATATTTCTCAAAGATAATCTTCATCATAAACCCACAATTAATCGGATCTCGACAAACACACCGCAAAAAGAGATCACATCGAATAGATCTCCTCAAAGACCGAGGAGAAGTTGGTATTGGGATCCAAAGAGAGAGAAGAAGCCAACTAGATACTAGCTATGGACCCGTAGGTCTGTGGTAAACTAATCACAACTCATGTTGAGGCGATGATGATGTAGAAGCACTCCGTGGTAGATCCCCCCTGCGGCAGAGCTTCGGAACAGGCCCCAAGATGGGATCTCAGGGGAACAGAAGGTTGCGGCGGTGGAACTAGGGTTTTCTCTCTTCTTCTGATGGTTTCGGGGTTCGTAGGTATATATAGGAGGAAGGAGGGCACCGAGGGCCAGACGAGGTGCCGACGAGGCAGGGGGGCGCGCCCTATAGGGGGGGCGCGCCCCACACCCTCGTGGATGCCACATCAGCCCTATTCCGTGGTTCTTAAGTCTCCCGTGCGTATTTTGCTCCAAAAATATCTCTTAGGAAGTTTCATTCCGTTTGGACTCCGTTTGATAATCCTTTTCTGTAAAACCCTGAAATAGGCAAAAAACAGCAATCTGGACTAGGCCTTTGGGTTAGTAGATTAGTCCCAAAAATAATATAAAAGTGTATAACAAAGCCCATTAAACATCCTAAACATCGTAAATAATAGCATGAAACTATCAAAAATTATAGATACATTGGAGACGTATCAGGCATACTGCGGAAAATAGTCCATAGTATTCGAACTCTAAATATATTTTCATTGCAGGTTCATTAAAGAACCCACCTTATCTATGGTTGTGCAGGAAATTATTTTCCAGATTTCCTCTTCCTTTTTCACAGACGGCCATCAGACTACTCTCCTTCCAGGATATGTCACAAAGGAGAAACGGGGCAGACGTGCAACAGGGCTTCATGGGATTTTTTTCAAATCATTAATCTTAGGCTTTGTGTAAACTTTCCCTTTATTATTTTCTTTTTTTGGCATGTAAAATGTCCAAGATGTTGTCGGCATTATTTGTAACCTCACGGCTCGTCGTATTAATCAGGGTATAAAATAAGCAGTTGGGTTCCACTTTGTTTGGAGTTTATTTTACATTACCACCTATGTCTCTCCCTACCTCAGATTGCCACACGTGCTCCATTCCGGACTTGACACCGGGGGCTGTATGCGGCCTAGTACATTTCAAAATCTGAACACCTATAGGGAACTGTTCGGCGTCCCGGATATTGCGGTATATGCATCGGCTCCGAATCATGTCTTGGGTCTATAGTTGGGTTGCCCGGCTCCTGTGCTTACCACCTTACGTTCCGCATTGTTTGGCTAAGTTGGTAAACCGAGAACTACTGCGATTGTATTTCTGGCTCATCCGGTCAAGTACCTCAATAGATAAAGCCGAAAACTGACTGTCATGATAAGCAAGAGCTGGTCGGCGATTCGGTGACTTGGTATTATACTACAGATCATTCGCGATCTACTCCGTGTTACACGAGGGGCTGGTCTTCACCCAGTCATGTAGAGTA
The DNA here is from genome assembly GCA_902687465.1 of Secale cereale. Taxonomy (NCBI): domain Eukaryota; kingdom Viridiplantae; phylum Streptophyta; class Magnoliopsida; order Poales; family Poaceae; genus Secale; species Secale cereale. The sequence goes on along the minus strand of LR738715.1, from coordinate 689,929,841 downwards.
GGCACCGTAATCTGGATAGCCACACGCGCACAAGGGGCTAGTACTTAGCCCCACAGTCAAACCCTATGGCTAAGTGAAAGAAATAATGCCGCATAGTCTGATTGCCTGGATCACTTTGAAGACACCTCCTTTATGGACCAAGACATTGGGTAAAGCGTGGTCACGCGTCATGCCGAACACCCTTGTAGCAACTACATGGGTACTGAAGTGGATGACTGGAAACTTCCAGATATAAAAATAAACAGGCGCACAGGAGGAAAAGTCGCTTGAAACATAAGGCACACAAATATATTCATACATATCGGTTCATAAGCAGAGTCATTACAACCCGAACATTCTTAACTAAAACCACGTCCTTTGGGCACTGGCCCTCTACAACGCGGGCTCCTTCTAGGACGTCAGTGAAGTACCCCTCCGCCTCCGATGATCCTTGCCCTTCGGCGGGCCAACGGTCGCCACTTCGGTGGCCTTCAGCTTCGCCCAGTGCATCTTGATGCAGGCAAAGGCCATCCGGGCGCCCTCTATACAGGTCGAACACTTAACAGCGGTGACCCGCGGCTTGGCATCGATGAGCCACTTCACCAATCCAAAGTAGCTGCTAGGGATTTGCTCGGCTGGCCAGAGTTGGACTATTAAATCCTTCATAGCCGCACCCGCCATCTAATGCACTTGACCAACTGCTTTAGCTGGTCGTTCAGAGGTGTTGGATGTTTTGGTGAAAGGAGTAACGACCAGATTAGCTTCTCCGTCAAGTTCCCCTCCTGGGGTCTGAAGAATTGGGCGGCATCAGCGATACTCTTCGGGAGATCCGCAAATGCGCCTGGAGAACTCCACACTCGAGTCAGTGACGCATACTTCTTAGCTTCGAAGATACTCTGCAGAAGAAAGGCCTTACCAGCCGCTATCTGCCGGGCCTGGTTGATCTCCTCCCGAGCACTCCGGGACTCGCTATGTGCCTCCTTGGCAACATTGAGAGCTTTGTTAAGCTCGGATGTTTGGTCCGAAGTCTTCTGGTCCAACGCCTTGCATTTGCCGATGGCGTCCTGCAGCTCTTGTTCGACTTTGCCCACCCAAGCCTCATGTTGACGGCGGGAGGCCTGTTCGGCCTCCAACTCGGCAGCAGCTTTGTCAGCGGCTGCATTGTTCATCTCGGCCTCCTTGCTGGCCTGAGCAAGGATACCCTTGAGGGTCTAGACCTCGGCTATGCCAGTTGTGACCATAATCACACCACACAATGAGTTAAAACCTTTAAATGAAACATATCGTCTTTTGACATAATAATTTTCACAGTCCGCATACCTTGGGTTTCATCAAACCGCTTGTTAATGCGGTCGAGCTCTTCGTCAGCTTCTCTAAGCTTCCGAATGAGCTCGGAAACCTCTGCAGCTTAGACCAATGCCGCTAACAGGGAAGCCTGCTCAAATAAATGGCACATTATGTTATATTAGCAGATACTATGCGGATCCTCTGTCCGATTCATTTCACAATCGCAGACAGCGTCAGGGGCTAGCATCCGTACACATGTTTATTATTCTATTCAAATAAAACATAAAGTTCTCTTAGAGTATTAGTTCGCATACCTCAAAGCCTGTTAGTAGGCTATTGAAGGCTTGATTCAGTCCGCTCTTAGCCGACTAGATCTTCCCCATAACCGCACCAATTAGGGTGCGGTGTTCCGCCATGATGGAAGCACCTTGCAGTGCTTCCTCCAGCGTGTCCGACGCCTCTGGAATAATGGAGGTCGCCAGTGGAGCGGATGCTCCTTCCCCTATTGTAGGAGGCTGCCTTTCCGATTCCGGAGCCGTAGTGGCCTCCAGAATGGTGTTCGGCGGGAGCCCAGATTGCTTGGGCTCCCCGCCATCGGTTTCCATAGGGATTGTTTCCCCTTGGCAGATGGTGGTTGAGGTGTTGACCTCAGGCACCCTCTCGTCTGCCCCGCTCCCACCTACTCGCGCAGGGGACGCCCGCAGGGAAGACATCTCGTTCTCCCCTAGGATGATGGGCGATTGAGCCCGTGGTGGCGTGTCACTCTCCGCCATGTCGGCTGGCAGAGAGTTCCCTAACCATAGTGGTGTGTTGGGGAATGTGTGGGGATGACTGCAAAACAACAAATAGAATTACTTAAACAATGATAACAGACAGACCGAAGATAACAGTGAAAGTCCGAATACTTACGTTTCGGCCAAGGGCTTGATCCTGAGATGTTTTCGGAAGTCAGCTTCAGACTCTAAGTCCGTGCTGTCTGGGAGGTTCAACTTCCTCCTAGGCGCCCCTTCCCCGTGTTATCAGGGGTCGCCCTCTTCTTCCTCTTCCCCTTGATGGTGGAGTCGCTTTCAACATCCTCCCCCTCTTCCTCTTCGTCATGGGAGGAGTGGGTGTCGGTCTCTCCAGACATTGCTTCTGAAGGACCCTTAGGGCTAGGCCGCTCTTGGCCTCCTTGCCATTCTTCTTGGCCTTCTTCTCCAGCGCCTGGTATGGCACTAGGACCAGCATCGCCGTTTGCTGAGGCGTGGCTGGGTCTTCGGGCAGCGGGGCCGGAAATTTGATTCGCTCTGCTTTTGACGTCTAGACCTGTATGGAACGCAAAGGTTCTAACTCCTGTTATTACTGAAATATGGATAGGATAGGTCTTTGGCAAAATTGTGCTTACCTCCATAGATGGGGCCACACTGTCAAAACCGATGTCTTCGGTTTCCTTTGGCCACTTCTTCTGGGCCTTAAAAAGCTACTTCAATATGTCTTCGTGCGTAGTGCTGAAGAAGCGCTTCAAGGTCCATGGTCCCTCCGGATTGAACTCCCACAAGCGGGAGGCCCGGAGCTGGCAGGGAAGGGTGCGGTGAAAAAACTGTTGGGGAACGTAGTATTTTAAAATTTACCTACGATCACGCAAGATCTATCTACTAGATGCATAGCAACGAGAGGGGAGAGTGTATCTACGTCAAGTGACGCGGTTGATGTTGTCGAACTTCTTCGCGATCCAACCGATCAAGCACCGAACGTACCGCACCTCCGCGTTCAGCACACGTTCAGCTTGATGACGTCCCACGAGCTCTTGATCCAGTTGAGCTTCACGGGAGAGTTTCGTCAGCACGACGGCGTGGTGACGGATATGATGTATTCACCGGCGCAAGGCTTCGCCTAAGCACCGCGACGGTATGACCGAGATGTGTTTCTGCGGAGGGGGGCACCGCATACGGCTGGAACAATTCAACTTGTGTGTCTTTGGGTGCCCCCCTGCCCCCGTATATAAAGGAGCAAGGGGGGAGGCCGGCCGGCCCTCCTATGGTGCGGCTAGGGGTGCAATCCTACTAGGAATAGGATTGCAATCCTATTCCTAGTAGGAACTACCAAAGAAGGAAGAGAGGGAAAGGAAAAGAAGGAGAGGTGGCGCCCCCCCCCAATCCTAGTCCAACTAGGAACCCTAGGTGGGGCGCCGGCCAGCCCCTATGGGCTGCCTCTCTCTTTTCCATAAGGCCCACTATGGACCATCCCCCCTCGTAGGGGGTTCCGGTAACCCCCTCCGGCAATCCCGTTAAATCTGAAACTTTTCCGGAACACTTCCGGTGTCCGAATATACTCGTCCAATATATCAATCTTTATGTCTCAGACATTCCGAGACTCCTCGTCATGTCCGTGATCTCATCCAGGACTCCGAACTACCTTCGGTACATCAAAACTCATAAACTCATAATACCGATCGTCATCAAACGTTAAGCGTGCGGACCCTACGGGTTCGAGAACTATGTAGACATGACCGAGACTCATCTCCGGTCAATAACCAATAGAGGAACCTGGATGTTCATATTGGCTCCTACATATTCTAGGAAGATCTTTTATCGGTCAAAACCGCATAACAACATACGTTGTTCCTTTTGTCATCGGTATGTTACTTGTCCGAGATTCGATCGTCGGTATCTCTATACCTAGTTCAATCTCGTTACCGGCAAGTCTCTTTACTCGTTCCGTAACACATCATCTCGTGAATAACTCATTAGTCTTTTGCTTGCAAGGCTTATTGTGATGTGTGTTACAGAGAGGGCCCAGAGATACCTCTCTGACACTCGGAGTGACAAATCCTAATCTTGATCTATGCCAACACCACGAATACTTTCGGAGACACCTGTAGAGCATCTTTATGATCACCCAGTTACGTTGTGACGTTTGATAGCACACAAGGTGTTCCTACGGTATTCGGGAGTTGCATAATCTCATAGTCATAGGAACATGTATAAGTCATGAAGAAAGCAATAGCAGTAAAACTAAACGATCATAGTGCTATGCTAACGGATGGGTCTTGTCCATCACATCATTCTCCTAATGATGTGATCCCGTTGATCAAATGACAACTCATGTCTATGGTTAGGAAACATAACCATCTTTGATCAATGAGCTAGTCTAGTAGAGGCATACTAGGGACACTCTGTTTTGTCTATGTATTCACACATGTACTAAGTTTCCGGTTAATACAATTCTAGCCTGAATAATAAACATTTATCATGATATAAGGAAATATAAATAACAACTTTATTATTGCCTCTAGGGCATTTTTCCTTCAGTCTCCCACTTGCACTAGAGTCAATAATCTAGCTCACATCGCCATGTGATTTAATACCGATAGTTCACATCGTTATGTGAATAACACCCATAGTTCACATCACCATGTGACCAACACCCAAAGGGTTTACTAGAGTCAATAATCTAGTTCACATCGCTATGTGATTAATACCCAAGAGTAATAAGGTGTGATCATGTTTTGCTTGTGAGAGAAGTTTAGTCAACGGGTCTGTCACATTCAGATCCGTATGTATTTCGCAAATTTCTATGTCTACAATACTCTGCATGGAGCTACTCTAGCTAATTGCTCCCACTTTCAATACGCATCCAGATTGATACTTAGAGTCATCTGGATTTAGTGTCAAAGCTTGCATCGGCGTAACCCTTTACGACGAACTCTTTATCACCTCCATAATCGAGAAATATTTCCTTAGTCATCCAATTACTAAGGATAATTTTGACCGCTGTACAGTGATCTACTCCTGGATCACTATTGTACCTCCCTGTCGAACTCATGGCAAGGTACACGACGTGTTTTGTACACAGCATGGCATACTTTATAGAACCTATGGCTGAGGCATAGGGAATGACTTTCATTCCCTCTATATTTTTCTGCCGTGGTCTGGCTTTGAGTCTTACTCAACTTCACACCTTACAAGTCAGGCAAGAACTCCTTCTTTGACTGATCCATTTTGAACTACTTCAAAATCTTATCAAGGTATGTACTCATCGAAAGTCTTATCAAGTGTCTTGATCTATCTCTATAGATCTTGATGCCCAATATGTAAGCAGCTTCACCAAGGTCTTTCTTTGAAAAACTCTTATTCAAGTATCCTTTTATGCTGTCCAGAAATTCTATATCATTTCCAATCAACAATATGTCATCCACATATAATATTAGAAATGCTACAGAGCTCCCACTCACTTTCTTGTAAATACAGGCTTCTCCAAAAGTCTGTAAAAAACCATATGCTTTGATCACCTCATCAAAGCGTATATTCCAACTCCGAGATGCTTGCACCAATCCATAGATGGATCGCTGGAGCTTGCACACCTTTTTAGCACCTTTAGGATTGGCAAAACCTTCTAGTTGCATCATATACAAGTCTTCTTTAATAAATCCATTAAAGAATGCAGTTTCGTTATCCATTTGCCAGATTTCATAAAATGCGGCAATTGCTAACATGATTCGGACAGACTTAAGCATCGCTACAGGTGAGAAAGTCTCATAGTAGTCAACTCCTTGAACTTGTCGAAACCCTTTCGCAACAAGTCGAGCTTTGTAAACAGTAACATTACCGTCAACGTCGGTCTTCCTCTTGAAGATCCATTTATTTTCGATGGCTTGCCGATCCTCGGGCAAGTCAACCAAAGTCCATACTTTGTTCTCATACATGGATCCCATCTCAGATTTCATGGCCTCAAGCCATTTTGCGGAATCTGGGCTCATCATCGCTTCCTCATAGTTCGTAGGTTCATCATGGTCCAGTAACATGACTTCCAGAACCGGGTTGCCGTACCACTCTGATGCGGAACGAACTCTGGTTGATCTATGAAGTTCAGCAGAAACTTGATCTGAAGTTTCATGATCATCATCATTAGCTTCCTCACTAATTGGTGTAGGAATCACTGGAACTAGTTTCTGTGACGTTCCACTTTCCAATTCGGGAGAAGGTACAATTACCTTATCAAGTTCTACTTTCCTCCCACTCACTTCTTTCGAGAGAAACTCCTTCTCTAGAAAGGATCCATTCTTAGCAACAAAGACCTTGCCTTCGGATCTGTGATAGAAGGTGTACCCAACAGTTTCTTTTGGGTATCCTATGAAGATTTACTTCTCCGATTTGGATTCGAGCTTATCATGTTGAAACTTTTTCACATAAGCATTGCAGTCCCAAATTTAAAGAAATGACAGCTTAGGTTTCTCGTCAAACCACAGTTCATACGGTGTCATCTCCACGGATTTAGATGGTGCCCTATTTAACGTGAATGTAGCTGTCTCTAATGCATAACCCCAAAAGTGATAGTGGTAGATCGGTAAGAGACATCATCGATCGCACCAAATCTAATAAAGTACGGTTATGACGTTCGGACACACCATTACACTATGGTGTTCCAGGTGGCGTGAGTAGTGAAACTATTTCACTTTGTTTTTACTGAAGGCCAAACTCGCTAACTCAAATATTTTACCTCTACGATCATATCGTAGAAACTCTTATTTTCTTGTTACGATGATTCTCCACTTCACTCTGAAATTCTTTGAACCTTTCAAATGTTTCAGACTTGTGCTTCATTAAGTAGATATACCCATATCTGCTCAAATCATCAGTGAAGGTCAGAAAATAACGATACTCGCCGCGAGCTTCAACACTCATTGGTCCACATACATCTGTATGTATGATCTCCAACAAATATGTTACTCGCTCCATTGTTCCGGAGAACGGAGTTTTAGTCATCTTGCCCATGAGGCATGGTTCGCAAGCACCAAGTGATTCTTAATCAAGTGATTCCAAAAGTCCATCACTATGGAGTTTCTTCATGCGCTTTACACCATTATGACCTAAACGGCAGTGCCACAAATAAGTTGCACTATCATTATTAACCTTGCATCTTTTGGCTTCAATATTATCAATATGTGTATCACCACGATCGAGATCCAACAAACTATTTTCATTGGGTGTATGACCATCGAAGGTTTTATTCATGTAAACAGAATAACAATTATTCTATGACTTTAAATGAATAACCGTATTGCAACAAATATGATCAAATCATATTCATGCTCAACGCAAATGCCAAATAACATTTATTTAGGTTTTACACTAATCCCGAAAGTATAGGGAGTGTGCGATGATGATCATATCAATCTTGGAACCACTTCCAACACACATCGTCACTTCACCTTTAACTAGTCTGTGTTCATTCTGCAATTCTCGTTTCAAGTTACTAATTTTAGCAACTAAATTGGTATCAAATACCCAAGGGTTGCTATGAACACTAGTAAAGTACACATCAATAATCTGTATATCAAGTATACCTTTGTTCACTTTGCCATCCTTCTTATCCGCCAAGTATCTAGGGCAGTTCCACTTCCAGTGACCATTTCCTTTGCAGTAGAAGCACTTAGTTTCAAGCTTGAGTTCAGTTTTGGGTTTCTTCATGGGAGTGACAACTTGCTTGTCATTCTTCTTGAAGTTCCCCTTCTATCCCTTTTCCCTCTACTTGAAACAAGTGGTCTTGTTAACCATCAACACTTGATGCTCTTTCTTGACTTCTACCTTTTGCCGATTTCAGCATCGCGAAGAGCTCGGGAATTACTATCGTCATCCCTTGCATATTATAGTTCATCACGAAGTTCTACTAACTTGGTGATAGTGTCTAGAGAACTTTGTCAATTACTATCTTATCTGGAAGATTAACTCCCACTTGATTCAAGCAAATGTACTACCCAGACAATCTGAGCACATGCTCATTGGTTGAGCTATTCTCCTCCATCTTGTAGGCAAAGTACTGTCAGAGGTCTTATACCTCTCGACACGGGCATGAGTATGAAATACTAATTTCAACTCTTGGAACATCTCATATGCTCCGTGGCATTTCAAAACGTTTTTGAAGTCCCGGTTATAAGCCGTAAAGCATGGTGCACTAAACTATCAAGTAGTCATCATATCAAGCTTTTGTCAAAACGTTCATAACGTCTACATCTGCTCCTGCAATAGGTCTGTCACCTAGCGGTGCATCAAGGACATAATTCTTCTGTGCAGCAATGAGGATAATCCTCAGATCACGGAACAATTCCGCATCATTGCTACTAACATCTTTCAACTTGGTTTTCTCTAGGAACATATAAAAAATAAACGTGGAGCAACATTGCGAGCTATTGATCTACAACATAGATATGCTAATACTACCAGGACTAAGTTCATGATAAATTAAAGTTCAATTAATCATATTACTTAAGAACTCCCACTTAGATAGACATCCCTCCGGTCATCTAAATGATCACGTGATCCAAATCAACTAAACCATGTCCGATCATCACGTGAGATGGAGTAGTTTTAATGGTGAACATCTTATGTTGATCATATCTACTATATGATTCACGCTCGACCTTTCGGTCTCCAGTGTTCCGAGGCCATATCTGCATATGCTAGGCTCGTCAAGTTTAACCCGGGTATTCTGCGTGTGCAAAACTGGCTTACACCCATTGTATTTGAACGTAGAGCTTATCACACCCGATCATCACGTGGTGTCTCGGCACGACGAACTTTCGCAACGGTGCATACTCAAGGAGAACACTTATACCTTGAAATTTAATAAGGGATCATCTTATAATGCTACCGTCGTTCTAAGTAAAATAAGAAGCATAATAAGATAAACATCACATGCAATCAAAATATGTGACATGATATGGCCATCATCATCTTGTGCTTTTGATCTCCATCTCCAAAGCACCGTCATGATCACCTTCGTCACCGGCGCGACACCTTGATCTCCATCGTAGCATCGTTGTCGTCTCGCCAACTATTGCTTCTACGACTATTGCTACCGCTTAGTGATAAAGTAAAGCAATTACATGGCGATTGCATTTCATACAATAAAGCGACAACCATATGGCTCCTGCCAGTTGCCGATAACATTACAAAACATGATCATCTCATACAAAAACCGTATAACTCATCATGTCTTGACCATATCACATCACAACATGCCCTGCAAAAACAAGTTAGACGTCCTCTACTTTGTTGTTGCAAGTTTTACGTGGCTGCTACGGGCTTAGCAAGAACCGTTCTTACCTACGCATACAAAACCACAACGATGTTTCGTCAAGTATGTGATGTTTTAACCTTCACAAGGACCGGGCGTAGCCACAATTGATTCAGCTAAAGTGAGAGAGACAGACACCCGCCAGTCACCTTTAAGCAACGAGTGCTCGTAACGGTGAAACCAGTCTCGCGTAAGCGTACGCGTAATGTCGGTCCGGGCCGCTTCATCTCACAATACCGCCGAAGCAAAGTATGACATGCTGGTAAGCAGTATGACTAGTATCGCCCACAACTCATTGTGTTCTACTCGTGCATATCATCTACGCATAGACCTGGCTCATGATGCCACTGTTGGGGAACGTAGTATTTTAAAATTTACCTACGATCACGCAAGATCTATCTACTAGATGCATAGCAACGAGAGGGGAGAGTGTGTCTACGTACCCTCGTAGACCGGGAGCGGAAGCGTCAAGTGACGCGGTTGATGTTGTCGAACTTCTTCACGATCCAACCGATCAAGCACCGAACGTACGGCACCTCCGCGTTCAGCACACGTTCAGCTTGATGACATCCCACGAGCTCTTGATCCAGTTGAGCTTCACGGGAGAGTTTCGTCAGCACGACGGCGTGGTGACGGATATGATGTATTCACCGGCGCAAGGCTTCGCCTAAGCACCGCGACGGTATGACCGAGATGTGTTTCTGTGGAGGGGGCACCGCACACGGCTGGAACAATTCAACTTGTGTGTCTTTGGGTGCCCCCCTGCCCCCGTATATAAAGGAGCAAGGGGGGAGGCCGGCCGGCCCTCCTATGGTGCGGCTAGGGGTGCAATCCTACTAGGAATAGGATTGCAATCCTATTCCTAGTAGGAACTACCAAAGAAGGAAGAGAGGGAAAGGAAAAGAAGGAGAGGTGGCGCCCCCCCAATCCTAGTCCAACTAGGAACCCTAGGTGGGGCGCCGGCCAGCCCCTATGGGCTGCCTCTCTCTTTTCCATAAGGCCCACTATGGACCATCCCCCCTCGTAGGGGGTTCCGGTAACCCCCTCCGGCAATCCCGTTAAATCCGAAACTTTTCCGGAACACTTTCGGTGTCCGAATATAGTCGTCCAATATATCAATCTTTATGTCTCGGACATTCCGAGACTCCTCGTCATGTCCGTGATCTCATCCAGGACTCCGAACTACCTTCGGTACATCAAAACTCATAAACTCATAATACCGATCGTCATCAAACGTTAAGCGTGCGGACCCTACGGGTTCGAGAACTATGTAGACATGACCGAGACTCATCTCCGGTCAATAACCAATAGCGGAACCTGGATGTTCATATTGGCTCCTACATATTCTATGAAGATCTTTTATCGGTCAAAACCGCATAACAACATACGTTGTTCCTTTTGTCATCGGTATGTTACTTGTCCGAGATTCGATCGTCGGTATCTCTATACCTAGTTCAATCTCGTTACCGGCAAGTCTCTTTACTCGTTCCGTAACACATCATCTCGTGACTAACTCATTAGTCTTTTGCTTGCAAGGCTTATTGTGATGTGTGTTACCGAGAGGGCCCAGAGATACCTCTCCGACACTCGGAGTGACAAATCCTAATCTTGATCTATGCCAACACCACGAATGCTTTCGGAGACACCTGTAGAGCATCTTTATGATCACCCAGTTACGTTGTGACGTTTGATAGCACACAAGGTGTTCCTACGGTATTCGGGAGTTGCATAATCTCATAGTCATAGGAACATGTATAAGTCATGAAGAAAGCAATAGCAGAAAAACTAAACGATCATAGTGCTATGCTAACGGATGGGTCTTGTCCATCACATCATTCTCCTAATGATGTGATCCCGTTGATCAAATGACAACTCATGTCTATGGCTAGGAAACATAACCATCTTTGATCAATGAGCTAGTCTAGTAGAGGCATACTAGGGACATACTGTTTTTGTCTATGTATCCACACATGTACTAAGTTTCCGGTTAATACAATTCTAGCATGAATAAAAGACATTTATCATGATATAAGGAAATACAAATAACATCTTTATTATTGCCTCTAGGGCATATTTCCTTCAGTCTCCCACTTGAACTAGAGTCAATAATCTAGATTACAAAGTGATGATCCTCACACCCATGGAGTCTTGGTGTTGATCATGTTTTGCCCGTGGAAGAGGCTTAGTCAACGGGTCTGCAACATTCAGATCCGTATGTATTTTGCAAATTTCTATGTCTCCCTCCTTGACTAGATCGCGGATGGAATTGAAGCGTCTTTTGATGTGCTTTGTTCTCTTGTGAAACCTGGATTCCTTCGCCAAGGCTATGGCTCCAGTGTTGTCACAAAAGATTTTCATTGGACCCGATGCACTAGGTACTACACCTAGATCGGATATGAACTCCTTCATCCAGACTCCTTCATTTGCTGCTTCCGAAGCAGCTATGTATTCCGCTTCACACGTAGATCCCGCCACGACGCTCTGCTTGGAACTGCACCAACTGACAGCTCCACCGTTCAATAAAAATACATATCCGGTTTGTGACTTTGAGTCATCCGGATCAGTGTCAAAGCTAGAATCGACGTAACCGTTTACGACGAGCTCTTTGTCACCTCCATATACGAGAAACATATCCTTTGTTCTTTTCAGATACTTTAGGATGTTTTTGACCGATGTCCAGTGATCCACTCCTGGATTACTTTGGTACCTCCCTGCTAGACTTATAGCAAGGCACACATCAGGTCTGGTACACAGCATTGCATACATGATAGATCCTATGGCTGAGGCATAGGGAATGACTTTCATTTTCTCTCTATCTTCTGCAGTGGTCGTGTTGGGGAACGTAGTATTTTAAAATTTTCCTACGATCACGCAAGATCTATCTACCAGATGCATAGCAACGAGAGGGGAGAGTGTGTCTACGTACCCTCGTAGACCGGGAGCGGAAGCGTCAAGTGACGCGGTTGATGTTGTCGAACTTCTTCGCGATCCAACCGATCAAGCACCGAACGTACGGCACCTCCGCGTTCAGCACACGTTCAGCTTGATGACGTCCCACGAGCTCTTGATCCAGTTGAGCTTCACGGGAGAGTTTCGTCAGCACGACGGCGTGGTGACAGATATGATGTGTTCACCGGCGCAGGGCTTCGCCTAAGCTCCGCGACGGTACGACCGAGGTGTGATTCTGTGGAGGGGGGCACCGCACACGGCTAAAACAATTCAACTTGTGTGTCTTTGGGTGCCCCCCTGCCCCCGTATATAAAGGAGCAGGGGAGGGAGGCCGGCCAACCTCTCCTGGTGCGGCTAGGGAGGGAGTCCTACTAGGAATAGGATTGCAATCCTATTCCTAGTAGGATTCACCGAAAGGAAGAAGGGGGAAAGGAATAGGAGAGGTGGCGCCCCCCCAATCCTAGTCCAACTAGGATTCCTAGGTGGGGGCGCCGGCCAGCCCTATGGGCTGTCTCTCTCTCACCCTTTAGGCCCACTATGGACCATCCCCTCTCGTAGGGGGTTCCGGTAACCCCCTCCGGCATTCCCGATAAATCCGAAACTTTTCCGGTATACTTCCGGTGTCCGAATATAGCCGTCCAATATATCAATCTTTATGTCTCGGGCATTCCGAGACTCCTCGTCATGTCCGTGATCTCATCCGGGACTCCGAACTACCTTCGGTACATCAATACTCAAAAACTCATAATACCGATCGTCATCAAACGTTAAGCGTGCGGACCCTACGGGTTCGAGAACTATGTAGACATGACCGAGACTCATCTCTGGTCAATAACCAATAGCGGAACCTGGATGTTCATATTGGCTCCTACATATTCTACGAAGATCTTTTATCGGTCAGAACCGCATAACAACATACGTTGTTCCTTTTGTCAAACGGTATGTTACTTGCCCGAGATTTGATCGTCGGTATGTTTATACCTAGTTCAATCTCGTTGCCGGCAAGTCTCTTTACTCGTTCCGTAACACATCATCTCGTGACTAACTCATTAGTCTTTTGCTTGCAAGGCTTATTGTGATGTGTGTTACCGAGAGGGCCCAGAGATACCTCTCCGACACTCGGAGTGACAAATCCTAATCTTGATCTATGCCAACACCACGAATACTTTCGGAGACACCTGTAGAGCATCTTTATGATCACCCAGTTACGTTGTGACGTTTGATAGCACACAAGGTGTTCCTACGGTATTCGGGAGTTGCATAATCTCATAGTCATAGGAACATGTATAAGTCATGAAGAAAGCAATAGCAGTAAAACTAAACGATCATAGTGCTATGCTAACGGATGGGTCTTGTCCATCACATCATTCTCCTAATGATGTGATCCCGTTGATCAAATGACAACTCATGTCTATGGTTAGGAAACATAACCATCTTTGATCAATGAGCTAGTCTAGTAGAGGCATACTAGGGACACTTTGTTTTGTCTATGTATTCACACATGTACTAAGTTTCCGGTTAATACAATTTAAGCATGAATAATAAACATTTATCATGATATAAGGAAATATAAATAACAACTTTATTATTGCCTCTAGGGCATTTTTCCTTCAAAAACATCACCTGAATCACGTTAGTGAGGTAGGTGTTCTTCACTGTCATGTCAGAGATGCGATTCTGGAGCATCTTCACCTCCGATTGAGACACCCACTCGAGGCCCTTGGTGGTCCATGAGGTGAGCCTCTCTAGGGGTCCGGATTTGAGTTCGGGCATATTCGCCCATTTGGCCTCGCGGTGTTTGGTGATGTAGAACCACTCCCGCTGCCATACCTTGTTGGTTTCCACAAAAGCCCCTTTGGGCTAGGTGGCATTCGGGGGCTTGCTTACCATAGCCCCCCCACAGTCCGCGTGCTGCCCGTCGACCACCTTCGGCTTCAGATTGAAGGTCTTGAGCCATAGGCCGGAGTGTGGGGGGACGCGGAGGAAAGCTTCACACATGACTATAAAAGCCGATATGTGAAGAATAGAGTTCGGGGCTAGATTGTTGAAATCTTGCCCGTAGAGAAAAAATAGACCCCGGACAAAGGGGTTGAGGGGAAATTCGAGCCCCCGAAGAAAGTGAGGGATGAACACAACCCTCTCACCAGGCCCTGGGATGGGAGTCACCTTATTCTCATCAGGAATCCGGTGCGCTATGTTGGCAGCGAGATAGCCTATGCTTCGGAAACTCTTCACGTCTTTCTCCATGAAGGTGGAGGCCTCCCACTTGCCCTTAGAGCCAAATCAAGCCATTGCTGGAGAAGGAGGTGGTGGTGGAAGGGATGGGAGCTACAGGCACTGGAGCTGCAGGCGCTGGAACTACGAGATTGGGAAGCAAAGGCTAGAGGAAAGCGCGAGGTAAAAGGGAGGGATATATGTCCTTTTATAGGCAGTAAATACCAAACGTCCCCCACTCAAGCCATAAAACTCGCCTATTCTCAACGAGATCGTGCGTAAGGTACGATTTGGTTACCGAAATTATATTGATGAGGATCCCACAATAAGTGGGCACAATGTCTGCTTCGACAAGACGTGCCAATGGAGTCTATGCCTCGAAACACAAAACCAGATCCAAGAAAACCTTTCAAAATATTGAAGGGTCAGACGTGACGTTTCGCCGAAAAAGTTGTCAGTAAAGACATAGTGCTTCCTTTGACATATTGCCTTCGTGGCTAAGCATTGTACTAATAATGCAGAGCCGGACATAGTTCCTTTACGTAGGAAATAAAGTTCATATGTTCGGAAGGAGGAACCCGCCTTGCAAAGACGAAGACAGTACGCGTGCCGGAATCATTGTGATCAAAGACTGTTTCATGGTCTATTTAGGGAGTCCTGGGCTAGGGGGTCCTCGGGTGTCTATATTACTCGTTATGGGTCGGACTGGTGGGCCATGAAAGTCAACATAAAAGATTGTCCCTCGTGTCTGAATAGGACTCCTATGTTTATAGAATGGCAAGTTTAAGTTCGGGTGTAATGATTCCTTCTTTTGTAAGATGATTATGTACAACCCTAGGTACCACTAGTGCATATATAAACTGGATGGTTTAGTCCGTAGGGACAATCACAACTACCATAGGGTAGACACCTAGGGTTTAGCCATTACGATCTCGAGGTAGATCAACTATTGTAATCCTCATATTCATCAAGATCAATCAAGCAGGAAGTAGGGGATTACCTCCATTAAGAGGGTCTGAACCTGGGTAAACATCGTGTCCTTGTTTCCTGTGTTACCATCGATCCTTAGATACATAGTTCGGGACCCCCTACCTGAGATCCTCTGGTTTTGACACGCGAGTGTCCATATCCTACTCATGCTGATATTGAATGTTTATTATGCATAATGGATGTTCATGACCATTGTTGCTCTCTATCTGGTCGCTGCCCAACCTACTTGCTAGCCTTCACCTATACTAAGCGGAAATACTGCTTGTGCATCAAATTCAAAAATCAAAGTTATTCCTACCTACCTATATGTGGTATTACCCTGCCTTCCTAAGTAAATTTGCATGTGCCATCTCTAAAACGTCAAACAAACATCCTTTTTGTGTGCCTGGAATGTTCATAGAGTTACAAGAGTAGCCGGTATCTTCCATCCTAAGCGGGTTATTCTCATGACAAGTGCTTATTCACTTGTCCTTGCACGAGATGGGTGGTAATAGGGATTCCTAGTCCCAATTTCAGAAAGAAAATAATTTACAAATAATCAAACAAAAACTCCTCCAGAGCAATAACCTTTACTTTATCGCTTGGCAACCGCTAATAATGTGTTTAGCATGGAAGATATTGATAACTGATGGTCGTGAAGTAAAGATAAATGGTGCACCTCTCAAAATTACAATTATCTCTGTTTTAAAACCTTGAGCTCTGGCACCTCTGCAAATCCCTGCTTCCCTCTACGAAGGGACTATCTATTTACTTTTATGTTGAGTCATCACCTTCTCTAATGAGCACCAGATTTGAGAGCACTGTTGTCATCCTCATGCATTATGTGTAGTGAATGTTGGGTGTTAGCATGACTGGATCGTCTATACCATGAATTACAATGTTTAGTCGCTGCTTGAGCTTTGGAGGTGCTATGCATTTATGTTTTGCGGTCTCAAAAAGGGCTAGAGAGATACCACTATTGTCATATTATATATGTCATGGTTGTTTTGACAAAGTGTTGACATTTGAGATATCTTATTATTGCTCTCTAGTTTTTTATGTTATTGATATGAGTGAATATAATTTCTAAGAGTTACTGTTGACATGGTTAGTCATGATTTTTGCTGAAAACCTGGGTGCTACTTAAGCTTATTTATGTAAACAAGAGGAAAAAGAGTTCGTAAAAGTTTTTCTTTTTCATTTTTAGTTTATCAACTGAATTGCTTGAGGACAAGCAATGTTTTAAGCTTTGGGAGTTGATAAGTCTCCATTGTATCTACTTTTCCTAACGCTTTTCCTCTTATTTTGGACTCTAATTTGCATGATTTGAATGCAACTAACCTGGACTGGCGTTGTTTTCAACAGAACTACCATGGCGCTGTTTTTGTGCATAAATAAAAGTTCTCGGATTGGAAGGAAACTTTTCAAGGATTTTTTATACGATATTTTTTTACTGGAGCCATGAATCACTTGAGGAGGGCACTTGAGTGGCCATAACCCACCAGGGCGCCCCCTCCTGGCGTGCCCAGGTGGGATGTCCCCACGTGGTGGCCCCGTGGACCCTAACACCGACGCTATAAAATCCTATTTTTTGAGAAAAAAAAGAGGAGGAAGAATTATCTCGTTTCGCGATACAGATCCGCCGCAACCTCCTGTTCTTTATTGGGAGGCCAGATCTGGAGTCCGTTTTGCGCTCCGGAGAGGGGAATCTTTGGTTTTCATCATCACCAACCCTCCACCATCACCAATTCTATGATGCTCTCCACCGGGAGTGACTAATTCCTTCGTAGTCTCGCTAGTCGGTGAGGAGTTGTGTGAGATTCATCATGTAATTGAGTTAGCTTTGTTAGGGCCTGATCCCTAGTATCCACTATATTCAGAGATTGATGTTGTTATGACCTTGCTATGCTTAATGCTTGACACTTTGGGCCTGGGTGCCATGATTTCAAATCCGAACCATTTATGTTATCATCATTATATCTATGTTGTTGATCTGATCTTGCAAGTCATAGTCACCCTGTAGTGACAATATGCGTGATACTTTCTGGTGATGACCGTAATTTGAGGAGTTCATGTATTCACTATGTGATAATGCTTTGTTCTGGTACTGTAATAAAAGGAGGCCTTAATATCCCTTAGTTTCTTTATGGACCCCGCTGCCACGGGAGGGTAGGACAAAAGATGGCATACAAGTTCTTTCCATAAGCATGTATGACTATTTACGGAATGCATACCTACATTACATTTATGAACTGGAGCTAGTGTCGTGTCGCCCTAGGTTATAATTGTTACATGATGAATATCATCCAACAAATTGCCGATCAAATGCCTACTTTTTTCCAACATATTGGTCTTGCTAAGTTACTACTGCTGCTGTTACTACTACTACTACTACAAAATCACTGCTATCACTATTACCGTTAATGTTGCTGTTACCACAACTATCAAAACAATCACACTACTGTGCTACGGAGCACTTTGCTCCAGATAACTAATGTCCATGTGTAGCTGAATTGACAACTCAGTTGCTAATACTTGCAAATACTCTTTGTCTCCCCTTGTGTCGAATCTACAAATTTGGTTTGAATACTCTACCCTAAAAAATTGTTGTGATCCCCTATACTTGTGGGTTATCAGTGAGTTGATATGTCCATTTTGCATCATGTATTCTTACTATTGTTTTTAGTGTTTTTATTCATTAAAAAAAATTGGGCAATAATTCTAATTCCTATTATCTCATAATTTGCAAGGTTTACACAAAGAGGGAGAATGCTGGCAGCTAGAATTCTAGACCTGAAAAAGCTATGTTAGAGATACCTATTCTGTACATCTCCAAATGGGCTAAAAATTTACGGAGAATTATTTTGGTACATATAATAAATATTGGAGAGAAGAACTACCGGAGGAGGCACCAGGGCATGCCACCTCCTCCAGGAGCGCCCTGGTGCCTACTGGGGGCCCAGGCCCCCTTCCGGCGACCATCTTCTGGTATATAATCACATATGCCCTAAAAAAAATAAGAGAAGGACTTTAGGGATGGAACACCACCGTCTCGAGGCAGAATTTGGGCAGGATCACTTGTGCTCTCCGGCGGAGCAATTTCGCCGAGGATACTTGATACATCTCCGTCGTATCTATAATTTTTTATTGTTCCATGTCGTTTTTATTCAACTTTTACATACTTTTGGCAACAATTTATATGATTTATTTGGAATACCACTACTGCAGGCTACTTTAACGCGACACTACGATCAGCGACCCTTCGATGAAACTGTGTGCGATGAAATAATTGCAAACGGTGGTGTAGAAAACCGTCAAAAATGTGTGAAATGTTGGCGATGACGGATGTATCAAACAAGGTTTGGATTTTAGTTGCATGTGCGATGCAGGGCACACGGTACAGTTCAATTAACTATTTGCGATGAGGAGGAACATAAGAAACGGGCAGCCAGATGAAGGTGTGTGTGATATACAACATACATTTCACTCGAATGAACTATTTGTGATTAGGCAACACAAAAGAAATGGGAAGCCAGATCAAGGTGTGTGCGATAGTGTGAGAAAAACGTTCACTCTACCTTGTCGTGAGTGTGTGACCTCTGTGGCAACCGTTCGCTCCCCACTAGCCTTTTTCTTGTACCATGGCAACCGTCCACCGCCTCTTCGCCTTTCTCTCTCGATTTGGAATTGCTGTCGCATGCTCTTCCACCCTCCATTGGCCTTCACCCTTCCTTCTGCCATTGTTCGATCATGTTCTCCATCGAGGGAATAGGACAGAAACGACCCCGTTATTTTTGCCCTGATCTGAAAGATGACATGGTGGAGGAACTCATTAATACGTGCGACGTCATCACCTCGGCTAGCATGGCTGGTTTGTTCAAGTCCATTCTTGACACAACAAATGACATCATTCCAAAGAACCCAAAGGTTCAAGAATGGTTTGATCTCCCCTATCTTCTTCGCCATAATGTTGGTCGCTGGTGTGGGGACGACAGAAGCGGCGCCTTGTGCAAGTTGATGATGCTTGATAATGATACGTGTGATGTTAAGATGCAATAGCTTGAGGGTAAGTCTTGGACAGGCGCATATGGATATTGGGTTATTTATATTGGGTATAACTACGAGTGGGAACTTGTGAATTCGTACACTCTTCACCGGGTTCCACTTCCAAAAAGCACAAACTGCCTTGAGGTGGAGCACACAGATGATCTACGTACGTTCAAAGACGATCATGGTGACTGTCTTCTACGGAAGATAGCAATTTGTCGAGTTCCCAACCATTCTTGGGATTAAAAGAACTATGAAGTTGTTGCTATATTTGAAAAGCTTGTTGCCGTCCTTACCTCCACGCCTCGATGGATGTTGCTCAAAAATCATTTTTTGTACACGGATGAGTATTGTGATACAATTCAATACGAGGGTCTTGTATTTGCTGCCACCACTCGTGGCACTGTTTTTGCATGGAATCCTTATGGTTTCGGTACGTTTGTCTTCCACCATAATTATAATTGTTTCATCCACATGCATGTGGGTTAGCTAGTTTCCCTTACTAATTAACCTTCTTGTGTTTCCAAGGTCCTGTGAACATTCCACCACCTATACTTGAAAAAAATTATAACCAAAGGGGAGATGACGAAGGTGATGATCACGATCATGAGGATGAGCAAGACCTATATACTCAGTGGTGCCTGCCAACTTATTCCCATGGATCACCTCTTCTTGTATGTATACAGGGCACTGTTGATGTTACTAACGAAGCAGGTGTTGTCTCCCATGGTCGCACTCTCCGGACCTATTCCAACATCCGTTCTAGGGTATTCCGGATGGATACCAGTGTACTAGCGCCAACACCTTCTATATGGTTCAGTATTGATAGTTTTGGAGAAAACTCGTTCTTCCTTGACAAAACTATCCAATGATGGTGAAAGGCGATCCAGCTACTGTTGACACAACATTACTACCATTTATGAGAAGCAATTGTATCTATACATCGGACATCGGTATGGTTCCCTACCCTAGGTATCACAATATGCGTCCTGATATAGGCCGTTTTAGCCTCGATGATCAGTCCTGCGTTGGTTTTGACATCGACAATAGATGGCCCTTCCTAGAGAATCAATTATGTTTCAAAGCAAGCGTTTCCAACGCCGAGGATTGATTGAGCTGAAGTTCATTTCATCGCATTGTTATTTGTTGTGTGAGAAAAACTTTACTTTAGTAGAATTTTTTGTTGGAAATAATCTATAATCCAACATGTGTACTCATTTTCGTTGTGTGTTGATGACTTGTTCTATGTAATGAATGGTACATTTGCATATGTGTCCCATCAACTCATGCTTGATCGCACGGCACACGGGTCACGTGGCATCACATATATTATTTTTCTATTTGGATGATTAATGTTGCCGCTTTATTTCTTAACCGAAGCATGCCACGTATCCATTGTTGGTCTAATGCTCATGGTTCTAATAAATAATCTGTTTGGGATATTGGTTCCCAATTATTAATAATCTCTCGTCTGTAATTAGATAAAGATTACATCAAAACTGGTCTCATATTTGACAAAAAAGTACAATGCCACTTTGTATTGGTGTCCATATGAACACTGCTAGCGATTTTTTTTGCAAAAATTAGATAGTGCGAGTGATTTTTTGCTGCATATTTTGACAAATCGCAGTGTTACAAGGTTGACAAATGGCAATGTTACTAGATAAACAAATGTCAATCTTTCCAATTTGACAAATGGCAACATACCCAATATGATAGATGCAAATCTTACCCAATTGTTTCTACGTGGTTGCACACGGGTCATTGCGTTGAAGGGATGAAGAAATCCTTCACTGCAAATTTTCCCTTGACTTAAGGGGGGAGACCATAGTTCTCACTTTACATACAGGTGCTCTATCTAAAACGTTTGTGATCAAGAGCTGCCCAAATCCTGCTCGGCACATTTTCCCTTGGCTTCCTGGAGAAGCTGTCGGTTTGCATACGGGTGTCCTAACTAAAACGTTTGCGATGAGTGTTTTATATTTAAAAACCATTGACGTTATTTTCAAAAGAAAATCATTTGATAAGTCTATACATTAAGAGAGAAAAACACAAGTTTGTGCAAACCATAACTTTCATCCAGTCACACCGTGAATTTATATTCATATGATCGAGAATTCGAGATACAATATTAAACCCAAAAAAAACTAATTCCAGTGGCGGCGGAGGTGGCATGATGCGCCGTTGTTGTCGTTGTCGTCCTCCGGCACACCGTTGTTGAATTCTTCAAGGCAGCACAAAATGTTCTTCACTTGTAACCCAAAAATCATGTTGTCGCGTGATCGGGGCGGGGCGCGGGAGGACGACAACGGGTGCCGCTAAGAGGTAGCGGTTGATGGCAGCGTGCCAGGCCGCTGAGGGGGGCGCACGCGGGCACGGGCGCGGCGGGTGCAGCCAAACGCACGGGGACCGGCGCCGCGGTGGGTGGAGGGGCACGCACGGTCATGGGTGCGGCGGGTGAGCCAAACACACGGGGACCGGCGCCACGGTGGGTGTAGGGGCACGCATGGGCATGGGCGCTGGCGCTGGCATGTACACGAGCTCGCGCAGGTCCGAGGAGACCTCACAGACGCCTGCGGCTTCCAGCTCTGTGATAGTGCTCGGCGACAATGCTACAGTGATGGTCGCTGGTGCGGGCGCGGGGATGGGAGCTGGGACGTGAGCAGGGGGAGCAACCACCGCGACCAGGTCGTTCAGGGCCATGTCCATGAGGCCCCTTTCCTCCTTATTTTCTATCTCCTCTAGCTCGGAGTCGACTTCAACAAACTTGAAGACTAGTGGGAGATGGTCATTCTACACCGTGGAGTTGGTGGAGGTCTATGGGAGGAGGGGAATTGGAGGCGAATAGTAAGGCCACCCGTATTAAATAGCGGCTCGGGCACCATTAATGTAGAGGAAGGCGGGCGGCCATGGAACTCAAAGGGCTCGCTTCCCAGTGAGCCTATGCAGCGTACAACTCGCACGCTTCCCGGTGAGCCTGCACGTTGGAGGACAGCTTTCATGCCTCTCGGTCGGTCTACGCACCGGACTCCGGTCGCACGCCTCCTGTTCAGTCAAGCAGCTATCCGCACGGCACCTCTTATAGCCTTTAAAACGAATACACGTGTGATACGTCTCCAACGTATCTATAATTTTTGATTGTTCCATGCTATTATATATTCTGTTTTGGATGTTTAATGGGCTTTATTATACACTTTTATACTCCCTCCGTTCCTAAATATAAGGTGTATTACTTTTCAAAAAGTCAACTGTTGTCTATGTTTGACCAACTTTGCAACAAAATATATAAAGATTTATAATAATGATTATATAAAATGTAAAAATATATTTCATGATGAATCTTGTGATACTTATTTGGTATTCTAGATATTGATATTTTTGCCTATAAACTTGGTCAAACTTAGAGAAGTTTGACTTTTTGAAAAAATAATACACCTTATATTAAGGAATGGAGGGAGTATTTTTGTTGGGACTAACCTACTAACCCACGGCCCATTGCAGATTGTTGTTTTTTTTCCTATTTCAGGGTTTTGCAGAAAAGGCATATCAAATGGAGTCCAAATAAAATGAAACCTTCGGGAGAGTTATTTTTGGAACGATATCAACACAGAAGACTTGGAGTGCACGCGAGGGAACGAAGAAGGCGTCCATGATGGTCCAGGGCGCGCCCCCCTCTCCTTTGTGGGCCCCCTCTAGCTCCCCCGATGCCCTCCTTCCTCCTATATATATCCATGTACCCTAAAAACATCGAGGCAATAGAGAAAACCCTAATTCCACCGCCGCAACCTTCTGTTCCCGTGACATCCCATCTTGGGGCCTGTTCCGGAGCTCCGCCGGAGGGGGGATCTACCATGGAGTGCTTCTACATCAACCCCATAGCTTCACCATGAATTGTAAGTAGTTTACCACAGACCTTCGGGTCCATAGTTATTAGCTAGATGGCTTCTTCTCTCTTTTTGGATCTCAATACCAAGTTCTTCTCGGTCTTCGAGGAGATCTATTCGATGTAATCTTTTTGCGGTGTGTTTGTCGAGATCCGATGAATTGTGGGTTTATGATCAAGATTATCTACGAGAAATATTTGATTATTTTCTGTAATCTTTTATGTATGATTATAATATCCTTGCAAGTCTCTTCGAATTATTGGTTTGGTTTGGCCTACTAGATCTATAGTTCTTGCAATGGGAGAACTGCTTGGCTTTGGGTTCAATCTTGCGGTGTCCTTTCCCAGTGACAGCAGGGGTAGCAAGGCACGTAGTGTATTGTTCCCATCGAGGATAAAAAGATTGGATTTATATCATATTTCTTGAGTTTATCCCTCTACATCATGTCATCTTGCTTAAAGCATTACTCTATTCTTACGAACTTAATACTCTAGATGCTTGATGGATAGCGGTCGATGTGTGGAGTAATAGTAGTAGATGCAGAATCGTTTCGGTCTACTTGTCACGGGCGTGATGCCTATATATAAAGATCATGCCTAGATATTCTCATAACTATGCGCTTTTCTATCAATTGCTCGATAGTAATTTGTTCACCCACCGTAGAATTCTGCTATCATGAGAGAAGCCACTAGTGAAACCTATGGCCGCCGGGTCTATTCTCAACATATTAATCTCCTATCTACTTTACTTTGATTTATTTACTTTTTGTTCTTATATCCAAAAATACCAAAAATATCACACTATCCTATCTATCAGATCTCACTTTCGTAAGTGACCATAAAGGGATTGACAACCCCTTATCGCGTTGGCTGTGAAGTTCTTATTTGTTTGTGCAGGTGTGAGGGACTCGCGCGTGGTCTCCTACTAGGTTGATACCTTGGTTCTCAAAACTGAGGGAAATACTTACGCTATTGGGCTGCCACACCCTTTCCTCTTCGAGGGAATACAACGCAAGCTCAAGAAGTAGCAACGTGGCATCACATGAATGGTTAACAGAACGCACACGATTTGAATTATACAGACGTTTGAGATATTAAAGTTGCAGCTATTTTTTCAAAATTCTTTTGTTTGTTGTTATTCGAGTGCGCCTTCTCTAAAAATCGACACGTAAAATACCACAGCATGTCGGGTGCCATTCCATGATAGCATGCCAAGTTCCATAAATTTCAGACGTGTTATGGATTTACTAGAATTTAAAAATAAAGTATCTCAACGTTTTGCCGGCAATGAACAGTGCCTTGGTGTTTGAAATTCATTCCCATTCCTTGCATGGGACCAAAGCATGCACCCAAGGACACAAATTTCATTTTCCAACCAATTTATATGCACTTGAGCATGTGCATGTAGTTCAAATTTGAATTATGCTCATAAAATACCTAGAAAACCCAATCAATGTATAAAAATGTCTAAACAAACCCCAAAATTTTCCAAAATTTAACAAAACACTCATTTTGTTCTATGTTGACACTAGAAAAAAATTGAAAGCAATAAGAGGCAGCGAATATCGTTTCGTCCCCAAAGGTGGGACGTTCCCTACCGAAACCATCAGGCTTGTTGTGGGAAGCTCTGGTTTGTGAGAAACTTATAACCCAAACCTGCCTGAAATGCGACAAATTTTTACCACGGCATGTTAATGCCGCTCCATGATAGCATACCAAATTTCATGAATAGAATTTAAAAACCAGGTATCTCAATGTTTGCGGCCGAGTGACGGTGGTAGGGTGTTTGACATTCATTCCCATTTCTTGCATGGGACCTAAGCATGCAACCAAGCACATAGATTTGAATTTTCAACCAATTTATATGCATTAGAGCATGTGTAGTTCAAATTTGAATTATGCGCATAAATGCATTGAAAACTCAATTAATGCATAAAAATGTCCAAACGAACCCCGAAAAATCACAAAAAATGACACAACACTCCTGTTGTTCTATGTTGACATGAGAAAAAATTTGAAAGCAATAGGAGGCAATGAATATCGTTTCTTCCCCAAAGGTGGGACGTTCCTTACTGAAACCAACAGGCTTGTTGTGAAAAGCTCTGGTTCGTGAGAAGCATATCCCCAAACCTGCCCAAATGGGACACAAAATTTACCACGGCATGTTGAGGCTGCTCCATGGTAGCATGCCAAGTTTCATGAATTTCAAACGAGCTTTGGATTTACAAGAATTTAAAAACCATGTATCTGAATGTTTGCGGCCGAGTGACGATGGCAGGGTGTTTGACATTCATTCCCATTTCTTGCATGGGACCTAAGAATGCAACCAAGGACACATATTTGAATTTTCAATCAACTTATATGCATTAGAGCATTTGCATGTATGTAGTTAAAATTTGAATTATGCACGTAAGTGCACTGAAAACTCAATTAATGCATAAAAATGTCCAAACAAACCCCGAAAAATCTCAACAATTGACAAAACACTCCTGTTGTTCTATATTGACACGAGAAATTTTTTTAAAGCAATAAGAGGCGACGAATATCATTTCATCCCACAAGGTGGGACGTTCCCTACCGAAACCATCAGGCTTGTTTTGAGAAGCTCTAGTTCGTGAGAAGCATAACCCCAATCCTGCCCCAAATGATCAGATACATGAAACCTTGCTTGATGTATAATGTCATCCCACCAAGATGATGTGGTAAAAAACTTGGCATGTTTGACGATAGTTTGGACACACACCCCTCACAAATCGGAGCATCTCACTAGAAGGCTCGTGGTTCCGATAGGAAACAATGCATATTTGTTGATGAACGGGAGATAGCTTCCTCTTACGGCGTTCCAATAATTCCTACATTTAATGTGCACTAATACAAACTATTATTTGAAAATCTAGAAAATTTCTAGGGCATTTGACCTTTCAAAGACATTTAAGTGATTTTGTAGCCATTTAACGGCCGTAATTCAAATTTGAACTACATCTACATGCAACAGATAACCATAATGGTTTAAAAATCATATTTGTGTACTTGTGTGCGAGTTAATTCCATGTGCAGTAAATTGGAAGGAATTTTCAAATATATTGGTCTCACGGCCTGGACACATGCATAGAGTGCCATGGCATGTAAATTTCAAAAAATAAAAATATATTTAGAAAGACATGAAACCTTGCTTGATGTAATGTCATGCCACGAAGATGATGTGGTAAAAACCTTGCCACGTGTTACGAAAGTTTGGACACACACCCATCACAAACCGAAGCAACTCACTAGAAGGCTCGTGGTTCCGAGAGGGAACAATGCATATTTGATGACGAATGAGAGATAGCTTCCTCTTACGGACTTCAAAAATCATACATTTAACATGCACTAATACAAACTGTCATTTGAAAATCTGGAAAATTTTAGGGGCCATTTGACCTGTTAAAGACATTTAACTAATTTTCTAGCCATTTAATGGCCCTAATTCAAATTGGAACTACATCTACATGCAACGGATAACCATAACGGATTGAAAAATCATATTTGTACTTGTGTGTGAGTTAATTCCATGTGTAGTAAATTGGAAGGAATTTTCAAACATATTCTTCTCACGGCCTGGACACATGCATGGAGTGCCATGGCATTTAAATTCCACAAATAAAAAAATGATCAGAAACACATGGTACCTTGCTTGATGTAATGTTATGCCACCAAGATGATGTGGTAAAAAACTTGGCTTGTTTGATGAAATTTTGGACACACACCCCTTATAAACCGGAGCAACTCACTAGAAGGCTCGTGGTTCCGAGAGGGAACAATGCACGTTTGATAACAAACGGGAGATAGCTTCCTCTTACGGCCTTCAAACTATTCCTACATTTAACATGTAGTAATACAAACTATCATTTCGAATTCTGGAAAATTTCAGGGGTCATTTGACCTTTTAAAGACATTTAAGGGATTTTCTAGCCATTTAATGGTCGTATTCAAATTTGAACTACATCTACATGCAACGGATAACCATAACGGTTTGAAAAATGATCTTGGTGTACTTGTGTGCGAGTTAATTCTATGTGTAGTAAATTGGAAGGAATTTTCAAACATATTGGTCTCACAACCTGGACACATGCATAGAGTAGCATGGCATTTAAATTCCAAACAAAATAAAAAATGATCAGAAACACATAAAACCTTGCTTGATATAATGTCATGCCACCAAGATGATGTGGTAGAAAACTTAGTATATTTGACGAAAGTTAGGACACATGATGACCCACAAGTGTAGGGGATCTATCGTAGTCCTTTCGATAAGTAAGAGTGTCGAACCCAACGAGGAGCAGAAGGAAATGATTGGCAGTTTTCAGTAAGGTATTTTCTGCAAGCACTGAAATTATAGGTAACAGATAGTTTTGTGATAAGATAATTGGTAGCAAGTGACAAAAGGTAAAAGTAAATAAGGTGCAGCAAGGTGGCCCAATCCTTTTTGTAGCAAAGGACAAGCCTGGATGAACTCTTATATAAGGTATAGCGCTCCCCAGGACACATGGGAATTATCGTCAAGCTAGTTTTCATCACGATCATCTGATTCGCGTTTGGTACTTTGATAAATTGGTATGTGGGTGGACCGGTGCTTGGGTGCTGCCCTTACTTGGACAAGCCTCCCACTTATGATTAACCTCTAATGCAAGCATCCGCAACTACAAAAGAAGTATTAAGGTAAACCTAACCCTAGCCTGAAACATATGGATCCAAATTAGATCCTTACGAAGCAACGCACAAACTAGGGTTTAAGCTTCTGTCACTCTAGCAACCCATCATCTACTTATTACTTCCCAATGCCTTCCTCTAGGCCCAAATAATGGTGAAGTGTCATGTAGTCGACGTTCACATGACACCACTAGAGGGGAGACAACATACATCTCATCAAAATATCGAACAAAGACCAAATTCGCATGACTACTAATAGCAGGACTTCTCACATGTCCTCAAGAACCAAAGTAACTACTCACAAGACATAATATTGTTCATGATCAGAGGGGTATTAATATGCATAATGGATCTGAACATATGATCTTCCACCAAATAAACCAACTAGCATCAACTACAAGGAGTAATCAACACTACTAGCAACCCACAGGTACCAATCTGAGGTTTGGGTACAAAGATTGGATACAAGAGATGAACTAGGGTTTGAGAGGAGATGGTGCTGGTGAAAATGTTGATGAATATAGCCCTCCTCAAGATGGGAGAGTTGTTGGTGATGACGGCGGTGACGATTTCCCCCTCCCGGAGGGAAGTATCCCCGTCAGAACAGCTCTGTCGGAGCCCTAGATTGGTTTCCGCCTCGAGACGGCGGCGTCTGGTCGCGAAAGCCTCCTTCTGATTTTTTTCCAGGTCAAAACACCTCATATATGATAAGATGGGCATCGGGGGACTTCCGGCTGGCCCACGAGGCAGGGGGCGTGCCCCCCACCCTCGTGGGCAGCCGGTGGCCCCCCTTGTGGACTTCTTTCGCCAGATATTTTTTTATATTTTTTGAAACGATGTTCTGTTGAGTTTCAGGGCTTTTGGAGTTGTGCAGAATAGGTTTCCATAGTTTGCTCCTTTTCCAACCCAGAATTCCAGCTGCCGGCATTCTCCCTCTTCATGTAAACCTTGTAAAATAAGAGAGAAAAGGCATAAGTATTGTGAAAAAACATGTAAGATTAGCCCATAATGCGATAAATATCAACATATAAGCATGATGAAAAATGGACGTATCAACACACACCCCTCACAAACCGGAGCAACTCACTAGAAGGCTCGTGGTTCCGAGAGGGAACAATGCTTGTTTGATAACGAACGGGAGATAGCTTCCTCTTACGGACTTCAAAAAATTCCTACATTTAACGTGCTCTAATAAAAACTGTCATTTGGAAATCTAGAAAATTTCAGGGGTCATTTGACCTGTTAAAGACATTAAAGTGATTTTCTAGCAATTTAATGGTCGTAATTCAAATTTGAACTACATCTACATGCAACGGATAACCATAATGGTTGGAAAAATCATATTTGTACTTGTGTGCGAGTAAATTCCATGTGCATTGAAATGGAAGGAATTTTCAAACATATTGGTCTCATGGCTTGGACACATGCATGGAGTGCCATGGCATTTAAATTCGAAAAAAATAAAAAAATGATAAAAAACACATGAAACATTGCTTGATGTAATTTCATGCCACTAAGATGATGTGGTAAAAAACATGGCATGTTTGACGAAAGTTTCGACACACAATCCTCATACATCGAAGCAACTCACTAGAAGGCTCGTGGTTCCGATACGGAACAACACACTTTGATAATGAACGGGAGATAGCTTCCTTTTACGGCCTTAAAATATTCTTACATTTAACCTGCACTAATACAAACTGTCATTTGGAAATATGGAAAATTTCAGGGGTCATTTGACCTTTTAAAGGCATATAAGTGATTTTCTAGCCATTTAATGGTTGTAATTCAAATTGGAACTACATCTAAATGCAACGGATAACCATAATGGTTTGAAAAAACATACTTGTGTACTTGTGTGCTAGTTAATTCCATGTGCAGTAAATTGGAAGGAATTTTCAAACATATTCTTCTCATGGCCTGGACACATGCAGGGACTGCCATGGCATTTAAATTCCAAAAAATATTAAATGATCAGAAACACATAAAACCTTGCATGATGTAATGTCATGCCACCAAGATGATGTGTTAAAAAACTTTGTATATTTGACGAAAGTTCGGATACACACCCCTCACAAACCGGAGCAACTCACTAGAAGGCCCGTGGTTCCCAGAGTGAACAATGCATGTTTGATAACGAACAGGAGATAGCTTCCTCTTACGGACTTAAAAAAATTCCTACATTTAACATGCACTAATACAATCTGTCAGTTGAAAATCTAGAAAATTCCTACATTTAACATGCACTAATACTAATCTTGACGCGTGGGTCGGCAACGGCGACTTCTAGAGGAGCACGGCTGAAGTAGCACAAGGCCAAGATGGCGGCAGGCGACACGAGGTTGGGCCGAGGCCACGTCGGCTTGCGGTAGGGGAAGAGGACGAGGCCGGGCGGCTCAGCGGTGCGGAGGCTAGATGGTAGCTTGCACACTGCATGATACCCAACAATGAAGCAGAGTCCGGGTCGTAGCGGTGGAGAAAATCCAGATTGCCGCTGTATGTCCGTGGAAATGGCGGCTTCAGATCCAAGGCAAGACAAGGCGGCGCCGGTGACTCATGGCGACAGGGCGATTCATACAGGGCTTCCTTGTGGTAGAGACAAGGCCGTGACAATGGAGGCGTGGTGGTTCGACGAAGCGGAGGGGCGAATCCAGGCAGCGCCGGCGGAGATGGCTCAAGGCCTAGGCGTCTCGGCCGTGGCGGAGACTTGGCAACGCGGCAGCGCAACGGCTTGAGCAGCGGAAGCAACGACGAGCTGGGGGCCGTGGAGAAGCCGGCGTTGGAGTCCAGCTGCCAGCGCACACCGGACCATCGGCATCTGGTCTCGGTGAGATGCTGCAAGCGGTTCAGAACGGTGGAGATCCCACGGCGGCTCAGCACGGTGAATTCGTGTCGTGGTCGCTGACTCCCAGTCGTAACTATCTATGTTTCCTTCCCAAAGAAATACGAGTATGGCTTCAAGGGACTTGATAACCACGTGGGAGGCATAGCACGGGAAAACTTATGTCCGTATCGGCGACAGTGAGAGTTGATTTGGTTTCGACGAATTGGTTGATCACAGCGGCGCACATAATGCAACCCTAATTTCTCTTCTTTGACTTCAATCTCATGGATTGTAAAATCTTCATCCGAAAAATTGCAAACTCCTCGATCCCTAGGGAGATCCCTCCAAGAACTCAGCACCAGCGTGCGCAGGCCCCACGGTGGGCGCCAACTGTCGTGGATTTGACACGGAAGATGTCCTAGTGTGAGGACTTGTCGTGAGGTCAACGCATCTACGTAGTAGCTTGAACGGGGTTGATCGGAATCGAGAGACGCAACACAAGACAAGGGTTTAGACAGCTTCGGGCCTCGGGAAACATCATCCAATAATAGCCCTACATGTTGTTTATGGCTAGGTCTCATTATTCTCATGAGGGAGTTGCCGCATAAGCCGGCTACCCTCTTCTTGTATCTAGCCTTCGAGATTCTTTCCCTTTCCTCTTGGGGCACCTTGCCCCTCCTTATATAAGTTGGAGGGGCGGGTTACATATGGAGTCCTAGTAGGATTAGGACTAGACTATCTTCTATTACATGCAAGATACAGTTCCGGGTCTTGATACCTTGTAAGGGAAATATTCATCATGCCTTTCCTCTTAAGCCGGCCTACTAGGCCTTGGGCCATGTCGTCCATCTGACCCACTTGTCGGGTCACCATGTCGTCCGTTTGATCAGCCCATTGGGTCACCATGTCATCCGTCTGACCCGCCCGCCGGGTCACCATGTCATCCGTCTGATCCGCCCATTGGGTCACCATGTCGTCCGTTTGACCCGCCCGTCGAGTCACCAGTAAGTCGCAATGTGCACGCGGGTTGTCCGCAAAACCGCCAGGTCCGGGTAGGTCGCCAAGCTCTAGTCGGGTCATACATCCGACGGGTTACACCACGGGGTATATCCCCAACATTAGCCCCTAGTTTAGCTTGGATTTATCCATGGTAAACTTATGCTGCAAAATAAACACAAGAACAAATTTGACAGGTTGTGCTCCGGGGTAAACGTTTGGCTGAACTGGCACATGATCATCCTTAAGTCCTTTTCATTTTCTCCTGGATGCGTGTTCATGATCTAATATCAAATCTCCTTTAGCTGATATGTTCAAACATTGCCAATGCAAAAAATCCGGGCACTTCTTCTAAAAAATCCAGGTCAATAGGCCAGCTTCATAGTCAATTTGCCGACGTTGGTTTCTCACAAAAAAATATTGTGAAGAATAATTCATTTGATTCAGCTCCCAATGCTTAACAAAAATATTGGTCTTTGAAATACTCATCTGGTCTTCAGCCGGCTTGAAGATGTAAAACTTGCCTGTTTATCTTTGCCAAAATTGTCGGTTTGTAAATATTGATGGCACGAGGTCATAATTATTGTTGATACTAAGCTTGAAAGTGTACCTCCCTTATGTGGATATCACCTGTAGCCCCCAAGTCTTAAGAGGAGACATAGTGATAGCTTAAGACTTACTTCAATATAAATGTTGCAAACTCGAAGAAATCCAGATTGTTCATCTGAGTCACTAGTCAAAACTGAATATTCCACATATGTAGCCCCCAAGTGCCGAGTTGTCATGCTTGCAGCAACCTGGGACTTGTAACTACCTTATGCTCATAAAACTTCAACCACTGTATCCCCAAAGGGCCGGCTCATTATGCAATAATGAGCAGGGACTTTGTCGGTATAATCATGTAAACTTGAGCAGCAATATGTAGCCCCCAAGGGCCGGCTCAGTAATGTAACACTGAGCAGGGATTTTATAAATACTTGATTGAAAATAACATCATCGGATGTAAACCCACCATAGGGCTTGAACCCACGTCCACAAGGTTAAGAGCCTTGTGCTCTACCAACTGAGCAATGGACCCTTCAATATAATGGATTGAAACTTGTGCACCTTGAATTTTTGACGGGAGCAATTGGTAGCCCCCAAGGGCCAGCTCATTAAGATGTGATGAGTCGGGTCTTCAATAAAGCAAGTAAAAATGACCTTGCATTATCCCCCAAGTGCCATGGTACATGCTGGTAGTGATATGGGACTTGCATATTTGATGTAATCTCAACCTGAATAGTGTAGCCCCCAAGTGCCAAGTCGTAAGCCTGCAGCTACTCGGGACTATTCCTTCCATTGTAGAATAAATCATATCCATTGATAAAATAATAGCCATCGCGCTGAAGCGAGTTTGAAAAACTCAATCATAATATTGGTTATTCATATCCATAATAAAAATCCAGCCATGTTGGCTATCCAAGATTTGAATAATATAATCCGGCATGAATACCTCAATCATTCAATATCATCATAAGAATCCAACCAAGTCTGGCCATTAAAGATTTGAATACCTTATCTGTAGAATTCGGTCATACTGCTGGCTTATATCACCATATCCAATGAGGGCAATAATCCAATGATTTTTAAGCGCATAATTCCGATGGCGCAATCCAAAATATACTCGCGACTTAAGGTCCATAGCCATGGCCGGTTTAGAAAAACCTCATATAATCATAACAAAATAAATATCATACCTGTGATACTTATGAACATTTCTGACTCGGCATATGTCGTGCAGTAAGGGTTACAACCCAAATATTGAGAGCACAACGCCCTATTCAATTTTTTATACCACCAGCTTACAAAGCCAAAGGTAGTAAGGGGTAACATCCCAAGCTTTAGAGCCATAACTCTGAATACAAGATAATTTTCTGGCGACTTAGAGTCCACCATCATGACGAGTTATAAAAACCCGAAGATGTTCAAATATGAGACATAAGCAAAGCTTCTTGGCCCAACTTGTGAAAACCATATGGTAGAAAGGAATGATATAAAGCCAAAATAAAAAATCAAAAAATCTGAGGCTTTTGCAGGCCGCCAAGACAAAGTTTCTTCTTCAATGAGACTAGCCTGATGGCCACTAGATGGTACGCGCTTTCCGTGAGCCGACTCTCACATGACCCAATCGACATTTGAACCCAGATTAGTTCAGGTCTTATTTAAAGATAGACTTATCAGGAGTACGCGGGGTCGGAGTAGCATCGTGCATCATAGGCCAATTTAACCAAGTTTCAAGGAAGGCGGCTTATGAGCCTAGATCTATCCTGACTATCTGTAAGCCGTGCTCTCACATGACAAACCGGCGTTTTAACCTTAACAAGCTCAGGATCTTTGGTGAATACACCATAAAAGATTGATTGTTAAGAGTTCGGCAGGTCAATCCGGATTACCTGATGAAGAAGCAGCTGGTATACAGGTAGGATGACCCGGAAAGGTTATGTCCTCTTTGGTGAATACACCTATGTTTGAACAAGATAACCTAGTCAAGAGGGTAGAATTGCTATGTTCTCTTTGGTGAATACAACTTTGTTTGAACAGGAAGCCCCCAAGTGACATATTTATGAGTTGTGCTCATCGGGGACCTATGTTTGAGCTGTGTTGTGCATCCACCTCTCTTTTGTCCCTTTAACCTAGGTAGCAAGCCCGCAAGGCTTTGTAAACATGGTGTATAAGCTGGATCAAAGGGTCATCATAGCTTCGCTCAATGAGTAGGAAGCCCCCATGAGCCCATAATAAGATAAGCCATAAGGCAAGATACCCATGTTTGAACGCGCATCATGGCAGCAAGTTCTCTTTGGCAACCATTAATTTTTCTGAGACCTCAAACTTGCGAGAGAAGAATTATTTTTGAACAGGAAATTTAAACCGGGTATTGAGAACTTCAAAGCTTTTTGAGAGACAGACTTTCCTTGTGCCGGATTTTAAACCGGAATCCTTCATTTTAAGCCAGAATTTTTTGTTTGCCAGGCTCCTTCTTAAGTCGGAAGTTTTCTGACGGCCTTTAAATTTTCATCAATGCAGCAATAGCCTTTGGGGCCGGGTTATTTTCCCTCCAATGACCCGGAGTTCTTGAATTTACTGAAACCAGCCAATTCAACTGAGCCATGTCATTATAGCCCTGAGTCTCAAGACGACTCAAGGAGTTGTCTTTAGATTCTCCAGATTTGTCCATAGCATAAGATGTATATCATTGGCGTTGGTAACGCGATGTGAATCCACAGAAGGTTGAGGTTACTGTGGCGGGTTATAAATGATCTCGTATGAGCCGTGTCAGTAACTTGGCCAATGGTTAATCCCAACTGGTTGTTTAAAGTTAACCAAACTGTAGTGGCGGCAATTTGTGTGCCTTCGCATTGAGCCATCTAGTGCAGACGGGGGCTGATAATATATGATAATATGCTCTAGAGTTTTTGGAAGAAAATTGGGCCACCGTAGCAGTGGCTTACTTGCATTCAATAAACACCTCATGCAAACAGGTGCGGCCTGGTTTGTTGATGTAGACCAGAACATGATAGATGGATGGTAATGACGACCACAGCATCAGAGGCGGTACAGACAGATAAGTAGGCCGCAGCGTGGTAAGCCATCGCGGACGAGCGAGTTAATCGCAGGTGTGGTAAACTGCACGAAATGACGAGTTGATGTAGACCGGGCCACAGGGGTGGCGGCTTGCGCACACCCGTTGAACAATAAGCGGGCGCAAACGCCAACGCTTGATAATGCTAACACATACTCCATAGGTATGGCATGACACCATCTTTATAATGAATCATTATCCTGTAAATATATATATTGTGGACCAGAGTAATTGTTTCTTTGACGAAAACAATATGCGCTAATAAAATAAACTTAGATGGATATCACCTGATTCGTCTGGATGATCTGTACGTGGAATTTTTTGCATGTAGTAATAGTAATGCTCCATAATCCTTTTTGGACTGATGCACTACTTGTAGTAGTGAAATAGGAGTACTAATTTTGAGATTTGACGTACTAGACGGGAGCATGGCACAAGCATAGTGAGGAACACAAGAATGTGTGATATGAAAATTGTCTTCATCTCCAGCAATTCTCCAAGAAATGGCCGTACTTGTCCACCGTCAAAGTGAAAACCTAAGATATTTGTTGTTTTGCCGTACTTGTCCTCTGTGGATGAAGATGGCGACTTGCATTCGTAAGGTGGCCTCGGAGGAGTTTGGAGTGTCCAGGGGAAGGAGAAGCGAAGATAAGGATACCTGGTGGTGGAATGATGATGTCCAGAAGGCGATTAAAGAGAAGAAAGAGTGCTTCAGACGCCTGTACTTGGATAGGAGTGCAGACAACATAGAGAGGTACAAGATGGCGAAGAAGGCCGCAAAGCGAGCTATCGGTGAAGCAAGGAGCAGGGCGTATGAGGGCCTCTACCAACGGTTAGGCGCGAAGGAAGGGGAAAGGAACATCTATAAGATGGCCAAGATCTGAGAGAGGAAGACGAGGGATATTGGCCAAGTCAAATGCATCAAGGACGGAGCATACCAACTCCTCGTGAAGGATGAGGAGATTAAGCATAGGTGGCGGGAGTACTTCGACAAACTATTCAATGGGGAGAATGGGAGTTCTACCATTAAACTTGATGAATCCTTTGATGAGACCAGCATGCGTTTTGTGCAGCGAATCCAGGAGTCTGAGGTCAAGGAGGCTTTAAAAAGGATGAAAGGAGGCAAGACGATGGTCCCTGATTGTATCCCCATTGAGGTGTGCAAAGGCCTCGGTGACATAGCGATAGTATGGCTAACCAAGCTTTTCAACCTCATTTTTCGGGCAAACAAGATGCCAGATGAATGGAGACGGAGTATATTAGTACCAATCTTCAAGAACAAGGGGGGTGTTTAGAGTTGTACTAATTACCGTGGAATTAAGCTGATGAGCCATACAATGAAGCTATGGGAGAGAGTCATTGAGCACCGCTTAAGAAGAATGAAAAACGTGACCAAAAATTTGTTTGGTTTCATGCCTGGGAGGTCAACGATGGAAGCCATTTTCTTGGTTTGACAACTTATGGAGAGATACAGAGAGCAAAAGAAGGACTTGCATATGGTGTTCATTGACTTGGAGAAGGCCTGTGATAAGATACCACGGAATGTCATGTGGTGGGCCTTGGAGAAACACAAAGTCCCAGCAAAGTAGATTACCCTCATCAAGGACATGTACGATAATGTTGTGACAAGTGTTCGAACAAGTGATGTCGACACTGATGACTTCCCGATTAAGATAGGACTGCATCAAGGGTCAGCTTTGAGACCTTATATTTTTGCCTTGGTGATGGATGAGGTCACAAGGGATATACAAGGAGATATCCCATGGTGTATGCTCTTTGCAGACGATGTGGTGCTAGTTGACGATAGTCGGACGGGGGTAAATAGGAAGTTAGAGTTATGGAGACAAACCTTGGAATCAAAAGGGTTTAAGCTTAGTAGAACTAAAACTGAGTACATGATGTGCGGTTTCAGTACTACTAGGTGTGAGGAGGAGGAGGTTAGCCTTGATGGGCAGGTGGTGCCTCAGAAGAACACTTTTCGATATTTGGGGTCAATGCTGCAGGAGGATGGGGGTATTGATGAAGATGTGAACCATCGAATCAAAGCCGGATGGATGAAGTGGCGCCAAGCTTCTGGCATTCTCCGTTACAAGAGAGTGCCACAAAAGCTAAAAGGCAAGTTCTACAGGATGGCGGTTCGACCCGCAATGCTGTATGGCGTCGAGTGTTGGCCGACTAAAAGGCGACATGTTCAACAGTTAGGTGTGGCGGAGATGTGTATATTGAGATGGATGTGTGGCCACACGAGGAATGATCGAGTCTGGAATGATGATAGACGAGATAGAGTTGGGGTAGCACCTATTGAAGAGAAGCTTGTCCAACATCGTCTGAGATGGTTTGGGCATATTTAGCGCAGGCCTCCAGAAGCCCCAGTGCATAGCGGACGGCTAAAGTGTGCTGAGGATGTCAAGAGAGGTCGGTGTAGACCGAATTTGACATGGGAGGAGTCTGTTAAGAGAGACCTGATGGATTGGAGTATCACCAGAGAACTAGCTATGGACAGGGGTGCGTGGAAGCTTGCTATCCATGTGCCGGAGCCATGAGTTGGTCACGAGATCTTATGGGTTTCACCTCTAGGCTACCCCAACTTGTTTGGGACTAAAGGCTGTGTTGTTCTTCTTGTTGTTGTTGTTATTGTTGTTGTTGCTCTTTATCACTTGTAGCATGGAACATTGGGACATCTTTCGGATAGCTGAGGTGTCACAGCATGGCAAGTATCTTGACGAAAATTATCTCACTGCAACGGCTGACTTCAAATCACTCCAAGGCAAAATAACTAAGTGGCAGAAGGGCACCGGTGAGGCAGCTTGTAGCCGGCTCGAGGTGCAAGGCGGCAATGGAGACATGCCAGCGGGTCATGGCAGAGGTGAGGCTATGGCAACGGTGAGTCTAGTTGAGGCTACAGCAGAGAATAACCCCTCAGGGCTCATGGCGAAGGCGGCTTGGACGGCGTAATCTGGTGCACCGGCGAGTCTGTCAGGTAAAAGCGGGTTGGCGAGGGCAAATGCAGGCCACATGAGCAGATGCGATGGCTCGGTACGACGGCACATGGGCGAAGGCACGGACACGAATAAAGTCGTGGGGTCAACTTGAAACCAGGAGGTGGCGGCTTAAGGACGCATCAGCAGCGGCTTGACACGTGGGTCGGCAACAGCAAATTTTGGAGGAGCACGGCTGAAGTAGCACAAGGCCAAGATGGCGGCATGCGACACGAGGTTGGGCCCGAGGTCACAGCGGCTTGCCGCATGAGAAGAGGACGAGGCCGGGCAGCTTAGCGGCGTGGCGGCTCGATGGCAGCTTGCGCGCTGGAGGAGACCCGGCAATGAATCAGAGTCTGGGTCGTAGCGGTGGAGAAAATCCAGATTGCCGCCGTATGTCCGCGGACACGGCGGCTTCAAATCCAAGGAAAGACGAGGCGATGCTGGTGACTCATGGCGACGTGCCAATTCATACAGGGCGGCCTTGTGGCAGAGACAAGGACGTGACAGTGCAGGCGTGGTGGTTCGACGAAGCTGAGGGGTGGATCCAGGCCATGCCGGTGGAGATGGCTCAAGGCCTAGGCGTCTTGGCCCGTGGCGGCGACTTGGCAATGTGGCAGTGCAACGGCTTGAGCAGCGGAAGCAAAGACGAGCCGGGGCTGCGAACGATCCGGCGTTGGAGTCCAGCCGCCAGCGCACACCGGATCGTCGGCAGCTGGTCTCGGTGTGAGGCCGCAGACGGTTCAAAACAGTGGAGATCCCACGGCGGCTCAAGACGGTGAATACGAGTCATGGTCGTTGACTCCCAGTCGTAACCATCTATGTTTCCTTCCCAAAGAAATACGAGTATGGCTTGAAGGGACTTGATAGCCGCGTGGGAGGCATAGCATGGGAAAACTTATGTCCGTATCGGCGACTGTGAAAGTTGATTTGGTTTTGACAAATTGTTTTATCACAGCGGCGCATATCATGTAACCCTAATTTATCTTCTTTGACTTCAATCTCATGGATTGTAAAATCTTCATCCGAAAAAATTGCAAACTCCTCGATCCCTAGGGACATCCCTCGAAGAACTCATCACCACCGTGTGCAGGCCCCACGGTGGGCGCCAACTATCGTGGATTTGTCATGGCAGATGTCCTAGTGTGAGGACTTGTCGTGAGGCCAACGCAACTAGGTAGTAGCTTGAACTAGGTTGATCGGAATCGAGAGACGCAACACAAGACAAGGGTTTAGACAGCTTCGGGCCCCGGGAAACATCATCCAGTAATAGCCCTACATGTTGTTTGTGGCTAGGTCTCATTATGCTGATGAGGGAGTCGCCGCATAAGCCGGCTACCCTCTTTTTGTATCTAGCCTTCGAGATTCTTTCCCTTTCCTCTTGGGGCGCCCTGCCCCTCCTTATATAAGTTGGAGGGGCGGGTTTCATATGGAGTCCTGGTAGGATTAGGACTAGACTATCTTCTATTACAAGCCAGATACAGGTGTGGGTATTGATTCCTTGTAAGGGAAATATTCATCATGCCTTTCCTCTTAAGAAGGATCACCAGAACATAAGCCGGCCTACTAGGCCTTGGGCCATGTCGTCTGTCTGACCTGCCCGTCGGGTCACCATGTCGTCTGTCTGATCCGCCCGTTCGGTCACCATGTCGTCCGTCTGACCCGCCCGCCGGGTCACCAGTAAGTCGCAATGTGCAGGCGGGTTGCCCGTAAACCGCTAGGTCCGGGCGAGTCGCCAAGCTCCAATCGGGTAATACATCCGGCGGGTTACACCGCGGTGTATATCCCCAACACACAACCCTCATAAACCGAAGCAACTCACTAGAAGGCTCGTGGTTCCAAGAGGAACAATGCACTTTGATAACGGACGGGAGATAGCATCGTCTTACGGCCTTAAAAAAATTCCTACATTTAACGTGCACTAATACAAACTATCGTTTGGAAATCTAGAAATTCCAGGGGTCATTTGACCTTTTAAAGACATTTAAGTGATTTTCTATGCATTTAATGGACGTAATTCAAATTTGAACTACATCTACATGCAACGGATAACCATAACGGTTTCAAAAATCATATTTGTGTACTCGTGTGCAAGTTAATTCCATCTGCAGTAAATTGGAAGGAATTTTCAAACATATTGTTCTCACGGCATGGACACATGCATGGAGTGCCATGGCATTTAAATTCAAAAAAATAAAAAATGATCAGAAACTCATAAAACCTTGCTTGATGTAATGTCATGCCACCAAGATGATGTGGTAAAATATTTGGTATATTTGACGGAAGTTTGGACACACACCCCTCACAAACCGGAGCAACTCACTAGAAGTCTCGTGGTTCCCAGAGTAAACAATGCATGTGATAATGAACGGGAGATAGCTTCCTCCTATGGACTTAAAAAAATTCCTATATTTAACGTGTAGTAATACAAACTGTCATTTGAAAATCTAGAAATTTCAGGGGTAATTTGACGTGTTAAAGACATTTAAGTGATTTTCTAGCCATTTAATGGACGTAATTCAAATTTGAACTACATCTACATGCAACGGATAACCATAACGGTTCGAAAAATATTATTTGTACTTGTGTGCGAGTTAATTCCATGTGCAGTAAATTGGAAGGAATTTTCAAACATATTGGTCTCACGGCCTAGACACATGCATGGAGTGCCATGACATTTAAATTTCAAAAATATAAAAAAAAAAGATCAAAAACGCATGAAACATTTCTTGATGTAATGTCATGCCACCAAGATGATGTGGTAAAAAACTTGGCATGTTTTACGAAATTTGGACACACACCTCTCACAATCCGGAGCAACTCACTAGAAGGCTCGTGGTTCCGAGAGGGAACAATGCACGTTTGAGATAGCTTCCACTTACGGCCTTCAAAATATTCCTACATTTAACGTGCACTAATACAAACTGTCATTTGAAAATCTAGAAAATTTCACGGGTCATTTGACGTGTTAAAGATATTTAAGTGATTTTCTAGCCATTTAATGGCCGTAATTCGAATTTGAACTACATCTACATGCAACGGATAACCATAACGGTTCGAAAAATAATATTTGTACTTGTGTGCAAGTTAATTCCATGTGCAGTAAATTGCAAGGAATTTTCAAACATATTGGTCTCACGGCCTATAAATATGCATGGAGTGCCATGGCATTTAAATTCGAAAAAATAAAAAAATGATCAGAAACACATGAAACATTACTTGATGTAATGTCATGCCACCAAGATGATGTGATAAAAAACTTGGCATGTTTGACGAAAGTTTGGACACAAACACCTCACAAACAGGAGCAATTCACTACATGGCTCGTGGTTCCGAGAGGGAAGAATGCACGTTTGATAACGAATGGGAGATAACTTCCTTTTACGGACTTCAAAAAATTCCTACATTTAATATGCATTAATACAAACTGTCATTTGAAAATCTAGAAAATTTCAGGGGACTTTTGACCATTTAAAGACGTTTATTTGATTTTCGAGCCATTTAATGGCCGTAATTCAAATTTGAACTACATCTACATGCAACGGATAACCATAACGGTTTGAAAAATCATATTTGTGTACTTGTGTGCGAGTTAATTCCATGTGCAGTCAATTGGAAGGAATTTTGAAACATACTGGTCTCACGGCCTGGACACATGCATGGAGTACCATGGCATTTAAATTCCAAGAAAATAAAAAATGATCAGAAACACATAAAACCTTGCTTGATATAATGTCATGCCACCAAGATGATGTGGTAAAAAACTTGGTATATTCGACGAAAGTTGGGACACACATCCCTCAAAAACAGGAGCAACTAACAAGATGGCTCATGGTTCCGAGAGGGAACAATGCATGTTTGATAACGAACGGAAGATAGCTTCCTCTTACGGACTTCAAAAAATTCCTACATTTAACATGCACTAATACAAACTGTCATTTGAAAATCTAGAAAATTCCAGGGGACATTTGACCTTTTAAAAACATTTATGTGATTTTCTATCCATTTAATGGCCGTAATTCAAATTTGAACTACATCTACATGCAACGGATAAATATAACGGTTTGAAAAATCATATTTGTGTACTTTTCTGCGAGTTAACTCCATGTGCAGTAAATTGGAAGGAATTTTCAAACATATTGGTCTCATGGCCTGGACACATGCATGGAGTGGCATGGCATTTAAATTCCAAAAAAAATAAAAAATGATCAGAAACACGTAAAACCTTGCTTGATGTAATGTCATGCCACCAAGATGATGTATTAAAAAACTTGGCATGTTTGATGGAAGTTTGGACACACACCCGTCACAAACAGGAGCAACTCACTAGAAGGCTCGTGGTTCCGAGAGGGAACAATGCATATTTGATCACGAATGGGAGATAGCTTCCTCTTACGGCCTTCAAAAAATTCATACATTTAACTAGCACTAATACAAACTGTCATTTCAAAATCTTCAATATTTCAGGGGTCATTTGGCCTTTTAAAGACATTTAAGTGACCGTAATCCAAATTTGAACTACATCTACATGTAGCGACTAACCATAATAGTTTGCAAATAAAATATTTGTGTACTTATGTGCGAGTTAATTCCATGTGTTGTAAATTGGAATTAATTTTCAAACACATTGTTGTCACGGCTTTTTTTTGACAGAAAGCCTGTAAGGGAACCCCCTACAGTATAATTCACTACTTGGAAAAAGCTTATACACATCATCTTAGCAGTAGAGCTCGACAAACTCATGCGCTACTGCTACTTCGAAGTAGTAGCGCATGTAAATAAACCGCGAAACTGCTATCACTTTAGCAGTGGCGCGTACTGGCAAAACACGATGCTGCTAAGTTTGAGCTAGGCGGAAATGGCTAGCCCCATTTAGCAGTAGCGTGTATATCTTACCAGCGCTACTGCTATGCTCCGTAGCAGCAGCGCCTTTCCCGAACCCGCGCTACTACTAACCCTACCTTATCCTCCCCACGCGGCCGATCCTCTCACTCTCCCTCTCGGTCACACTCCCCCGCACGCCCCGTCGTCCGCCACCACCGTCGTCTGCCGTCGCGCTGCTCCTCCATCGAGGTAGTCCCTCCATCCCTCCTCCTCCCTCCTCCCTCCTCCTGTCCCCCCTCCTCCCACCGCGCCTTCCTCGCT
>LR738715.1:689869823-689886073 GCA_902687465.1 Secale cereale | reverse complement strand
TTCTCACACCTCTCCTCCCTCCTCCCTCCTCCAATCCCACCAGCCTCCCCCTCCTCCTCTCTCATCCCTCTCATCCTCCCTCCTCCCACTCCCTTCTCCCTCCATCTCTACTTTTTTAAGTTTTTTACTGTATTTTTTTACTATTGTATAATGTAGTTTTTTTACAATTTTTTAGTAAGTGTGTAATAGAATTAGTAAGAAAATAATAGAACTAGTTGAACTAGTTTATTTTTAGTAAGAACTAGTTTATTTTTATTTATAGTAAGTGCTTAGTTGAACTAGTTGAATTAATAGAACTAGTCTAATTAAAAATTTACTATAGAACTAGTTTATTTTTAGTAAGAAAAATAATAGAACTAGTTTATTTTTAGGTGTATCTGACAGTATTCTAGGTTGATTCGTTTTGAAGTGGACATGT
This sequence comes from Secale cereale, assembly GCA_902687465.1. Lineage (NCBI taxonomy): Eukaryota > Viridiplantae > Streptophyta > Magnoliopsida > Poales > Poaceae > Secale > Secale cereale. The sequence continues at coordinate 689,885,655 of LR738715.1, read as the reverse complement.
CATATTTTGAACATGTCACATTTGTTGTTATTTTTTAGTTAAAGAAATTATCGCTAGTAGAAAACGGGGCAAAGGTCCAGGCCGGGTCATCCCATTAGTCCTAGTTCAGTCCAGAACCGGGACCAATGGGGGCATCGGACCCAGTTCGTGAGCCCAGGGGGCGACCGGGCCACGTGGGCCATTGGTCTCGGTTCATCTAGGCCTTTTGGTCCCGGTTGGTGGGACGAACCGGGACCAATGGGCCTTGCTCCTGGCCCACCACCACCGGTCCCGGTTGGTGACTTGAACCGGGACCAAAGGCTCCCCTTTAGTCCCGGTTCATGTCACTAACCGGGACCAATGAGGTGCCTATATATACCCCCTCGCGTAAGAGCAGAGCTCACTGCTCTGTTTTTTCTGGTCGAGGTGGAGAGGGCTTGGTTGTGCTCTAGCTCACCTCCTATGCACACACTGTGTTCGATGGAATACCCGAGCCACACTAGTTAAGCTTTTCTCCTCTCGAAGCTCGAACTCCAAGCTCCATTTTCTCGGTCCGTCACGTCCCATCCCCGTCTTCACCGCCGTCGATCGCCCCCGCCGATCTCGTCACCGGCACCACCGTGGTGAGCCTCTTGTTATGTCCATGATTTTCTTACTTTTACTATTGCTTGTTATTATTGCTTTAGATAGATATTTGTCTAATTTTCTTACGTTTATTATTGCTTGTTATTATATAGTGCAATGGTTTTGATATCCGCCCACGTGGGCCCTCGTCCTGTCTACGATTCGGATGTGGTATATTATCTTTAATTTATAACTATTTGTTTTAGTGTTTATGATATGCATCGATGTTTTTATATGTCTAGGAGGTAGTTGAACCGGAAATTCCAACCGACCCTCTTGTGGAGAGGTTAAATTTAGTTGAAGAGGAAAACATTTCCTTGAAGAAAAAATTGGAAAAAACGGAGGAGGAGAAGATGGAATTGGAGTTGCATGTTGCGGAAGTCATCGATGATCACCAGATCAAGATGGACCCTATTGTCGAGAGATTAAATTTAGTTGAAGAAGAAAACAATTTCTTGAAGGAAAAAATAAAAAAAAATGAGGACGAGACGATGATATTGGAGTTGCATGTTGCGGATGTCGTCGATGATCACAAGATCAAGATGGATGCAATGCGGTTGAAGATTAGAAAGATTAGAAAATATGCCATTTATACCGAGGCTTGGTAACATTATGCATTTGGATCAATTGTTACCTTGGTTGCGATTATGATCGCATTTGTTTTCGCATTGAAATGTTTTACATAGTTTCAATGTATGGTGAAAAGTAATTAGATGCTCTGGAGAGCTATATGTTGTTAGATGAGAACTATGTATGTGCTTTGGTTTTAATGTGATGATGAACTTCTATTATTTTGGTCACTTAATTATCTATTTATGATGTTTTGTAATGGTTTTTGACACACTTAATTATATATAATGCATACAGATGAACCGGCAATGGATGTACGGTGACAGACACACCTCCGAGTACATTAAGGGCGTGCATGAGTTTCTCGATGCGGCTGAGGCAAACAAGCAGAATGGTTTTATGTGTTGTCCACGCACTAAATGTGTGAATACGATGTCTTACTCTAACCAGAAAATCCTTCACTCCCACCTGCTTTACAAGGGTTTCATGCCACACTATAATGTTTGGACGAGGCACGGAGAAATAGGGGTTATGATGGAAGACGGCGAAGAAGAAGAGTACGATGACAACTATGTGCCCCCTGAATACGGTGATGCTGCAATGGGGGGAGCTGGTGAAGATCAAGAGGAACCAGACGATGTGCCCAATGATGCTGCAATGGGTGAAGCTGCTGAAGATCAAGAGGAACCAGACGATGTGCCCGATGATGATGATCTCCGCTAGGTCATTGTCGATGCAAGGACGCAATGCGAAAGTCAAAAGGAGAAGTTGAAGTTCGATCGCATGTTAGAGGATCACAAAAAAGGGTTGTACCTCAATTGTGAAGATGGCAACACAAAGCTCGGTACCGTACTGGAATTGCTGTAGTGGAAGGTAGAGAATGTTGTGGCTGACAAAGGATTTGAGAAGCTACTGAAAATATTGAAGAAGAAGCTTCCAAAGGATAATGAATTGCCCGATAGTACATACGAAGCAAAGAAGGTCCTATGCCATCTAGGATTGGTGGTGCAGAAGATACATGCATGCCCTAATGACTGCATCCTCTACCACGGCGCATACAAGGATCTCAACGCATGCCCGGTATGCGGTGCATTGCGGTATAAGATGAGACGAGATGACCCTGGTGATGTTGACGGCGAGCCCGCCAGGAAGAGAGTTCCTGCAAAGGTGATGTGGTATGCTTCTATAATACCACGGTTGAAACGTTTGTTCAGAAACGGAGAGCATGCCAAGTTGATGTGATGGCACAGTGAGGACCATAAGAAAGACGGGAAGTTGAGAGCACCCACTGACGGGTCGCAGTGGAGAAAAATTGAGAGAAAGTACTGGGAGGAGTTTGCAAAGGACCCAAGGAACGTATGGTTTGGTTTAAGGACGGATGGCATTAATCCTTTCGGGGAGCAGAGCAGCAATCACAGCACCTGGCCCGTGACTCTATGTATGTATAACCTTCCTCCTTGGATGTGCATGAAGCGGAAGTTCATTATGATGCCAGTTCTCATCCAAGGCCCTAAGCAACCCGTCAACGACATTGATGTGTACCTAAGGCCATTAGTTAAAGAACTTTTACAGCCGTGGAATGGAAACGGTGTACGTGCATGGGATGAGCACAGACAGGAGGAATTTAACCTAAAGGCGTTGCTGTTCGTGACCATCAACGATTGGCCCGCTCTCAGTAACCTTTCAAGATAGACAAACAAAGGATACCACGCATGCACGCACTGTTTAGATGACACTGAAACTATATACCTGGACAAATGCAGGAAGAATGTGTACCTGGGCCATCGTCGATTTCTTCCGACGAACCATCAATGTCGAAAGAAAGGCAAGCATTTCAAAGGCGAGGCAGATCACCGGAAGAAGCCAGCCATGCGTACCGGTGATCACTTACTTGCTATGGTCAATGATTTACACGTAATCTTTGGAAAGGGTCCCGGCGCACTAGCTGTTCCGAATGACGCTGAGGGACACGCACCCATGTGAAAGAAGAAATCTATATTTTGGGACCTACCCTACTGGAAAGACCTAGAGGTCCGCTCTTCAATCGACGTGATGCATGTGATAAAGAACCTTTGCGTGAACCTGCTAGGCTTCTTGGGTGTGTATGGAAAGACAAAAGATACACCTGAGGCACCGGAGGACCTGCAACGTTTGCATGAAAAAGAGGGCTTGCCTCCGAAGCCGTATGAAGGTCCTGCCAGCTACGCTCTTATGAAAGAAGAGAAAGAAATCTTCTTTGAATGCCTGCTCAGTATGAAGGTCCCGACTGGCTTCTCGTCGAATATAAAGGGAATAATAAGTATGCCAGAGAAAAAGTTCCAGAACCTAAAGTCTCATGACTGCCACGTGATTATGACGCAACTGCTTCCGGTTGCTTTGAGGGGGCTTCTACTGGAAAACGTCCGATTAACCATTGTGAAGCTAATTGCATTCCTCAATGCAATCTCTCAGAAGGTGATCGATCCAGAAATCGTACCAAGGCTAAGGAGTGATGTGGCGCAATGTCTTGTCAGTTTCGAGCTGGTGTTCCCACCATCCTTCTTCAATATCATGACGCATGTCCTAGTTCATCTAGTCAACGAGATTGTCATTCTGGGGCCCGTATTTCTACACAATATGTTCCCCTTTGAGAGGTTCATGGGAGTCCTAAAGAAATATGTCCATAACCGCGCTAGGCCAGAAGGAAGCATCTCCATGGGCCATCAAACAGAGGATGTCATCGGGTTTTGTGTTGACTTCATTCCTGTCCTTAATAAGATTGGTCTCCCTAAATCGCGGTATGAGGGGAGACTGACTGGAAAAGGCACCCTTGGAAGGGACTCAATAATATGCAGGGACGGATATTCTTGGTCTCAAGCACACTACACAGTTCTACAGAACTCTACCTTGGTGACCCCGTATGTCGATGAACACAAGAACAGTCTGCGCTCCAAACACCCGGAGCAGTGCGACGACTGGATTACATGTGAACACATCAGGACTTTCAGAAGTTGGTTGGAAACACGTCTCAGAGGTGACAACACTATTTGTGATGAGCAGTACTTGTTGTCCAGGGGACCATCTTTGACTGTATTGATTTACAAAGGATACGAGATAAATGGGAATACATTTTACATGATTTACCAAGATCAAAAGAACACCAACCAAAACAGCGGTGTCCACTTTGATGCAACAACCGAGAGGGGAAAGGACACATATTATGGTTACATAGTGGACATATGGAACTTGACTACAGACATGATTTTAAGGTCCCTTTGTTTAAGTGCAAATGGGTCAATCTGTCAGGAGGCGGGGTACAGGTAGACCCACAGTACGGAATGACAACAGTGGATCTAAAAAATGTTGGGTACACTGACGAACTGTTCGTCCTAGCCAATGATGTGGCACAGGTTATCGATGTGAAGGACATGTCTACGAGACCGAGAAAAAAAAGATAAGGAAGCGAATACATCATACGATGAGCCAAAGCGCCACATAGTTCTTTCAGGAAAAAGGGACATCCTGGGAGTGGAGGGAAAGACAGACATATCTGAAGATTATGAAAAGTTTCATGAAATTCCTCCCTTCAAAGTCAAGGCTGACCCAAGCATCCTGATAAACGATGAAGATTATCCATGGTTACGGCGCAATAAGCAAATGACACAAGCGAAGAAAAAGTGAAGACTTTCTTCCGCAACTATTATGATGATACCATGCCAACTTTGTAACAGACGAGTATGATACTATTGTCCGTTTTGTACATGCACATGCTATGCCAACTTTATCAGAGTTCATTTGAAAACTATGAATTTAGGTCAAATTTTCTCTATAGGTGCATCTATGTTCATTTTTTAGTAAAGTTAACCATAAACTTGTGATTCACACAAATTTCAAAGAATTCAAATTTTAACTATTCAAATTTGAAAACTAATGGCACTAACAGAAAGTTTAGAATTTTTCTAAAACTAAAAGCAAAAAGAATTAAAAAATAAAGCAAAAAACAAAAGAAAATAAATAATGCAGAAAACAAAACAGAAAAACTGGAAAAAAAATAGGGCTCGACCCTGGCCCATGACCATTAGTCCCGGTTTGTGCCACAAACCGGGACTAAAGGGTTGGTCCTGTTGCGCTCAGAGTTTAGTCCCACCTCGCCAACCGAAGGGCACCCACACCGGTTTATAAGCCCGTCGCTCTCTGCCTTGTTGAGCTCCTCTCAAAGTGAAAATAGATGCCCCTATACAGGGAATTTGACCTAAATTCATAATGAATTTCTCTGAAATTCATAGAAATTGATTATGAATTTAGGTTGAATTTTCTCTATAGGTGCATCTATGTTCATTTTTTTAGTAAAGTTAATCACAAACTTGTGATTCACACAAATTTAAAAATAAAATCAAATTTAAACTATTCAAATTTTAAAACTAATGGCACTAACAGAAAGTTTATAATTTTTGTGACCTAAAAGAAAAAAGAAATCACTAAAAACTATAAGTATTTAGTTCTAAGTAGAAATGAAAAAATAAATAGCAAAAAAGAAAAAGAAATGCCTATAATATTTGTTATGACTAACTAAAATTATCAAATTGAGTATAATGATAAAACACAGTAATATTAAATAGCAGGAAAAAGAATGACTCAAAAATCAATTTTTATAGTAAATTTATTCATAAACTAGTGATTCACACAAATTATAAAAAATTCAAATTTAAACTATTCAACTTTTAAAACTAATGGCACTAACAGAAAGTTTATAATTTTTGTGACCTAAAAGAAAAAAGAAATCACTAAAAAACTATAATTATGTAGTTCTAAGTAGAAATGAAAAAATAAATAGAAAAAAATGCCACCTACTGGGCCAGCACGGCCTGAATACGACTAGAAACCCAGCAGGCCCAACAGGCATAGCAGTGTACAAATTAGGCCCGTAAGCCTGCAGTTGAGAGGAGCTCGAGTGGGTTGGTGCAGTAGCGCTTATAAACCACACCCGAGCTCTCTCAACTAGCGAGGTGGGCCTAAACATCCCACCGCACCCGCGCCAGCACAAGGCCTTTGGTCCCGGTTAGTGGCACCAACCTAGACTAAAGGAGGGTATTGGTCCCGGTTCTTGGCACCAACCTGGACTAAAGGAGGGTATTGGTCCCGGTTCTTGCCACCAACCGGGACTAAAGGCCGCCGATTCCCGCCCTTCGGGCTCCTAAAAAAGTCCTTTGGTCCCAGTTGGTGGCACCAACCGGGACTAATGCCCACTTTTAGTCCCGGTTTGTGACACAAACCGGGACTAAAGGCATTACTATATAAGTTCACACTTAGCAAATTTCAGTTTCATCTCCGCCCCGACGCCGACGCCGCCCCCGCCATCGTCGTCGCCGTCGCCTCGCCCTCGTCGACGCCGACGCCGCCCTCTGCCCCGGCGCCGACGCCCTGCTCCTCGTCGTCGTCGCTGTCGCCCGCGCCCCTCGTCGCCGTCGCCCGCGCCCGTCTTCGCCTTCACCGTCGTCGCACCGGCCCCGGGGAGCCCCTGCCGGCGGCCCGCCCCCGCACGTCGACGCCCTCGCCGCCCCCGCTGTCGCCGTCGTCGTCGCCAGCCACTGTGAGCCGCCGCGCCGCCCCGGCACTTTTTTTTATATATTTTTTTCATATGTATATATAATGTGTATATGTATGTATATGGCTATATATATGTTCAGAGCATGTTTTTTTGTTCATATGTGTATTAATGTGTTTGTTTCATATATGTAAAAAAAGCAATGTATATATGTATGTGGTAGCTATATATGCATGATGAGGGGGGTGGGGGTCGATATATACCCCCCTCCCCGATAACTCCGACATGAGGGGCGGGGGTTGATATACCCCCTCCCCGATAACTTCGACATGAGGGCGGGGGGTTTTATTTCTTCTTCGTTTTCTTATGTTTTATCGGGTCTGTCGTCGTCGATATACCCCTCCCGATAACTTCAACACGAGGGGGGGTGGATATACCCCCTCCCCGATAATATTATTTTCCCATGTACGTACGTATGTCGTGTCAATATAAACTCCCGATAACTTCAACACGTGGGGGGTGGGTCGATATACCCTCTCCCGATAACTTCAACACATTGGGGGGTCGATATACCCCCTCCTCCATAATATATATTATTTTCCCATGTACGTATGTCGTGTCGATATAAACTCCCGATTACTTCAACACGTGGGGGGGGGGTCGATATACCCCCTCCCAATAACTTCAACACGAGGAGGGTTGATATACCCCCTCCCGATAACTTCAACACGTGGGGGGGGTCTGTCGTCGGTGATATACCCCCTCCCCCATAACATTATTTTCCCGTTTATGTATCTCGTCATTGTCGATATTACCCTCTCCTTGAAGCATTCTCGAGGCCACCCCTAACCCTTGAAGCGTTGTCGAGGCCACCCGAAACCCTAGAGAAGCAGCGTCGAGGCCACAAATTAATATGATTCTTTACTGTGATTAGCTAGCTAGTTCTACGTTTGCCACTAATATATACATCTGTCATGTTTGAATAATAATTTCCATGTTGTAAATATTTGTAGAAACTATGGACGACACCCCCCGAGACGAAGCACAAGAAGCGTTGTTGCTGGACATAATCGCAAACGGACGTGATGTCGTCTTGTCGTTTCTCAACGAGACCGATGATCTATTGGAAAGAGAGGATGAAGAAGCAGGCTATGATTATGATGGCTCCGGTGACCCAATGCATGTGCAAGAAGTAGACCGTGAGGATGGCTCCGGTGACCCAATGCCGGTGCAAGAAGGAGACCGTGATGACGGCTCCGGTGACCGAACCGAGTCCGGCCAGGTATATATATTAGTTAAGCCTGTGCTGACTAGTTAATTGATGCATTCATTGTTTTGGTATGTCCACATATTAATTAACTCTCATCTTTGTTCTTTTTTCTAGCCCTCCGGATCGAGCACAACTTCGGTAAGGAGACGAGGCCCGAAGAAAAAGTTGAGCTCGGATGAAAAGTTTGAGATCATAGAAATCGCGCGCACCGACAAAGCGATTGAACCCATCCGGACAAAGAACGCATTTGTTGCTCAGTGCGGGGTTCTGGTTAGGGACAAGATCCCGATCAGCATCCAGTAATGGTTAAAGCCGGCTATATAAGACCCTAAGGTGTCTTATGTCACTGATATGTAGAAAGATGATCTTTGGACTAAGCTGAAGTCAAATTTCACCCTACCGCCAGAGGATGATCCGGCGAAGCCAGTTAAAGAACAATTAATCAAGTCTTTTGCTCTTACGAAGATGGCAGACCTAATCAGGAGGTGGAAGAAATACCTAAATAGGTTTGTCACCAAAAAAGAGACACCAGAATTCAAGGGCATATATGAGAAGATCACAGATGACTGGCCCGCATTTGTGGCCTACAAGACATCGGAAAAGAGTAAGAATATGTCGGTGACAAACAAGCAAAATGCTGCGAAGAAGAAGCATCACCATCGCACGGGGTCAGGTGGCTACCTCAGAGCCCGGCCTAAGTGGCCCAAGGCTGAGAATGATCTGCTTGATAAAGGGATCGAACCAGAGATAATGAACTTGCCAGACCGTTGCCGGACTTGGTTCTTCGGGGCTGGCGGAACCTTGGACCCTGTATTAGGGAAGTGCATTTGGACGAACGAGCAATTGGAAATACCAGTCAAGAAGCTTCGGCACTATATCAAAGCAGCGCAGCAAGGGACGTTCATTCCTGACAGAGAGAACGACGAGCTCACAATGTCCCTCGGGAATCCTGAGCACCATGGACGGACACGAGGCATGCCAGGCTCCGTTCCGTGGAGTGCTGGGTTTCCGGACACAGGCGGTTACAAATGCCACGAGAGGAGGAAGAAAGTGCAACAGACCGAACTACAGGCGCTGCACGCTAGTGTTCAAGCGATAGAGGAACGAGAAGCAAATCGTAGCAAAAGAACTGCCGAAGCTTCCCCCGAAGCTACCCCGCCATCTCAGCGGAGAATCAGCGTGGCTTCCATCAAGCTGCTTCAGCCAGAGCATGTCTTGACGGCTCCTGCCAGCTATCCCGTGGATGCTATCACGGAGTCTCAAAATTGCCACCTTATGACGCAATGGATTAATATGAAGGTCAAGGCGGCTGCTGGCTCTGTTTTTCCTACTGAACCCGGTGCAACTTTTCACTGCCGGCCGATTCAAGAAGGATATGCTAGGGTGATGGTGGATGAAATAACGGAGGGATTTGAGGACCTCCAGCTTGACCACCCTACCGGTGAAGGGGAGACTCGGCTGGGTTCTTCTCTGAAGACTCCATGCCTATGACGGAAGGACCTCATCAACCTTCTCAACTGGACGCCTCCGCCTCCTCCTCCTCCTCTGGCGAGTCAGGGCACTCCGCCTCCTCCACCGCCTCCTCCTCCGGCGAGTGACGATCAGGGCACTCGGCCGGCTCCTTCTCTAGCACGTGGCAGCACTCGGCCTCCTTCTCCGCTTGCGCAAGCGCCTGAGCAGCCAGCCTCCTCCTTCTCCGCCTCGTCAGCAAGGGCGGAAGAGATCCGCCGCCGCTCCAGCCGCTCCGGCGTGTCGTAGTCCTTCTCCTCTGCCCCGTAAGCAAGGAAGAAGACAACCGCTCCATCTGGTCTGCCGGTGTCTAGCAGTACAACCAGAGGCGGGAGGCAATACAGATTCGGTCCTTCTCTCACGTCTCTAGAGAAGTTACCATACGAGAGGTCCGACGAGGAAAACGCGAAGATCGCTAAAGCCAAAGTGAAGGACTGGCTTCAAGGGTTGAAACCACAGAGAGATCCACCTCCGGAGGAGAAGATAGATCCGGTGAAAGCAAAGCGCACTCTGGCTGCCCTGAAGAAACCAGCGAAGTGTCCGCCGAAAGACAACTATGACCGCATTATTGAAAAGTCATTTCACGAAGCGAAGCAGTCGGGAAGTACTAGAAGTGATCAAAGGTTAGCAGAAGGACGAGCTGGGAAACAAATTGCCCAGCTCGGCGAACAAGCGGACCAATCGTGCCCCCTGCTCAAGGTGTCTAGCGACATCGTCGCTAATGATCCGAGGATGGTGCCCGGTTATAGCAATCTTGGAGATTACCTGCCCGACGATGTACATTATGATTTCTTGGAGGTGCAGATACAAAGATACGAGTATGGGATTCCTCTCGTCAAAGATGAAAGATCTCTATCAACGATGATGTGAAGATTACATGATTGGTACTTGAAAATCTGCAGAGAGTCTGGGGGAGGGATACTTTGTATGTGAGAATTAAAAAGGAGCATGACCTCGTTGGAATTGAACTATTGCCTATTCCATTTGAGGAGTTCTTTCAGTTTTTCAATCAATTGGCCCTCGATAAAACAACGGTCACCTGCTACTGTCTGTAAGTAGTACTACTTCTGTCATTACGTCTCTCTATATAGCTCAGCTCTTTCATTGCATGTATATATAATTATCCTCACTATATTATGCAGATTGAAGATCGTCGAATTGAAGAAAAGACAAGTCGGTTATATTGGGTTCATTAACACATATCTCATAGATGCAACTGAGGTTAAATTTCATGCCGAGGATACCGAGGCCAACTTGCTACGATCGTTGGTAATAAATGAAAACAAAGATATAATACTCTTTCCTTACAACTTCAAGTGAGTGTTACTGTCTTGTGCATATTCGGTTTCCCTTATATATTAGTCAAGGTTATAGTAATGTAATTGATGAGTTAATGCATGCATGCGCAGCTTCCACTATATTCTCCTAGAGATTAAGCTTGAGCAGGGAGTAGTAACTGTCTTGGACTCTAAACGAAAAGATCCCCAGGAGTATGCGGACATGACTCAAATGCTCGAGAAGTAAGTTAAATCCATCATTATCCACCATGCATATCAGCAACTTTGTTCATTTCTGTTATCAAGTAATTGTTTTCTTTGTCTGGCAGGGTTTGGAGAAAATTCACCAAAAAAGCTCCGGACTGCCGAAGCAGCTGGAATTTAGACACCCGAAAGTAAGTACTATAGTAGCATGTTCCGCTCATCTCCTATTGATTCAAGCGCTAGTTTCATCAATACCATTTGGCATTCTTGCTTATCAGTTTGATTGACCTCTATTTCTTGTAAAGTGGTTGTGGCAGGAACAAGGGAATGATTTCTGTGGATACTACGTTTGCGAGTCCATCCGCCACACGACCTGTGAGCGGGGCTACTCTGACGAACAATTTGATGTGAGTAAGAAATAATATTCACAATTTTATTTCATTACCATCATTTGTGTTGAGTTTCATTTATTCATATATATATATATATATATATATATATATATGTATGTATGTATGTATTGACCCCCTTCTTCAAATTAGATCTTTCGGATGCGGGATGAACTCCTACCACCAGATCATATGCGAGCAATTCAAGAGGAATTGGCGGCATTCTTCATTGAACACGTGATCGCTGAAGACGGAGAATACTATGTGGACCATGCGTCCGTATGATAGGAGATTATATTTGTAAGAGATAATTATTGTATATATGTACCCGGTAGTGTCGGACAGATATACGAGAACTAGTTGTTCGACCAATCTCTCGGAGAAGGAGAGGTGGTCGATATCACTTCTCTGTGTATGCATATATATGTTGATGACGATCTTCTGTTTCCTTCGTTTGCTTACTAGCTAGCTAGTGTGTCTAGTCCTCTCTATACGTATGTATAGTACGTAGCATCGACCAAGCACAGACATAAGAGAGGACACTTTGTATTAATTAGCTAGCTAACACAATATATGAAACACCTATAAATTAACCCCCCAAAACCCCCAACCTCCCCCCCTTTCAAAAAAAACCCAGCCACAGAAATGCTCACGCGTGGATGCCTATTGGTCCCGGCTGGTGCCACCAACCGGGACCAAAGGCCCTCCTGCCTGGGCTCCGCGCACAGGCCACGTGGAGGCCCATCTGTCCAGGTTCCTGTTTGAACCGGGACTAAAGGGCTAGGGCATTAGTACCGACCCTTAAGTCCTGGTTCAAGAACCGGGACAAAAGGCCCTTACGAACCGGGACAATAGGCCCGTTTTCTACTAGTGTATTCCCTTGTCAATGTCGATGATGCCTATCCCGCATCCTTGTCCTTGACTCGACGGAGGACACCTGCTTGACCAGATGGGATATGTCTAGGACTGGACTCCGCCGGGCAATTCGTTGATCCGAACCTTCTTTGGTGGCGGTCGCGTGGGCCAGTGACGGTGCAGAGGCTAGATGACCCCACGGAGGTGGTACGTCACCGTGTCAGCGAGGAGGATGAGCACGTCCGTAGATACATGATTTCGTTGGAGGGCAGGTTCTCCAACACCTGGCAGGTTCTTCAGGGATCTCACTGGAGCTATGATCCTATGATGGTTCCTTCACTTTGGGTGTCCACCGCCCGCGCCGATACCCGTCGTTCGCCAGGGTTTTAGTTGTATTAGTGATGTTATATGTATAATACTATTCTGGATGTATTAGTGATAATATTCGACGATGTACCGACGCAAGAGATGATTTAGTTTTGCTTATTGAGTGCATGCTAATTTGAATACTTATATATTTTACGATTTGGTTTTGCTTATTGAATGCTCAAATTGGAGAAGTACTTCTATTTTGAATCCTCAAAGTGGACCCCACTATGCAAGGTGTATGCATTTGATTAGTTGATAGCTTATATGGTTTTTGTATTTGCAGAAATCAAGGAGCCCCTCCATCGTCCCCGCCGTCGTCCCCATCACCGACCCCCTCCGATCTCGAGGTGAGACCAGCCAAATCTCCATGTCAATATGAGTCCTATAAGATATTTTGAAATGTTTTTGTTCATATTTCAACCATTGAAATGCAATGACCATCAAGTTGGAATGATCATATGATGTAGATAAAAACATGTATATCTTGTGCTGCTCAAATAGGATATGTGCTTGCCTAAGTAGTCGGTCATGTTTGCAGGTTACACCTTTGAGTGGCCTATGTTTTGCCAGAGTGTTGATTCATTTCCATTCCGGCAAATTTTAGGCACTCGACATGTCCTTTTTTAGCAAAGGTCATGCCGGATTTTTCCGTGTATTTTGGCATGACTTGTGCTAGAATATGTAGGAAATATCGAGTGGCCTGGATTTTATAGAAATATAATTACACGAAATTTCGTGACGAGAACTAGTGTATTTTGTTATGCTTCTTAACCAAATGAAATGTTCGGATTAATTATAAGATTTTCAATTAATGTTTCAGCTATGAACATAGGAAATGTCTGACGATGAAAATGATTTCGGTATGTGTGAATACTGCGAAGACAAGCGCGGCCTGTGTGACAGAAATTTCCTAGTTGATGGTAGGCTCTTCAGCATCAAGTTGGATGAGACCTTCGAAGTGGGTACAGTAAGTCACGATGACAAGTCTTCTTTTGTAATTAAGCATCACTTCTGCTTCATTTGCTTCAACTAATAATTTTAATATTTTACTATTCTACTAGCGTATCCCATGCCATGCAAGAATTTTGGTCTTGGATAAGGTTGGTTTCCGTCCTATGGAAACTACGGAGGTAAAGAGAGTTCACTTGAGGACTGAGCATGGTTATACTTTCGACGCAAAATTATACAATGCAGACACGTACACATATTTTCAATGCACAAATTGGAGAGCACTATACTAGGCTTATCCATTTGATAATGATATGCTTATCACCTTTGATATTCGTCCGGAAGATGATGATATTGAAGGTAATATCGACATCAGGGTCGATGTGCACACGCCTCCAGTTCTACCATTATGTGAGTTTCTCAACCAATATTTATGTCTTTGATATTGTTTATTCAAAAATAGTTGAAAACTAATTTCTACTGACAGCTTATTTCCATTCAAGCAAACATGTCCGGCGCTTGGTAGACATGACCTACTACTATCTCGGGGCTGAACTAAACTGCGAGGAGATAAGTCATTATGTTTCATGGCTTGAGGATCTTAATACTATCAAGACAATTTACTTTCCTGGGCTAAAGAATATTAGTACTCAAATCGTGCGATCACTAGCATGCATATTGAACTACGGTCACATCTATTTAGGAAAGATGGTAAGATTCTTACTATTTGTCCTGAGTGCATCTTTTGCAAACATTATTTTTTAAGCTAAACTTCATTGCTAAGTATGTTACTACGATGTTCTTCAATAGGGACTCCCGATGATAGTTCTGCCTAAATGGATCGAGCATAAAGGTCGCATGACAATGGTTAGCTTACGGCTAAGACAACCTACATTGCACTTCAGAGCATTTAAGATTTCTCGAAGCGAGCAAGTATTAATAGTCAAAGACTGGAGCAAAATTGTGAAGGATCGCAACAGAGAAGTACTAGGGGCAGCAATCAGAAGCGCGGCCCACAAAACAGGTTCATCTGCATGCTCCAACATAATAAAGCAGGAGTGCTACACATGTTCTATGATATTTTACCTGAGAAAGAGCAGCAGGAGTGGTTAGCTACACTATGACTATGATGATTAAATGGCTAGTTTTGGTGGTAATGACTATGATGATTATTATTAGCTAGTGTTGGTGGTAATGACTATGATGATTATTATTAGCTAGTGTTGGTGGTGATTATATAGTGTTGGTGGTAATGATTATGATGCAAGAGTTTTTACATTAATATGGTGATGATGTTGATCATGATTATCATGATGATTTGTTATTAGCTAGTGTTGGTGGAAGGAACGTGGATTAGATTCATTTGGATGGATCAAAAGTGAACAAAAGTTGAATTAGTAGGATCGTCGTCCTAATTCAACTTTTGATTCATCCAAATGAATCTAATCCATGTTTCTTCCTCACAACCTCTTAATTGGTACTATATCATAATTTGTATAATGGCGTATAAATATGCAAAAAAAAACACTATACTAGTAGCGCTGGACAGAAAGCACGCTACTACTAGTAAGATTAGTAGCAGCACGGCTTCACTAAAAGCACTGCAGCTATTATCAGCAGTGTGTTTCTACAAAGCACGCAACTGCTACACATGTATAGCAGTAGCTTGGGCCGAGCCGCGCTACTGATACAGGTTAGCTGTAGCACTGTATTAGTACCGCGATTGCCCATGCTACTGATAAAGCTAAAACCCATGCTACTGTTAGGCTTTTCCCTAGTAGTGATTGGTGCAACAAACCAAAATTGCAAGTACCATGCCTTGAACCTGGGTGGGTGGGTTCGCATCAGCCCCTTCCCACCACTAGGCTATGCCTTTATCTGCTTGTCACAGCTTGAACCCATGCATGGAGTGCCATGGCATTTTAATTCCAAACAAATAAAAAATGATCAGACGATGTTAATATTTGGTGTTCAAAAAATAAATCGTAAAGCTCTCGCAAGACAACCGGGCCTCACACGATTGGCACTCTATTTCGCGCCTCGAGGTTTGGAATGTGAGTGGCACGCGTTATTAATCAGACACAGTTCTATATTGGAAACCGTCAGCTATTAAGTTCACACACGGCTTCCGCTCCAGGAATCGTGTGTAATTCAAGCTACAATACTCGTAAATACTGGTGATCGGCGTGTGTACTATTCCTGTCGATCTAGATTCCAACTGCCAATAAATACTACCTTTGATCACGTCGTCCCGCCTGCATTCTCATCTACATCCTCCCAACACTAGCTCTCTCTCTCTCTCTCTCTCTCTCTC
>LR738715.1:689819207-689869670 GCA_902687465.1 Secale cereale | reverse complement strand
GGTTTTTGGGCCACTACAATCTTTGTCTGTGGAAGTCGCTGCCGTCGGCTGAGAAAGCCAGGCAAGTGGCGTTCAAGAAGGAGATGGCGAAGGAGGAAGCCAGGTACCAGGCAGCTTGTGAAGCCCATGATGCCACCTGGATAAAGGAGGCGGCGGAGCTTTGGTGGTGGTTGTGTCGTCGTGCGGAGGAGGTGTACGAAGATGGGTACTTCATGAGGAAGGTCAAAGGCGCTAGGCGCCTCCTCGCTGTGTGGAGGTGGGACGATAAGCTCCAGTGTGCCGCTGACGAGGAGCTCCAATGGGAGCCCAACGAAATGGCAACATATTTGGCGCTCGTCTGCCAGCAAGAGGCGGATCTGTACGTCAAGCGCTGCGAGGCGGAGGAGGCAGAGTACTGCCTCCACGCTGGGAAGACACCGTGCACTAGGGAGCTACTGGCGATGGGCTGCCGGAATACTGCCCCTAGGAGGGATTATTAGTTTTAGTATTGTTAGTTAATTATCATCACGTATATGTGACGATATTATATATATTCTAGGATGAACTAATGAACAATTAATATATATTATGAATTCCATTTTGTATCTGTTTTCGTATACTAATTGTATCTAGTTGTTATCATCCACATATATACAAGGGAAAGCATATACACACACATTGAAACAGAACATATAAGAACGGAAAACATAGTACACACATTGAAACAAATTAATAAACAGAGCAATATTATGATTGTTGTGAATACATAGCGATCCACGTCGACATGACTCGACAAAATAAAATGCGTCCATGAGACCATGACCAGCATCCCTTGCCTACAGTAGCTCTTGGCTCTGCCTGAACTCGTGCAGGCATTCGTCCAAGCGGTCGACACGCTCGCGATACATCTGTAGCGCGATCTCGAGCTCCATGTTGGCTATTTCATCGGAGATCACCAGCTCGAGGATGAGATAGCCATATTCCTCTACTGCGCCCAAGTGGACAATTGGGCCAAGGAGGCGGTCAAGCCTAGCGACCAATGCGTTGGCATCGAGCAGGCCGCGGACAAGGTGAATGGCGCGACACATAATAACGGCGTGGCGGGCGTCCGGCGCAAGTACGGCGCGGCTGGCCTCTGGTGCAAGTATGGCGCAGACAGCCTCTGCCCACTCCTGGCGAGGAATGGGGGTACTGATGGGACGTGTACCCAGCTGCGATGCCGTGTCGACATCAGGAAAGCGTTGATGGATCCGCTATTGCTGTGCGGCAGGCCGTGCCTCTCGCTCTACGGCGCTCCAATGGTATCGCTGTGCGGTGAGCCGTAGCTTATCGCCGCGGACGCGCCTTGCTTTCTCTGTGGTGCGCCATTGATCATGTTGTGCGGCGAGCTACAACCTCTCAGCGCTGAAATGCCTATCTTCATCTGTGGCGCTGAAGCGCCATGCGCCAAGGGTTTGCTCTACCATGGCGATGACGTGCATCAGGGCGTTGTCCATCGCATTGCCGGGGAGCACCTCGGCCTCGATGGGCTGTGGTGCCTTCTCGTTTTCCTCGTCGAGGAGGTTGATGGCAGAGGCGGTGCTTTGGTGGGTTGGCATGCTTGGAAAAGGTGGATGTGCTACAGGCTGCGCTTGTTGCCTCCGTGCATCATGCACTGCCTAGGTTTATACGCAATATCACTGCTGGCGGCGGGAAACCGGTGAGGAAATGGAGGGAAATAGTGGCGTGTTCATAAAATGGCATCAATTAATGGAAACTTAGCATAGAAGGAACATCGAACTAACACGACGCGTGCGGGCACATTGCTCCCCCAAGGCTATGATCCATATACTTGTGTGCCCAATAGAGCACACTATTCACAGTAAATGATAGTGTTCCATTTATCCGTAGAGAAGTGGCGGCAAGCATCACAGGTAGATGATGATCAGATGATCGTTTATCCTAGTTAACTATGCATGCAATAGTTTATTTTGGTGTGTGGAAATGTCATGTGTGTACTTGAAACCTATGTAATTGAATGTTTGCCATGTATCACACACATCTTGTTTATGTGAAATGTTTCTGTTCTCTTGGCTCAACACAAATAGTTTATCAGAATGAACTGTATGCTCCCCATTGCACACACCTTGATCTGGCTGAACCATTTCTATTGCGTTGCCTAATCAAAAACTGTTCATCCGAGTGAGTCGTATGTCGTATATCGCACACACCTTAGTCTGATAGAACGTTTATTTTGTGTTGCCTAATCTCAAACAGTTCATCCGAGTGAACTATATGGTGTATATCGCCCATGCCTTCATCTGGCTGACCGTTTCTATTGTTCTGCCTCATCACAAACAGTTCATTGAACTGAACCATATGCCCCGCAGCGCACACACAACTAAAATCTGAGCCGTGTTTGATTTATCCTTCAACGCAAATGTTTTGCATCTTTTTTGATGATTTTTTACATCACCGTTAGTGATTAATGCATCGCACATAGTTTCGTTGAAGGGTCTCTGATCGTAGTGTCGTGTTAGCATCATCATGCAGCAGTGGTAGAAATGGCATCATATGAGACTCGTATATTGGTAGCACTATTTCGACCTTAATATGCAACGGACTTAGATTTTATTGACCATTCTCGAATGTGTTTACCTTGTCGATGTCATAGCACTCGATCTGTATAGCTAACTCGACTGTGATCTTCGACATTATTGCACACAGTTGGTTCCTTAAACCGTGTGCCCTCTAGAGCGCAGAATTAATTATCACACTTGAGTGTCCATCATCACCCTTCTGTGTAACTTTGACCTCATAACCCACGGGTAAACTTATGACCAAATTCATTCCACACACTTCGTTTTTACAAAGCTTTTTGCCAATAAACGCCCACGATTTGTTTCTCTTCTAGCCGACGCGTGGGCAAACTCACAGGGAGGAAAGCTTGCATAGTAAACTGCGCAGTTGCACGGTAATAGGCTCACTAATGATACATTTGGTGCTTATTCGAGCCCACGCGTGGTAAAACAAAACACGTGCAGTGTTCTCAAGCATGCACTGGAATCCTCCGCTATGAATGCGGTGACAAGACATGATGATTATAGGCCGGCATGCCCCTATTAATTACAGCGTCCATTTAAGCTTTGTGTCTCTTCAACCTTTCGATCGCGCCCCACTATGGGAAGAAGCACACCCACCACAACAAATTCTTAGAGGGTATCCTGCACGGGTCAAATGGCGCTCCGAGTGACTGCCGACGACGAGCAGCAGTTCACCATGCATGCCATGCTGGACACCCACAGAAGGTTCACGGAGCTCTTGGTGGTGTACACCAACTACCCGGTCTGGGTGGAACACTCCATCCACATCATGGAGTTGTTGCATAATGAGGAGAAGTACAAGGTGGTCGGGTTCAACATCGAGTACACCCGTGCTCATGTCGGGTCTCGTCCCAAGGTCGCTGTCGCCCAGATGTGCATGGGCAATCACGTCCTCGTCTACCTCTACCTCCTAGCCACAAGGCCTTGCGAGCATTTCGCCAGGTTTTTTAACAGCCCCCACTACATGTTCACTACGGTGGACATCACCAACGATGTAAAGGTGCTCAAGAATTCGAGCATCGCCTGGCAGAATCTTGTCGACATCCAGGGCCAATACAAGATCTGGGGCAGCAACGAGCATGAGAAGGACTCACTGGTTCACCTCGCCGAGGCCACCATCGATCCCTACTACACAGACATGAAGGATTCCTACAACAAGGACAAGCGTGCCTGGCACTCGGCCTAGATGGAGAAACTTGACAAAGCTCACATCGTATACACGGACCAGGAGGCGTACATGAGCTACGATATGTACAGGCGGATCGTTGACATGAGGAAGTGCCTCCTTCCCCAAATCATCCAGGGATCTAGCCGGAAGCAGAGCAATTGCAAGCGTCGTCGCAACCAGAAGTAGATGATTAGATCCTCGTTTCTCCTTGTTTAGTATCCATGTAATTGCTTACTTTGGTGTGTGGAAATGTTATGTTTGTAGTCACTTGTGTAATTGTATGCTTAATTTGGTCATGCAATGTTGTCTTTCTAAGTATATATGTTGATGCTATGTAGATAGAGCGTACACGTTGTGCGGACAGAGCAAATCACATCGCACATGGACTAAACAATGGAAACCGTAGGTGATGTTTTCATCAATCATTCAAAATTATATACCAGCAATCGTTTGCTCACAACACACACGGCTTGTTAACATGAATCATCTGTGTTGTTATCGGTCTTCCCACACATTTGCGATTGCAAACATATTTGCCGCGTATCACACACATCTTGTTAAGTTAAACCATTTATGTTCTCTTAGCACAACGCAAACAGTTCATTCGAGTGAACTGTATGACATATATCACACACACATTCATCAGGCTGACCGTTTCTTTTGTGTTACCTAATCAGAAACCGTTCAACCCAGTAAACGGTATGTTGTATATCGCACACACATTCATCTGGCTGCCCATTTCTGTTGTCATGTCTCATCGGAAACAGTTCTTATGGATCAATAGTATGCCCCACATCTCACACGCATCTAAAATACGAACCGTGTTAGATGTATTCACCATCACAAAGGTTTTGCATATTTTTGGACGGTTTTTCAAGATCACCATTTGCGATTAGTGCATCGAACACAGTTTCGTCAAAGGGTCTCTAATTGTAGTGTCACGTTAGCAGTATCCTGCAGTAGTGACCAAGCTAGGAGAAAGCCTACGCTTGGGGGTGTACGTATTTCCCAGCGACATTACATTCATGTTCACACACTTCATTCCATTTGTCGCTGTACACACCTTTTCATTGTATTATCCATGCTAGTTTTATTTTTCTCTCTTTCTTTTTGTGTGTTTGAAAACTTTAAGAAAACCCAAAAAAATCTCGCTTCTTTCCTGTTTTTCTTTCTAGTTTAATTTAGTTTAGTATTACATGAAAATCCCGAAAGATTTCCCATTTCTTCTTTTGCTTGTTGGGAGCTTTTTCGTGGAAATCATTTATCTTGTTTTTGTTTTTCTTCTTTTAATTCACCTTCAAGAAAAATAAAAACTCCAAAAATATTTCATTGTGTTTATCTGAAATTCTTTTTTTCGTCGAGTCAGTAAGAGGGAAGGCCACGATGAAAATGTTGAGTGGATCTTATATGCAAAAATGTTGATCTGACAAAGAGCCCATACTATTTTGTCTTCCCCTCTTAATGAAATGTTTGCATATTCCAGCTTAGTCCACGTCACTCTTGCACTATTATTATTTTCATATCGTTTGGTCGTGCAAGTGGAAGGCAATAATGACGATATTTGATGACGTGATTGTGGCAAGGAAAAGCAGATACGAACTCCACTTGTTTTTGTTTTTGTAAATATGTTTAACTTAGTATCCATGATTCAACATATTATGATTAAACATGTTCACGATGATAATTAGAGATTATAGTTGTTCCTGCCATGCTTAAGTAGTTAGTAGTGGATAATTATTTATCTTGGGTGTCAACATGCATTGAAATGATTGTGATCTAGTATGATGATATGGTATCCTCCTCTGAATTTATCAAGTCGCTTGACTTGGCACATGTTCATGCATGTAGTTGATTCAAAACCAACACACCCTCCATGATATTTATGTTCAAGGTGTCTATATCCCACTAATGCTAGTATTCAATGGTAATTATTCTCAATGCATGATTATGACCGTTTTCGCTCTGTAGTTGGTTGCTTCTCAACCTAATTTCTAGCCTTCGCCTGTACAAAGTGGGAATGCTGCTTGTGCATAAAAATCCTAAAACAAAAGTTATTCCAGATGAGTCCACTATATCTACCTATATGCATTATTACTCTTTCGTTCCAAGTAAATTTTCATGTGCCACCTCTAAATATTCAAATGAACATTTGTTTTGTGTGCTCGTACAACTCATGGAGTGACAGTGGGTGGTCAGTATCTTCCACGCTAAGCGGGTTATTCTCATGATGAGTGTTTATTCACTCTTCCTTGCATGAGAGGGGCCGGTAATCGAGATGCCCAGTCCCATGATAAAAAATTGCGAATAATTAAACAAAACTCCCCAGACTTGTGTTTGTTGGTGGAGGGGGAGTAAACTTTACTTTTACCGCTTGGGAACCTTGCTAATTTGGTTAGCATGGAAGATATCGAAAACTCTTGGTCGTAAAATTGACAGGAAAGGTATACCTCCCATAATTATATTCATCTCTGATTTAGGCTTCAAGCTCTAGCACATCTGCAAATCCCTACTTCCCTTTGCGAAGGGACTATCTATTTACTTTTTATGTTGAGTCATCACCTTCTCAAATAAGCACCAGTCCTGAGAGCACTACTGTCATTCTTATACGTTGAGTATAGTTAATGTTGAGTGTTAGGATGAAGGGATCGTCTACCATGAATTACAATGTCAGTCGCTGCTTGAACTTTGGAGGTGATGTGCATTTATGTTTTGCGGTCTCAGAAAGGTCTAGCGAGATAACATCATTGTCATATTATATCATGATTGTTTTGACAAAGTGTTTGCATTTGAGATATCTTATTATTGCTCGCTAGTCGATTATGCCATTGATATGAATGAATGTAATTTTTAAGAGTTATCATTTGCATGGTTAGTTATGGTCTATGCTAAAAACTTGGGTATTATTTAAGCAATGGGTTAAGCATGGGGAAGTTGATACATCTCCATCGTATCAACTTTTCCTAACACTTTTTCTCTTGTTTTGTACTCTAATTTGCATGATTTGAATGAAACTAACCTAGACTGACGTTGTTTTCAGCAGAACTGTCATGGTGTTGTTTTTTGTGCAGAAATAAAAGTTCTCATAATTGGACGAAACTTTTTGGAGAACTATTTTGCAATAAATAAAAGACACTCAAACCAAGACCCACTGGAGGGGGGCCCAGCTGCCCACTAGGTACCATGGCATCCTACCCCCCTCTGGCACTCCCCTAGTGGGTAGTGGGGCCCACGAGGCTCCGCTGACCCTAATTCCAGCACTATAAATTCCTATTTTTTGGAGAGAAAAATAAGAGGGGAAGTTTCATCGTGTTTGATGATACGGGGCTGCCGCCGCCTCCTGTTCTTCATCGGGAGACCATATCTGGAGTCTGTCTGGGGCTCCGGAGAAGGGGATCTTCTGTCTTTGTCATCATCGACCATCCTCCATCACCAATTTCATGATGCTGACCACCAGAGTGAGTAATTCCTTCGTAGGCTTGCTGGACGGTGATGTGTTGGATAAGATTCATCATGTAATCGAGTTAGTTTTGTTAGGGCTTGATCCCTAGTATCCACTATGTTCCGAGATTGATGTTGCTATGACTTTGCTATGCTTAATGCTTGTCACTAGGGCCCGAGTGCCACCATTTCAAATCTGAACCATTTATGTTTTCACCATTATATCTATGTTCTTGATCCATTCTTGGAAGTCATATGCACATGCTACGTGTTAGGATCCACATACCCCAAGGTGAAAATAATTGGGATTCTTTCCGGTGATTACCGTAGTTTGAGGAGTTCATGTATTCACTATGTGCTAATGCTTTGTTCCGGTTCTCTATTAAAAGGAGGCCTTAATATCCCTTGGTTTCCTTATGGACCCCGCTGCCACGGGAGGGTAGGACAAACGATGTCATGCAAGTTCTTTTCCATTAGCACGTATGACTATTTACGGAATACATGCCTATATTATATTGATGAACTCAAGCTAGTTCTGTGTTGCTCTAGGTTACGACTGTTATATGATGAATATTATCGAATGATATCACCGATCCCATGCCTACGAGATTTTCACATATGGTTCTTGCTAAGTTAAAACAATTGTTGCTACTGTTACAATTGCTACAAAATTGTTGCTACTATTGTTAGAGTTGCTACTACTATCAAAAGTATCATACTGTTGTGCTACCGATCACTTTGTTGTAGACATTTAATCTCCAGGTGTGGTTGAATTAACAAATCAACTACTAATAGTTGCAAATATTCTTCGGCTCCTCTTGTGTCGAATCAATAAATTTGGGTTGAATACTCTACCCTCAAAAACTATTGCGATCCCCTATACTTGTGGGTTATCAGTCTCCAAGTTGGGAAGGTACTTTTAAAATTACAAGAGCAGTTCCCGAAAAGCCAAATTTGGTGGAGTCCATACAAGGGGCATTGTTACCGCGACCTATCAATGGCAAGTATTTGAAGTACCACCCGAGTGTGTGCTTAGAAGCCTAAACTAGCCAATGGACGATATATGATTATCGCCCTTGGCATAAAACATGGCCAATACATGCATACCGTCCTAAGATAATTTAAAATGGCCGATGGAGTGTTCACATCATCCTTCGAACAAACACTATGCAATTTATTTTTCGGCATACAAGTTTTACCAAAAACAGGAGGGTATGTGTTGACACCAAATTATGGCATGATTAGAAACTTAATCAAGATGACCACAATGTAAAAATTCTTAACATGTGAAAGTTTTCTGTCGTCAAAATGAGAAACTTTGATGTTTGGGTCATCACCATCCAATCTCATTTAAAGGTCCAACATTGTGCTCGAAGTACTAAGATTTTGGCACTCTAAGTACTATTCAGCCAATTACACCTTCGAGACTGCCTTATATGAGAAAACGTTGTACATTAATTACCTTCATCTCGTCGAAACAGTCTATTCTGATATATAAAACGTGCAAATCCAAGTTCGTAAGTAAAAGTTAGAGGCAGAACTCTGCTAACAGGTTTTGAGTGAAAAAGTGACGCGAGGGACTACATACACACCTAGGTGGTGTTTGGGGCTGGAATAATGAGTTGATCGGCTCGTTTGGCTCGTTATCATTAAGCTCATTGTCGTTAAGATCTGTGCAACTCGGTTCATTATGGGCTTGTTATGCTCAGGAGTGTTCACGAGCGCTCGTTAAGGTAATAAACAACATAGAAGAATCCCATTATCCCATAAAATATTCACAATGAAATACATTAAACAAGTATGTAAAGGTAATAAACAACATAGAATAATCCCATGATCTAGTGATCCCATAAAAAATTCACAACGTCATAAATTTAACAAGGACGTTTGGTTCCTGGCGGCTGGCTCCTAGTTGGCTCTAGGGTCTGCTAGCGGCTAGATCCTAGGTCTAAGAGAAGTGCCGAAGTGGGCTGGGTTGCTCGGCCCCTAAGCTGGGCTAACTAACAACTCTTTTGTTAGTGGGCTGATTTAAACTATGGGTCTCATGTAATTTTTTTTAAATTAGCGAGGTAAACAAGTTATCTCGTGAAACTTATTTGTTCACTCGTTAATCTTGACGAGCACAAAACATTGTTCGGCTTGGTTCATTATCTAATGAGAACGAGCCAAGATGACTCGAACTATCAAGCGTTCATTATGCTCGCGAGCTTCGAGCTTTTCATCCAGCCCTAGTGGTGTCTGATGGGTCACATGAGTTATTTGGCCTTTGCCGGCCGACTGAAGATTGCCGGCGAAAATCTTGACGGTGTGGAAAGCTTGCCGGCGTGAAAAGTTTGTCGGCATGAAAACTTACCGGTTTTGAGTGCTTGCCGCTTTTCAATGCTTCCTAGTTTTGAATGCTTGCCTCTTTTGAAGGCTTGCCGGTTTGAGTGAAGTTCCAAACAAAAGCTAAGGATAGGTTCAAATATTATCTAGATGACCTCGGATGGAAAAGTATTCTCAACGGAATTTGTGCATACTGTCGAAATGGTCGAGTTTGCTTTTGCAGTCATCATCATCTGAGATAGTATACGGCCTGCAAAGTTGCTGCAAGACTCAAACAGTCCAGAAAACTACATGGCTTAATCCGATTGGAAGTTAAAAATTGCCCCGTAAAGTATTGAAGATGACCTTATTTTGGAAAAGTGATCAATAGAAGAGAGGTTCATCTCGTCGAAGCGCACAAATTTGGTATTTTTAACATCTCAATCGGAGGTTATATACAAATACCACGGCACGCGCAAGGAGCAGGATAAAAGTTTGGGTCAAATTCAGACTAAATCCGAGTTAGACTAGAACTAGGACTCTAGGACATGAATTGATGTACTTTTCCTGTAAAGAAAGCCTAGATGAATCTTTTACTTATACGTGAAGTCCAGCCGTCTCTTATATATGTTGGGGGTGACGATCGATTGAACAACACACAATTGGACAAATCAATATACTACTTTTTCATCTACGTTTCATCTCCCCATTGTTTTTCTTTCGTTGTTCACTGTTCTTCGTGTTTAAGAGCTACAAATTCTGAGGCTCTAAGGGCGAGCGAATCGACCTAGGGCAGCCCATAGCCACCACACTCCCAGGCAGCGTCCATCCCGGATGTATGGGGTTTCGAGTCTCCAAAAGCTCCCGCCGACTATCTTGCGTATCACACTCTCGGTCATGTCTCCTTCAACATGAGCTGCAGTGTATCACCCGGGCATCGAGGGTACACGTCACATGTTCGTGTGTCAACCGCGCTACCGCCGTCCTCCGTCCCTCTAACGAGGAAGATTGGTCAGCCTTCCTTTCTTTCTTTTGGTAGGTTCTGTTCCATACTCCAGTGAGTTATTCTCGAAACTTAATCTTGTTAGCTAATAATCTAGCGTGACAGATCACTAGGGCCGAGTAGTACTGTAGATGAGTAGAGCTGCGGCTGTAGTGTTACTTTTCAGTTTCGTCGGTTAGAGTTTCTTTCGATTTTCAGTTAGACAGCGCCTGAGGACGCGGCATGTGCGATCCTGAGGCCCTTAGCTCGCGGCATGAGCACGCCCATGATTGTGGGATGGCACGATCCAGTAGTGGGGGTTGTTCATTGTTGGTTGTGAGCTCGAAGCTCTGTCAATGGCAAAAACACCCACACACTGAATTTTTTGTGCAGCGCAATGCTTCCTGCTTTTCTCCTGCTCTCTTCTTATTCACTTGAAGAACGGTAAAAACGGATCAAGAACAACCCCCACTACTGGATTGTGCCATCCCACGATCATGGGCATGCTCATGCCACGAGCTAAGGGCCTCGGGATCGCACATGCCGCGTCCTCAGGCGCTGTCTAACTGAAAATCGAAAGAAACTCTAACTGACGAAAATGAAAACTAACACTACAGCCGCAGCTCTACTGATCTTCAGTACTACTCGGCCCTAGTGATCTGTCATGCTAGATTATTAGCTAAAAATCTCCCACTAAGCTAGTCGTGACAGAAGCCCTAAACCTTGACCATGCCGATGCGCGCGCGCAGCTCCAGGAACCGCGTGCGCCCAAGTGACTTTGTGAAGATGTCTGCGAGCTGATCTCCGGTGGCGATGTGCTCGACACTGATCTTTCCCTCCTCCACACACTTCCGAATGAAATGGAACCGAACATCTATGTTTTTGCTTCGGTCGTGGAAGACGGGGTTCTTGCACAGCTGGATGGCCGACTTGTTGTCGACGAAGATGGTGATGGCGCCGGCCTCCTCCATGAGTAACTCACCCTAAGGGCATGTACAATGGTTCTAGCTTAAGGATGCCACGTAAGATAAATGATGAGGTGGAGGAGAGAGAAATCATAAGAGAAGGCTTGTCTTATCTTATTTAAGAGAAGACAAGAGATGATAGCTTAGCACAATTTGTCTCACCATGTTTTTAGGAATAACTAATTATTGAAGATAAGGCTAAGAGATGACCCATTGTAGACTTGTTTTTTTGTCATCTCTAATTTACATGCAAAACTTAAGATAAGACTATCTTAGCAACCATTGTACATGCCCTAAAGCCTACACAGCCAAATGCCCTGCCAAGCCGCAGTCGTTGCGGCCACATACTCAGCTTCACACGAGGACAGCGTGACGATCTTCTGTTTCTGCGACTGCCAAGTGATCGACGCTCCTCCGAGGAAGAAGATGTTGGCGGACGTGCTCTTGCGATCGTCAATGTCACCGGCCATGTCCGAGTCGCTATACCCCACAAGCCCGCCACCATCACCGCCTGTGATGTATTTGCACCCATACCTGCGGGTGCCGGCGATGTAGCGAAGGAGATGTTTGACGGCGTCCAGATGCGCCGTGTTCGGCGCCTCCATGAACCGGCTCAGGTACCCCACCACGAAGGTGATGTCTGGCCGCGTGTGAGTGAGGTAGCGGAGTCCTCCGATGATTCTGCGATAATCCGTGGCGTCCACACGCGGTTCTGGCCCCTCTTTGCTCAGCTTTAGGTGCGGCTCCATGGGTACATGTGTTGGATTGCAGTCCGCCATGCCCGCCCGTTCCATGAGCTCACCAGTGTACGCCGCCTGCGACAAGGTGATCCCTCCGATGCCCTGCCTCACCTCTATGCCCAGGTAAAAGCTGAGTAATCCAAGATTACTCATGCGGAACCTGGCCATCATCTCCGTCTTGAAACTGCGGATCGCCTCGGCATCGGCTCCGGTGACGACGAGGTCGTCGACATAGACACCAACCAAGATCCGTGCTTGTCCATTGCCTCCCTCGTACAGGGCATGCTCTGACGGACAGCTTGCGAACCCAAGTTGCTACATTGTGCAGTCCAGCTTGGCGTTCCAAGCTCGCGGCGCCTGCCACAGCCCATATAGTGCCTTGTGGAGGCGGAACACCTTGTGCTCCTCGCCTGTCTGCGCGAAACAAGGTGGCTGGGCGAGATAGACCTTCTCTTTGAGCTCGCCGTTGAGGAACGCCGATTTGACATCGAGATGGTGCAGCTCCCAGCCGCGCTGTGCCGCCGTGGCGACCATGACGCACACCGAATCCAGCCTTGCAACGGGCGCAAATGCATCATCATAGTCCACGCCCTCCTTCTGTACAAAGCCCCTTGCCACGAACCTTGCCTTGTGTTTGACGACGGCGCCGGCGGCATCCTTCTTCAGCTTAAATACCCACTTGAGGCCAATGGCCGTGTGACCTGCGGGCAGATCAGTGAGCGTCCAGATGCCGTTCTCCTTGATGGATGCCAGCTCCTTCAGCATGGTGCTCCGCCTGCTGTCATAGGGCGCAGCCTCAGCAAAGGTAGCCGACTCCTCTTGAGCCAGCAGAAGGCGTTCCTCAGTCGCAGACGACTTGGCCGCGCCGCCGTACACATCCGCGAGGCGGAGGAAACGATGCCCCGCGAACGGATCGTCGTCGGTATCGTACGAGTCGTACCGTGTCGCAGGTGGTGTGACGAACTCGATCGCCTGTGGAGCCTCGTCCGGAGTCGTCCTGCCGCCGGGCTCGTCCGAAGAGGCCGTAGACGCTCCGGTCCATGGTGTTGCTGAAGAGCTGGGCGTGGTCGCACTCTGAGGCGTGGCGGGAGCAGCGTCCTCAGTCCCGCTGTTGGGCGTGGCTGGTGAGTCCATCACGCTGTCGTGGCCTCCTTCTTGGTCCTTGCTCGGGTCGCTAGCCGCGGTGCGCACGCTTTGCTCTCGAGTGGGAAGTGGGAGCTCGTGGTGGACGGCGAACGGCTCCGCCGTGAGCTCGCCCGTGGCGCCCCAGTCCCAGCTCGCGCCCTCGTCGAACACCACGTCACGTGATGCGTACACGCGCTTGGTCAGTGGATCGTACACTCCGTACGCCTTCGATCCCACCTCATAGCCGATGAAGACCATCTTGGTGCTGCGGTCGTCAAGCTTCTTCAGCACGGGTCGCGTGTTCTTGACGTAGGCGATGCAGCCGAAGACACGCAGGATGTGCACGGCTGGTTTCTTGCCATACCACGCCTCGTACGGGGTTTTGCCATCGACGCTGCATGTGTAAGATCTGTTAAGAATGAACACCACAGTCGCCATGGCCTCCCCCCAAAACCAGCTCGGCATGTTCTTCGCCTTGAGCATGCTCCTTGCCATGCCAATGACGGTCTGGTTGCGCCGTTCCACAACGCCGTTCTCCTGCGGCGAGTAAGGCGCCGTCAGATGCCTCTGTACGCCTTGATCTGCGAAGTACTCGCCGAGCGCACTGCAAGTGAACTCGCCGCCCCGGTCATTCCGAAACATGCGCAGTCGAGCACATTGCTCTGCCTCAGCCGCGTCAACAAAGTGCTTGATGCTGGCCACAGCAACGTCCTTCGCCGACAACATCATAGCCCACATGTACCGGTTGTGATCGTCGACGACGAGCATGAAGTAGCGCTTGCCGCCGGGAGTGGCCGGAGTGATGGGCCCGCACAGATCGGCGTGAACCAGCTCGAGCGGACCTGCCGCCCGGTAGCACGTCTAGGAGGGAAACGGAGCACGCCGTTGCTTCCCCACCAAGCACGCGTCGCAGATCTGCTTGACATGGTCCACCAACGGCATCCCGCGTACCATGTCAGCGCGCCCCATGCGCCGAAGCGCGTCGAAATGCAGGTGGCCGAACCTGGCATGCCACTTCCATGCCTCGTCGCCGCCGTGTGCTGCCAGACAAACGGGATGTGCAATGTCCAGGCGCACAACATACAAGCGTCTGCCATTCCGGCGTACCTGGGCCAGTTCGTTCTGGCGGCGATCGTACAGCGTCAGAACGCCGCCGTGGATCCTGGTGGTGCAGCCGTGCTCGTCCAGTTGTCCGAGACTGATGATGCTTGTCTTGAGGTGCACGATGAACGTGACCGTGCCGCGGCCACGGATAGCCACGCTAAAGCCGTCCCCGAACCTGGCGCTGCCAGTGATGCCCTCGTCCAGCTCCGCGAACGCCAGCCGATCGCCGGTCATGTGATTGGACGCGCCGGTGTCCATGAACCAACGACCGTTGCACGGCGCCTCCTCGATGCCTAGGTTCGCCTCTGCACGCTCCTCGATTGAGCATGACGTGCTCCCCCGTGCCCTGTGTCGGGGTTGCGGTGATCACCGCCATCAGGAGCGTCGGGTCATCGTCGTGCCCGTCCGCGGCATGCCCACCTTGTTCGGCGAGATTCGCCTCCGCTCGCTCCTCACGGATGCGTGTCTTGCACTCACGCGCCCAGTGCCCGTACTTTTTCCAGTGACGGCACTGATCCGTGGGTTTTTCTCGGCTGCCGGAGCTGCGTCCGCCGCCGCGTCCGCGCCCTCGCCCGCGGCGTCCACCGCCGCGACCTGAGCCAGATCCGCTGCCTCCGGATCCGTCGTTCTCGCTGCGCTGCATGCGCGCGAGCCACTCCTCCGCCGTGAACATGAGGCGCCAACGCCTGAATCCACCTGGTCGAGGTCGTACCTCTCCTCGGCAGCCTTCAGCCGCCCGGTGAGCTCCTCCACGGAGAGCATGTCCAGATCAATGAGTGTCGCAATTGACAAAGCAATTTGTGAGTACCTCTTTGGGACGACGGAGAGAAACTTGCAGACGATGTGCTTCTCCTGAACGGTCTCCCCGAGCTGCGCCATCTGGGCCACCATGTTCGTGATCCGCATGGCGAAATCATCGATGGTCTCGCCATCGGCGAAGCGGATATCGTTGTACTGCTTGGAGAGGGTCGCGAGTTTCGCCTCGCGGACGCGCACCACTCCGAGGCGCATCGTCTTGACGGATTCCCACGCCTCCTTCGCCGTGGACTTGCCGGCGAGGGTAGGCCCCATCTCCGGTGGCACTCCACGCAGGATGGCCTCGAGCGCTAGCCGATCGTCGCTGCGCTCCGCCGTGCCCGTCACCACGGCGTCCCAAAGGTGTCGCCCCTCCATCATGACCTGCATGAGGACAGCCCAGTCGGTGTAGTTGGTCCTCGTCAGCTGTGGCCATGCCGCGACGCCGGTGTCGCGCACCACCCGTGCCGTGGATCTCTCTGCCATGGCTAGCCCTGAGCCGTCGGTGACCTTAGCGCGCGGCGTCGATGGCGACTTGCTGCTGGTGTCGTCCCCGGCCATACCCTGGACTGAAAAACGGCTCTGATGTCAATTGTTGGCTGTGAGCTCGAAGCTCTGTCAATGACGAAAACACTCACACACTGAATTTTTTGTGCAGCGCAATGCTTGCTGCTTTTCTCCTTCTCTCTTCTTATTCACTTGAAGAACGGTAAAAACGGATCAAGAACAGCCCCCACTACTGGATCGTGCCATCCCACGATCATGGGCGTGCTCATGCCGCGAGCTAAGGGCCTCGCAATCGCACATGCCGCGTCCTCAGGCGATGTCTAACTAAAAACCGAAAGAAACTCTAACTGACGAAACTGAAAACTAACACTACAACCGCAACTCTATGATCTTCAGTACTACTCGGCCCTAGTGATCTGTCACGCTAGATTATTAGCTAACAAATCTCACCCTCGCGCTGGCTGGCAGCAGCAGATGACCCCCAGATGGCATATGCCATGGAATTGTCTTCCCACCTCCCATGGCGGTTCGTACACGTCTGTACTCTTCTATGGAAACCGCTTGCGTGTTTGATCCAGTGGTGTGGTTGCATGTTACTCAGCAACAGGTGAACATGAATAGCAGCTGCAATCGGACGTGTGTGCACATTCACAACTTTCTCTTTCTGGAGTGGTCACTACTACTAATTACAATACCTTGAGTATGGTGCAGATTAGAGTCCCTCGCTGGTTTTGTGAAGGTGTCTTGCTTACTAAACTTAACTTAATTGTTCAAGGATGTTCTGTCGTTTCCATGTTCATGCATATTTTCCATGTTCATGTTGCTTACTTTCTAACGCAGAGGGTGAAGATTCGATATTATTTCTTAATTTTGATTTCATGTCGCTATTTTGATTCCTTGCAGGATGTTCAAAGATATTCTTCCATCCTCTCATTCATTAGATCTGAAGTATATGCCCGTGGTTCAAATCAAGGGGATGGGTAATATTGGCAATACTGTGTTCAACATCATCTCCCCATTATTGATGTTAGAAGTAATCAGGTGACCTTATCCATGATGCCTGCTGTGTTGATTTCAATTGTACAGGTATCAAAGAAATATAATGTAAGTGGAGATTGGCTTTTTAACACCCGGGTGTCTGGGCACCCTGTTATCACAACCGTTTGTGCACAAAACAGTGCCTAGAGATGTGCACCACGTCCTTTACCACAAATTTATTAGCAGGCAGATTCCACCTAGTCTGAACCAACCTATCTAAATTGGAATCGACATGTCGGTTGCTATTCAGAGAAAAGATAGACCTGTCGGCCCGTGTCGCGAACAAGCGAAAAGACGTCTCTCCTTGTAGTCCGCCTTGTATTAGAGTGTTGTGGGTATGTCTGAATGGCCCTGTGATCTTCATACAGGAATGGACGTGATCATGTGTGTAACATTTTTCTTTTTACAAGCTAGTAGCATTAGCTGACCAGGTCTAGCTAATATACCTCTCATCACTGTGCAAGCATGCAGCGCAGGGCCTGCCAAGCATGCCATGTCCAATCGTATAGGTATCCTAAGCCACAAAGTGAATTTAAAAATATATTCTAGTAGTAGTACTATGTGGCTGGACATGAGCAGCTGGGTTGTAGCTTAAACTACTCATCTGAGCCTCTGGCATACGCCACAGTACTAGGACCTACCCTGCCTGCTCTAGCCTACGAGGTGCCGCTGTAGCACTAGTGTTTGCCTTGTTAACTAGCCTGACACTGCAAACCACATCACGAATTTTAAGAGAGCTGAACGGACTAGATAAAGGGGGAGTCGGGACTCCCGGGTGCTGTGGCACCTTTTCGATGTAATTAGCAAGAGCTTAAATTTTTGATTCCTAGGATGAGCAGCTCAAGATTTGGCACACGAGAGTATAACTGTTAGCTTCTATAGTGTTGTTTGTGATCGATTACCATTCTTCAGTAATTTATGGAAGGATCAAAAAGAAATTTTCCAAATGATTTGTATTCCAAATCCCGACCTTAATTAAAAAGCTCATTTAGGTTGAGTACCCCAATACTATATTTCCATTTTTTTCAAGAAGTTCCCTTCAAAGTCCGAAGATTTCTGCTCGGCGTAGATGAAATCGCATACTGTGCCCGCCAGTGATTTGATAAAGTGGTAGACAACTCCAGCAAGTCATGTATCTAGATCCACATCGCAGCCTTATCCAGCTGGATTGACGAAGGGCTGGTGATGACATCGGGATTCAGTGACCACTGCCATACCCTTGAACGACTAAGGGCCTTCTTCCATCACTAATTTCCACTCGTCTAAGCACGAGAACTGCTAAGTATACAAATTGTCATTGAGCGGTTTGAACTTAACCTCTTGTGTCAGTTATCATGCCTTGCGCACGTTCATGTAGAGCTAGTACTGGCGATGAATACCCTCGTCCCCCGCGTTGCCCGTGACTAGTGACACAGGGAAACCATCGCCGCCGCCCCAAGGTCACCACCCCGCCGCTCCTGTCCTCAACGCCGTCGCCGGAAAAGCCGCGTTGCGACCTGGGATGGCGGCAGCGGGGTGGCTTCATCCTGCGCCGCGGCGCCCCACAGCCCGTCTTCCCTCCCCCAGATCTTATATGATGCATCATGGGGTCATCTTCTCCGACTGTTGAGTCCTGTCTACCGGTTTTGTGCGGTTGCACGGCCTTTGCTGCTCCTCCCTAGCTGTCGTGGGAAAACATGATCACCTATGGGTCCATGAGCCCCTTTGTGGTTCTGCGAGGGCGAGATCATGTTGCACAATGAGAGGAGACGAAGTGGCAACACGACGGCGATGATACTAGTGGTTTTTTTACCTGGGTTCGGGTCGTCGTGAGGCGTAAAACCCCAATCCTGTTTTTGGTGGATTGCATGTGGGCAATGCAACAACACGCAGTGCTCAAGCCCTGCAAGGTGGCCTTGTGGAGAGCAGCTACGCGCGTACAGGTATGCGAGGGTCCGAATCACTTTCTAGCTTGCCTTGGACCTCCTTTTATAGTTAAGGGGTCACCAAAGTGGCAAACAGTCTTTATGCATTGATTAGATTGTTAATAATGCTATCATACCTAATTCTGGCAGTTAGGACAAAGTGCATTAAATGCACTGCTAGGTGTCGTGCTGAGGATGAAACCTGGCAAGCCTGCCTCGCCGCTTAATCATCTTTATATTATCTGCTTGACATGCCTCTGGATGGGTGTCAAATCGGTGTGATTTGTCTTCTAACGGGCCGTCACGTGCTTAGTGGAGGCCAATTAATCATCTGGAGGCTCGACACCGCACCGATAGGTGATTTCCGTCATGATGCTGTGGTGCCTTGGCGGGAACCTTTGCTCTTGGCGGCCCCAACAAACCTGTCGGGGCGATCTTGGACTTGCCCTCGGGGTGGCCTCAACCTGACCGGGCCCTCCTCCCACTACACACCACTTAATTGGGGGAAGTTAAGTGCCAGGAGAAATACCAATATAAGGGCAAACCAACTGTCGGGGATCTTTTTACTGTCGGTACAAGTTCTTGAGGGCAGAGAAACTGCCGGTAGAAACAGAGCAAGAAGGGCACATGAACTGCCGGTGTCAAAAAGCGCGCTAGAAAGTGAGAAAAAAAACTTAGGCCTACTATCTGCCGGGAGAAAAAAACCTAGGCCTACTATCTGCCGGTAATCGCTCACGGGGCAAAAACAAAATTATTGGGCCAAAAAGCGCGCTAGCACGGAGAGTGCGCGAGAGCCAAATGAAACTTATACGATATCCTAAAGAAATGAAAATTAGGCGCCGTCCCCGACGAGATCTCGCCCAAAGCCCCTTCTGCTCCGACCCCAGACCCCGCCGACCACCTTCCGTCGCCCGACCCTAGCCGCAGCAGACCCCAGAACCTGCCGACTACCCTCCACCGCGCGACCATAGCTGCCCCGACCACCCATCGCAGCAGCCTCCTCCCAGACCACCGTCACCACCGAGCACCTTCCTCTGCCGCGCGCGGTCAAATACCCTACTCCGTAGATCTCAGCCGCCCTCTGCCGCATCCCCGGTGGCACTCAAATGTAGCCTCTCCGCCTCGCTTTCTCCCCAGGCAGCACCGTCTCCTTTGCATCTCTCCCGAACTACTGACATGAGGCATCGGCGGACTAGGATTTGGCGCCACCGGCCCGCCTTGTCGTCCTCCTCCGGTCAGTGCTCCTCCGCCCTTGGTCGACCTCGACATCGTGCTTCCCGGTCCATACTGCTTTGTCCATTATCGCCCCAGTTCGTGCACGTATTGTCTCCCCCTCTTGTACTTCCAGCCCAAGGTATATAAGGATCCACAATGGAATCATCAATAATACCGAGGAGGGCTGTCTTAAACATAATATCAACCCTTTCAAAGGCTTCCCGCTGTGCAGGTTTAAGATCGCCCTCAGGCATGCCCTTGGTGGCCGCATAGCAGTTCATGGATTGAAACCACAACACTACTCTCGTGCGCCACCTCTTATAGTTCACACCCTTGAACCGATCGGGCTTTGTCGACGTAAGAAAAGCAGGTGTAGCAAATTGCCTATAATCAGGCTTTTGGATTGTTGAATATATTAGCAATTCATCATATGGTTTAATCCAAAATCTCATAAAATTAATCATGACAGAAGCAACTAAAGCGAGCATGCAAATATCTAGTACAATGAGGAAACAGATCCAATCTACGGCAAGTACTAGACATAGAAATTGTAGCGAGATCTGATACAGATGAGAGAGAGATGCATACGTTGCAGCAGCTGTAGTAGCGGCTGTGTTGTCCCCGATCTGGGCCATGTTGTCGTCGAGGAAGAGGTTGCCGATGTCGGGGAAGAAGTCGTCGTTGGGGAAGTGATCGCGGTCAGCAGTCGAGCGAGAGCTCTCCCCAAAAACCTGATCGCCCCTCTCCCGTACAGGATTGCAAGAGGCGGGGTTCCGGAGGCCTGCTGTCCCTTCTTCTGGTGCACGCCGGAAGGAGGGATGGAGAAGGCTTGAGTGGCGGCGCAATATTTTGGAACGGTGAGAAACCATACGAAAACAACCTACTACCAAGGCTGGCTTGGTACGGGTTTATATAGTGTATGTTGGGAGTCAAAGCAGCCGCCATAAACGCGTCCGTTTATGATTTAGAAAGTACCGTACTTAACACGTCCGTTTATGAAATAGAAACAGTAACAATAAATGCGTTTGTTAATGAGTCAGAAACGGTCGTAATAACCGCGTCTGTTAATGAAATAGAAACAGCCCCAATAAACGCGACCGTTACTAATTAATCAATGACTCATTAATTTTCCCAATTAACAAAATAATAATGTGTCAATGAGAATTTCTGAATTTATTTGGACTAGTAAATACTAGTAAATTCCAACAAATAGTTTATAGTTGACACATTTTTGAGAAACTTATGCCTATACATTTACTTGTGCCTGTGCCTTGCAGAATCATAGGCCAACAGATGTTTGTCTCAAAACGATAGGTAATACCATCATGTCGAATCTTCTTCCTATGATTTGAAGAAAATAGCAGAGCGCTCAGACTATAGATCTAGTGGCAGTTGCCGCTTTGTCTTAATGGTAAATATTTGCTACAAAGTGCTCTTTTCAGCTGCAAACATATAGCCTATACTATGTACTTCATGTTTTACTAACAATTGCTGATGGAAATATGCCCTAGAGGCAATAATAAAGTTATTATTATTTTATATTTCCTTATTCTTGATAAAGGTTTATTATTCATGCTAGAATTGTATTGAACAGAAATCTAAATGCATGTGTGAATACATAAACAAATATTGTGTCCCTAGTAAGCCTCTACTTAGCTAGCTCGTTAATCAAATATGTTTAAGGTTTCATAACCATGGACATGAGTTGTCATTTGATAACGGTATCACATCATTATGAGAATCTTGTGACGTACAGGACCCATCCGTTAGCTTAGCATTTGATCGTACAGCTTATTGCTACTGCTTTCATCTATGTCAAATACATGTTCCTATGACTATAAGATCATGTAACTCCCGGATACCGAAGGTGTGCCTTGTGTGCTATCAAATGTCACAACGTAACTGGGTGATTATAAATATGGTCTACAGGTATCTCCGAAGGTGTCTTGTTGGGTTAGCGTGAATCAAGATTAGGATTTGTCACTCAAAGTATCAGAGAGGTATCTCAAGGCCCTCTCGGTAATACACATCATAATAAGCCTTGCAAGCAAATGACTAATGAGTTAGTAATGGGATGATGTAATACGGAATGAGTAAAGAGACTTGTTGGTAACGATACTGAACTAGGTATAGAGATACCGACGATCGAATCTCGGGCAAGTAACATTCTGACGGACAAAGGGAATTGTGTATGTTGTCATAACGGTTCGACCGATAAAGATATTCGTAGAATATGTGGTAGCCAATATGAGCATCCAGGTTCCACTATTGGTTATTGACCGGAGAGTTGTCTCAGTCATGTCTACATAGTTCTCGAAACATAGGGTCCGCACGCTTAACGTTCGATGACGATATAGTATTATATGAGTTATATGATTGGTGACCGAATGTTGTTAGGAGTCACGAATAAGAACACGGACATGACGAGGAGTCTCGAAACAGATAGGACGATAGTATTTAGACACTGGAAGTGTTCCAAAGTGCATCAGGTATTTATCGGAGTACCGGGGGGGTTACCGGAACCCTCGGGGGGGGGATATATGGGCCATATGGGCCATGAGAGGGGAGCACACCAGCCCACAAGGGGTGGCGCGCCCCCCTGTGGCAGAAGGCCGAATTGGAGAAGGAAAAAGGGGGTTCATCCCCCTTTCCTTTCTCTCTTCCCTCTTCCCTTTCTTCTCCGGTGAAATAAGGAAGGGGCCGCTACTTGGGAAAACCCCAACTAGGATTCAGATCCTACTTGGGGTGCGCCCTGGCTGCCTCCCTCTCCCTCCCACCTATATATATGTGGGGGCCCCCTAGAACACACAACATCAATTGTTAGCTGTGTGCGGCGCCCCCCTCCGCCATTTACTACCTCAGTCATATTTTCGTAGTGCTTAGGCAAAGCCCTACTAAAATCACTTCACCGTCACCACGCCATCGTGCTGACGAAACTCATCTACTACCTCGACGTCTTGCTGGATCAATAAGGCAAGGGACATCACCGAGCTGAACGTGTGCAGAACACGGAGGTGTCGTGTGTTCGGTACTTGATCGATTGAAGCGCGAAGAAGTTTGACTACATCAACCGCGTTGTGAAACGCTTCCGCTTACAGTCTACGAGGGTACGTAGACACACTCTCCCGCTTGTTGCTATGCATCTCCATGGATAGATCTTTGCGTGTGCGTAGATTTTTTTTTGTTTTCCATGCAACATTTCCCAACAATTGCTGCCTCGTATCTTGTCTGACATGAAACATATGGTCATTTTTAGTAATAGCAACAGCAAATTAGAAATTGGGTTGGGCAGGGAATTCATGACCTGAAACATATTTTTGTCAACTATGATTGTTTTGTTTCAAATAACAACACAGACAAACCTTGTTTTGTTTGCATGTTATGGTTTAGGAGGTTGAAAAGAATATTAAGATGCATAATAAGTGACTATCTTAATTTTTCTGACTAAGGAAGTTGGAACTGTTGGTTGTGTTGATTGTCAGATCATAGAACAATTTTTATTTGCTCATGCAAATGAAAACTGTTGGAACATCATCCCACCCCAACCCCACGAAAAAAATGGTGGAACTGTTGGATGTCCTATTTTTGAATGGCATAGAACCATCACAAGCGATCAGTTGAGTACAAAATACTCCAATTTTGTCCCATCACATGTGTATGTTAGGCTATTAGCGGTTTGGTTTTCATGCCTTATCTGAACAATTGAAATATATAACGCGAAGTGGCACCAAATGTGTAGCTAGTGTCAAAAGTCCTTCATAATTTGGACTGCTAATTCTCGTGGATTATCTGTTTGATTAAAACCATTGTGCATTGCGAACATATTTCATCCAGTAATTTTGCACTTGGATTCTCGTTGTATTTCTTTCTTTCCAAATTTGATTGTGTCATTCTTCTAATTTCTTTACCATGCTATGAAGAATGAATCATCTTTTGATGGTGCTCGAGTCATAGGCATAGATCCATCTAACCAAATAATGCTTGCTTCTGGAAGGCACCTAGTGTAGGTGGAGAACATGTTCTTGGAGAGGTACATTTAAATCTCATTCTTTGCCAAATTAATGGCTACCACCAATAAATTTTTGTAACACCTTATTGTAACATGATGGGCATTTGTTCTACGTCCCCTCTCCGAGCAGCTCTTTCATGGTACTAGTTCCTCGAAGCAATCCTTATATATCTGGTATATCTTAATTACTTCTTATTTAAAGCTAGGTATTTGGCTTCCAACAGGCATTGCATACTCATACTTGCTAGGTAAAGGAGAGGAACCATATTGATACTCACGATGAACTTAATTAGCAAAGTTAAAATTATGTTCAAAATTCAGAACTGATACGATTTATTGTATTTGTACATGCTTTGCATATTGATGATCTGATAAGCATTGCTACATTGGGCATGACCAATTGCTTAACAGAAGGTCTCTGTCATATTGATGACCTGTCAAAATGAATGTGTAGATATTATGCTCATTCTGGTTCATGCCACTACTCAATTAAGGTCTTTTATGAGGTTCTGCCTTATGCAAATAATATGATTATTTAGAAGCTTGGCTTCATGGCTTTGGATCTCATGTGAATAAACTATATATTGAAGTGTTTGTTGTTCTTTGCTTAATAATAATAATAATAATAATAATAATAATAATAATAATAATAATAATAATAATAATAGCAGCTTTGGAAATTACAAGCTCCAGTACAAAGATGCAAAAGTTTTGATATAAATTGTACGAACTTACAATGGTGGCTGCTAATTATGGTGAACTAGTTAGGCGCTCACACGCTAGTGGGCTTCGGTGACATTTTGAGCTCTTGTCTGCTGTCTTTAACTACGAGTGTGTGGAGGCCAGCAAAATTAGCTCTAGTGCTTTTTGTGAAATTATGGTGGTTATTTAGTTTTTTTCATTGTACACTACATTGTGCTATATATGTTCCATAAGTATAAACATGCTATGCTTCGCATGCAGTTATGGGAACGAAAATGAAGGATGTCATGTGTACAAATCGTTTGACCTTGCATTTTACTACTTGCAATTTACTATACATCAAAATTATACTTGGAAGTGTAAAAAATTGTATGTGGTTAAAAAAGTTTTGTATCAAGCTTGTAAGTTTTGTTACAAGGATTAGATTGTTTAATGCTACAAAACATCATACCTTTGCTTTCATAATTTCTGTAAATGAAACCATTCTAAACTAAACCAACCAGATCATATCCTTATCTATTCATAATTCTTTGTTGTGCGGTTCAAAAAGTTAATTGACGCCTACGAAATTGTACTAAAGTTGCATCAATTAATTTGGTTATCAGGGACTGTCAAGCTTGTAAATTTTGTCACAAGGATGAGATTGTTGAATGTCACAAAACTTCATACCTTTGCTTCATGTTCTTGATGTTTGAACTGGGGATCCCATGAAATTCTTATTTGTAACATGGTTCTCATCTTTGAACATCCTCACCCTTTTCATGTTTATAATTTTTTAAAACAAAATAGAGTAATTGACATCTGTTTTGTTAGCTTTTTATACTAATGTTCTACTTCTCCGAACAATTTTTTTGCAAATCACATCGATCTAGCTGCAGGTCTTTGTATATTTCCACAATCATGTGAGGGCGTGGTTTAGCTGCGTTTTTCAAAGCATTGCAAGTTTGGTGACTCTTGTGGGGGAGACATGTGGCCCTTTTTGAATGATGTCGTTTCACAGGATGGTGGCAAGTCTGCTATTTAGAAGACATTTCATGAAGCCATCCAACAAACTGTTGTGAGCAGGCAATTTGTCTTCTTGGACATGACCGCTGCTGTGCATCAAAGCTCAAACCATTTGTTTAGCTTAGTCTGAACACACACAAAAAAATATTATTGTCTTTTGTAAATTATGTTGATTGATCTAGTTCGATGCTACTCAACGCACCTCTGTCTTGTGTAAATTATGTTTATTGATATAGCTGGATGCTAATGTAAGCATGTGTGAATGTTAAAGTACTGATTGTTAGTCAATATGTGTTTGAGATCTGTTATTAAATTTTGAGTGAATATCAGTATGAATTGAAATAAAAGAAATATATATGCTACCAAGATCAAGAAAACTACCGGGGTAAGTACATGTCAAGGGCAGACAATCCGCCTGGAGTTATTATAACTGCCGGCAATTGGATTATCGGCATATACTTTCTATTTGCTGGGAGAACATGGATTCTTGGCGGTGTAATTGCCGGGAGATTTGTATCTGCCGGGAAATATGTTTATCGGCAGCCGTTCTTGTGGCAGTTCTATCTGTCGGGAGAAATACCGTCCCGACAGCTTTTCTGCCCTCTGAAGCGCCTTCTCTCGGCAGATTACATGCTGTTTCATATGTGTTGTGGTGTAGTGGGCCCGGCAAGGGAAGCCTCCCAAGGTGTGCTATGTCGTCTTGGACGTTGATTTGGTCTACTCGATCCACATGTTGGTGTAGCCATTCCTTCGTCAAGCCTTTGCTGCCGGGGCGGAGACTCTTCATCCATGCACAAGTCAGCTGGAACACATACCCCTATTTGTGTACCAAGACACTAGCCTGCTGCAATCCATCAGAGGTGCATCCTGGTGCAATCCCTCATAGGCGCATCCTACTGGTTGTGCTCAAAGCCCATGGGAGAGATGGTCGGGCTAGGCGAGTGTTGGTTCGACCTCGATGCAGGCAACTCATAGGCTCTGATCCTCCTTCGTGCTGTAGTATGAGTTGTGCGTGTAGGCTATACGCCGGCAAGGTTGGGGGCCGGCTCAGAGCTGATCTGCTTGACCCTAGTGGTCTTCACGCGAAGCCACCGTTCTACCCGTGATCAGTCATCTTTGATCTAGCCATCGGCGAGTTCCGGACTTCTCCTTCCAAGGAAACCAAGGACTGACGTATATGGCGCTCTTTGGACACTTTGTTTGGATTTGGGCCGGTCGTTGCACCCATAATATCAGTATAACTAGATTCGTCGGTTATTGCGAAGCTCTGCTTTTGTTGACACCTTGGGACATTTCTACATCAAGATTTTCAAGGGCTCAACACATGCGGAGAATGGCATGGCGTGATTGGATGACCTGCAAGTGGCGATGGCTAGTCTTGGAGGCGATGAAGACTTTGCTTCATAGACAGTTGTTCAGTCTTGGCTTGTGGGATGTGTTCCCATCCAGACTAGGCACGAGTTCTTGTGAGTCTGGTGGTACGTGACTTGTAGTAGTAGCCTCCGCAAGTGGGGGCGCCAGCATTGGTGGACTTCTTTGTTGGTGGTGCTTCTTGGAGTACTAAGTCATGATTTTCAAGGTGAGAACCCTAGATTTTACCTCTATTGGTTGTACCTGATAATGGCCTTGTTGGAGGCATTGTTTTTGGAATGCGGTATTTCACCAAGGTGAAAACCTATGATCTTTGATCGGGCAACAACAACACTTGTGCATTGTTTCCTTCCTAGAGGCATTGCTTTTGGAGAACCTTCTTTGTAGTCTAGATGTTATCTTTGGTGGTGGTTAGAGTGTTACTACTACGGGTGATTGATCACCGTGGCAGGGTTGTTTTTCTTTTTCTCTTTTATCTCTCTTTTTATTTTATCTTTTGGTTGTGCGCATCCTAGATGTTTTATGCATCCCGTTGGTGCAGAGGCTGGGTATAATTGGTATCTATTTGATATTAATATATTTCTCTTTTCAAAAAAAATAGCTAGTACTGACTATAGGGGCATCCTCCTGTAGTATAGTCCATATTGTTTTCTTGTGTGTTTTCATTCTTTTGTTTTTGCTTCCAGATTTTTCACCGCCTGTTTTGGTTTTCAGTTGTTTTGTTCCGAGATTTTTATGTTTCTGTTTCGGCTCGTCTTTTCCTTTCATTTTTTCTTTTACACTTTTTAATATTTTCTGTTTCTATTTTTCTCTTTTTTTTGTGGGGAATGTTTCTATATTTTCTCTTTATTGTGTATTACATAAATCTTTTACTTCATATTTAAAATATATTCATTGTATTAAAAAATGTTCATCGTATATTATGATTTTTTAACATATATAAAAAAATCATTGCATATTTGAAATTTGTTCACCCTATATTAAGAAATTGTTCAGCATATATTAATGGAATTGTTTAATATGTAGTAAAAATGTTCATTTTGAGTATTAGAAATTTGTTCGGTGTTTTCTTACAAAACATTTCACTGTATTTTAAAATTTGTTCAACGTATATTTATTAAAATGTTGATTTAAAAAAAGTTTTGCACTTGTATGTGATACTTTAAGTTTGGTGTTGCATCTATACCGTTTAACGTCCCTAGCTCAACTTGCTATGCTCGCTAGAATCGAGCATGAGGTTGGATGTTCATTCCCACTCGAGCGGTTTTTATTATTATGATTTTTCACACGACGCATTATAATTGGGCTGGCCCGTTTTCGCATCGCTCCAGCAAAGTCGTTGCGATCGGACGCACATGAACGACATATAGGAGCTCTCATCGATGCGTACGGGTACAAAACCTCAAAAATAATGGGTATGACACTATTGTCGTTGCCACACGCGAGCCAGCGGATCAGGAAGTGGTTGCTCCCCGGGCCGATGGCAGCCCGCACCTTCTAGCCGCCACACGCGACCCGGTCGCTCTTTCCTC
This sequence comes from Secale cereale, assembly GCA_902687465.1. Lineage (NCBI taxonomy): Eukaryota > Viridiplantae > Streptophyta > Magnoliopsida > Poales > Poaceae > Secale > Secale cereale. The sequence continues at coordinate 689,841,205 of LR738715.1, read as the reverse complement.
CCAGGAGGACCATGTCAGAGCTTCGCAAGAGAGAGAGAGAGAGAGAGAGAGAGAGAGAGAGAGAGAGAGAGAGAGAGAGAGAGAGAGAGGTCTACTCCATGGAGCATCGCATCGAGCCCCGATGGCATCATGCCCACTTGCCTAGGTAAGCTTTCTTCTCTGTTCCAATTCTTGCACCTGTTGGTACTTTACTTTTATAGCTCCGCGAAATATGAGATGGTATGTGCCTTCTTTTATGGTACAAGTACTTTAAACTGGCACATCATTGCTACAATGAACAATGGTTGTATGTTCTTCATTGATTGGTACGCAAATAGTTGTGTTAGCTAATCACATGCTGCATATCCTTTCTTGAACCAATGCGAGAATATCAATCTTGATTGAATTTAAAAAGTGATTATGTCGAAATATCTCTTTAGTACATGTTTTCCAACATCTTTCTTTATAAGGATATATAAAGATACATGCAATCTTTAGAAACTTTTTCCTAATTTGATATAAATGAAAATGTCTGATATTCAAATTAGTTAAATTACATTCTGGACTTCTAGTAGTGCACCTACATTTGAGTTATGTTCAGGGTAGTATTTTGTTTTTTGAGAAATATGTTCAGGGTAGTGTTAGTACGCAACCAAGTAAAAAACCCAATTCCAGTGTGACCAGCTAATATTTTTTGTACATTAGCATCCATTCCTTTTTTAAACCATTGATTTTAGCATGGATAAGTGGCATTTTGTTGTGTTTTTACTAAATGTGAAGACCTAACATGGCTCGTATCTATTAGTTCATCAATGCCTCTGGCTATCCTGCAATTCAAGGAAGATTGTAGATTACATGGCTAAGCAGCTCACCTATACTAGTAATTGTTTATTGTATTTATTTGAATTAAAATGGGTTGTGTATTCAGCCAGTGAAGTCGCCGACCATATTAATTTAAAAAGAATAGTTACTAATTCAGTATTGCGCTTGTCCATATTGTTATGTCTAAAGCGAAGATTTAAAACAAAACCAAGTCACAATTTGTGTTTATACACATTCGATGATGGATGTTTCGATCGCTAAATTTAATTTATAGTATTTAGTATAAAATATGGTCTATAAGCTTTGTCGTGATGCTAAAAGGCTACCCCCTTCCTAGGTCAGCAGAATTAGATATAAATACCTGTCTTACTTTCGAAAATTAAATGGCAAATTGAGGAGATCGGGGACCAGCTAGAGAGCTCGATGAGCACGACCTCCACCGGAAGTGACATCACAGTTGATGTATTTGGTCTATCCGAGTCTCTCATTATGGTCCGTGTTCTTTTGCTCTCCTCCTGCCATGATATTGTGGTTGGACTTCTGGTATGTGTTACCTCTATTTATTTTTCACTTGGCTAATTAGGGACTGCCTATGTTTGCTCTAATTTGATATAATGGTTGTGGCATGTAGCAGCCAAGCCAACAACAGAGCTAGGCTTAGGCATGATGAGAACTTGACAAGTATGGTCAAAATGTTGGAGCTGAGGAACCTGACAATATTGAAGAAACATGGGTACTCATATTTAGTTCATTATCATTTTTATGTTCATTGCCATATATCTATATAAACCTCCTTCGGACATCCAGAAGAACCAGACGAGATGATGTGCATTCATTCGCACGCACCAAATTGTTGGAAATATGCCCTAGAGGCAATAATAAAATGGTTATTATCATATTTCCCATTCATGATAAATGTTTATTATTCATGCTAGAATTGTATTGATTGCAAACTTAAATACATGTGTGAATACATAAACTACACGGTGTCCCTAGTAAGCCTCTACTAGACTAGCTCGTTGATCAAAGATGGTTAAGGTTTCCTAACCATAGACATGAGTTGTCATTTGATAACGGGATCACATCATTAGGAGAATGATGTGATGGACAGACCCAACCGTAAGCTTAGCATCAGATTGTTTAATTATTTGCTATAGCTTTCTTCATGTCAAGTATCTGCTCCTTGGACCATGAGATCATGCCACTCCCGGATACTGAAGGAATGCCTTATGTGTTATCAAACGTCACTTCGTAACTGGGTGATCATAAGGGTGCTCTACAAGAATCTCCGAAGGTGTCTGTTGGGTTGCATGGATCGAGACTGGGATTTGTCGCTTCGTGTGACCGACAGATATCTCTAGGCCCTCTCGGTAATACACCATCATAAGAAGCTTCATGTGACTAATTCATTTAGTCACGGGATCTTATATATGGAATGATTAAAGAGACATGGACGTAATGAGATTGAACTAGGTATGGAGATGCCGATGATCGAATCTCAGGCAAGTAACATATCGCCGGACAAAGGGAATTGCATATGGGATTGAATGAATCCTTGACATCGTGGTTCAACTGATAAAGATCTTGGTTGAATATGTAGGAATCAATATGGGAATCCAGGTCCCGCTATTGGTTATTGACCGGAGAGGAGTTTTGGTCATGTCTGCATGTTTTGAACCCATAGGGTCGCACGCTCAACGTTCGATAGCGCTAGGGTAGTATTGAGATATTAATAGCAGAAAGTCCAAAAGTTGTTCGAAGTCTAGGATAGGATCCGGGATATCACGAGGAGCTCTGGAATGGTCCGGAGATAAAGATTTATATATGGGAATTCATATTTTGGGTTTCGTAAAAAAGTTCGTTTTTTCGGTATTGTACCGGAAAGGTTCTAGAAAGTTCCAGGGTTCCATCATGGAGCCCAACGACCTTGGAAGGGCCCACATGGACCGAGGGATGGGGATACAGCCCACATAGGCTGGCCGCCCCATTCTCCAAGGCACATGTTGTTTAAATCTAGAGATTAGGTCTTATCTGTAAATTTAAAGGGTGGAATCTAAACACAAGATGTTATCTCCAAGTTTAAAGGGATTTCAACCTTGTGGCCCTCCCCTGCCCCCTAGCCTATATATAGACAGGGGAGGCACATGAGGGCTGACACCTTTACAGATAGAATTAAACTATTTTAATTCACTTATATCTATTTAGAGAGTTAACGGGAATTGGTCATTCACATGGTTAGCCATAAAATCCTATATAAAACTTATAGATCATTGATTATGATATGTTTGATTCCTTGCAATAGTTTTGCGATATTGAGGTGGTCATATGGGGGCATGCTAGTAAAATTATTAAATTTGAGTATTAATAATGGTGTTAAGGTAGTAAGTCTTCACGCAAGTAAATCCTCACGTATGTAAAGTGGTGGCCGCTAACATTAGCGGTGAGGTTGGAGCATAATTTATCCTTGATTGAAATACTTCTGTGTTGTTTGAATCGGGGGTGCGTCATGGTTAACTCCTACAAACCTGCCCCCTAGGGGCATGCGAGTAGTACTTTGCTTCGGGGTTAATAAAACTTTCACAATAAGTATATGAGTTCTTTATGACTATTGTTGAGTCCATGGATTATATGCACTCTCACCTTTCTGCCATTGCTAGCGACTCTAGTACCGCGCAACTTTCGTCGGTGCATAAACCCTCCTTATAACTTCCTCAAATCGGTCACCATACCTACCTATCATAGCATTTCCATAGCCATTATGAGTTATATTGTCATGCAACTTCCATCATCATCATATACATGACTTGAGCATTCATCGTCATATTGCTTTGCATGATCATAAGATAGCTAGCTAGCATGATATTTTTTGATATATTTGCTAAGTTGGATCATTGCACATCCTGGTACACTGCTAGAGGCATTCATATAGAGTCATCATGTGTTAGTTGTATCGAGTTGTAATATTGAGTTGTAAGTAAATAAAAGTGTGAAGATCATCATTATTAGAGCATTGCCCCAGTGAGGAAAGGATGATGGAGAGTGTGATTCCCCCACAAGTCGGGATGAGACTCCAGATGAAAATAATAATGTAAAAAGAGGCCAAAAAGAGCCCAGCAAAAAATATGAGAGAAAAAGAGAGAAGAGGAAACGTTACTATCCTTTTACCACACTTGTGCTTCAGAGTAGCACCATTTTCTTCATATAGAGAGTCTCTTCAACTTTCATATACTAGTGGGAAGTTCTCATTATAGGACTTGGCTTGTATATTCCGATGACGGGCTTCCTCAAATGCACGAGGTCTTCTTGAGCAAGCAAGTTGGATGCACACCCACTTAATTTCATTTGCGAGATCTCATACACTTATAGATCTAGTGCATCCCTTGCATGGCAATCCCCACTCCTCGCATTGATATCGATTAATGGGCATCTACATAGCCCGTTGATCCACCTACTTGATGCAAGACTTTCTTCCTTCTCTTACTGATCCCCACCACCACATTCTGTTCCACCCATAGTGCTATATCCATGGCTCACGCTCATGTACTGAGTGAAGTTGAAAATGCTGAAGCGTATTAGAAGTACAATCCAATTTCCTAGTTTGACACCAAGGTGCTCATGATTTATACTTTATGTAGGGAAGACTCAGTGTGTCATGCTTACCACAATTAAGTGTATAAAGGTTGTTTCCTTTAGCTCCATTATTATGAAAGGCAATGATGAATTGCATGCATGTCTTGTATTATTCTTTCAATGACAAATTGATAGAATATTGCCTTGAATCACTCGTGTCTTAATATTCATGCCATGATTTGATCAAATGATCAAGATTATGTTAGGTAGCAAAAATTATCTTTTTATCATTTACCTACTCGAGGACGAGTGGGAATTAACCTTGGGGATGCTGATACGTCTTCATCGTATCTATAATTTTTCAATGTTTCATGCCAATATTCTACAAATTTTACATACTTTTGGTAACAATTTATATGATTTTCTTGGACTAACATATTGATCCAGTGCCTAGTGCTAGTTCTTGTTTGTTGCCTGTTTTTGGTTTCGCAGAAAATCCATATCAAATGAAGTCTAAATGCGATAACATTTTACGGAGAATTATTTGGAATATATGTGATTTTTGGGACGTGGAATCAACGTGAGACGATGCCCAAGGGGGCCACAAGCTCAAGGGGTGCGCCCCTTACCTAGGGCACGCCTAGCAAGCTTGTGCCCACCATGTAGGTCAGTTGGAGATGTCCTTCAGCTGCAAGGAAGCTTACACCCGGATAAAAACCATGCTAAAATTGTAGCCCAATCAGAGTTATGGATCTTCGGATATTTAAGAAACTGTGAAAGGCCAGAAACAAGGGTCGCGAAATAGAAGATAAATGGAGAGAGATCCAATCTAGGAGGTGCTCCCGCCCCTCCGCCGCCATGGAGGCCATGGACCAGATGAGAAACCCTCCTCTCATCTAGGGGTAGGTAAAGGAAGAAGAAGAAGGAAGGAGGGCTCTCTCTCCCTCTCTCCTGATGGCATAGGAGTGCCGCCGGGGCAAGGATCGTGACGACAATCTACATCCACAACCTCACTACCATCAACACCAACTTTCTCCCCCTCTATGCAGCGGTGTAACTCCTCTTCTGCCCGCTGTAATCTCTACTTAAACATGGTGCTCAATGATATATATTATTATCCAATGATATGAGGATATCCTATGATGTTTTAGTACATCCATTTTGTCCTATGGGTTGATTGATGATTGTGATTGGTTTGACTAGTATGTTTTATTTTGGTGATGTCCTATGGTGCCCTCCGTGCCGCGCCAGCTTGAGGGATTCCTGATGTAGGGTGTTGCAATACGTTCATGATTCGCTTATGGTGGGTGGCTAGAGTGACAGAAGCTTATAGCCAAGTAAGGGGGTTGTTGCGTATGGGAGTAAAGACAACATGATACTTAATGCTATGGTTGGGTTTTACCTCTTTTTTGAACATAAAAACAGCAGGAGAGGCTCCTACTATTCATTTATTAAAAGGGTCAATTACATTTTACATTATTTACGTAGCCTCAGAGGTAATAGGGAAAAACATGCATCTGCATTTTACACAGAGTTATCCTAGCGAACAAAGGTTTGCATGAGCCCTTGGATGAAAGTATTATATTATCCTTGAGTTTTAAAAGATAAAATCTCTTGGACTTTCTTTATCAGCCTCAGCCAGTCCAAGTGAGATACCACCTCAACATCAAATAACACCTTGTTTCATTTTTTCCAGATGTTCCAGACTGAAAATAATAGTTATTTCCTTGAAGACGGGTTTCTGCTAATTTGTTGTAGCCGTGTCAAACATTATCTCGAGATCCTCATTCGTGTTCCAATTGATTCCAATGGCCTCCCAGCATCTTTTAGCCAACTGACACTCAAAGAAAAGATGTTTTGTTTGTTTCTAGATCAGTGGAGTTGTATAATAGGCAAGAATGATCCTCCCCAATGTTGAAGTGTCTTCTTAGTAACAAATCCTCATGTTGACCCTGTCCATCAACATGAGCCAGACAAAGACCTTGTGCCTCATAATGCACATTGATTTCCATATTGCGGTTATATAGTGTGGTGCAGTAACATTCCAGAAAAGGAATCTGTAGAATTTTTTCGGTCTATAGTGTTCATCTCCCCAACACAAGATCCACTCATCAGAACCCATGTAGTCTAGAGACATGGCATTGATCACAAGCATGATATCATCCAGTTCTGCCCTTGCTTCTAATGATAAAGGTAAGTGAAATAGAGTTGTTGGCTCTGGGTTTGAGTGGAATTGAGCCAACGACAAATCCTCATTTTGGGCATACAAAAATAAATGATTATGAGATTCCATGAGCACTTTATCTCCCTGCCATAGATCTTTCCAGAGAGTATAGTATCACCAGCCCGAGGGACGCAAGAAGTAATGCCTTTATATATATCCATTAGAGAGAAAACAACCTTCCACCAGAACAATCCACACACTAGATTTGCATGGGGAGGCCCTTGGTCATATTATGTATTCCACATGAGCATGACCCAAGGGATATCGGCCTTGTGAATGAATTTATGCATATATTTGAGGAGCAATGTTTTGTTTTGTGCTTTCAGATCAATCACAACCAGGCCTCCTTTTTGCTTAGGGCGACATACGAGATCCCATGCATCTCCATCTAAGACCTTTCTCCAAAGGCAGTGTCTTCTGGCACGATAAAAAATGTCAATTATCTTCAATGGGAGTTTGAGAACACACATTGCGAAGGAGAGTAGTGATGGAAGCGCTGAGTTAATGAGTTGTACTGTTTCACCATAAGATAACCAAATGGCCATTCCAGTTAATCTGTGTTTAGTTCTATCAACAAGAGGCATAAGTTCTCTCATCATAGGACGTGTGGTCCCCAATGGCAGCCCCAGGTATGTGAACGACATTCTCCCTACTTGGCATCCAATTTCCAAAGCTAATTGACGATCTCTGTCCTCATAAACATTAACGGGCATTAACTGCGACATACCATAATTAATTTCAAGCCCAGTTGCCTTAGCATAAGAATCTAGAATTGCTTTAATAGTATGCAGTTGCCCACTCTCTACGGGGAGCACAATAATTGTGTCGTCGGCGTATTGAATTACCGGATATTGTTCCAACGCAAGCTGCTCAATTGGTAGCTTTAGATGCCCCTCCTCCCATGCTTTGTTGATCAAAGATTGTAGCAGATCCGCGACAATTACAAAAAAAGCAAGGGTGAGAGCGAATCACCCTTTCGAACCACACGTTTGCATTTAAACTCTTTTCTAGGAACTCCGTTGAGAAGGACAGAAGATGTTCCAGATTCGAGAATCATTTTGATCCACATGCCCCAACGTTCATCAAAACCCTTGCATTTGAGAATATTTAGAATGAAATCATGTTCCGTTGTGTCAAATGCTTTTTCGAAGTCTAACTTCAAAATAACAATTTGTCTACCCGATTGTTTGCATTGATGTATATACTCAAATGCCCATCCTAAGTAATTTTGAATTGTACGAGATTTGATAAAGCCGTATTGGTTATGGTGGACAATTTTGAGAATCCATTTATGTAATCGCTTGCCAAGATTTTGGTCAACACTTTGAGCACAAAGTTGAGGAGCGAAATCGGTCGGTAATCATTAACTATTTCAGATGTACCTTTCCTCGGGATCAGCGTAATGAGCAAAGTATTGAGGCAGTTAAGATTAATCTTGCCTTCCCAAAAGTCTTGACATAAATTCTAGAAATCTTCTTTGATAATGTCCCAACAAACCTTAAAAAATGGTCCATTAAAGCCATCTGGCCCCGGGGCACTATCAGCAGGAATGATTTTGATTACTCTATCAATTTCTTCACATGAGAAGGGTTGAGAAAGTTCAGATAAGTCTGGGTACTGTTGAATTAACTCTGAGATCTCGAAATCATACGATGTATCATTTGAGACTCCCTTCCTATTCTTGAAACATTCCGGAAATGCAGCAGCTTTCTCATCATGAATTTCAATTAAGCTTCCATCCTCCAGCAGTAGCGAAGAAATTGTGTTGCTTCTATATCTTTCTGTTGCTCGAACTTGAAAGTATTTTGTGTTTTCTTCCACTTTAACTGCCCATCGGAAAGTACATCTTTTTTCCAATAGTCACTCTGATACTTGAGTAATTGAAGCAAATGCTTCTTGAGAATTGTTCTAAGGTTTCTTTCAGGAGCATATAAGTGTCTTAGATCTTCAAGATTGTCAATTTACAGTAAAATCCGGTTACAGTTTTCAATAAGAAGGCTAAGCTTAGAAATGCTTTTGCTCCATGTTTTGAGAGCATATCGTAACCTTTTTAGTTTGGCAAAAAAATAGTAGCACTAGAACTCGCCTTGATTGGTGTCGACTACGAATCCAGCACCACCTTATTAAAACCAGGATGATATGGCCAAAAACTTTCAAAACAGAATAATTTGCTTCTCGAAATAGATGTATCAATAGATAGCATGCAAGGAATATGATCCGATATTGGTCTTGAGAGAGGTTTTACCACAGTATTGGGAAATACAGAAATCCATTAGGGTGAAAAAAAGAACCAATCTAACTGTTCCAATAGTGGTGTTTGTTGCATGTTGCTCCACGTGTACTACCGGCCTTTGATTGGCATTTCCAACAGGGCTAGGGAGCTGATAATTTTAGTAAACTTTATAATATCATCAATGTTGCCCCCAGCTTGGTTCCTATTACCCAGTGAATGCATGAAATTGAAATCACCCATGAATAACCAAAGATCTTCAACTTCCATTTTGATTGCTTCAAACCATTGTGTGAATTCCACCCTCTCCGGCCCATCACAGGGCCCATAAACAATAGTTAAATTCCAGGTTTGATTAGTGAGGACATATGTCATTTTAACCGTTATGGCATACTGAAATTTAGGAATAACCTGCCCGTATAATTGGCTACCGCACCAAATAATTATCAGGCCTCCAGATGCCCTGACAGAGGGTACAAATTCAAATTTTATTACGGAGGGCTAAGCATTTAGGATCTAAATTTATACAACGGATGTTCGAACATAGAATATTCCAAAGTATTGAACATAGATCTTACATAATAAAATTTCAGGAAATAACAAATACTAAAACCCAGCAAACCTAAAGAAAACTACACAAAGATTTAGGAGCCCCCCATGTTCTGTACCTCCACACACTGCATCAACTTTTCTTCACTGATTTCCTCCTTTGGGATGCCGCAAGTGTTGATTCATAGATGATGAATTGTTGCAATAGGAGTTGGTGGTGAAACCTGGCTATAATTTGTCTAGACCTCCATGTTTAGTGCCATGTTGTGCTCTCCCATCTCTAGAACCTGCCTTGGTTTGACATGAGTTCATTTCTGATATCAAACATAGAGGGAGCTTTGAAGCCTAAGTACCTAGTTGCTCTAACACTACAACGAACTTGTGTGACATCTAGAGGGGCATTCAAATGATGTATCTTGCGAGAGGTGGTTGTATCCAACGCCATGTCATCCTTCCTCTCCGTAGGCTCATAAACCTAGTCATTCATAGAGAAATCCATCAAGTTGCCTTGTTGGAGAGCTAGCAAGTTGCCCTCACTATCGTAGCATAAATTGTTGCACATGCTCCAAACATCCTTGCTACAGTAAATTACCTGATTGTCTACTTTAAATGGAGTGATAGGGAAGAAAGTGTTGGAGGCAACTTGCACTAACTCATAGAGAAAAGTCTGAACTCCACCAGCAAAACTGTACCATTGCTCTTGTAAATAATCTTCAGAGTTAGTCCAACCAAACCTAGGGGTGTAGACTGTTGCATAAAAGTGAATCAATAATTCTAAGAGGTTAAACTCCCTTGGAACTTCCATCTCAACAACATGATCATTGATCTAATAAAATCTTAACTCAATATCATGTCTTCCCTGAATGAAATTTTCAGCAGCTTCTTCTACCATCCGAACATGCTCATTCCAAAGACGTATACCATCATCAAAACCCGAGTCTTCTGTCTCAATCCCATCCATCATCGAGGGGCCATCATATCTAGTGAAATGACGATAGCTGAAGCCTTGGTATTGGGGGGGGGGGTCGAAGGTATCACTAGCCACTCCGCCTAGCTTTATTGAGGAGGCTGGGGAGCAGGAGCAACATCCCAAGCTTTGGTAGTGTTCTCCAACTGCCAGGCATGTGCATTGTGATGAGCTTGTTGCATGGCATTCAGCAAAGGAAGCTGAGTGTGGTGTGGTGAAGCACCCATAGGAGGGGAAGCATCTTCATTCCCTTCAAGCCTAGGACTTGGAATTCTGCCATTTAGTACATACCCAGGGACTGTCTAAGATTTTCCAAGACCACTAATATCAGTGAACCTCTTGATAACTAAGTTGAATGGCACTAACTTTGGTTCATTAATCAGAACTCTGACAAGCACTCTGGCTTTTTTGTGCCCAGGGCAATGCCAGATCATGCATCTACCTACACAAGAAACAACCTTCATGATGTAATGTTCAGTTTCATAATCAAGCGGAAAACCTAGCAGCATTACCCAAGCATCTCTTTCAATAATGGGGCGTCTCATGTTTGGCCATCATCATGACGCAACAGATAAAAATTAGAGTGATCATCTAAAGCTTACTCCCCCATATCAACCATAGCATCTCTGATAATCCTATCTTCATAGCGGACCAAACCAACACAAAACGGATAAATCTCACCCTCGGTGGTGTGAGCATCATTATCATCATGCAGCACTCGACGAACCTCAGTAAGAACCGCTTCACGATGCAAATCTGGAGGAGGAGGGACAACAAATACCAGAGCAAACCGGGCGTGGTCGAGCGGCGGGTCATCGACCACCATCGTATTCCACTGCAGCCATCCTTCCGGCCCTCGTTGGATGTTCATCACTCCATGGACGAACTGGAACAGCATCACAGGGAGGTTCGCCATGCCTGAAGAAGCAGGGGGAGGATGAGCTAAGTTGCAGGGTGGTCGAGCAGACAAGACTGGGAGGTGGTTTTGGGGAACTGGAGTCGCTGCGATTGGATGTGTAGAATGCGGAAAGTCAGGGGCATTTTGGGAAAGATTAGGATATACATGAACCAAATCCCCATCTGTCCGCCTAGGAATCCATATTTGTTTGCCAAGCATATCTCACTGATCCACATGCCGTGATTCTCTACGCCAACCTTTCTGTTGAAACCATTGATGCGGTAAAAGTTGTTGCGATGAAATATTTTTCGGCGATTTTCTTTCCCCACACACCATTCCGTTGAGAGCATTGTCAGCCCATGTGGCCTAGTTGGGTTTTACCTTAATGATATTTAGTAGTTGCGGATGCTTGCTAGAGTTCTAATCATAAGTGCATATGATCAATGTAGAGTAAGTATGTTAGCTCATGCCTCTCCCTCATATAAAATAGCAATGATGATTACCGGTCTAGTTATCGATTGCCTAGGGACAAATACCCTTCCACTTAACAACTAACTTTATTAACTTGCTACGTACTCGTATTTTTATTCTCGCTAAGTACTTCTAGTTTTATACTTGCAAACTAGCATATCACACATACAAAGTAGTTTCACACTTGTTCTAGGTAAAGCAAACGTTAAGTGCGTGTAGAGTTGTATCGGTGGCCGATAGAACTTGAAGAGAATATAAATTATACCTTTATCTCCTCGTTGGGTTCGACACTCTTACTTATCGAGAAAGGCTACAATTGATCCCCTATACTTGTGGGTTATAATCATTCTCGACGGAGGCCAGATGGCCTGTTGAGTCGGCACAGAAGATCATGCTGCCGAACACAAAAAGTTGGCTGGGGACGTATACATTCCCGTAGCCAGTGCTGGAGTTAATATGCAGATGAGCCATTGATCCTTCTGTTGATCGCACAAGGGAACTCTCAATGAAAGCAGCAGCGTCGGCGAAAAACCCAGCAGTCCTCGGAGTAGGGGGTCCCAAGCTATGGATAACGGATCAATGGTAATAGGAACAAGGGAGGGGATATTTACCCATGTTTGGGCCCTCTTGATGGAGGTAAAACCCTACATCCTGCTATTGTTTATATTGATGGAGATGTATCGAATACAAGCTTTCACTACCTCGAGATCGTAAGTTGTGTTCTGACCCTAGGGCTAGGTGAATGTAATTGTGATTCAGTCCCTGTACGGGCTAAACCATTTGGCTTATATACACGCCCGGTAGGTCATCTAGGGTTGCATGGTCCGTAACTGGGAGATCACATGGAAGCAGTAGGAGATAACTTGGAGTATACATCAAGTCTTCGGCAGAGGCATTCTTGATCATGTCTATAGGCGTGCAGCTTTTGAAGTCCCTTCGATGGAGAACGAGGCCAACAGGCCCAGCCCGAGGACTACAGGCCGACTCGGATGACACCCCTTAGTCCAGCACACGGTCAATAAGTTATATCAATGTCAGCGTACTATAAGTTTTTTATATTTCTTCCAACACTTCTGTGTGAAGTCGTAACCAATATTTGCCATTCCCTATATTATATTATCTTCCATGTTTCATATGTTTATTGAAAGTCTCTAACCTTTGACTAGACAAATTGGCAGGCGGGTCAATATGCGTAATCATGGTCTGGTTCATATAAATGCCATATATAATTCCAGTGCTGATGCATGATTGCACATACATGCTACTAACTCAATAGAGTAAAGTTGCTAAAAAATACTTACTGGAGTAGTGGCCATGAATGATTTGTAAGGATGAGTTAATGATCTGCCTTGAGTGTGTTGGTTAGACGGTGCTAGTGAGTACAATATGAGTATATATAGTATAGTAGTACAACAGTACAAGAGTGTCGTACAACCTTTTTCTCATTGAAGGGATGTCGTACAATCTTGATAAAAAAAACGGGTTGGTACTAGAGAAAGAAAGTCTATAGTACAAGTATAGTATAGTAGTACAGTAGTACAGGAGTGTCGTAGAACCTTTTTCTCAAGGGAGGGCTGCCGTATAATCTTGATCGAACAAATGGCTTGGTGCAAAAGAAAGAAAGTCAATCATCCATCCATTCATTTCCGAGGGACAATAGTAGAAATACCACTTCTTTCAAGAGCAAACATGCAAGATTCCCCTGAATGGAAACCCTCGCTTTTGGAACCTACCTCGTGCCTTCGGTTCGCCACTTAGCCCCTCATTTATGCATGGTCCTTACCATGCCCCCTTGGTCAGAGGGCCTTCGTCGGGCGACCATTCTATATATAGGGCATTGTCCTTGTCTCCACGTGCCAACCTACACACCCGCTCCACCACTTCATTAAAAACTCTTCCTATTTACCAATTCATGTGAGGCTCCTTCCCCCTAGTGACTACGACGAGCTACTAGCTTCCATGTGCGGCGGCGTGATCTGCATGGACCTCAAGATGCTCGCGGTCACATAGAGGGTGACCTAGGAAACACTGGCGCTTGAGAAGAAGAAGGCTCGACGGGCAGCAGCGGACGCTTGCGCTCCACGGGATCGATGGGTTTGGGGTCGAGGTCGGGGTGGAGGATGATGACATAGACTTTGATGAGTTTAAAGTTGACTCGAGGGACCCTGTCTAGACTCTCAGGCATGGCGGGGCGGCTGAGGATGATGATGACGGGAAGTCTTCAGGAGCTCCCTCTCCAAAGGTATTGGCCCCATGTCGCTGGAACTGGTTTTAGTCCATGTATTAGGACTATTTTTTGCCCTTGTCTATTGTAGAATCACATTTTTCTAATTTTTAGGTAGGACATAGAAGTTTAAAGCTGCCTATGGTTAACTTTTTTGAGGGGGTTAAATATTTGCTTATCTTGGTAAAGCTTTCAATATATGCTTAGATCAGTTACTTTTTGCCACTATTAGTTAGGATACATTGTTGTCTCCACGTAATATGTTCGAAGGTCTTAGATACTATTAAACTTTTCTATGTATGGTTTACATAATTTTTATGCTATTTGAGTATGAACAACTCGGGTGGAGATTTTATGTGCAAATTATATGTTTTGGCCAAGAGTTGATGCTTCATTCTTGCATCACCCAATCACATTCTCCCAAAGGAAACAAAGCTACTCTCAAATTGTTTCTTCTCAGTGTCAAGTAAGACACACAATGTTGTGAACCAACATTGCCATGTTAGTTTACATTGAAAAAAAATCTATATACAAGGTTAGATCATGAACATATTAGAAAAAAGTTGCAATGTTCACCTGAATTAATAAACTACATAATAATGCTAATGAGTGTGCATACATGATAGTAACTCAACAGGGTAGGTAGATATGTGTGATTTATAAGGATCATAGACTTAAGAGTCATTTATAAGGAGATATTGGTTGAATATTAAGAAGCTCAATGTTATGTTAGGTTAAAGGAAATACTTAATCTCAATATACATGGCTAGATCAAGAATGTGATGAGAATTTTACAATGCTAACTTATAATTCATATAACTACTGCATAGTAATGTTAATGATTGCACACAAAGTACATGATAGTAACTCAATGAAGGAACTTTCTTTTTATTTGAGAACAATGGAGTAAGTAGCTCTGAGTGATTTACAAGAATATTAGAGTTACACAAAATACTCGTTAAACATTTGGTTGGATGAACCCGTCCAATAAACCCAGATGGAGGGAGTATGATAGAGCAATAAAGTTGTACTATAGGTGTGTAGTACAATCTTGAGCTAATAAAATAAGTAGTTAGCTATGTGTTATTTGCAAAGATCTTAAAATATATACGATCATTTATGATAAGATACAGCTGAAACGTTTGGTTGGATGAACCCATCCAATTAACTCGGATGGGGGAGTACAACAGTTGTAGTACAATCATAGTATATGTGTGTAGTATAACCTTATGCTAGTAAATGGCGTAGCTAGTTATGCCCATTTGCAAATATTGTAGCAGTACACACAATCATTTATGAGAAGATTTTTGGTTAAATGTTCGGTTGGATGAATCTGTCCAAGAAACCCGGACAGAGAGTGCATAACATTAGTAATATAATCGTTCTACAGGTGTGTACTACAATCTTGACCTAATAAACAAAATAACTATCTATGAGTTATTTGCAAGGATCTTAAAATTGCATAAAATCATTTATGAGAAGATATTGTATAAATTTTGGTTGGATGGACCCGTCCAATAAACTGGCATGGGGGAGTATGACGGTAGTAGTACAATCATACTACATTGTGTAGTATAATCTTGAGCTAATAAATGGTGTAACTAGCCATGAGTGATTTGCAAAGACCTTAGCATGCATTACGCACAACCATTTATTGAGAAGATTTTTGGTTTAATATTTGGTTGGTTGAACCTGTCCGATAAACCCAGACAAAGAGTGTATGACAGCAGTAGTACAGTGGTACTACATGTGTGTAGTACAACAATCTTGAGCTAACAAATGAAATAATTAGCTATGAGCTATATGCATGATTTTAAAATTACATACAATTATTTATGAAAAGATATTGGTTAAATGTTTGGTTAGATGAATCCATCCAATAAACTCAAACAGGGGAGTACGACAGTAGTAGTACAGTCATACTGCATGTATGTAGTACAATCTTGAGTTAACAAATGACCTAAATAGTTATGAGTGATTTGCAGAGATCTTAGCTTTACACATAATCATTTATGAGAAGATTTTTAGTTAATTGTTTGGTTGGTGGAACTCGTCCAATAAACCCGGATGAAGAGTGTATGACAGTAGTAGTACAGTCATACTACATGTGTGTAGTGTAACACATTTAGCTAATAAATATTGACTTCCCTCGAAAGAAGTCAAAGGACACCCATCGTTCATTCCCCATAGGAAATACAAGATTCTCCCAAGTAGAAACGTTTGCTTTCGGAACCTGCCTCGTGCCTTCCGCTTGCCACGCGGTCCCTCGCGGACACGTGGTCCCCATCGCGCGCCCCCTTGCGCTGTCACGTGTCTACCACCTATATAGGGGGATGGCCTTGCCCCCTCCAACTCCACTCATGCTGCCCCGCTTTATTAAAACATCTGCCTATTTACAAATTTCGGTGAGGCCCCTACCTCGGCGACAATTGCGACAAGGTACTAGCGCCATCATGTGCGGTGGACGGACACTTGCGGACGTCGAGGTTCCCGCGGTTACGCGGAAGGTGATGGCGGCAATGCTGTGGACCGAGAAGAAGAAGCCCCGACGGAGCGTGGGTCGGGGCTGGCACTTCACAGGGCTCAGCGGGCGCAGACGACTCAGGTTGTACGACGATGAGGTGGACTTCGAGGCCGACTTCAGGCAGTTCGAAGCCGACTTCGAGGACTCCGACCTAAGGATCAGGCGCGGTGGGGTGGCTGAGAAGGGTGACAACAACGAGGTCATCGAGATCAAGTCCTTTGCCGCCATCAAGAGGCCCCTCTCCCATGGTATTGACCCCGGTTCGCTTGGACTTAATTTTTAATCTATGTATCCTTACCTTTAGCGATTGACTGTTGTCTACCCTAGTATGACTTTATTAGCCTCCTCGCATTTTGGGTCAAAGTTTGACCACATAATCTTCTAGCTACTCCCTCCGTCCGGAAATACTTGTCATTAAAATGAATAAAAGAGGGTGTATCTAGATGTATTTTAGTTTTAGATACATCTATGTTTATTCATTTTGATGACAAGTATTTTCGGACGGAGGGAGTATCTATTATATACTTAAAACGATAGAAAACGAACGGTGATGATTTGACACACTAAAAATCAATATGTATCAACGGTGGAGATTAGGCAAGTACTACACGTTAAAAAAGCTGATATTAGACAAGTACTAAATATTCGCAAAAAATAGACAAGTACTACACGGCATTACACAGAATTGCAAACCGGCCGGTGTGATGCACTACAGGAATCCTAATTGTACACGTCTAGAAAAAGGTTGTACGTGCTGAAGAACTCATGAAACCCTTTCATCACCATGTAAAAAAAAAAACCTTTCATCAGAAAAACACGCATGTAACCGATTCCAATTCAGATTCTAATATTACAAGAATTTAAGAGTATGTCACGTATATGATTTTTTTACATCACAAAAAATTCAGAAAAGGATGGAAATGTGCAAAAATCACAATCACGTATATGACAAGGAGACATACCAGAGAAGGAGACCTACAAGTTTAAAATCTCGTGTGTTGTACGCTAGAAATACTTAATGAGAGTATTTTTTTGTAGAAATAGGTAAAGTATATTTTCGTTTAGAATAAAATAATACCAAAATAAAATTAGCTAATTAGTTTTTGTTCAACAAACAATGACAACGAACGGCTTGGATTAAAAAAGTTATGTCAAAGGATGTGTAAGCAGAATGTTTTTCCTTTAGTATGTTGAAGGTAATACGGCAGGCCTACACATGTAAAATTGTGGACAGAAATAAAAAAAAGTTAGTAAATCATGGCACGTCTCGCAAAAAGAGTAAATCGTTTTGAAAAAGACTAAATCGTGACAAGGACACCCCATGTAACCACGTAGCAGCCCAACGTGCAAATAAAATCATATACGTGACAAACTGCCATTGCGATCGTTTCAGTTGTGCGTAAAATACAACATTTTACTCCCTCTATTCCTAAATATAAGTTGTTTTAGACATTTCAAATAGACCACAGCATACAGATGTATGTAGACATATTTTAGAGTGTAGATTCACTCATTTTGCTCCATATGTAGTCACTTGTTGAAATCTCTAGAAAGACTTATATTTGGGAACAGAGGGAGTAGTAAACTGTTTCAGCTGCGCTTGAAATGTCATGTTATAGTAAAACAAAATGGGTACTATATATTCGAGGGAAGAAGCTATAAGGGGTATTGTGAAGGGAATATGTTAGAAATTTTCACTCGCTATGTACTAATGATTTCTTTTTAATAATAAAATAGCAGTGGCGCTATATTATGTTCAATAGAGGAACAACTATGAGGAGTAAAACCACATGGGCAAGATAAAATCGAACATGCTATGATGAGAGTGACGAGAAGGTGGTCACCAATAAAAAACAGTGGCTGAGAGATGATTCAAACAAACAACTTACTAAGTGTATGGATTTCCTTGGCGATATATCTATAGGGTGGCGAATTAAGTGCGTATGAGTAGCGGCTCACACGGATGTAAATAGCTCATTGGAAAAACAACGTAAATAATAAAATATAGAAATACCCATGCAATTACTTTTATCAGAAAGCAATACCGGCGGATTTAAGTTGAGTAGCAGCACGTCAGTGGGGAAAAACCATTAGAGATGTTACAAAATACATTATTAATTGGGCCATTGGATTTTATAATTACAACTATCTATCTAACAGAAGAAAGACATCTTGAAGAGTATATCACTAACAGAAAAAAATAAGTAACAATCTAGCCGCGCAAATGCGCGGGTAAACCCGCTAGTTAACTAGTAAAACAGTAATGCATGTCATAAAAATTATATTGTTGGATTCTTATTTAAATGTAGTTTTGATAATATTTTTCCATGATTAACTTATATTTTATTAGTTCAAATCATGGTCAAAAAATGACCCAAAATACGAGGGGGGCTAGTTACCTGGACGAACATAGTAGAAGTAAGGAGTGTTGTTGGAAGGCTATATATGTTTGGGCCATGTTACTCCTGTTTGTTTAGATATTTTGGATTCGATGTTCTATCATGGAGTGATTTGGGTCAAGGGTTAGGCTTTTTTCAT
The DNA here is from genome assembly GCA_902687465.1 of Secale cereale. Classification (NCBI taxonomy): domain Eukaryota; kingdom Viridiplantae; phylum Streptophyta; class Magnoliopsida; order Poales; family Poaceae; genus Secale; species Secale cereale. The sequence continues at coordinate 689,822,209 of LR738715.1, read as the reverse complement.
TTCTCTGTTGTGTTCGGTTAGGATGTTGTTTTTGGTACCATTACTTGATTTGGGTCAAGGGTTAGGCTTTTTTCATTTCTCTGTTGTGTTCGGTTAGGATGTTGTTTTTGGTACCATTACTTTCTTTTGGAGAAGCGGTTTTTGTTCCTAGGTTGACGATCTTGTGATTTATACTCGTGATCTTGGATGGCGATCCATAAGTTTACCGTTTAGTCAAAGGGGTAGAAAAAATCGGCATAATGGGTCAAATTTCTCCATTTTGTTTGGTTCGATTGGCCTCATAAATTGTTTCCTTGTTAAATAGTTGTAGGTGTGTATGAGGATTGTTCTAGACTTGGTTCATTTATGAGTCTAAAGGATTATTTTGGTTATTGAATCTGACCGAAAAAAATCCTTGATTCTACATCGTCTATAATGCAATTTGTAGATTAATAATTACAGAATGATGTGAAAGGTCTGTAACATGAGGTTTGTTTATTAGTACCCTGGATTTTTTATTAAGTTGTGATTTTTATTTTATTTGTTTTGTGGGTGACTGATGATAAGTTCGCCCGAACTTGACCCATCATGTTTCAATGTTCATTACGATCAATATATTTAACATGTAAATTCATGCCCATGATGAAATTATTTACTTTTTGTGAGAGAAGTTTGTCTGTGTTGGTCCCTCTTAGAATTGACATTGATATTCCATTGCAGATGGATTAAGCACCATGATTGCTACAGGTTTTTATGGTCCTTCAGAAAGGCCAGCAAACAGGAAGAGAAAGAACCAATTCAAGGGTATCCGTCAGCGCCCTTCGGGTAAGTGGGCTGCTGAAATCAGAGATCCTAGCAAGGGTGTCCGTGTTTGGCTTGGTACTTTCAATAGTGCTGAAGAAGCCGCAAGAGCTTATGATGTTGAAGCGCGCAGGATCCATGGCAAGAAGGCCAAGGTTAACTTTCTAGAGGAACCAACAGTTCAGGAACCTAAAGCACCCAAGCCAAGCGCATCACATGAACCTACCATCACAACAACGGTCAACAACCCAAATGCTTTCATGTACCCATCTGCTGACCTTGGATCAAACCAGCCACTTGTTCAGCTTGATAACGTGCCATTTGTTCCTGCAATGAGCTGTGTTTCCTCTGTTGAAGCTCCTGTTATGAACATGTACTCTGACCAAGGAAGCAACACTTTTGGCTGCTTTGACATGGGCTGGGAATATAACATCAAGACTCAAGATATATCATCCATTGCTCCCATTTACACCATTGCTGAAGCAACAAAATCTGCAGTTGTCGAGAGTAACATCTACAACCCAATGGTGATTGCTGAAGGAGCTGAATTTGCGCTTGTCCAGAGCAACGCCTACAACTCAGTGGTGCCTCCTGTTATGGAGAATGATGCTGTCGATTTTGAAGCTTCAATGAGGTCTTTTATGGATGATGGTGTGGGTGAGCCGATTGACAACCTTCTGAATTTTGATCTTCCTCATGATGTCATCGACAACATGGACATTTGGAACTTTGATGACATGCCCATCGATGGCGAATTTTTCTGAGGGATTCAGACCCTTGTGTATCGGGACAAAGGGTAAGCCTTCGCAATTTGGATGTTCAGTCCCAGATTGATAATCTTTTCATTACTCTAAAAAAATTGCTCCATGTTTCAAGAATAAGACTAGGAGATTGGGAAGCACCCTATCGTCACCATCGGCCAGCATATGCTTATGTCCAAGTTTAGATGCAAAAAAGTCGCATCCTAAGTCTCTTTTGCAATCGACCCCTTCCCTAGTTGACTGTCTGTCTGGTAGCCATTTATGATGAACAGTTGTCTTGATCTTTTGTCAACTTTGATGTCGTCGCTACTATTTCTGAATGTGAACAGCATGGTTTGTGTGCAGTTTGCTTTAATGTGTGTGTTTGATCGTTTTTTTCCTTTATTTCTGGTTCTTTAATTGGTGATAGAAGTAACTTTTGTATCTAATTAGTTATTTGTTAAATAAGGATTCACCTGGCTGCTTGCACAATTTCTGTTGTACAGGTGTGGTAAGTTTACCTTATGTAGTCCTAAGAAGAATGGGCTTGGGACGAAGACTATAAATTTACTTCCATCTTTCATTTGTGGGTATCAATCTTCACAGGAGTGTAGTACTTTGACGGTAAGAGCACAGAGGCTAGGCCCTCTATAAGATGTTTGGACGTTTGTATTTAAGCTCTCTAGCTATCACGTTGATATGGACTGATTATTTCCACTATAATCGAACAACCTCAAAGAACGTCAGTGTTATAATTAATCTATACTCTCAACACATTAACCCAGTCCATCCTAGGCACGAGACACCAGACCTGCTGATCTTAGAATAGATGGCTAGCTAGAAAGCATTAGATGTCATAATAATCAGCCCAAGAGATCATGAATTAAAACACACAACATTCGACCGGCCGATCGATCTACTCCTACTACAGTAGTTGAGAACGAGCATGCAGCAGAGCATGCCATCCACAAGTGTTCAGGCGACACACGAGTTGAGGCCCGGCCACTCCATCCACATGCAGACAGGCTCCTCTTCTCCAGAAAGGCATCATCATCATCCAACCAAAGAGAGGTCAGCCCCACTTCGAACCATACTAGAGCAGAACAAAATTCAAAACCAAGCCAATTCAAGTCTGTGGCCGTGCCGTACGTTCGTACCTGTCTTGGCCGGTACTGGCGGGAGGCGAGCTCCGGCGGAGGCACCTGGTACAGGTCCTCGTCCACCGACCGCACCAGCCTGGATGCGCAGGCGGCTCTGGACGTGGCGCGCGCCAGGCCGCCGCCTTCCAATGCCCTCGCGTGCCACGTCGTTCCTCCCCAGTCCACTCCCCGAACGTCGCTGCAGTCCTCCGGCTCCGAGGCTTAGCGCTCGGCCGGCGGCTCGCCGTGGCAGTAGTTCCACTCCCCTGCCGCCTCCTCGCCTTCTACAAAACCAAAACCACAAATACTTAGCCTGGGAATGGCTGAGAGCGAGTGCGAGTGG
>LR738715.1:689726880-689819016 GCA_902687465.1 Secale cereale | reverse complement strand
GGGACGCGGCGACGCCGGCGGCGGAGGACGGGTGGGTCGAGGTCCAGGCGGGCGACGGACGTCCAGGACGGTGTGCCTCGTCGGGCGGCTGGCCCCCCGCCCCGTCTCCCTCCGGCAGCAGGTTCTGGGCGCTGGCGGACGGCGACCCCGAATCCGACGATGACGTGGAAGATGTAGCAAGCGAGATAAGTGACCAAGCGGCCGTGAAGGCTAGAGTGGCGTGCTCGGTGGGTGATTTCGTTGCCCGCGCGGTGGAGCTTGGGGGCTCCTATGCGGCTAGTCGCCGGCGTGCTTTTGCTCCCGACGGGCATGGCGGGCGCCGCCCCCCTCAGATCTGGTTTCCTCCGAAGAGCGTGGATGCGGGCCATGAGGGCCGATCTCGTCCCCTGATGGTGGGGGCGACGAGATCTGGTGCGGGTGGCGCCGCCGCGCACGTTGGCGAGCTCGTCGGCGACGACAGCGGCTGCCGACGGCGGCAGGGATCCTCTGGATCGGGTGACACAGCTCCCCGCTAGGGTTCCGCCGTTGGTGCATGCTGGGCCGGCTCCTCTGTTGGGCCTGGGGGACTGGCCCAGCTTACCCTCTATTGGGCCTGGGGGCCCAGGGAGCGCGGTCCCTGGCTCGGCTAGGGTGGAGACGCATGTGCGTTCTCCAGCGGGTGGATCGGGCCTCTCTGGCCCGCGGTCTGCCAGCCCATCTGGGGTGCGGCCTGGCCCATGTGCAGCGGTGGAGGCGCAGCCGACCACACCCCTATATAAATGGTTGTGGCTGCCCAAGGGAGCCCTAGATCTTGCGCTAGGGTTTCCAGCCTCTCCCTCTCAAGTGCGGCATTTCGGGCATCGAGCCCTCGTCTTCTCCGATCCACCCCCTCCCACTCTCACCAGCTCGTTTGCGACCGTGGTCCGCATGGGATCTCGTCGGGTGGAGAAGCCCCCCATGTCCCCTCCGCTCTCCGCGGCGGAGCGCCTGCGGGAGCAAGACCTTCGGGCAAAGGCGCTCGCCAAGAAGACGGCACACCATGCGGACGAGGATGGATGGGGGCCGCCGCCTCCATGGTGGCTCGAGGAGCAGGAAAGGAAGAAGCAAGAGGAACGCGAGCGCAAGAGGAAAAAGAAGGAGGAGTACCGGCGGCGAGGTTTGGAACAAAAGAAAGAGCTCAAGCGGAAGGAATTCCTACTTCCCCCTGGCGGTGAGCGGATTGGGGATCCCCACGCCAAGAAACAGAAGCAGCAAGGGGGACCTCCACGCAGCCGGCTGGGGCTGTCGGGCTGCCGGTGTCGAAGGGCTCGGCGGACGCCTCAATCCCTGTTGAGGAATCCGATGGGCCGGAATGCTTCAAGTGCGGCAGGGTGGGCCACTACCAAAACTCCTGCCAGTTCAAGCCTCTCTGTGTCGTCTGCCATGAGGAGGGGCATGCGTCCGCGCACTGCCCCACGCGCGGCCGGCCGCTGCTGATGCAGATCATGGGGATGCGATCACAGGCAAGGGTTTCTTTTGCCTCCCGTTCGTGGAGACGGAGAGGACGGAGGTGCGCGCTCCAGTCGTGTCTGACGCGGCGGTCATCTCGGTGAATCCGGGCGCGCTGTCTGTCCCCATATTGGAGGCGGAGCTTCCCCACCTCTTCGAGGAGGAGTGGGACTGGCAAGTGACGGCGATGGGGGAGAATGCTTTCTCTGTCATCTTCCCCAACAAGGCGATGATGCGCATGGCGACTCGCAGCGGCAAACTCTTCCTTTCCCTCAACAACATCATGGCGGACATCAAGGAATCCCTCCACGAGGAGCCCAAGGCAGAGATCATGCCGGATGTTTGGGTCAAGTTGTGGGATGTGCCATCAAAGCATCGCCGCGTCGATCGTTTCATGGCGGGGACCGTGATGATTGGCCGCCCCTTGGAGGTGGACAAGGCGTCGCTACATGGCTTGGTCCCGGTGCGGATGCGCTTTGCATGCCGTGCTCCGGCTAAGCTGTGTAGCTACGTGCAAATCTGGTTCAACAGTGAAGGCTACACGATTCGGATGGAGGCCGAGACGGGCGATGTGCAGGGCGCGGCGCCTCCCCCCCCTCCATCAGCTGCCCTTGAAAAGGGCCCGGATGGCGCGGATAAAGATCCCGACACGAGCACGGGGGATGACTCGATTGACACGGCGACGTGGAACAAGCTAGGTCTCAAGGATAAGGACTGTGAGGCGGCGGCTCCTAAGGGTGGGGCTACTACAGAGAAAGGGGAACGGCAGGTGGTGGTCGGGAGCAACGACATCGGCTTCAACGAATACGGCTCCAACCTCTCCCTCGGCCTCGACATCGACAAGGGTGTCACTGCTTCTTGCGACTCGGAAGGGCGCTCGATGCTGATCTCACCGTCGGCTGTGGAGAAGGGTGGGGCCCGTATGGTGGTGGTGGGCTCTCCCTCGCCTGTGCTGGGCCAAGGCGGTGGCGGGGACAAGGTCTCTGTCATATTGATGACCTGTCAAAATGAATGTGTAGATATTATGCTCATTCTTGTTCATGCCACTACTCAATTAAGGTCTTTTATGAGGTTCTGCCTTATGCAAATAATATGATTATTTAGAAGTTTGGCTTCATGGCTTTGGATCTCATGTGAATAAACTATATATTGAAGTGTTTGTTGTTCTTTGCTTAATAATAATAATAATAATAATAATAATAATAATAATAATAATAATAATAATAATAATAATAATAATAATAATAGCAGCTTTGGAAATTACAAGCTCCAGTACAAAGATGCAAAAGTTTTGATATAAATTGTACGAACTTACAATGGTGGCTGCTAATTATGGTGAACTAGTTAGGCGCTCACACGCTAGTGGGCTTCGGTGACATTTTGAGCTCTTGTCTGCTGTCTTTAACTACGAGTGTGTGGAGGCCAGCAAAATTAGCTCTAGTGCTTTTTGTGAAATTATGGTGGTTATTTAGTTTTTTTCATTGTACACTACATTGTGTTATATATGTTCCATAAGTATAAACATGCTATGCTTCGCATGCAGTTATGGGAACGAAAATGAAGGATGTCATGTGTACAAATCGTTTGACCTTGCATTTTACTACTTGCAATTTACTATACATCAAAATTGTACTTGGAAGTGTAAAAAATTGTATGTGGTTAAAAAAGTTTTGTATCAAGCTTGTAAGTTTTGTTACAAGGATGAGATTGTTTAATGCTACAAAACATCATACCTTTGCTTTCATAATTTCTGTAAATGAAACCATTCTAAACTAAACCAACCAGATCATATCCTTATCTATTCATAATTCTTTGTTGTGTGGTTCAAAAAGTTAATTGACGCCTACGAAATTGTACTAAAGTTGCATCAATTGATTTGGTTATCAGGGACTGTCAAGCTTGTAAATTTTGTCACAAGGATGAGATTGTTGAATGTCACAAAACTTCATACCTTTGCTTGATGTTCTTGATGTTTGAACTGGGGATCCCATGAAATTCTTATTTGTAACATGGTTCTCATCTTTGAACATCCTCACCCTTTTCATGTTTATATATTTTTTAAACAAAATAGAGTAATTGACATCTATTTTGTTAGCTTTTTATAGTAATGTTCTACTTCTCCGAACAATTTTTTTGCAAATCACATCGATCTAGTTGCAGGTCTTTGTATATTTCCACAATCATGTGAGGGCGTGGTTTAGCTGCGTTTTTCAAAGCATTGCAAGTTTGGTGACTCTTGTGGGGGAGACATGTGGCCCTTTTTGAATGATGTCGTTTCACAGGATGGTGGCAAGTCTGCTATTTAGAAGACATTTCATGAAGCCATCCAACAAACTGTTGTGAGCAGGCAATTTGTCTTCCGGGACATGACCGCTGCTGTGCATCAAAGCTCAAACCATTTGTTTAGCTTAGTCTGAACACACACACAAAAAAAATATTATTGTCTTTTGTAAATTATGTTGATTGAACTAGTTCGATGCTACTCAACACACCTCTGTCTTGTGTAAATTATGTTTATTGATATAGCTGGATGCTAATGTAAGCATGTGTGAATGTTAAAGTACTGATTGTTAGTCAATATGTGTTTGAGATCTGTTATTAAATTTTGAGTGAATATCAGTATGAATTGAAATAAAAGAAATATATATGCTACCAAGATCAAGAAAACTACCGGGGTAAGTACATGTCAAGGGCACACAATCGGCCTGGAGTTATTATAACTGCCGGCAATTGGATTACCGTCATATACTTTCTATTTGCTGGGAGAACATGGCTTCTTGGCGGTGTAATTGCCAGGAGATTTGTATCTGCCGGGAAATATGTTTATCGGCAGCCGTTCTTGTGGAAGTTCTATCTGTCGGGAGAAATACCGTCCCGACAGCTTTTCTGCCCTCTGAAGCGCCTTCTCTCGGCAGATTACATGCCGTTTCATCTGTGTTGTGGTGTAGTGGGTCCGGCAAGGGAAGCCTCCCAAGGTGTGCTATGCCGTCTTGGACGTTGATTTGGTCTTCTCGATCCACATGTTGGTGTAGCCATTCCTTCGTCAAGCCTTTGCTGCCGGGGCGGAGACTCTTCATCCATGCACAAGTCAGCTGGAACACATACCCCTGTTTGTGTACCAAGACACTAGCCTGCTGCAATCCATCAGAGGTGCATCATGCTGCAATCCCTCATAGGCGCATCCTACTGGTTGTGCTCAAAGCCCATGGGAGAGATGGTCGGGCTAGGCGAGTGTTGGTTCGACCTCGATGCAGGCAACTCATAGGCTCTGATCCTCCTTCGTGCTGTAGTATGGGTTGCGGGTGTAGGCTATACGATGGCAAGGTTGGGGGCCGGCTCGGAGCTGATCTGCTTGACCCTAGTGGTCTTCACGCGAAGCCACCGTTCTACCCGTGATCAGTCATCTTTGATCTAGCCATCGGCGAGTTCCGGACTTCTCCTTCCAAGGAAACCAAGGACTGACGTATATGGCGCTCTTTGGACACTTTGTTTGGATTTGGACCGGTCGTTGCACCCATAATATCAGTATAACTAGATTCGTCGGTTATTGCGAAGCTCTGCTTTTGTTGACACCTTGGGACATTTCTGCATCAAGATTTTCAAGGGCTCAACACATGCGGAGAATGGCATGGCGTGATTGGATGACCTGCAAGTGGCGATGGCTAGTCTTGGAGGCGATGAAGACTTTGCTTCATAGACAGTTGTTCAGTCTTGGCTTGTGGGATGTGTTCCCATCCAGACTAGGCACGAGTTCTTGTGAGTCTGGTGGTACGTGACTTGTAGTAGTAGCCTCCGCAAGTGGGGGCGCCAGCATTGGTGGACTTCTTTGTTGGTGGTGCTTCTTGGAGTACTAAGTCATGATTTTCAATGTGAGAACCCTAGATTTTACCTCTATTGGTTGTACCTGATAATGGCCTTGTTGGAGGCATTGTTTTTGGAATGCGGTATTTCTCCAAGGTGAAAACCTATGATCTTTGATCGGGCAACAACAACGCTTGTGCATTGTTTCCTTCCTAGAGGCATTGCTTTTGGAGAACCTTCTTTGTAGTCTAGATGTTATCTTTGGTGGTGGTTAGAGTGTTACTACTACAGGTGATTGATCACCGTGGCAGGGTTGTTTTTCTTTTTCTCTTTTATCTCTCTTTTTATTTTATCTTTTGGTTGTGCGCATCCTAGATGTTTTATGCATCCCGTTGGTGCAGAGGCTGGGTATAATTGGTATCTATTTGATATTAATATATTTCCCTTTTCAAAAAAATAGCTAGTACTGACTATAGGGGCATCCTCCTGTAGTATAGTCCATATTGTTTTCTTGTGTGTTTTCATTCTTTTGTTTTTGCTTCCAGATTTTTCACCGCCTGTTTTGGTTTTCAGTTGTTTTGTTCCGAGATTTTTATGTTTCTGTTTCGGCTCGTTTTTTCCTTTCATTTTTTCTTTTACACTTTTTATTATTTTCTGTTTCTATTTTTCTCTTTTTTTGTGGGGAATGTTTCTATATTTTCTCTTTATTGTGTATTACATAAATCTTTTACTTCATATTTAAAATATATTCATTGTATTAAAAAATGTTCATCGTATATTATGATTTTTTAACATATATAAAAAAATCATTGCATATTTGAAATTTGTTCACCCTATATTAAGGAATTGTTCAGCTTATATTAATGGAATTGTTCAATATGTAGTAAAAATGTTCATTTTGAGTATTAGAAATTTGTTCGGTGTTTTCTTACAAAACATTTCACTGTATTTTAAATTTGTTCAACGTATATTTATTAAAATGTTGATTTAAAAAAAGTTTTGCACTTGTATGTGATACTTTAAGTTTGGTGTTGCATCTATACCGTTTAACGTCCCTAGCTCAACTTGCTATGCTCGCTAGAATCGAGCATGAGGTTGGATGTTCATTCCCACTCGAGCGGTTTTTATTATTATGATTTTTCACACGACGCATTATAATTGGGCTGGCCCGTTTTCGCATCGCTCCAGCAAAGTCGTTGCGATCGGACGCACACGAACAACATATAGGAGCTCTCATCGATGCGTACGGGTACAAAACCTCAAAAATAATGGGTATGACACTACTGTCGTTGCCACACGCGAGCCAGCGGATCAGGAAGTGGTTGCTCCCCGGGCCGATGGCAGCCCGCACCTTCTAGCCGCCACACGCGACCCGGTCGCTCTTTCCTCCCAGGAGGACCATGTCAGAGCTTCGCAAGAGAGAGAGAGAGAGAGAGAGAGAGAGAGAGAGAGAGAGAGAGAGGTCTACTCCATGGAGCATCGCATCGAGCCCCGATGGCATCATGCCGACTTGCCTAGGTAAGCTTTCTTCTCTGTTCCAATTCTTGCACCTGTTGGTACTTTACTTTTATAGCTCCGCGAAATATGAGATGGTATGTGCCTTCTTTTATGGTACAAGTACTTTAAACTGGCACATCATTGCTACAATGAACAATGGTTGTATGTTCTTCATTAATTGGTACGCAAATAGTTGTGTTAGCTAATCACATGCTGCATATCCTTTCTTGAACCAATGCCAGAATATCAATCTTGATTGAATTTAAAAAGTGATTATGTCGAAATTCCTCTTTAGTACATGTTTTCCAACATATTTCTTTATAAGGATATATAAAGATACATGCAATCTTTAGAAACTTTTTCCTAATTTGATATAAATGAAAATGTCTGATATTCAAATTAGTTAGATTACATTCTGGACTTCTAGTAGTGCACCTACATTTGAGTTATGTTCAGGGTAGTATTTTGTTTTTTGAGAAATATGTTCAGGGTAGTGTTAGTACGCAACCAAGTAAAAAACACAATTCCAGTGTGACCAGCTAATATTTTTTGTACATTAGCATCCATTCCTTTTTGTCAAACATTGATTTTAGCATGGATAAGTGGCATTTTGTTGTGTTTTTACTAAATGTGAAGACCTAACATGGCTCGTATCTATTAGTTCATCAATGCCTCTGGCTATCCTGCAATTCAAGGAAGATTGTAGATTACATGGCTAAGCAGCTCACCTATACTAGTAATTGTTTATTGTATTTATTTGAATTAAAATGGGTTGTGTATTCAGCCAGTGAAGTCGCCGACCATATTAATTTAAAAAGAATAGTTACTAATTCAGTATTGCGCTTGTCCATATTGTTATGTCTAAAGTGAAGATTTAAAACAAAACCAAGTCACAATTTGTGTTTATACACATTCGATAATGGATGTTTCGATCGCTAAATTTAATTTATAGTATTTAGTATAAAATATGGTCTATAAGCTTTGTCGTGATGCTAAAAGGCTACCCCCTTCCTAGGTCAGCAGAATTAGATATGAATACCTATCTTACTTTCGAAAATTAAATGGCAAATTGAGGAGATCGGGGACCAGCTAGAGAGCTCGATGAGCACGACCTCCACCGGAAGTGACATCACAGTTGATGTATTTGGTCTATCCGAGTCTCTCATTATGGTCCGTGTTCTTTTGCTCTCCTCCTGCCATGATATTGTGGTTGGACTTCTGGTATGTGTTACCTCTATTTATTTTTCACTTGGCTAATTAGGGACTGCCTATGTTTGCTCTAATTTGATATAATGGTTGTGGCATGTAGCAGCCAAGCCAACAACAGAGCTAGGCTTAGGCATGATGAGAACTTGACAAGTATGGTCAAAATGTTGGAGCTGAGGAACCTGACAATATTGAAGAAACAGGGGTACTCATATTTAGTTCATTATCATTTTTATGTTCATTGCCATATATCTATATAAACCTCCTTCGGCCATCCAGAAGAACCAGACGAGATGATGTGCATTCATTCGCACGCACCAAATTGTTGGAAATATGCCCTAGAGGCAATAATAAAATGGTTATTATCATATTTCCCGTTCATGATAAATGTTTATTATTCATGCTAGAATTGTATTGATTGCAAACTTAAATACATGCGTGAATACATAAACTACACGGTGTCCCTAGTAAGCCTCTACTAGACTAGATCGTTGATCAAAGATGGTTAAGGTTTCCTAACCATAGACATGAGTTGTCATTTGATAACGGGATCACATCATTAGGAGAATGATGTGATGGACAGACCCAACCGTAAGCTTAGCATCAGATTGTTTAATTATTTGCTATAGCTTTCTCCATGTCAAGTATCTGCTCCTTGGACCATGAGATCATGCCACTCCCGGATACTGGAGGAATGCCTTATGTGTTATCAAACGTCACTTCGTAACTGGGTGATCATAAGGGTGCTCTACAGGAATCTCCGAAGGTGTCTGTTGGGTTGCATGGATCGAGACTGGGATTTGTCGCTTCGTGTGACGGAGAGATATCTCTAGGCCCTCTCAGTAATACACCATCATTAGAAGATTCATGTGACTAATTCATTTACTCACGGGATCTTATATATGGAATGATTAAAGAGACTTGGAAGTAATGAGATTGAACTAGGTATGGAGATACCGATGATCGAATCTCAGGCAAGTAACATATCGCCGGACAAAGGGAATTGCATATGGGATTGAATGAATCCTTGACATCGTGGTTCAACTTATAAATATCTTGGTTGAATATGTAGGAATCAATATGGGAATCCAGGTCCCGCTATTGGTTATTGACTGGAGATGAGTTTCGGTCATGTCTTCATGTTCTGAACCCATAGGGTCGCACGCTCAACATTCGATAGCGCTAGGGTAGTATTGAGATATTAATAGCAGAAAGTCCAAAAGTTGTTCGAAGTCTAGGATAGGACCCGGGATATCACGAGGAGCTTTGGAATGGTCCGGAGATAAAGATTTATATATGGGAATTCATATTTTGGGTTTCGTAAAAAAGTTCGTTTTTTCGGTATTGTACCGGAAAGGTTCTAGAACGTTCCGAGGGTTCCATCGTGGAGCCCAACGACCTTGGAAGGGCCCACATGGACCGAGGGATGGGGATACAGCCCACATAGGCTGGCCGCCCCATTTTCCAAGGCACATGTTGTTTAAATCTAGAGATTAGGTCTAATCTGTAAATTTAAAGGGTTGAATCTAAACACAAGATGTTATCTCCAAGTTTAAAGGGATTTCAACCTTGTGGCCCTCCCCTGCCCCCTAGCCTATATATAGACGGGGGAGGCGCATGAGGGCGGACACCTTTATAGATAGAATTAAACTCTTTTGATTCACTTATATCTATTTAGAGAGTTAACGGGAATTGGTCATTCACACGGTTAGCCATAAAATTCTATATAAAACTTATAGATTATTGATTATGATATGTTTGATTCCTTGCAATAGTTTTGCGATATTGAGGTGGTCATATGGGGGCATGCTAGTAAAATTATTAAATTTGAGTATTAATAATGGTGTTAAGGTAGTAAGTCTTCACGCAAGTAAAGCCTCGCGCATGTAAAGTGGTGGCCGCTAACATTAGCGGTGAGGTTGGAGCATAATTTATCCTTGATTGAAATCCTTCTGTGTTGTTTGAATCGGGGGTGCGTCATGGTTAACTCCTACAAACCTGCCCCCTAGGGGCATGCGAGTAGTACTTTGCTTCGGGGTTAATAAAACTTTCACAATAAGTATATGAGTTCTTTATGACTATTGTTGAGTCCATGGATTATATGCATTCTCACCTTTCCGCCATTGCTAGCGACTCTAGTACCGCGCAACTTTCGTCGGTGCATAAACCCTCCTTATAACTTCCTCAAATCGGTCACCATACCTACCTATCATAGCATTTCCATAGCCATTATGAGTTATATTGTCATGCAACTTCCATCATCATCATATACATGACTTGAGCATTCATCGTCATATTGCTTTGCATGATCATAAGATAGCTAGCTAGCATGATATTTTTTGATATATTTGCTAAGTTGGATCATTGCACATCCTGGTACACTGCTAGAGGCATTCATATAGAGTCATCATGTGTTAGTTGTATCGAGTTGTAATATTGAGTTGTAAGTAAATAAAAGTGTGAAGATCATCATTATTAGAGCATTGCCCCAGTGAGGAAAGGATGATGGAGAGTGTGATTCCCCCACAAGTCGGGATGAGAGTCCAGATGAAAATAATAATGTAAAAAGAGGCCAAAAAGAGCCCAACAAAAGAATATGAGAGAAAAAGAGAGAAGAGGAAATGTTACTATCCTTTTACCACACTTGTGCTTCAGAGTAGCACCATTTTCTTCATATAGAGAGTCTCTTCAACTTTCATATACTAGTGGGAAGTTCTCATTATAGGACTTGGCTTGTATATTCCGATGACGGGCTTCCTCAAATGCACGAGGTCTTCTTGAGCAAGCAAGTTGGATGCACACCCACTTAATTTCATTTGCGAGATCTCATACACTTATAGATCTAGTGCATCCCTTGCATGGCAATCCCTACTCGCGTTGATATTGATTAATGGGCATCTACATAGCCCGTTGATCCACCTACTTGATGCAAGACTTTCTTCCTTCTCTTACTGATCCCTACCACCACATTCTGTTCCACCCATAGTGATATATCCATGGCTCACGCTCATGTACTGAGTGAAGTTGAAAATGCTGAAGCGTATTAGAAGTACAATTCAATTTCCTAGTTTGACACCAAGGTGCTCATGATTTATACTTTATGTAGGGAAGACTAAGTGTGTCATGGTTACCACAATTAAGTGTATAAAGGTTGTTTCCTTTAGCTCCATTATTATGAAAGGCAATGATGAATTGCATGCATGTCTTGTACTATTCTTTCAATGACAAATTGATAGACTATTGCCTTGAATCACTCGTGTCTTAATATTCATGCCATGATTTGATCAAATGATCAAGATTATGTTAGGTAGCAAAAATTATCTTTTTATCATTTACCTACTCGAGGACGAGTAGGAATTAACCTTGGGGATGCTGATGCGTCTTCATCGTATCTATAATTTTTCAATGTTTCATGCCAATATTCTACAAATTTTACATACTTTTGGTAACAATTTATATGATTTTCTTGGAGTAACATATTGATCCAGTGCCTAGTGCTAGTTCTTGTTTGTTGCCTGTTTTTGTTTTCGCAGAAAATCCATATCAAATGAAGTCCAAATGCGATAACATTTTACGGAGAATTATTTTGGAATATATGTGATTTTTGGGACGTGGAATCAACGTGAGACGATGCCCGAGGGGGGCACAAGCTCATGGGGTGCACCCCTTACCTAGGGCACGCCTAGCAAGCTTGTGTCCACCATGTAGGTCAGTTGGAGATGTCCTTCAGCCGCAAGGAAGCTTACTCCCGGATAAAAACCATGCTAAAATTGTAGCCCAATCAGAGTGATGGATCTTCGGATATTTAAGAAACTGTGAAAGGCCAGAAACAAGGGTCGCGAAATAGAAGATAAACGAAGAGAGATCCAATCAAGGAGGTGCTCCCGCCCCTCCGCCGCCATGGAGGCCATGGACCAGATGAGAAACCCTCCTCTCATCTAGGGGTAGGTAAAGGAAGAATAAGAAGGAAGGAGGGCTCTCTCTCCCTCTCTCCTGATGGCACAGGAGTGCCGCCGGGGCAAGGATCATGACGACAATCTACATCCACAACCTCACTACCATCAACACCAACTTTCTCCCCCTCTATGCAGCGGTGTAACTCCTCTTTTGCCCGATGTAATCTCTACTTAAACATGGTGCTCAATGATATATATTATTATCCAATGATATGAGGATATCCTATGATGTTTGAGTACATCCATTTTGTCCTATGGGTTGATTGATGATCGTGATTGGTTTGACTAGTATGTTTTATTTTGGTGATGTCCTATGGTGCCCTCCATGCCGCGCCAGCTTGAGGGATTCCCGATGTAGGGTGTTGCAATACGTTCATGATTCGCTTATGGTGGGTGGCTAGAGTGACAGAAGCTTATAGCCAAGTAAGGGGGTTGTTGCGTATGGGAGTAAAGACAACATGATACCTAATGCTATGGTTGGGTTTTACCTCTTTTCTGAACATTATAACAGCAGGAGAGGCTCCTACTATTCATTTATTAAAGTGGATCAATTACATTTTACATTATTTATGTTGCCTTAGAGGTAATAGGGAAAAACATGCATCTACATTTTACACAGAGTTATCCTAGCGAACAAAGGTTTGCATGAGCCCTTGGATGAAAGTATTATATTCTCCTAGAGTTCTGAAAGATAAAATCTCTTGGACTTTCTTTATCAGCCTCAGCCAGTCCAAGTGAGATACCACCTCAACATCAAATAACACCTTGTTTCATTTTTTCCAGATGTTCCAGACTGAAAATAATAGTTATTTCCTTGAAGACGGGTTTCTGCTAATTTGTTGTAGCCGTGTCAAACATTATCTCGAGGTCCTCATTCGTGTTCCAATTGATTCCAATGGCCTCCCAGCATCTTTTAGCCAACTGACACTCAAAGAAATGATGTTTTGTTTGTTTCTAGATCAGTGGAGTTGTATAATAGGCAAGAATGATCCTCCCCAATGTTGAAGTGTCTTCTTAGTAACAAATCCTCATGTTGACCCTGTCCATCAACATGAGCCAGGCAAAGACCCTGTGCCTCATAATGCACATTGATTTCCATATTGCGGTTATATAGTGTGGTGTAGTAACATTCCAGAAAAGGAATCTGTAGAATTTTTTCGGTCTGTAGTGTTCATCTCCCCAACACAAGATCCACTCATCAGAACCCATGTAGTCTATAGAAATGGCATTGATCACAAGCATGATATCATCCAGTTCTGCCCTTGCTTCTAATGATAAAGGTAAGTGAAATAGAGTTGTTGGCTCTGGGTTTGAGTGGAATTGAGCCAACGACAAATCCTCATTTTGGGCATACAAAAATAAATGATTATGAGATTCCATGAGCACTTTATCTCCCTGCCATAGATCTTTCCAGAGAGTATAGTGTCACCAGCCCGAGGGACGCAGGAAGTAATGCCTCTGTATATATTTCCATTAGAGAGAAAACAACCTTCCACCAGAACAATCCACACACTAGATTTGCATGGGGAGGCCCTTGGTCATATTATGCATTCCAAATGAGCATGAACCAAGGGATATCGGCCTTGTGAATGAATTTATGCATATATTTGAGGAGCAATGTTTTGTTTTGTGCTTTCAGATCAATCACTCCCAGGCCTCCTTTTTGCTTAGGGCGACATATGAGATCCCATGCATCTCCATCTAAGACCTTTCTCCAAAGGCAGGGTCTTCTGGCACGATAAAAAATGTCAATTATCTTCAATGGGAGTTTGAGAACACACATTGCGAAGGAGAGTAGTGGTGAAAGTGCTGAGTTAATGAGTTGTACTCTTTCACCATAAGATAACGAAAATGGCCATTCCAGTTAATCTGTGTTTGATTCTATCAACAAGAGGCATAAGTTCTCTCATCATAGGACGTGTGGTCCCCAATGGCAGCCTCGTGTATGTGAACGACATTCTCCCTACTTGGCATCCAATTTCCAAAGCTAATTGACGATCTCTGTCCTCATAAACATTAACGGGCATTAACTGCGACATACCATAATTAATTTCAAGCCCAGTTGCCTTAGCATAAGAATATAGAATTGCTTTAATAGTATGCAGTTGCCCACTCTCTACGGGGAGCACAATAATTGTGTCGTCGACGTATTGAATGACCGGATATTGTTCCAACGCAAGCTGCTCAATTGGTAGCTTTAGATGCCCCTCCTCCCATGCTTTGTTGATCAAAGATTGTAGCTGATCCGCGGCAATTACCAAAAAGCAAGGGTGAGAGCGAATCACCCTTTCGAACCACACGTTTGCATTTAAACTCTTTTCTAGGAACACCGTTGAGAAGGACAGAAGATGTTCCAGATTCAAGAATCATTTTGATCCACATACCCCAACGTTCATCAAAACCCTTGCATTTGAGAATATTTAGAATGAAATCATGTTCCATTGTGTCAAATGCTTTTTCGAAGTCTAACTTCAAAATAACAATTTGTCTACCCGATTGTTTGCATTGATGTATATACTCAAATGCCCATCCTAAGTAATCTTGAATTGTACGAGATTTGATAAAGCCGTATTGGTTATGGTGGAAAATTTTGAGAATCCATTTATGTAATCGCTCTGCCAAGATTTTGGTCAACACTTTGAGCACACAGTTGAGGAGCGAAATCGGTCAGTAATCATTAACTATTTCAGATGTACCTTTCTTCGGGATCAGCGTAATGAGCGAAGTATTGAGGCAGTTAAGATTAATCTTGCCTTCCCAAAAGTCTTGACATAAATTGTAGAAATCTTCTTTGATAATGTCCCAACAAACCTTAAAAAATGGTCCATTAAAGCCATCTGGCCCCGGGGCACTATCAGCAGGAATGATTTTGATTACTCTATCAATTTCTGCACATGAGAAGGGTTGAGAAAGTTCAGATAAGTCTGGGTACTGTTGAATTAACTCTGAGATCTCGAAATCATACGATGTATCATTTGAGACTCCCTTCCTATTCTTGAAACATTCCGAAAATGTAGCAGCTTTCTCATCATGAATTTCAATTGAGCTTCCATCCTCTAGCAGTAGCGAACAAATTGTGTTGCTTCTATATCTTTCTGTTGCTCGAACTTGAAAGTATTTTGTGTTTTCTTCCACTTTAACTGCCCATCGGAAAGTACATCTTTTTTCCAATAGTCACTCTGATACTTGAGTAATTGAAGCAAATGCTTCTTGAGAATTGTTCTAAGGTTTCTTTCAGGAGCATATAAGTGTCTTAGATCTTCAAGATTGTCAATTTGCAGTAAAATCCGGTTACAGTTTTCAATAAGAAGGCTAAGCTTAGAAATGCTTTTGCTCCATGTTTTGAGAGCATGTCGTAACCTTTTTAGTTTGGCAAAAAAATAGTAGCACTAGAACTCGCCTTGATTGGTGTCGACTACGAATCCAGCACCACCTTATTAAAACCAGGATGATATGGCCAAAAACTTTCAAAACAGAATAATTTGCTTCTCGAAATAGATGTATCAATAGATAGCATGCAAGGAATATGATCCGATATTGGTCTTGAGAGAGGTTTTACCACAGTATTGGGAAATACAGAAATCCATTAGGGTGAAAAAAAGAACCAATCTAACTGTTCCAATAGTGGTGTTTGTTGCATGTTGCTCCACGTGTACTGCCGGCCTTTGATTGGCATTTCCAACAGGGCTAGGGAGCTGATAATTTCACTAAACTTTATAATATCATCAATGTTGCCCCCAGCTTGGTTCCTATTACCCAGTGAATGCATGAAATTGAAATCACCCATGAATAACCAAAGATCTTCAACTTCCATTTTGATTGCTTCAAACCATTGTGTGAATTCCACCCTCTCTGGCCCATCGCAGGGCCCATAAACAATAGTTAAATTCCAGGTTTGATTAGTGAGGACATATGTCATTTTAACCGTTATGGCATACTGAAATTTAGGAATAACCTGCCCGTATAATTGGCTACCGCACCAAATAATTATCAGGCCTCCAGATTCCCTGACAGAGGGTACAAATTCAAATTTTATTACGGAGGGCTAAGCATTTAGGATCTAAATTTATACAACGGATGTTCGAACATAGAATATTCCAAAGTATTGAACATAGATCTTACATAATAAAATTTCAGGAAATAACAGATACTAAAACCCAGCAAACCTAAAGAAAACTACACAAAGATTTAGGAGCCCCCCATGTTCTGTACCTCCACACACTGCATCAACTTTTCTTCACTGATTTCCTCCTTTGGGATGCCGCAAGTGTTGATTCATAGATGATGAATTGTTGCAATAGGAGTTGGTGGTGAAACCTGGCTATAGTTTGTCTAGACCTCCATGTTTAGTGCCATGTTGTGCTCTCCCATCTCTAGAACCTGCCTTGGTTTGACATGAGTTCATTTCTGATATCAAACATAGAGGGAGCTTTGAAGCCCAAGTACCTAGTTGCTCTAACACTACAACGAACTTGTGTGACATCCAGAGGGGCATTCAAATGATGTATCTTGCGAGAGGTGGTTGTATCCAACGCCATGTCATCCTTCCTCTCCGTAGGCTCATAAACCTAGTCATTCATAGAGAAATCCATCAAGTTGCCTTGCTGGAGAGCTAGCAAGTTGCCCTCACTATCATAGCAGAAATTGTTGCACATGCTCCAAACATCCTTGCTACAGTAAATTACCTGATTGTCTACTTTAAATGGAGTGATAGGGAAGAAAGTGTTGGAGGCAACTTGCACTAACTCATAGAGAAAAGTCTGAACTCCACCAGCAAAACTGTACCATTGCTCTTGTAAATAATCTTCAGAGTTAGTCCAACCAAACCTAGGGGTGTAGACTGTTGCATAAAAGTGAATCAATAATTCTAAGAGGTTAAACTCCCTTGGAACTTCCATCTCAACAACATGATCATTGATCTAATAAAATCTTAACTCAATATCATGTCTTCCCTGAATGAAATTTTCAGCAGCTTCTTCTACCATCTGAACATGCTCATTCCAAAGACGTATACCATCATCAAAACCCGAGTCTTCTTTCTAAATCCCATCCATCATTGAGGGGCCATCATATCTAGTGAAATGACGATAGCTGAAGCCTTGGTATTGGGGGGGGGGGATCAAAGGTATGACTAGCCACTCCCCCTAGCTTTATTGAGGAAGCTGAGGAGCAGGAGCAACATCCCAAGCTTTGGTAGTGTTCTCCAACTGCCAGGCATGTGCATTGTGATGAGCTTGCTGCATGGCATTCAGCAAAGGAAGCTGAGTGTGGTGTGGTGAAGCACCCATAGGAGGGGAAGCATCTTCATTCCCTTCAAGCCTAGGACTTGGAATTCTTCCATTTAGTACATACCCAAGGACTGTCCAAGATTTTCCAAGACCACTAATTTCAGTGAACCTCTTGATAACTAAGCTGAATGGCACTAACTTCAGTTCATTAATCATAACTCTGACAAGCACTCTAGCTTTTTTGTGCCCAGGGCGATGCCAGATCATGCATCTACCGATACAAGAAACAACCTTCATGATGTAATGTTCAGTTTCATAATCAAGCGGAAAACCTAGCAGCATTACCCAAGCATCTCTTTCAATAATGGGGCGTCTCATGTTTGGCCATCATCATGACGCAACAGATAAAAATTAAAGTGATCATCTAAAGCTTACTCCCCCATATCAACCATAGCATCTCTGATAATCCTATCTTCATAGCGGACCAAACCCACACAAAACGGATAAATCTCACCCTCGGTGGTGTGAGCATCATTATCATCATGCAGCACTCGACGAACCTCAGTAAGAACCGCTTCACGACGATGCATATCTGGAGGAGGAGGGACAACAAATACCAAAGCAAACCGGGCGTGGTCGAGCGGCGGGTCGTCGACCACCATCATATTCCACTGCAGCCATCCTTCCGGCCCTCGTTGGATGTTCATCACTCCATGGACGAACTGGAACAGCATCACAGGGAGGTTCGCCATGCCTGAAGAAGCAGGGGGAGGGTGAGCTAAGTTGCAGGGTGGTGGAGCAGACAAGACTGGGAGGTGGTTTGGGGGATCTGGAGTCGCTGCGATTGGATGTGTAGAATGCGGAAAGTCAGGGGCATTTTGGGAAAGATTAGGATATACATGAACCAAATCCCCATCTGTCAGCTTAGGAATCCATATTTGTTTGCCAAGCATATCTCACTGATCCACATGCCATGATTCTCTACGCCAACCTTTCTGTTGAAACCATTGATGCGGTAAAAGTTGTTGCGATGAAATATTTTTCGGCGATTTTCTTTCCCCACACACCATTCCGTTGAGAGCATTGTCAGCCCATGTGGCCTAGTTGGGTTTTACCTTAATGATATTTAGTAGTTGCGGATGCTTGCTAGAGTTCCAATCATAAGTGCATATGATCAAGGTAGAGTAAGTATGTTAGCTCATGCCTCTCCCTCATATAAAAGAGCAATGATGATTACCGGTCTAGTTATCGATTGCCTAGGGACAAATACCCTTCCACTTAACAACTAACTTTATTAACTTGCTACGTACTCGTATTTTTATTCTCGCTAAGTACTTCTAGTTTTATACTTGCAAACTAGCATATCACACATACAAAGTAGTTTCACACTTGTTCTAGGTAAAGCGAACGTTAAGTGCGTGTAGAGTTGTATCGGTGGCCGATAGAACTTGAAGAGAATATAAATTCTACCTTTATCTCCTCGTTGGGTTCGACACTCTTACTTATCGAGAAAGGCTACAATTGATCCCCTATACTTGTGGGTTATCATCATTCTCGACGGAGGCCAGATGGCCTGTTGAGTCGGCACAGAAGATCATGCTGCCGAACACAAAAAGTTGGCTGGGGACGTATACATTCCCGTAGCCAGTGCTGGAGTTAATATGCAGATGAGCCATTGATCCTTCTGTTGATCGCACAAGGGAACTCTCAATGAAAGCACCAGCGTCGGCGAAAAGCCCAGCAGTCCTCGGAGTAGGGGGTCCCAAGCTATGGATAACGGATCATTGGTAATAGGAACAAGGGAGACGATATTTACCCATGTTTGGGCCCTCTTGATGGAGGTAAAACCCTACGTCCTGCTATTGTTTATATCGATGGAGATGTATCGAATACAAGCTTTCACTACCTCGAGATCGTAAGTTGTGTTCTGACCCTAGGGCTAGGTGAATGTAATTGTGATTCAGTCCCTGTACGGGCTAAACCATCTGGCTTATATACACGCCAGGTAGGTCATCTAGGGTTGCATGGTCCGTAACTGGGAGATCACATGGAAGCAGTAGGAGATAACTTGGAGTATACATCAAGTCTTCGGCAGAGGCATTCTTGATCATGTCTATAGGCGTGCAGCTTTTGAAGTCCCTTCGATGGAGAACGAGGCCAACAGGCCCAGCCCGAGGACTACAGGCCGACTCGGATGACACCCCTTAGTCCAGCACACGGTCAATAAGTTATATCAATGTCAGCGTACTATAAGTTTTTTATATTTCTTCCAACACTTCTGTGTGAAGTCGTAACCAATATTTGCCATTCCCTATATTATATAATCTTCCATGTTTCATATGTTTATTGAAAGTCTCTAACCTTTGACTAGACAAATTGGCAGGCGGGGCAATATGCGTAATCATGGTCTGGTTCATATAAATGCCATATATAATTCCAGTGCTGATGCATGATTGCACATACATGCTACTAACTCAATAGAGTAGAGTTGCTAAAAAATACTTACTGGAGTAGTGGCCATGAATGATTTGTAAGGATGAGTTAATGATCTGCCTTGAGTGTGTTGGTTAGACGGTGCTAGTGATTACAATATGAGTATATATAGTATAGTAGTACAACAGTACAAGAGTGTCGTACAACCTTTTACTCATTGAAGGGCTATCGTACAATCTTGATAAAAAAACAGTTTGGTACTAGAGAAAGAAAGTCTATAGTACAAGTATAGTATAGTAGTACAGTAGTACAGGAGTGTCGTAGAACCTTTTTCTCAAGGGAGGGCTGCCGTATAATCTTGATTGAACAAATGGCTTGGTGCAAAAGAAAGAAAGTCAATCATCCATCCATTCATTTCCGTGGGACAATAGTAGAAATACCACTTCTTTCAAGAGCAAACATGCAAGATTCCCCTGAATGGAAACCCTCGCTTCTGGAACCTACCTCGTGCCTTCGGCTCGCCACTTAGCCCCTCATTTATGAATGGTGCTTACCATGCCCCCTTGGTCAGAGGGCCTTCGTCGGGCGACCATTCTATATATAGGGCATTGTCCTTGTCTCCACGTGCCAACCTACACACCCGCTCCACCACTTCATTAAAAACTCTTCCTATTTACCAATTCATGTGAGGCTCCTTCCCCCTAGTGACTAAGACGAGCTACTAGCTGCCATGTGCGGCGGCGTGATCTGCATGGACCTCAAGATGCTCGCGGTCACATAGAGGGTGACCTAGGAAACACTGGCGCTTGAGAAGAAGAAGGCTCGACGGGCAGCAGCGGACGCTTGCGCTCCACGGGATCGATGGGTTTGGGGTCGAGGTCGGGGTGGAGGATGATGACATAGACTTTGATGAGTTTGAAGTTGACTCGAGGGACCCTGTCTAGATTCTCAGGCATGGCGGGGCGGCTGAGGATGATGATGACGGGAAGTCTTCAGGAGCTCCCTCTCCAAAGGTATTGGCCCCATGTCGCTGGAACTGGTTTTAGTCCATGTATTAGGACTATTTTTTGCCCTTGTCTATTGTAGAATCACATTTATCTAATTTTTAGGTAGGACATAGAAGTTTAAAGCTGCCTATGGTTAACTTTTTTGAGGGGGTTAAATATTTTCTTATCTTGGTAAAGCTTTCAATATATGCTTAGATCAGTTACTTTTTGCCACTATTAGTTAGGATACATTGTTGTCTCCACGTAATATGTTCGAAGGTCTTAGATACTATTAAACTTTTCTATGTATGGTTTACATAATTTTTATGCTATTTGAGTATGAACAACTCGGGTGGAGATTTTATGTGCAAATTATATGTTTCGGCCAAGAGTTGATGCTTCATTCTTGCATCACCCAATCACATTCTCCCAAAGGAAACAAAGCTACTCTCAAATTGTTTCTTCTCAGTGTCAAGTAAGACACACAATGTTGTGAACCAACATTGCCATGTTAGTTTACATTGAAAAAAATCTATATACAAGGTTAGATCATGAACATATTAGAAAAAAGTTGCAATGTTCACCTGAATTAATAAACTACATAATAATGCTAATGAGTGTGCATACATGATAGTAACTCAACAGGGTAGGTAGATATGTGTGATTTATAAGGATCATAGACTTAAGAGTCATTTATAAGGAGATATTGGTTGAATATTAAGAAGCTCAATGTTATGTTAGGTTAAAGGAAATACTTAATCTCAATATACATGGCTAGATCAAGAATGTGATGAGAATTTTACAATGCTAACTTATAATTCATATAACTACTGCATAGTAATGTTAATGATTGCACACAAAGTACATGATAGTAACTCAATGAAGGAACTTTCTTTTTATTTGAGATCAATGGAGTAAGTAGCTCTGAGTGATTTACAAGAATATTAGAGTTACACAAAATACTCGTTAAACATTTGGTTGGATGAACCCGTCCAATAAACCCAGATGGAGGGAGTATGATAGAGCAATAAAGTTGTACTATAGGTGTGTAGTACAATCTTGAGCTAATAAAATAAGTAGTTAGCTATGTGTTATTTGCAAAGATCTTAAAATATATACGATCATTTATGATAAGATATAGCTGAAACGTTTGGTTGGATGAACCCATCCAATAAACTCGGATGAGGGAGTACAACAGTTGTAGTACAATCATAGTATATGTGTGTAGTATAACCTTGAGCTAGTAAATGGCGTAGCTAGTTATGCCCATTTGCAAATATTGTAGCAGTACACACAATCATTTATGAGAAGATTTTTGGTTAAATGTTTGGTTGGATGAATCCGTCCAAGAAACCCGGACAGAGAGTGCATAACATTAGTAATATAATCGTTCGACAGGTGTGTACTACAATCTTGACCTAATAAACAAAATAACTATCTATGAGTTATTTGCAAGGATCTTAAAATTGCATACAATCATTTATGAGAAGATATTGTATAAATTTTGGTTGGATGGACCCGTCCAATAAACTGGCATGGGGGAGTATGACGGTAGTAGTACAATCATACTACATGTGTGTAGTATAATCTTGAGCTAATAAATGGTGTAACTAGCTATGAGTGATTTGCAAAGACCTTAGCATGCATTACGCACAACCATTTATTGAGAAGATTTTTGGTTTAATGTTTGGTTGGTTGAACCTGTCCGATAAACCCAGACAAAGAGTGTATGACAGCAGTAGTACAGTCGTACTACATGTGTGTAGTACAACAATCTTGAGCTATCAAATGAAATAATTAGCTATGAGCTATATGCATGATTTTAAAATTACATACAATTATTTATGAAAAGATATTGGTTAAATGTTTGGTTAGATGAATCCATCCAATAAACTCGGACAGGGGAGTACGACAGTAATAGTACAGTCATACTGCATGTATGTAGTACAATCTTGAGTTAACAAATGACCTAAATAGTTAGGAGTGATTTGCAGAGATCTTAGCTTTACACATAATCATTTATGAGAAGATTTTTAGTTAATTGTTTGGTTGGTGGAACTCGTTCAATAAACCCGGATGAAGAGTGTATGACAGTAGTAGTACAGTCATACTATATGTGTGTAGTGTAACACATTTAGCTAATAAATATTGACTTCCCTTGAAAGAAGTCAAAGGACACCCATCGTTCATTCCCCATAGGAAATACAAGATTCTTCCAAGTAGAAACGTTTGCTTTCGGAACCTGCCTCGTGCCTTCCGCTTGCCACGCGGTCCCTCGCGGACACGTGGTCCCCATCGCGCGCCCCCTTGCGCTGTCACGTGTCTACCACCTATATAGGGGGATGGCCTTGCCCCCTCCAACTCCACTCATGCTGCCCCGCTTTATTAAAACATCTGCCTATTTACAAATTTCGGTGAGGCCCCTCCCTCGGCGACAATTGCGACAAGGTACTAGCGGCAATCATGTGCGGTGGACGGACACTTGCGGACGTCGAGGTTCCCGCGGTTACGCGGAAGATGACGGCGGCAATGCTGTGGACCGAGAAGAAGAAGCCCCTACGGAGCGTGGGTCAGGGCTGGCACTTCACAGGGCTCAGCGGGCGCAGACGACTCAGGTTGTACGACGATGAGGTGGACTTCGAGGCCGACTTCAGGCAGTTCGAAGCCGACTTCGAGGACTCCGACCTAAGGATCATGTGTGGTGGGGTGGCTGAGAAGGGTGACAACAACGAGGTCATCGAGATCAAGTCCTTTGCCGCCATCAAGAGGCCCCTCTCCCATGGTATTGACCCCGGTTCGCTTGGACTTAATTTTTAATCTATGTATCCTTACCTTTAGCGATTGACTGTTGTCTACCCTAGTATGACTTTATTAGCCTCCTCGCATTTTGGGTCAAAGTTTGACCACATAATCTTCTATCTATTTCCTCCGTCCGGAAATACTTGTCATTAAAATGAATAAAAGAGGGTGTATCTAGATGTATTTTAGTTTTAGATACATCTATGTTTATTCATTTTGATGACAAGTATTTTCGGACGTAGGGAGTATCTATTATATACTTAAAACGATAGAAAACGAACGGTGATGATTTGACACACTAAAAATCAATATGTATCAACGGTGGAGATTAGGCAAGTACTACACGTTAAAAAAGCTGATATTAGACAAGTACTAAATATTCGCAAAAAATAGACAAGTACTACACGGCATTACACAGAATTGCAAACCGGCCGGTGTGATGCACTACAGGAATCCTAATTGTACACGTCTAGAAAAAGGTTGTACGTGCTGAAGAACTCATGAAACCCTTTCATCACCATGTAAAAAAAAAAAACCTTTCATCAGAAAAAAATGCATGTAACCGATTCCAATTCAGATTCTAATATTACAAGAATTTAAGAGTATGTCACGTATATGATTTTTTTACATCACAAACAATTCAGAAAAGGATGGAAATGTGCAAAAATCACAATCACGTATATGACAAGGAGACATACCAGAGAAGGAGACCTACAAGTTTAAAATCTCATGTGTTGTACGCTAGAAATACTTAATGAGAGTATTTTTTTTGTAGAAATAGGTAAAGTATATTTTCGTTTAGAATAAAATAATACCAAAATAAAATTAGCTAATTAGTTTTTGTTCAACAAACAATGACAACGAACGGCTTGGATTTAAAAAGTTATGTCAAAGGATGTGTAAGCAGTATGTTTTTCCTTTAGTATGTTGAAGGTAATACGGCAGGCGTACACATGTAAAATTGTGGACAGAAATAAAAAAAAGTTAGTAAATCATGGCACGTCTCGCAAAAAGAGTAAATCGTTTTGAAAAAGACTAAATCGTGACAAGGACACCCCATGTAACCACGTAGCAGCCCAACGTGCAAATAAAATCATATACGTGACAAACTGCCATTGCGATCGTTTTAGTTGTGCGTAGAATACAACATTTTACTCCCTCTATTCCTAAATATAAGTTGTTTTAGACATTTCAAATAGACCACAACATACGGATGTATGTAGACATATTTTAGAGTGTAGATTCACTCATTTTGCTCCATATGTAGTCACTTGTTGAAATCTCTAGAAAGACTTATATTTGGAAACAGAGGGAGTAGTAAACTGTTTCAGCTGCGCTTGAAATGTCATGTTATAGTAAAACAAAATGGGTACTATATATTCGAGGGAAGAAGCTATAAGGGGTATTGTGAAGGGAATATGTTAGAAATTTTCACTCGCTATGTACTAATGATTTCTTTTTAATAATAAAATAGCAGCGGCGCTATATTATGTTCAATAGAGGAACAACTATGAGGAGTAAAACCACATGGGCAAGGTAAAATCGAACATGCTATGATGAGAGTGACGAGAAGGTGGTCACCAATAGAAAACAGTGGCTGAGAGATGATTCAAACAAACAACTTACTAAGTGTATGGATTTCCTTGGCGATATATCTATAGGATGGCGAATTAAGTGCGTATGAGTAGCGGCTCACATGGATGTAAATAGCTCATTGGAAAAACAACGTAAATAATAAAATATAGAAATACCCATGCAATTACTTTTATCATAAACCAATACCGACGGATTTAGGTAGAGTAGCAGCACGTCAGTGGGGAAAACCATTAGAGATGTTAAAAAATACATTATTAATTGGGCCATTGGGTTTTATAATTATAACTATCTATCTAACAGAAGAAAGACATCTTGAAGAGTATATCACTAACAGAAAAAAAATAAGTAACAATCTAGCCGCGCAAATGCACGGGTAAACCCGCTAGTTAACTAGTAAAACAGTAATGCATGTCATAAAAATTATATTGTTGGATTCTTATTTAAATGTAGTTTTGATAATATTTTTCCATGATTAACTTATATTTTATTAGTTCAAATCATGGTCAAAATATGACCCAAAATACGAGGGGGCTAGTTACCTGGACGAACATAGTAGAAGTAAGGAGTGTTGTTGGAAGGCTATATACGTTTGGGCCATGTTACTCCTGTTTGTTTATATATTTTGGATTCGATGTTCTATCATGGAGTGATTTGGGTCAAGGGTTAGGCTTTTTTCATTTCTCTGTTGTGTTCGGTTAGGATGTTGTTTTTGGTACCATTACTTGATTTGGGTCAAGGGTTAGGCTTTTTTCATTTCTCTGTTGTGTTCGGTTAGGATGTTGTTTTTGGTACCATTACTTTCTTTCGGAGAAGCGGTTTTTGTTCCTAGGTTGACGATCTTGTGATTTATACTCGTGATCTTGGATGGCGATCCATAAGTTTACCGTTTAGTCAAAGGGGTAGAAAAAATCGGCATAACGGGTCAAATTTCTCCATTTTGTCTGGTTCGATTGGCCTCATAAATTGTTTCCTTGTTAAATAGTTGTAGGTGTGTATGAGGATTGTTCTAGACTTGGTTCATTTATGAGTCTAAAGGATTATTCTGCTTATTGAATCTGACTGAAAAAAATCCTTGATTCTACATCATCTATAATGCAATTTATAGATTAATAATTACAGAATGATGTCAAAGGTCTGTAACATGAGGTTTGTTTATCAGTACCCTGGATTTTTTATTAAGTTGTGATTTTTATTTTATTTGTTTTGTGGGTGACTGATGATAAGTTCGCCCGAACTTGACCCATCATGTTTCAATGTTCATTACGATCAATATATTTAACATGTAAATTCATGCCCATGATGAAATTATTTACTTTTTGTGAGAGAAGTTTGTCTGTGTTGGTCCCTCTTAGAATTGACATTGATATTCCATTGCAGATGGATTAAGCACCATGATTGCTACAGGTTTTGATGGTCCTTCAGAAAGGCCAGCAAACAGGAAGAGAAAGAACCAATTCAAGGGTATCCGTCAGCGCCCTTCGGGTAAGTGGGCTGCTGAAATCAGAGATCCTAGCAAGGGTGTACGTGTTTGGCTTGGTACTTTCAATAGTGCTGAAGAAGCCGCAAGAGCTTATGATGTTGAAGCGCGCAGGATCCATGGCAAGAAGGCCAAGGTTAACTTTCTAGAGGAACCAACAGTTCAGGAACCTAAAGCACCCAAGCCAAGCGCATCACATGAACCTACCATCACAACAACGGTCAACAACCCAAATGCTTTCATGTACCCATCTGCTGACCTTGGATCAAACCAGCCACTTGTTCAGCTTGATAACGTGCCATTTGTTCCTGCAATGAGCTGTGTTTCCCCTGTTGAAGCTCCTGTTATGAACATGTACTCTGACCAAGGAAGCAACACTTTTGGCTGCTTTGACATGGGCTGGGAATATAACATCAAGACTCAAGATATATCATCCATTGCTCCCATTTACACCATTGCTGAAGCAACAGAATCTGCAGTTGTCGAGAGTAACATCTACAACCCAATGGTGATTGCTGAAGGAGCTGAATTTGCGCTTGTCCAGAGCAACGCCTACAACTCAGTGGTGCCTCCTGTTATGGAGAATGATGCTGTCGATTTTGAAGCTTCAATGAGGTCTTTTATGGATGATGGTGTGGGTGAGCCGATTGACAACCTTCTGAATTTTGATCTTCCTCATGATGTCATCGACAACATGGACATTTGGAACTTTGATGACATGCCCATCGATGGCGAATTTTTCTGAGGGATTCAGACCCTTGTGTATCGGGACAAAGGGTAAGCCTTCGCAATTTGGATGTTCAGTCCCAGATTGATAATCTTTTCATTACTCTAAAAAAATTGCTCCATGTTTCAAGAATAAGACTAGGAGATTGGGAAGCACCCTATCGTCACCATCGGCCAGCATATGCTTATGTCCAAGTTTAGATGCAAAAAAGTCGCATCCTAAGTCTCTTTTGCAATCGACCCCTTCCCTAGTTGACTGTCTGTCTGGTAGCCATTTATGATGAACAGTTGTCTTGATCTTTTGTCAACTTTGATGTCGTCGCTACTATTTCTGAATGTGAACAGCATGGTTTGTGTGCAGTTTGCTTTAATGTGTGTGTTTGATCGTTTTTTTCCTTTATTTCTGGCTCTTTAATTGGTGATAGAAGTAACTTATGTATCTAATTAGTTATTTGTTAAATAAGGATTCACCTGGCTGCTTGCACAATTTCTGTTGTGTAGGTGTGGTAAGTTTACCTTATGTAGTCCTAAGAAGAATGGGCTTGGGACGAAGACTATAAATTTACTTCCATCTTTCATTTGTGGGTATCAATCTTCACAGGAGTGTAGTACTTTGACGGTAAGAGCACAGAGGCTAGGCCCTCTATAAGATGTTTGGACGTTTGTATTTAAGCTCTCTAGCTATCACGTTGATATGGACTGATTATTTCCACTATAATCGAACAACCTCAAAGAACGTCAGTGTTATAATTAATCTATACTCTCAACACATTAACCCAGTCCATCCTAGGCACGAGACACCAGACCTGCTGATCTTAGAATAGATGGCTAGCTAGAAAGCATTAGATGTCATAATAATCAGCCCAAGAGATCATGAATTAAAACACACAGCATTCGACCGGCCGATCGATCTACTCCTACTACAGTAGTTGAGAACAAGCATGCAGCAGAGCATGCCATCCACAAGTGTTCAGGCGACACACGAGTTGAGGCCCGGCCACTCCATCCACATGCAGACAGGCTCCTCTTCTCCAGAAAGGCATCATCATCATCCAACCAAAGAGAGGTCAGCCCCACTTCGAACCATACTAGAGCAGAACAAAATTCAAAACCAAGCCAATTCAAGTCTGTGGCCGTGCCGTACGTTCGTACCTGTCTTGGCCGGTACTGGCGGGAGGCGAGCTCCGGCGGAGGCACCTGGTACAGGTCCTCGTCCACCGACCGCACCAGCCTGGATGCGCAGGCGGCTCTGGACGTGGCGCGCGCCAGGCCGCCGCCTTCCAATGCCCTCGCGTGCCACGTCGTTCCTCCCCAGTCCACTCCCCGAACGTCGCTGCAGTCCTCCGGCTCCGAGGCGTAGCGCTCGGCCGGCGGCTCGTCGTAGCCGTGGCAGTAGTTCCACTCCCCTGCCGCCTCCTCGCCTTCTGCAAAACCAAAACCACAAATACTTAGCCAGTTTGGGAATGGCTGAGAGCGAGTGCGAGTGGGGGAGGGGGGGACGCGGCGACGCCGGCGGCGTTCCCGGCCCCTCCCCGCGGCGGAGGACGGGTGGGTCGAGGTCCAGGCGGGCGACGGACGTCCAGGACGGTGTGCCTCGTCGGGCGGCTGGCCCCCCGCCCCGTCTCACTCCGGCAGCAGGTTCTGGGCGCTGGCGGACGGCGACCCCGAATCCGACGACGACGTGGAAGATGCAGCAAGCGAGATAAGTGATCAAGCGGCCGTGAAGGCTAGAGCGGCGTGCTCGGTGGGTGATTTCGTTGCCCGCGCGGTGGAGCTTGGGGGCTCCTATGCGGCTAGTCGCCGGCGTGCTTTTGCTCCCGATGGGCATGGCGGGCGCCGCCGCCCCCCTCAGATCTGGTGTCCTCCGACGAGCGTGGATGCGGGCCATGAGGGCCGATCTCGTCCCCTGATGGTGGGAGGCGACGAGATCTGGTGCGGGTGGCGCCGCCGCGCACGTTGGCGAGCTCGTCGGCGACGACAGCGGCTGCCGACGGCGGCAGGGATCCTCTGGATCGGGTGACACAGCTCCCCGCTAGGGTTCCGCCGTTGGTGCATGCTGGGCCGGCTCCTCTGTTGGGCCTGGGGGACTGGCCCAACTTACCCTCTATTGGGCCTGGGGGCCCAGGGAACGCGGTCCCTGGCTCGGCTAGGGTGGAGACGCATGTGCATTCTCTAGCGGGTGGACCGGGCCTCTCTGGCCCGCGGTCTGCCAGCCCATCTGGGGTGCGGCCTGGCCCATGTGCAGCGGTGGAGGCGCAGCCGACCACACCCCTATATAAATGGTTGTTGCTGCCCAAGGGAGCCCTAGATCTCGCGCTAGGGTTTCCAGCCTCTCCCTCTCAAGTGCGGCATTTCGGGCATCGAGCCCTCGTCTTCTCCGATCCACCCCCCTCCCACTCTCACCAGCTCGTTTGCGACCGTGGTCCGCATGGGATCTCGTCGGGTGGAGAAGCCCCCCATGTCCCCTCCGCTCTCCGCGGCGGAGCGCCTGCGGGAGCAAGACCTTCGGGCAAAGGCGCTCGCCAAGAAGACGGCACACCATGCGGACGAGGGGGGATGGGGGCCGCCGCCTCCATGGTGGCTCGAGGAGCAGGAAAGGAAGAAGCATGAGGAACGCGAGCGCAAGAGGAAGAAGAAGGAGGAGTACCGGCGGCGAGGTTTGGAACAAAAGAAAGAGCTCAAGCGGAAGGAATTCCTACTTCCCCCTGGCGATGAGCGGATTGGGGATCCCCTCGCCAAGAAACAGAAGCAGCAAGGGGGAGCTCCACGCAGCCGGCTGGGGCGGTCGGGCTTCCGGCGTCGAAGGGCTCGGCGGACGCCTCAATCCCTGTTGAGGAATCCGATGGGCCGGAATGCTTCAAGTGCGACAGGGTGGGCCACTACCAAAACTCCTGCCAGTTCAAGCCTCTCTGTGTCGTCTGCCATGAGAAGGGGCATGCGTCCGCGCACTGCCCCACGCGCGGCCGGCCGCTGCTGATGCAGATCATGGGGATGCGATCCCAGGCAAGGGTTTCTTTTTCCTCCCGTTCGTGGAGACGGAGGGGACGGAGGTGCGCGCTCCAGTCGTGTCTGACGCGGCGGTCATCTCGGCAAATCCGGGCGCGCTGTCTGTCCCCATCTTGGAGGCGGAGCTTCCCCACCTCTTCGAGGAGGAGTGGGACTGGCAAGTGACGACGGTGGGGGAGAATGCTTTCTCTGTCATCTTCCCCAACAAGGCGATGCTGCGCATGGCGACTCGCAGCGGCAAACTCTTCCTTTCCCTCAACAACATCATGGCGGACATCAAGGAATCCCTCCACGAGGAGCCCAAGGCGGAGATCATGCCAGATGTATGGGTCAAGTTGTGGGATGTGCCATCAAACCATCGCCGCGTCGATCGTTTCATGGCGGGGACCGTGATGATTGGCCGCCCCATGGAGGTGGACATGGCGTCGCTAGATGGCTTGGGCCCGGTGCGGATGCGCTTTGCATGCCGTGCTCCGGCTAAGCTGTGTGGCTACGTGCAAATCTGGTTCAACAGTGAAGGCTACACGATCCGGATGGAGGCCGAGACGGGCGGTGTGCAGGGCGCGGCGCCTCCCCCCCCTCCACCAGCTACCCTTGAAAAGGTCCCGGACGGCGCGGATAAAGATCCCGACACGAGCACGGGGGATGACTCGATTGACACGGCGACGTGGAACAAGCTAGGTCTCAAGGATAAGGACTGTGAGGCGGCGGCTCCTAAGGGTGGGGCTACTACAGAGAAAGGGGAACGGCAGGTGGTGGTCGGGAGCAACGACATCGGCTTCAACCAATACGGCTCCAACCTCTCCCTCGGCCTCGACATCGACAAGGGTGTCACTGCTTCTTGCGACTTGGAAGGGCGCTCGATGCTGATCTCACCGTCGGCCGTGGAGAAGGGTGGGGCCCGTATGGTGGTGGTGGGCCCTCCCCCGCCTGTGCTGGGCCAAGGCGGTGGCGGGGAGAAGAGCATCCAGAAGACGGCGGGCCGCAAGCCCCCACCTCCTCCCGCTGCCATGCCGAGCCCTCCTTCGGTTCGTGCGGACACGCCGGCCCCGATACGTCCGGTGGTGATGCCGTTGGCCTCCCCATGGGGCCCTGCTCGTGGCCCTGGGCCGGCCCCTCTTCCCCCCCTTTCAGACGCGCTCCAGGCCGAGGCAAACAAGGCGGTGCCTATTGCCACGGCCAAGCGCTCAAAGGCCGTGGTGGCTGCGCCGACGTCATTGGAGCGGACCAGCTCGCGCCCGAAGGGCGCCAAGGGAAACCTCCCGGCCCTGCAACGTGCTCAACTCCTGGTGGCCCAGAAGAATATGGAGATTGAAGGTAACCCTCTTCCCCGCTTTACGATTCTCGACGATTATTCTGATGAGCACTTGGGGGACATTTTAGAGGATAGTGGCGTTGATATGTCCGTGGTAGGTGAAGCACGCGAGCTTCTTTCCCTCATCCGTTCGAAGGAAATAGCGCAGGCCGCACTCGCCCAGGCGGCGGCGGCTCGTGCGGTGCAAGCTGCTGAGGAAGCAGGGGCTCCTCAGCCTGCCGTCTTACGGCCCGATTCGGTGGACACAGCAGCAGGGGTTGCGTTGTCCCCCCCAGCCCGTGAGAATAAGACACGGCGCGTGGCCAAAGCGGTAACTACTCGCGGTATCCGCCTCCGTAATCGTATTATTTGATGCGGTTCATCTTTTGGAATATTCGTGGTTTCGGCCACGCTGTGAGGCGGACCTGGCTGAAAGAGTTTATGAGAGCGGAAGCAATAGATGTGGTGGGCTTGCAGGAAACCATCAAGGTTGATTTTACTCATAGAGATTTGCTTGCTGTCGACCCGATTGAACGTTTCTCATGGCAATGGGTGCCTGCGGAGGGTCATTCAGGCGGCTTATTGCTGGGCATTAGCCTTGACTGCTGCGAAGTGGTGGCATGGGACGCTGGCAGGTGTTTCCTGTTGGCTCACATGCGCCATCGAGCGACTCTTCGCTAGTGGGAGGTCATAGTGGTCTACGGGCCGGCCGATCACTCGTGTGCCCAAGAGTTCCTGATGGAACTTCATCATAAAGGGACCATGTTGCGTGCGAGCAATATTCCAACGCTTGTGGGGGGGGGGGGTGATTTTAATCTAATCCGCTCGGGAGCGGATAAGAATAACGGAATCATCAACTGGACAAGGGTGTCTCTGTTTAACAACACGATTGCGTCTATGGAACTTAGGGAAGTGGCTCATGTAGGCGCGCGTTACACCTGGACCAACAAACAGCTCACGCCGGTGCGGTCTGTGCTGGATAGGGTCTTCATGTCTGCTGAATGGGAAATGCTCTTCCCTTTGTGCGCTTTGCATGCCAAAACAAGGATAGGGTGGGACCACATACCCTTAATCCTATCCTCAGGGGAGGACAGGCTCAAACGCAGCCCACGTTTCTTCTTCGAAACAGCATGGTTTGAGTGCCAAGATTTTGACCACATCTTCCTATCCAAGTGGGAGCTACGTGTGTCCCGGATCGGCCATACGCGCGGACCGATGGAGTTTTGGATTGCTGCAGGGGCAGCAATGCGCGCGGCTCTAAAAGGCTGGGGGCCAACCAGGGCCGTGAAGATAAGTTGCTCCGGGTACGGCTGACAGCGGAGCTGGCTCGCATGGACACGATCGCTGACACACACGGCTTTTCGGAGCAAGACTGGGCACGGCGGTATGCGGTGGAAGCCCAGGTTGAGTCTCTCCTCAGGGCAGAGGAGGAGTACTGGCGTCGACGCGGTGGCTTAAAGTGGACGCTCAAGGGTGATGCGAACACTAAATACTTCCAGGCCTACGCTAACAGCCGCCGTCGGAAGTGTGCCATCCTAAGGCTACAATCCGAGCAGGGACTTCTATTGCGTCAACAGGCCATCGTTCGTCATATATATGAGTTCTACATTCAGCTGATGGGCTCCAGGGAGGAGTCTCGCGGTTGGCTACGGGTAGATTTTTGGAATCCCACGTTGCGGGTCTCGGACGAAGAGAATGAGGGTCTAGGGCTGGCCTTCCTCCCCGAGGAAATCGACGCGGCGGCCCTAGGGATGAAATCTGACACTGCGCCAGGCCCAGATGGGTTGCCAGTGGCAATGTTCAAACGCTTTTGGCGAGTCCTTAAAAGGCCAATTTTCGATGTTTGCAATGGTTTTATGCGCGGAAGTGTAGACATTTCCCGCCTAAATTTTGGGGTCCTCTCCCTGATTCCCAAAGTGCCGGGTGCCGACAATATTCGTCTCTTTCTTCCCATTGCGCTCATTAATGTTCCGTTTAAAATCTGTTCTAAGGCATGTTCTACTCGCTTGTCTCCGATCGCTCATCGTATTATTGGTAGGAACCAGACGGCCTTTATTCGTGGTCGAAACATTCTGGAAGGACCGATAGTCCTCCAGGAGATTGTGCACTCACTAAAAATGGCGCGACAAACGGCTATCCTTCTGAAACTGGACTTTCATAAGGCCTATGATCGAGTGAACTGGGAGTTCCTCCGTCATATCCTAAGGGATAGAGGCTTCTCGGCGGGCTGGGTCCACCGCATGATGCAATTGATCTCGGGGGGCCAAACGGCGATCGCCGTCAATGGAGAAGTAGGGAACTTCTTTCGCAACAAACGAGGGTTGCGGCAAGAGGAACCGGCCTCGCCGTTGTTGTTTAACTTTGTGGCAGATGCTCTCGGAGCCATGCTAGACAAAGCTCGCACCGCTGGCCATATCAGGGGAGTGGTAGAGCACTTGATCCCAGGGGGGTTTCACACCTACAATACGCAGATGACACGCTTCTTCTGTTCGAACCGGACCAACATAGTATTGCAACGGTCAAGGCTATTCTCCTATGCTTTGAACTTATGTCAGGTCTCAAAATCAACTTCCACAAATGTGAAGTCATTTCCATAGGGATGGATGCGGCCGAAAGCCTCAGGGTAGCCAATTTGCTAAATTGCAAATTTGAAAAGCTACCTATTACGTACTTAGGTCTCCCTATTGCAGAGAAGAAATGCTCGATCTTCGATTGGGAACCTTTGTGTACAAAGATGGCGGGCAGGGTATGCCCGTGGAGGTGCCGCTTCATGTCTTCAGGGGCAAGACTGATCCTAACTAACTCCAGTCTCTCGTCTCTACCAATGTTTGCTATGGGCCTTTTCATGTTGGCTGATGGAGTACATACCAAGATGGACACTCCGCGGTCTCATTTCTTTTGGGAGGGAGCGGGCCCGAAACGAAAATACCACATGGTAAAATGGCAGGCAGTGTGTAGACCTAAGGCCCAGGGGGGCCTCGGGATGATCAACTCTAAACTGATGAACATTGCACTCATGTGTAAATGGATCTGGAAGCTGTCCCATAGGGGGGATGGCCTTTGGATGGAACTTTTACGGGCCAAATATTTCCCAAATGGGAATTTTTCTTAGGCTCTACCTCGAGGATCCCCTTTCTGGAATTCAATCCAATCCCTCAAACCATTCTTTGCCAGGGGCGCAAAGTTCTCGGTTAATAATGGTCGATAGACTAATTTTTGGCATGATGTGTGGATATGCCAACAACCCCTTTGGTCGGAGTTTAGCCAACTCTATGCCATTGCGGTGGAACCGAACCAATTAATTTCCTCCACCCTAAGCACCTCTCCTCCCCCATCTACTTTAGGCGGGAGCTTTCTGAACCGGAATTGGCGGATTGGGAACGCCTTCGGGCTTTGATTTCAGAGGTTGTTTTAACACCCGCCGAGGACACGGTGTCTTGGACCCTCTCGGCTTCTGGCAATTTCACAGTCAAATATATGTATTGGGCGCTTACGCGAGGGGATAGGCCCTCGGCCGCCGTGGGTCTTTGGAAGGCTTGTATCCCTCTCAAAGTTAAAGTCTTTCTCTGGCAACTTTGTCAAGATCGTCTCCCCACTTCAATCAACATCGCCAAGCGCAGTGGTCCGGCTTCAAGGCCATGTGCGCTGTGTGCGGCTCCGGAAGACGCCGACCACGCTTTTTTCCGTTGCCCTTTGGAGCGTTTTGCCTGGAGCGCGGTTCGCGAAGCCACATGCGTGGATTGGGATCCACGCTAATGTGCCGCGCTTGTTAACCTGCTGTCTTCGGTTCAGGGGCCGGCGCGTCGTGTCATGTGGACATGCGCGAAGGCTCTTTTGTGGGCTCTGTGGCAGATTCGTAACAATTTTTCTATTGAGGGTGTTTTCCCCTCCCACCCGGCTGATATTCTCTTCAAATGCATCGTGTTCTTGTAGCTGTGGGCACCGCTGGGAAGACTCCAGGACTCTGATCTTCATCGCCAAGATCTCACGCGTCTACGAGCGGTCTACGCGTCATCCAGAGCCCCGTCGCCCGTCTCCGATGCTCCATAGGGATGGATGGCGTCTTTTGGTTGTGTCATTGCCGAGCCTGCGCGCTCGTATCTTGGCTGTCTAGCCATTTATTGCACTTATGCTCCCGATGCTCCTTTTGGTGTAGTGCGTTGGTCCCCAAAACTTATGTGTTCGAGGTTTCGTTGGTCTGTTCAGTACGTGGCCTGTGTGGGCTTTATTAATTTAAAGCCGGACTTCCCTGATGTCTATGTTCTAAAAAAAATACTTAGCTAGGTGAGTTGGAAACTTCAAACTACTCCTACTCCGATCGATCCTTGTTTGTTGGCTCCTGGTTCACACATACACACACTCACCTCCATTTGGCTTGCCGCTTGCGCAACACAAGCTTCGGCGACGCAGCCGATGCCCGACTTCCATGTCTACCCGCAAGCCTCCCGACTCTCTGCAGAACGCTCCCGAGGTGAGCATGGCGCCTCCTTCCACGTCTGTGCCCGCGCCCATCGACCTCAATTTCGTGTCGCCAAGGAATAGGCTATGGTTCGAGAAGATGCAGGCCGACATGCTCAAATTCGATAACCAGTGACCTATGGCGGTGAGCACCATCCTTATTTGTATGCTGACAAGTGTGCTGGCATGACCACAGCCGCGATGGCGTGGTCCAACTCCCGCCCCTTTTGTATGCTGGCATGTGTGCCGGCCGCTGGCAAGTGCGCTAGCTGAACTGTGTGGTGTTTTTCTGAAGCTGGCATTGTATGCTAGCACTGACATGGTGCTGGCATGAACTTCGGGCGATGAAATGGCCGGTGGCATGATTTATGGCCGTAGGACTTTTTTAAAATTTGCATGCGGGCATAAAATGGATCGCGGCCGTTGGACGCACTGCCGACCCAAATCTTAAATAGGGCAAACGCCTAGCGGGCGGCTGACAGATAAAAATTCGACAAAAACACCATCCATTTAGGTCGGCGCATTGGGGTTGCTCTAGGTAGGAGTATTAGCTAAATAGAACGGAATGGAATGGGGCCTCCAATGTCCGGATACTGATATTTATAGCTAGAAGGGGAAAGGGAGGAGTAAGGGCAACTCTAACGTACGACCCCAAGTGTCCTGGGTCAAACGGACAGGACGAATGTCCCAATACGCCGGAGCATCTTAATTTTTTATTTGGTTTGTGTCTGTTCCACTTCATTATAAAAGTTGATCGGACTTTGCAGCTAAAGCGGACAGAAAACGGACAATCGGTGTGCCTCTCGCAACCGTGTGTGACTGGGCTAACCCAGTTTTTACCCACTGACCCAACCACTCTCTCTCCTTTTTCTCTCTCCTCCTACACCCCGTGTTGTCTCTTCTCCCCGCGTCGCATACTCCTCTCTGCAAGCTCGCGCCACCGCCGCCGTGGCTATCTCCGATGGCCCCGCAGCCTCTTCATCCCGCGCCGAGCACGGCTACCGGAGCCTGGACATCAGCAGTTGCACCAAGATCGACGCGTGCGGGGGTTGCGTTCGGTAGCCACTGCCAGTGCCTGGTGGCGCTCCAGCGCGTGATGCACCCGATCGACATGGCCCACGCCATCGCGCGCACTCGTACTCGTGCCTGCTGCCGTGTTGAGGGCGCGACCTGCGATGCTCGGTGCCTAGGGCTTGCCAAGCGTACGTGGGCCGGTGCGTGACGAGGCGGGCGGGCCCTTGGCATGGACGGAGCAGGGCGGGGCGGGAGCGGCCGGTGCGGTGGGCGAGGCATGCACGGTCAAGGCATGGCCGACACTGCGGGAGAGGCGTGGCGGGTAGACGAGGCGGGAGTAGGCGGCGAGCGCGGGCCAGCTCGTGTCTGATGCAATTCCCGTGCACGACATGGCATGGCGGGCGCTGCGGGAGCTATAGGCCCGAGCTGTCAGTTTGGGATGCGTCCCATGTTGGGTACATTGACTATGTCCTGCATCTTAACGGTGT
The DNA here is from genome assembly GCA_902687465.1 of Secale cereale. NCBI lineage: Eukaryota > Viridiplantae > Streptophyta > Magnoliopsida > Poales > Poaceae > Secale > Secale cereale. The sequence continues at coordinate 689,781,584 of LR738715.1, read as the reverse complement.
TCGTTGTCCCTTTTTCCGCTCCAAACAGACAAAATCCAGATAAAACAGACATTTGTTTGAGGTTGTGCATTGAAGTTGTCCTAATGCAATGCACCATTAATAATCAGAAGAAAGTCTTCGCGATCGGTGATAGGGTGCAGAGGCATGCAGCAGAGGCCCATCAGGGATGGAAGGACCTTTCGCATAGGTGATACGTCTCCCACGTATCTACTTTTCCAAACACTTTTGCCCTTGTTATGGACTCTAACTTGCATAATTTGAATGGAACTAACCCGGATTGACGCTGTTTTCAGCAGAATTGCCATGGTGTTGTTTTTGTGCAGAAATAAAAAGTTCTCGGAATGACCTGAAACTCCACGGAGATTTATTTTGGAAAATATAAAAAATATCTACAAGAAGATACAGACCAGGGGCCCACACCCTGTCCACGAGGGTGGGGGGCGCCCCCCTAGGGCGCGCCCCCTACCTCATGGGCCCCCTGGTGCTCCACCTACGTATCCCCAGATCCTATATATTCACTTTCGGGGAGAAAAAAAATGAGGAGAAAGAATTATCGCGTTTCATGATACGGAGCCGCCGCCAAGCCCTAATCTCTCTCGGGAGGGCTGATCTGGAGTCCATTGGGGGCTCCGGAGAGTCGAGATCATCGCCATCGTCATCATCAACCTTCCTTCATCACCAATTCCATGATGCTCAGCGCCGTGCATGAGTGATTGCATCGCAGGCTTGCTGGACGGTGATGGGTTGGATGGGATGTATCATGTAATCGAGTTAGTTTTGTTAGGGTTTGATCCCTAGTATCCACTATGTTCTGAGATTGATGTTGCTATGACTTTGCTATGCTTAATGCTTGTCACTAGGGCCCGAGTGCCATGATTTCAGATCTGAACCTATTATGTTTTCATGAATATATGTGTGTTCTAGATCCTATCTTGCAAGTCTATAGTCACCTATTATGTGTTATGATCCGGCAACCCCGAAGTGACAATAATCGGGACCACTCCTGGTGATGACCTTAGTTTGAGGAGTTCATGTATTCACTATGTGTTAATGCTTTGGTTCGGTACTCTATTTACAGGAGGCCTTAATATCCCTTAGTTTCCAATAGGACCCCGCTGCCACGGGAGGGTGGGACAAAAGATGTCATGCAAGTTCTTTTCCATAAGCATGTATGACTATATTCGGAATACGTGCCTACATTGCATTGATGAACTGGAGCTAGTTCTGTGTCACCCTAGGTTATAACTTCTACATGATGAATTGCATCCGACATAATTTCCCATCACCGATCCAATGTCTACGAGTTTTTCACATATTGCTTGTTGCTTATTTACTTTTCCGTTGCTACTATTACAAAAACTACAAAAACACTACCGTTACTTTTATCGCTGCTACCGCCACTATCATATTACTTTGCCACTAAACTATCTTGCTGCAGATACTTAGTTTCCAGGTGTGGTTGAATTGACAACTCAACTTCTAATACTTAAGAGTATTCTTTGGCTCCCCTTATGTCGAATCAATAAATTTGGGTTGACTACTTTACCCTCGAAAACTGTTGCGACCCCTTACACTTGTGGGTTATCAAGACTATTTTCTGGCGTCGTTGTCGGGGAGCATAGCTCTATTCTTTAAGTCACTTGGGATTTATATCTGTTGATCACTATGAAGAACTTGAAGGACTCAAAAACCAAGATCTTACCCTCAACTACGAGGGGAGGTAAGGAACTGCCATCTAGCTCTGCACTTGATTCTCCTTTTGTTATGGGTAAATTTGCGACACCTACTCATGCTATTGAATCTGATATGTCGTATGTTCTTGATGATGCCACTTCTGCTATGCATGATGAAACTACTTCTATGCCTGATACTACTGTGCCACTAGGTGAATTTCTAGATGAAAAATTGCTAGAGTTAGGGAGAATGCAAATATTGAAACTGATGATATTTATGGAAGTGATGATGAAGCTTCTCCCAATAGATATGAATTGCCTGTTGTTCCTGAGGGTTATGTTATGGATGAAGAAACTGCTAGAGACTTTCTTGCTTGCAATGATAGATATGATCTTAAGAAATTATTAGCTAAGCTGAAAGAAAAGTCCTTGAATGCTAGAATGAAACATGACCCTACTTTCGCTACTTCACCTATTTGTGTTACTGATAAGGATTATGATTTCTCTATTGATCCTGAGTTAATTACCTTGGTTGAATCCGATCCTTTCCATGGCTATGAATCTGAAACTGTTGTGGCACATCTTACTAAGTTGAATGATATAGCCACCCTGTTTACCAACGATGAAAAGATTCGCTATTACTATATCCTTAAGTTGTTTCCTTTCTCGTTAAAGGGTGATGCTAAGACTTGGTTTAATTCTCTTGATCCTGGTTGTGTGCGTAGTCCCCAGTGTTGGAAATATGCCCTAGAGGCAATAATAAAAGAGTTATTATTATATTTCCTTGTTCATGATAATCGTTTATTATCCATGCTATAACTGTATTGATTGGAAACTCTAATACACGTGTGGATGAATAGACAGACTTTGTGTCCCTAGTGAGCCTCTACAGGACTAGCTCGTTGATCAAAGATGACCGCGGTTTCCAGGTCATAGACATGAGTTGTCATTTGATAACGGGATCACATCATTAGGAGAATGATGTGATGGACGAGACCCAAACGTAAACATAGCTTTTTGATCGTGTCAGTTATCGCTATAGTTTTCTGCATGTCAAGTATAAGTTCCTATGACCATGAGATCATGTAACTCACTGACACCGTAGGAGTGCTTTGTGTGTGCCAAACGTCACAACGTAACTGGGTGACTATAAAGGTACTCTACAGGTATCTCCGAAGGTGTCTGTTGAGTTGACATGGATCGAGACTGGGATTTGTCACTCCGTATGACGGAGAGGTATCTCCGGGCCCACTCGGTAATACGTCATCTCAATGAGCTCAAAGTGACTAAGTAGTTGGTCACGGGATTATGTATTACGGTAGCGAGTAAAGAGACTTGCCGGTAACGAGATTGAACTAGGTATAGAGATACCGACGATCGAATCTCGGGCAAGTAACATACCGACGAGACAAAGGGAACTGTATACGGGATTGCCTGAATCCTTGACATCGTGGTTCATCCGATGAGATCATCGAGAAACATGTAGGAGCCAATATGGGTATCCAGATCCCGCTATTGGTTATTGACCTGAGAGTGTCTCGGTCATGTCTACATGGTTTCCGAACCCGCAGGGTCTACACACTTAACGTTCGGTGACGCTAGGGTTGTTAGTGAGAAGAGTGCATGGTTACCGAAGGTTGTTCGGAGTCCCGGATGAGATCCCGGACATGACGAGGGTCTCCGGAATGGTCCGGAGACGAAGATTGATATATAGGATGAAAGGTTTCGGAGTACCGGAAGTGTTCCGGAGAGCATCGGGAAATCGGCGGAGTACCAGGAAGGTTTTCGGGGGGTCCGGAAGGTGTTCTGGGCCTATTGGGCCACAAAGGGGGACACCACAGCCCTCAGGGGGCTGTGCGCCCCCCCTGGGCCCTATCCCCATGCGGCTAAGGGGGTGGGACCCCCTAGGGCTGGCCGCACCCCTTGGGCTTGGGGGGCAAGGCACCTAGGGGGGAAACCCTAGGGCCTGGGCGCCTCCCCCTGCCCTGGCCGCCGCCCCCTCCCCTTGCCCTGGCCGCCGGCCCCTAGGGGGAAACCCTAGGGCGCCCTAGCCTCTCCACCCCCCCTATATATAGTGGGGCAAAGGGAGGGCAGCCAAGACAGTTTGTGCCTCGGTGCTGCCCTCCCTCTCCCGTCATATCTTCTTCTCCCGCGGTGCTTAGGCGAAGCCCTGCTGGAGTTCTTCTCCACCATCACCACCACGCCGTCGTGCTGCCGGTTCTCCATCAACCTCTCCTCCACCCCTTGCTGGATCAAGAAGGAGGAGACGTCCCCGAGCCGTACGTGTGAAGAACGCGGAGGTACCGTTGCTTCGGTGCTAGGTCTTCGGCGATCTGAATCGCGACGAGTACGACTCCATCATCCGCGTTCATAACGCTTCCGCTTAGCGATCTACAAGGGTACGTAGATCACACTCCCCTCTCGTAGTTGCTTCTACTAGATTGATCTTGGTGAACGGTAGGAAAATTTTTGTTTCCCATGCAACGTTCCCCAACAGTGGCATCATGAGCTAGGATCTTGCGTAGATGTTTTCTCGAGTAGAACACAAAGAAGTTTGTGGCGTTGATGTTTAAATTGCTGCCCTCCTTAGTCTTTCTTGATTCAGCGGTATTATAGGATGAAGCGGCCCGGACCAACTTTACATGTCCACGTACATGAGACCGGTTCCATCGACAGACATGTGACTTTTGTTGCATAAGATGGCTGGCGGGTGTCTGTCTCTCCTATCTTAGTTGAATCGGAATAGAACAAGGCGGTCCTTGTAGAAGGTTAAATAGCAACTTGAATATCACCGTTGTGGTTTTGCGTAGGTAAGAAGCGTTCTTGCTAGATACCCATAGCAGCCACGTAAAACATGCAACAACAAATTAGAGGACGTCTAACTTGTTTTTTGCAGGGTATGTATGTGATATGATATGGCCAATGACATGATGAAATATATTTTGATGTATGAGATGATCATGTTGTAATAGTTAACATCGACTTGCATGTCGATGCATACGGCAACCGGCAGGAGCCATAGGGTTGTCTTTATTTTTTGTATGACCTGCGTGTCAATCATTAAGCGCTTTGTAATGCTTTACTTTATCGCTAAACGATAGCAATAGTAGTAAGAGCATGGTGGGGCGCCGACAACCCCGATGGCAACACGATGATGGAGATCATGATGATGGAGATCATGGTGTGGCGCCGGTGACGATGGAGATCATGCCGGTGCTTTGGAGATGGAGATCAAAAGCACGAGTTGATGGCCATATCATGTCACTTATGATTTGCATGTGATGTTAATCCTTTTATGCATCTTATTTTGCTTAGGACGACGGTAGCATTATAAGGTGATCCTTCACTAAAATTTCAAGATAAAATTGTGTTCCCCCCGAGTGTGCGCCGTTGCGAAGGTTCGTCGTTTCGAAGCACCACGTGATGATCGGGTGTGATAGACTCTACGTTCGCATACAACGGGTGCAAGCCAGTTTTGCACGTGCAGAACACTCGGGTTAGACTTGACGAGCCTAGCATGTACAGACATGGCCTCGGAACACGGAGGACCGAAAGGTCGAGCATGAGTCATATAGTAGATATGATCAACATGTTGATGTTTACCATTGACACCACCTCATCTCACGTGATGATCGGACTTGGGTTGGTGAATTTGGATCATGTCATGCTCGAATGACCGAAGGGATGTCAATTTGAGTGGGAGTTATAATTAATTTGATTAGGTAATAACTCACTTATCATGAACAATAGTCTAAAATGTCTTTGCGAATTTATGTTGTAGATGGCTCGCGCAGGAGTTCCCCTGAATTTTAATGCGTTCCTAGAGAAAGCTAAACTGAAAGATGATGGGAGCAACTTTGTGGACTGGCTCCGCAATCTGAGGATCATCCTCACAGCTGCCCAAAAGGTTTATGTCCTAAATGCACCGCTAGGTCAACCCCCCGCTCCTGGAGCCTCTGCGGACGATATGAACGTCTGGCAGACGCGTTCGGATGACTATTCGATAGTACAATGTGCCATGTTGTACGGCTTGGAAGGAGGACTCCAAAGGCGTTTTGAACGTCATGGTGCATATGAGATGTACACGGAGTTGAAATTCATCTTTGAGAAGAATGCTAAGATCGAGAGGTATGAGACCACCGATAAATTCTTCGCTTGCAAGATGGAGGAGAATTCGTCTGTCAGTGAGCACTTACTGAAGATGTCTGGGTACTATACCCGCATAGCTGATCTGGGACTTGTGTTCCCGGATGAGGCTATCATTGACAGAATTCTCCAGTCACTCCCTCCAAGCTACAAAAGCTTCGTCCAGCAGTACAACATGCAAGGGATGAATAAAACCATCGCCGAGCTGTTTTTGATGCTGAAAGTCGCTGAGGCAGACATCCAGAAGGAGTATCAAGTGTTGATGGTCAATAAGACCACCAGTTTCAAGAAGAATGGCAAGGGCAAGAAGGGTAACTCTAAGAAGGGTGGCAAAGCAGTTGCTAATCCAGTGAAGAAACCCAAGGCTGGGCCCAAGCCAGAGACTGAGTGTTTCTATTGCAAGGGGAATGGCCACTGGAAGCGGAACTGCCCCAAGTATCTGGCGGACAAGAAGGGGGCCAACAACAACAAAGGTATATATGATATACATGTTATTGATGTGTACCTTACCAACTCTCGTTGTAGTGCCTGGGTATTTGATACCGGTTCGGTTGCTCACATTTGCAACTCTAAACAGGAACTGCGGAATAAACGGAGGCTGGCGAAGGACGAAGTGACGATGCGCGTGGGAAATGGTTCCAAGGTTGATGTGATCGCCGTCGGCACGCTCGCTCTTCGATTACCATCGGGATTAGTTATGAACCTGAATAATTGTTATTTAGTGCCTGCGTTAAGCATGAACATTATATCTGGATCTTGTTTATTGCGAGACGTTTACTCATTTAAGTCAGAGAATAATGGTTGTTCTATTTATATGAGTAATATCTTTTATGGTCATGCACCCGAAGTTAGGGGTTTATTCTTATTGAATCTCGATAGTGATGATACACATGTTCATAACATTGATGCCAAAAGATGTAGAGTAGATAATGATAATACCACTTTCTTGTGGCACTGCCGTCTCGGTCATATCGGCGTGAAACGCATGAGGAAGCTCCATGCTGATGGACTTTTGGAGTCTCTTGATTTTGAATCACTTTACACGTGCGAGCCGTGCCTCATGGGCAAGATGACAAGGACCCCGTTTTCAGGGACAATGGAACGGGCAAGTGACTTATTGGAAATCATACATACTGATGTGTGCGGTCCGATGAGTGTAACGGCGCGCGGTGGATATCGTTATTTTCTCACCTTCACTGACGACTTAAGTAGATATGGGTATATTTACTTGATGAAGCATAAGTCTGAAACTTTTGAAAAGTTCAAGCAATTTCAGAGTGAAGTTGAAAATCATCGTAACAAGAAGATCAAGTTCCTACGATCTGATCGAGGGGGAGAATATCTGAGTTATGAGTTTGGTGATCACTTAAGAAAATGTGGAATTGTTTCACAGTTGACACCACCTGGAACACCACAGCGTAATGGTGTGTCCGAACGTCGTAATCGGACCCTATTAGATATGGTACGTTCTATGATGTCTCTTGCCGACTTGCCACTATCGTTTTGGGGATATGCGTTAGAGACAGCTGCATTCACTTTAAATAGGGCTCCATCTAAGTCCGTTGAGACAACACCGTATGAACTGTGGTTTGGTAAGAAACCTAAGTTGTCTTTTCTCAAGGTTTGGGGTTGCGATGCTTATGTCAAAAGGCTTCAGCCAGAAAAGCTCGAACCCAAAGCGGACAAATGTGTCTTCATAGGATACCCAAAAGAAACAGTTGGGTACACCTTCTATCTCAGATCCGAGGGCAAAGTGTTTGTCGCTAAGAACGGGTCCTTCCTCGAGAAAGAGTTTATCTCGAAAGAATTGAGTGGGAGGAAGGTAGAACTTGATGAGGTTATTGAACCTCTGCTTCAACCAGAAAGTAGCGCAGCACAGAAAGATGTTTTTGTGGAGCCTACAGAGGTTGAAGAGGAAGCCAATGATGATGATCAAGAAGCTTCCGATCAAGTTACTACCGAACCTCGTAGGTCGACAAGGGTACGCACTGCACCTAAGTGGTATGGTAACCCTGTCTTGGAGGTCATGTTGTTAGACAACGGTGAACCTACGAGCTATGGAGAAGCGATGGTGGGCCCAGATTCCGACAAATGGTTAGAGGCCATGAAATCCGAGATGGGATCCATGTATGAAAACAAAGTATGGACTTTGGAAGTATTACCTGAAGGGCGGAAGGCCATTCAGAATAAATGGATTTTTAAGAGGAAGACGGACGCTGACGGTAATATCACCGTGTATAAAGCTCGACTTGTGGCAAAGGGTTTTTCACAAGTTCAAGGGATTGACTACGATGAGACTTTCTCACCCGTAGCGATGCTTAAATCCGTCCGAATCATGTTAGCAATAGCTGCATTTTTTGATTATGAAATTTGGCAGATGGATGTCAAAACAGCGTTCCTTAACGGTTTTCTTAAGGAAGAGTTGTATATGATGCAACCAGAAGGTTTTGTCGATCCAGAGAATGCTGACAAAGTATGCAAGCTCCAGCGTTCCATTTATGGGCTGGTGCAAGCATCTCGGAGTTGGAATCTTCGCTTTGATGAGGTGATCAAAGCGTTTGGGTTTATACAAGTTTACAATGAAGCTTGTATTTACAAGAAAGTGAGTGGGAGCTCTATAGCGTTTCTAATATTATATGTGGATGACATATTGCTGATTGGAAACAATATAGAATTTTTGGATAGCGTGAAGGGGTATTTGAACAAGAGTTTTTCGATGAAGGATCTCGGTGAAGCTACTTTCATATTGGGCATCAAGATCTATAGAGATAGATCAAGACGCTTGATAGGACTTTCACAAAGCACATACCTTGATAAAGTTTTGAAGAAGTTCAAAATGGATCAATCCAAGAAGGGGTTCTTGCCGGTATTGCAAGGTACAAAGTTGAGTAAGACTCAGTGCCCAGTGACTGCGGAAGATAGAGAAAAGATGAGTGTCGTCCCCTATGCTTCAGCCATAGGCTCTATCATGTATGCAATGCTGTGCACGAGACCAGATGTCAGCCTTGCCATAAGTATGGCCGGAAGGTTTCAAAGTAATCCTGGTATGGATCACTGGACAGCGGTCAAGAATATCCTGAAGTACCTGAAAAGGACTAAGGATATGTTTCTCGTTTATGGAGGTGATCAAGAGCTCGTCGTAAAGGGTTACGTCGATGCAAGCTTTGACACTGATCCGGATGACTCTAAGTCTCAAACCGGATACGTATATATTCTCAACGGGGGAGCGGTAAGCTGGTGCAGTTCCAAGCAGAGCGTGGTAGCTGATTCTACATGTGAAGCGGAGTATATAGCTGCCTCGGAGGCGGCGAAGGAAGGTGTCTGGATGAAGGAGTTCATGACAGATCTTGGAGTTGTGCCTAGTGCACTGAACCCAATGACTCTGTTCTGTGACAACACTGGTGCCATTGCTCTAGCCAAGGAACCAAGGTTTCACAAGAGGACCAGACACATAAAGCGACGCTTTAATTCCATCCGCGATTCAGTCAAGGAGGAGGACATAAACATTTGCAAAGTACACACGGATTTGAATGTTGCAGATCCGTTGACTAAGCCTCTTCCACGGGCTAAGCACGATCAACACCAAGACTCTATGGGTGTTAGATTCATTACCTTGTAATACTAGATTATTGACTCTAGTGCAAGTGGGAGACTGTTGGAAATATGCCCTAGAGGCAATAATAAAAGAGTTATTATTATATTTCCTTGTTCATGATAATCGTTTATTATCCATGCTATAACTGTATTGATTGGAAACTCTAATACACGTGTGGATGAATAGACAGACTTTGTGTCCCTAGTGAGCCTCTACAGGACTAGCTCGTTGATCAAAGATGACCGCGGTTTCCAGGTCATAGACATGAGTTGTCATTTGATAACGGGATCACATCATTAGGAGAATGATGTGATGGACGAGACCCAAACGTAAACATAGCTTTTTGATCGTGTCAGTTATCGCTATAGTTTTCTGCATGTCAAGTATAAGTTCCTATGACCATGAGATCATGTAACTCACTGACACCGTAGGAGTGCTTTGTGTGTGCCAAACGTCACAACGTAACTGGGTGACTATAAAGGTACTCTACAGGTATCTCCGAAGGTGTCTGTTGAGTTGACATGGATCGAGACTGGGATTTGTCACTCCGTATGACGGAGAGGTATCTCCGGGCCCACTCGGTAATACGTCATCTCAATGAGCTCAAAGTGACTAAGTAGTTGGTCACGGGATTATGTATTACGGTAGCGAGTAAAGAGACTTGCCGGTAACGAGATTGAACTAGGTATAGAGATACCGACGATCGAATCTCGGGCAAGTAACATACCGACGAGACAAAGGGAACTGTATACGGGATTGCCTGAATCCTTGACATCGTGGTTCATCCGATGAGATCATCGAGAAACATGTAGGAGCCAATATGGGTATCCAGATCCCGCTATTGGTTATTGACCTGAGAGTGTCTCGGTCATGTCTACATGGTTTCCGAACCCGCAGGGTCTACACACTTAACGTTCGGTGACGCTAGGGTTGTTAGTGAGAAGAGTGCATGGTTACCGAAGGTTGTTCGGAGTCCCGGATGAGATCCCGGACATGACGAGGGTCTCCGGAATGGTCCGGAGACGAAGATTGATATATAGGATGAAAGGTTTCGGAGTACCGGAAGTGTTCCGGAGAGCATCGGGAAATCGGCGGAGTACCAGGAAGGTTTTCGGGGGGTCCGGAAGGTGTTCTGGGCCTATTGGGCCACAAAGGGGGACACCACAGCCCTCAGGGGGCTGTGCGCCCCCCCTGGGCCCTATCCCCATGCGGCTAAGGGGGTGGGACCCCCTAGGGCTGGCCGCACCCCTTGGGCTTGGGGGGCAAGGCACCTAGGGGGGAAACCCTAGGGCCTGGGCGCCTCCCCCTGCCCTGGCCGCCGCCCCCTCCCCTTGCCCTGGCCGCCGGCCCCTAGGGGGAAACCCTAGGGCGCCCTAGCCTCTCCACCCCCCCTATATATAGTGGGGCAAAGGGAGGGCAGCCAAGACAGTTTGTGCCTCGGTGCTGCCCTCCCTCTCCCGTCATATCTTCTTCTCCCGCGGTGCTTAGGCGAAGCCCTGCTGGAGTTCTTCTCCACCATCACCACCACGCCGTCGTGCTGCCGGTTCTCCATCAACCTCTCCTCCACCCCTTGCTGGATCAAGAAGGAGGAGACGTCCCCGAGCCGTACGTGTGAAGAACGCGGAGGCACCGTTGCTTCGGTGCTAGGTCTTCGGCGATCTGAATCGCGACGAGTACGACTCCATCATCCGCGTTCATAACGCTTCCGCTTAGCGATCTACAAGGGTACGTAGATCACACTCCCCTCTCGTAGTTGCTTCTACTAGATTGATCTTGGTGAACGGTAGGAAAATTTTTGTTTCCCATGCAACGTTCCCCAACACCCAGGATATGATGTATTTCTTCTCTGCTAAATATTTTCCCGCTCATAAGAAACAAGCCGCCTTGCGGGAAATTTATAACTTTGTGCAAATTGAAGAAGAGAGTCTCCCACAAGCTTGGGGGAGGCTTCTCAAATTACTTAATGCTTTGCCTGGTCATCCTCTTGAGATGCATGATATACTTGATGTCTTTTATAATGGACTAACTGATGCTTCCAGAGACCACCTGGATAGTTGTGTTGGTTGTGTTTTCAGGGAAAGAACAGTTGAACAAGCTATATTGAACAATATGCTGGCCAATGAAAATAATTGGACACTTCCTGAACCAGGCCCTAAGCCAACTCCGAAGAAAAGAGGTGTTCTGTTTCTCAGTCCTGAAGATATGCAAGAGGCAAAGAAATCTATGAAAGAAAAAGGTATTAAAGCTGAAGATGTTAAGAATTTACCACCTATTGAAGAAATACATGGTCTTGATAACCCGACACAGGTAGTAAAGGTAAATTCTCTCTATAGATTTGATGAAGGTGATATTCCTCGTTATAAGTCTGCTAGCCAATGCTTAGATGATTTTGACAATTTTATTGTGAAACAAGAAAACTTCAATGCTTATGTTGGTAGACAATTGCAACACAATGCTTATATGATCGAACGCTTGAGTGATTATCTGTCTAGAGCTAAAGGTGAACTGAAACCTATTAGTATACATGCTTCTATGGTCACCACTCAAGTAGAACAAGTACTTAAGGCTCAGAATGATTTGCTCAATGAATTAAATAGTAAGAATAATGACTATGCTGTTAGAGTTGCTACTAGAGGTGGTAAAATGACTCAGGAACCTCTCTATCCTGAAGGCCACCCAAAGAGAATTGAGCAAGATTCTCAGAGAGCTAATTTAGATGCACCTAGTTCTTCCAAGAAGAAGAAAAAGAAAAATTATAGGACTTTGCATGCCTCGAGTGAACCCGTAGCCGACACACCTCAGAATCCCAATGATATATCTGTTTCTGATGCTGAGACACAATCTGGTAATGAACATGAACCTAGTGATGATGTTCATACTGATGCTCAACCTAGCAATGATAATGATGTAGAGATTGAACCTGCTGTTGATCTTGATAACCCACAATCAAAGAATCAACGTTATGATAAGTGAGACTTTATTGCTAGGAAGCATGGTAGGGAAAGAGAACCTAGGTTCAGAAACCCATGCATTTTCCTCCAAAATCATCCAAGAAAAAAGATGATGAGGATTTTGAGCACTTTGCTGAAATGATTAGACCGATCTTTTTGCGTATGCGTTTGACTGATGTGCTCAAAACAAATCCTTATGCTAAGTATATGAAAAATATTATTACCAACAAAAGAAAATACCTGAAGTAGAAATTTCCACCATGCTTGCCAATTACACTTTCAAGGGTGGAATACCTAAGAAACTAGGAGATCCAGGAGTACCTACTATACCTTGCTCCATTAAGAAAAACTATGTTAAAACTGCTTTATGTGATCTTGGAGCCGGTGTTAGTGTTATGCCTCTCTCTTTATATCGTAGACTTGACTTGAGTAAGTTGACACCTACTAAAATATCTTTGCAAATGGCTGATAAATCAACTGCTATACCTGTCGGTATTTGTGAGGATGTGCCTGTTGTAGTTGCAAATGTTACTATTCTAACGGACTTTGTTATACTTGATATTCCCGAGGACGGTAGCATGTCTATTATCCTTGGTAGACCATTTTTGAATATTGAAGGGGCTGTTATTGATTGCAACAAAGGCAATGTCACTTTTCATGTCAATGGTAATGAGCATACGGTACACTTTCCGAGGAAACAACCTCAGGTCCATAGTATCAATTATATTGGAAAAATTTCAACTATCACTATTAGAGGTTTTTAATTTCCTCTTCCTACTATCAAGAAGGCATATGCCATTCTTATTGTTGGGGACATACATATCCCCAATGAGGTAACCTAGTGTTATTAGAAAATTCTCCGGTTTCATGCTATTCGAAAAGAGTTTATTAACAAGACCTGATCCACCTTGTTAATGGATTCCTTTTGATGAGCATGGGATAGGTGAATCTAGGTAGCACAACCTTCTGTACCCTCCTTTTACTTTCTGTTAATTAGGATAAATAAAGCAAAAAATATTATTTTCTGTCTGTTTCCAAACTTATCTATGCAATAAAAAAATACCCCGAAAATAAAAGTTCTCCAAATGCCATGAAAATGAAATATAATTTTTTCTAGAATATTTGAGGAAATATGGCACATAACACACATCGAGGGGAGCCATCACCTGGCCACGAGGGTCCAAGGCGCGCCCCCCTGCCAGGGCGTGCGCCCCTGCCTCGTGGGCCCCACGTGGCCCCCCTCCACTTATTCCTGCACCCATTCCCTTCTTCTTCCTCCCCAAAAAAATCACCAATCAGCTCAAGCACGAGTTCTAGCTCATCTTGCTGCCATTTTCGATCTCCTTGCTCAAAGCACCATTCACCAAACTGTTTGGGGAGATTGTTCCTTGGTATGTGACTCCTCCATTGGTCAAATTAGTTTTTGTTCTAGTGCTTTATTTGTTGCAAATTTTTGTTTCTGTGGTGACCTTGTTCTTGAGCTTGCATGTCAAATTTCCTTGGTCCCAAGTAGTTCTAATGCATGATATAGTCTCTAGGCACTTGTAGGAGTTGTTGCTATCAATCTTGTTAAGTTGGGTTAACTTTTATTTTGAGTTACTGAAAATTTCAGAAATTTTCAGAGGAGGAAAATGATAAAGAGATTATTGAGGGGTTCCTCCAGTAAAAGTTCAGAGGAGAAGAAGAAAGAAGAAAATAAGAAGCCTAAATATAATCTTCCTCGCATGGCGGAAGTACGGCTGTGCGAATGGCCTTGTAATGAGTTCATGAGAGCCGCCGGGATTTACGAAGACTTTTATTGGCATATATCTTGTTTCGTCAGATGCTTTCTACAAGTACCAGAGCCAGGCAAGAGCTTCAGAGCCTGAGCCGGAGCCACCAGTCGATCCTTATCGTCAATCTATTTATGGGTAGGATCTGGATGAGCTTGCCAACTAGTGGCACCCAGAGGACACATCTCAGTACACTAGAGGGAGTAGCTTCGATCTGTGGCCATAGACCAACTTAGGCCAAAAGCCTAAGCTTGGGGGAGTACGTGTTTCTCACTGACTTTACACTCATGTTCACACTTATTCTAGTTGTCGGTGCTCACACTCTTTCATTGTACCATCCATGTTTAGTTTCAGTTTCTTTTTCTTAGTCTTTTTCTCATGTGCTAGAAAAACCTTAACAAAAAAACAAAAAAATATTAGTCGTCGCTTCTAGCTAGTTTACTTTCTTTCCTTGCTTGCAGTAGTAACTAAAATAAAACCCAAAAAGATTTCCCGTTCTTCTTTTGCTTGTTGGGAGCTTTCCCGTGTAAATAGTTTCTTTTCTTTTCTTTGGGGGTTAAGAGTAGAAGACCATGATTGAAATTGCTTCATGGCTCTCATATGCTTTATTGTTGATTTCGTTGGAAATATGCCCTAGAGGAAATACTAAAATGGTTATTATTATACTTCCTTGTTCATGATAATTGTCTATTGTTCATGCTTGAATTGTATTATCCGGAAACATTGATACAAGTGTGAATACATAGACCACAACGTGTCCCTAGTAAGCCTCTAGTTACTAGCTCTTTGATCAACAGATGGTTACGGTTTCCTAACCACGGACATTGCATGTCATTGATAACGGGATCACATCATTAGGAGAGTGATGTGATGGACAAGACCCAATCCTAAGCCTAGCACAAAGATAGTGTAGTTCGTATGCTAAAGCTTTTACAATGTCAAGTATCCTTTCCTTAGACCATGAGGTTGTGCAACTCCCGTATACCGTAGGAATACTTTGGGTGTGCCAAACGTCACAACGTAAATGGGTGGCTATAAAGGTACACTACGGGTCTCTCCGAAAGCATCTGTTGGGTTGGCATGAACCGAGACTGGGATTTGTCATTTCGTATGACGAAGAGGTATCTCTTGGCCCACTCTGTAATACATCATCGTAATGAGCTCAATGTGACTAAGGGGTTGGTCACAGGATGATGTGTTGCGGAACGAGTAAAGAGGCTTGCCATGATGAGATTGAACAAGGTATCGGTATACCAACGATCGAATCTCGGGCAAGTACTATACCGATAGACAAAGGGAATCGTATACGGGATTGATTGAATCCTCGACATCATGGTTCATCTGATGAGATCATCGAGGAGCATGTGGGAGCCAACATGGGTATCCAGATCCCGCTGTTGGTTATGGACCGGAGAGTCGTCTCGGTCATGTCTACGTGTCTCCCGAACCCATAGGGTCTACACACTTAAGGTTCGGTGATGCTAGGGTTGTAGAGATATAAGTACGCAGTAACCCGAAAGTTGTTCGGAGTCCTGGATGAGATCCCGGACGTCACGAGGAGTTCCAGAATGGTCCGGAGGTAAATATTTATATATAGGAAGTCCAGTTTCGGCCACCGGGAAAGTTTCGGGGGTCACCGGTATTGTACCGGGACCACCGGAAGGGTCCCGGGGGTCCAACGGGTGGGGCCACCTATCCCGGAGGGCCCCATGGGCTGAATTGGGAGGTGAACCAGCCCCTGGTGGGCTGGTGCCCCCCTGGGCCTCCCCCTGCGCCTAGGGTTGGAAACCCTAGGGGTGGGGGCGCCCCACTTGGCTTGGGGGGCAAGTTCCCCCCCTTGGCCGCCGCCCCCCTAGAGATTAGATCTCTAGTGCCGGCGCCCCCCTAGGGGCCCTATATATAGTGGGGGGGGGGAGGGAGGGCAGCCGCCCCCGAAGCCCTGGCGCCTCCCTCTCCCTCCCGTGACACTTCTTCTTCCTCCCGCAGCCCTTGGCGAAGCCCTGATGGATCAAGAAGGAGGAGACGTCGCTGCTCAGGACGTGTGTTGAACGCGGAGGTGCCGTCCGTTCGGCGCTAGGATCATCTGTGATTTGGATCACGATGAGTACGACTCCATCATCCCCGTTCTCTTGAACATTTCCGCTCGCGATCTACAAGGGTATGTAGATGCACTCCCCTCTCCCTTGTTGCTAGATGACTCCATAGATTGACCTTGGTGATGCGTAGAATTTTTTTGATTTCTGCTATGTTCCCCAACAGTGGCATCATGAGCTAGGTCTACGCGTAGTATCTTGCACGAGTAGAATACAAAGTAGTTGTGGGCGTAGATTCGTTCAATTCTCTTGCCGCTACTAGTCTTATCTTGATTCGGTGGCATCGTGGGATGAAGCGGCCCGGACCAACCTTACACGTACGCTTACGTGAGACAGGTTCCACCGACTGACATGCACTAGTTGCATAAGGTGGCTAGCGGTGTCTGTCTCTCCCACTTTAGTCGGATCGGATTTGATGAAAAGGGTCCTTATGAAGGGTAAATAGAAATTGGCATATCACGTTGTGGTTTTGGCGTAGGTAAGAAACGTTCTTTCTAGAAACCTAGAGCAGCCACGTAAAAACTTGCAACAACAATTAGAGGACGTCTAACTTGTTCTTGCAGCATGTGCCGTGTGATGTGATATAGCCTAAAGGATGTGATGAATGATATATATGTGATGTATGAGATTGATCATGTTCTTGTAATAGGAATCACGACTTGCATGTCGATGAGTATGACAACCGACAGGAGCCATAGGAGTTGTCTTATTTTATTGTATGACCTGCGTGTCACTGAAAAACGCCATGTAATTACTTTACTTTATTGCTAACCATTAGCCATAGTAGTAGAAGTAATGTTTGGCGAGACAACTTCATGAAGACACAATGATGGAGATCATGGTGTCATGCCGGTGATGATGATGATCATGGAGCCCCGAAGATGAAGATCGAAAGGAGCAAAATGATATTGGCCATATCATGTCACTTTTTGATTACATGTGATGTTTATCATGTTTTTACATCTTATTTGCTTAGAACGATGGTAGTAAATAAGATGATCTCTCACTAAAATTTCAAGAATTGTGTTCCCCCTGACTGTGCACCGTTCCTATGGTTCGTTGTTCCGAAGCACCACGTGATGATCGGGTGTGATAGGCTCTAACGTTCGCATACAACGGGTGTAAGCCAGATTTACACACGCAATACACTTAGGGTTCACTTGACGAGCCTAGCATGTACAGACATGGCCTCGGAACACGGAAAACCGAAAGGTCGAACATGAGTCGTATAGAAGATATGATCAACATAAAGATGTTCACCGTTGATAACTAGTCCGTCTCACGTGATGATCGGACACGGCCTAGTCGATTCGGATCATGTATCACTTAGATGACTAGAGAGATGTCTATCTGAGTGGGAGTTCATTAAATTTGTTTAGATGAACTTAATTGTCACGAACATAGTCTAAAATCTTTATAATATGTCTTGTAGATCCAATGGCCCACACTAATGTTGTCATCAACTTCAACGCGTTCCTAGGGAAAACTAAGTTGAAAGACGATGGTAGGAACTATACGGATTGGGTTCGTAACTTGAGGATCATCCTCATAGCTGCCAAGAAAACATATGTCCTTGAAACACCGCTAGGTGACGCTCCCGCCCAAGCGAACCAAGACGTTATGAACGCCTGGCAGTCGCGTTGTGATGATTACTCCCTGGTTCAGTGCGGCATGCTTTACAGCTTAGAGTCGGGGCTCCAAAAGCGTTTTGAGCACCACAGAGCATATGAGATGTTCCAAGAGCTGAAAATGGTTTTCCAAGCTCATGCCCGAGTCGAGAGATATGACGTCTCCGACGCATTCTACAGTTGTAAGATGGAGGAGAATAGTTCTATTAGCGAGCATATACTCAAATTGTCTGGGTAGCACAATCGCTTGTCTCAGTTGGGAATTAATCTCCTAGATGAAGCAGTCTTTGACAGAATCCTTCAGTTGCTCCCACCTAGCTACAAGAGATTCGTGATGAACTTCAATATGCAAGGGATGGAGAAGTCCATTCCGGAGGTGTATTCAATGCTGAAATCAGCGGAGGTGGAGATCAAGAAAGAACATCAAGTGTTGATGGTGAATAAAACCACTAAGTTCAAGAAAGGCAAGGGTAAGAAGAACTTCACGAAGGACTGCAAAGGAGTTGCCGTGCCCGGTAAGCCAGTTGCCGGGAAGAAGCTAAACAATGGACCCAAGCCTGAGACTGAGTGCTTTTATTGCAAGGGAACGGGTCACTAGAAGCGGAACTGCCCCAAATACTTAGCATATAAGAAGGCTGGCAACGTCAAAGGTATATGTGATATACATGTTATTGATGTGTACCTTACCAGCGTTCGTAGTAGCTCCTGAGTATTTGATACCGGTGCAGTTGCTCACATTTGTAACTCAAAGCAGGAGCTGCGGAATAAGTTGAGACTGGCGAAGGACGAGGTGACGATGCGCGTCGGGAATGGTTCCAAGGTCGATGTGATCGCCGTCGGCACGCTACCTCTGCATCTACCTTCGAGATTAGTTTTAAACCTCAATAATTGTTATTTAGTACTAGCTTTGAGCATGAACATTGTATCTAGATCTCATTTAATGCGAGATGGCTACTCATTTAAATCCGAGAATAATGGTTTTTCTATTTATATGAAAGAAATGTTTTATGGTCATGCCCCGCTGGTCAATGGTTTATTCTTAATGAATCTCGAACGTGATGTTACACATATTCATAGTGTGAATGCCAAAAGATGTAAGGTTGATAATGATAGTCCCACATACTTGTGGCACTGCCGCCTTGGTCATATTGGTGTCAAATGTATGAAGAAGCTCCATGCAGATGGACTTTTTGAGTCTCTTGATTATGAATCATTTGACACGTGCGAGCCATGCCTCTTGGGCAAGATGACCAAGACTCCGTTCTCCGGAACAATGGAGCGAGCAACCAACTTGTTGGAAATCATACATACCGATGTGTGCGGTCCAATGAGTGTTGAAGCTCGCGGTGGCTATCGTTATGTTCTCACCCTCATAGATGACTTAAGTAGATATGGTTATGTCTACTTGATGAAACACAAGTCTGAGACCTTTGAAAAGTTCAAGGAATTTCAGAATGAGGTTGAGAATCAACGTGACAGAAAAATAAAGTTCTTACGATCAAATCGTGGAGAAGAATATTTAAGTCATGAGTTTGGCACGCACTTAAGGAACTGTGGAATTGTTTCACAATTGACACCACCTGGAACACCTCAGCGTAATGGTGTGTCCGAACATCGTAATCATACTCTGTTGGACATGGTGTGATCTATGATGTCTCTTACCGACTTACCGCTATCATTTTGGGGTTATGCTTTAGAGACTGCCGCATTCACTCTAAATAGGGCACCGTCTAAATCCGTTGAGACGACACCGTATGAACTTCGGTTTGGCAAGAAACCTAAGTTATCGTTTTTAAAAGTTTGGGGATGCGATGCTTATGTCAAGAAACTTCAACCTGAAAAGCTCGAACCCAAATCGGAAAAATGCGTCTTCATAGGATACCCTAAGGAAACTATTGGGTACACCTTCTACCTCAGATCCGAAGGCAAGGTCTTCGTTGCCAAGAATGGATCCTTTCTGGAGAAATAGTTTCTCTCGAAAGAAGTGAGTGGGAGGAAAGTGGAACTTGATGAGGTGGTCACCCCTTTCGAACCGGAAAGTAGCGCAGCGTAAGAAGATGTTCCTGTGGTGCCCTCACCGAGCAGGGAGGAAGTTAATGATAATGATCATGAAGCTTCAGATCAAGTTACTACTGAACTTCGTAGGTCCACAAGGACACATTCCACACCAGAGTGGTACGGCAACCCTGTCCTGGAAATCATGTTGTTAGACAACGGTGAACCTTTGAACTATGAAGGAGCGATGACGGGCCCGGATTCCAACAAATGTCTTGAAGCCATGAAATCCGAGATAGGATCCATGTATGATAACAAATTATGGACTTTGGTGGACTTGCCCGATGATCGGCACGCCATAGAAAACTAATGGATCTTTAAGAAGAAGACTAACGCGGATGGTAATGTGATCATCTATAAGGCTCGTCTTGTCGCTAAAGGTTATCGACAAGTTCAAGGGATTGACTACGACGAGACTTTCTCTCCCGTAGCGATGCTGAAGTCCGTCCAAATCATGTTAGCAATTGCCGCATTCTATGATTATGAGATATGGCAATCAAAACGGCATTCCTTAATGGCTTCCTCAAGGAAGAACTGTATGTGATGCAGCCGGAAGGTTTAGTCGATCCTGAGAATGCTAACAAGGTATGCAAGCTCCAGCGCTCAATCTATGGGCTGGTGCAAGCATCTCGGAGTTGGAACATTCGCTTTGATGAGGTGATCAAAGCGTTTGGGTTTATACAGACTTGGGGAGAAGCCTGTATTTACAAGAAAGTGAGTGGGAGCTCTCTAGCATTTCTCATATTATATGTGGATGATATATTGCTGATGGGAAATGATGTAGAATTCTTAGAAAGCATAAAGGCCTACTTGAATAAGAGTTTTTCAATGAAGGACCTTGGAGAAGCTGCTTACATATTAGGCATCAAGATCTATAGAGATAGATCGAGACGCCTCATTGGTCTTTCACAAAGCACATACCTTGACAAGATATTGAAGAAGTTCAATATGGATCAGTCCAAGAAAGGATTCTTGCCTGTATTGCAAGGTATGAGATTGAGCACAGTTCAATGCCCGACCACGGCAGAAGATAGAGAAAAGATGAGTGTCATCCCCTATGCCTCGGACATAGGTTCTATTATGTATGCCATGCTGTGTACCAGACCTGATGTGAACCTTGCCATAAGTTTGGTGGGGAGGTACCAAAGTGATCCCGGTATGGAACACTGGACAACGGTCAAGAACATCCTGAAGTACCTGAAAAGTACTAAGGATATGTTTCTCATTTATGGAGGTGACGAAGAGCTCGTCGTAAATGGTTACGTCGATGCTAGCTTCTACACAGATCTGGATGACTCCAAGTCACAAACCGGATACGTGTATATTTTGAATGGAGGAGCAGTTAGCTGGTGCAGTTGCAAGCAAAGCGTCGTGGCGGCATCTACATGTGAAGCGGAGTACATAGCTGCTTCCGAAGCAGCGCAGGAAGGAGTCTGGATGAAGGAGTTCATCACCGACCTAGGAGTTATTCCTAGTGCGTCGGCCTCGATGACTCTCTTCTGTGACAACACTGGAGCTATTGCCATTGCCAAGGAGCCCAGGTATCAGAAGAAGACCAAGCACATCAAGTGCCGTGTCAACTCCATCGAAAATTATATTCCAGATGGAGAGATATATATTTGTAATGTGCATACGGATCTGAATGTCGCAGATCCGTTGACTAAACCTCTTCCACGAGCAAAACATGATCAACACCAGAACTCTATGGGTGTTCGATTCATCACAATGTAACTAGATTATTGACTCTTGTGCAAGTGGAAGACTATTGGAAATATGCCCTAGAGGCAATAATAAAATGGTTATTATTATATTTCCTTGTTCATGATAATTTGCTATTGTTCATGCTTGAATTGTATTATCCGGAAACAGTGATACATGTGTGAATACATAGACCACAACGTGTCCCTAGTAATCCTCTAGTTACTAGCTCGTTGATCAACAGATGGTTACGGTTTCCAGACCATGGACCTTGGATGTCATTGATAATGGGATCACATCATTAGGAGAATGATGTGATGGACAAGACCCAATCCTAAGCCTAGCACAAGATCGTGTAGTTCGTATCCTAAAGCTTTTCCAATGTCAAGTATCCTTTCCTCAGACCATGAGGTTGTGCAACTCCCGGATACCGTAGGAATACTTTGGGTGTGCCAAACGTCACAACATAACTGGGTGGCTATAAAGGTACACTACGGGTATCTCCGAAAGCATCTGTTGGGTTGGCATGAACCGAGACTAGGATTTGTCACTCCGTATGATGGAGAGGTATCTCTAGGCCCACTCGGTAATATATCATCGTAATGAGCTCAATGTGACTAAGGGGTTGGTCACGGCATGATGTGTTACGGAACGAGTAAAGAGACTTGCCATGATGAGATTGAACAAGGTATCAGTATACCGACGATCGAATCTCGGGGAAGTACTATACCGATAGACAAAGGGAATCATATACATGATTGATTGAATACTCGACATCGTGGTTCATCCGATGAGATCATCGAGGAGCATGTGGGAGCCAACATGGGTATCCAGACCCCGTTGTTGGTTATTGACCGGAGAGTCGTCTCTGTCATGTCTACGTGTCTCCCGAACCCGTAGGGTCTACACACTTAAGGTTCGGTGACGCTAGGGTTGTAGAGATATAAGTATGCGGTAACCCAAATTTGTTTGGAGTCCCGGATGAGATACGTCACGAGGAGTTCCGGAATGGTCCGGAGGTAAAGATTTATATATAGGAAGTCTAGTTTCGGCCACTGGGAAAGTTTCGGGGGTCACCGGTATTGTACCGGGACCACCGGAAGGGTCCCGGGGGTCCATCGGGTGGGGACACCTATCCCGGAGGGCCCCATGGGCTGAAGTGGGAGGAGAACTAGCCCCTGGTGGGCTGGTGCGCTACCCCTGGGCCTCCCCCTGCGCCTAGGGTTGGAAACCCTAGGGGTGGGGGGCGCCCCACCTGGCTTGGGGGGGGGGCAAGTTTCCCCCCTTGGCCGCCGCCCCCTAGAGATTAGATCTCTAGGGCCGGCCCCCCCTAGGGTCCCTATATATAGTGGGGGGGAGGGAGAGCAGCCGCACCCGAAGTTCTGGCACCTCCCTCTCCCTCCCGTGACACTTCTTCCTCCTCCTGCAGCGCTTGGCGAAGCCCTGCTGGAACCCCGCTGCTTCGACCACCACGTCGTCGTGCTGCTGGATCTCCATCAACCTCTCCTCCCCCTTCCTGGATCAAGAAGGAGGAGACGTTGCTGCTCCGTACGTGTGTTGAACGCGGAGGTGCCGTCCGTTCGGCGCTAGGATCATCGGTGATTTGGATCACGACGAGTACGACTCCATCATCCCCGTTCTCTTAAACGCTTCCGCTCACGATCTACAAGGGTATGTAGATGCACTCCCCTCTCCCTTGTTGCTAGATGACTCCATAGATTGACCTTGGTGATGCGTATAATTTTTTTGATTTCTGCTACGTTCCCCAACAGATTTAACCTTGAGCCACATTACCTTGTCTTCTCTCTTGTATTAAATGTCTGCAGATTCCAGCTTAGTCCAATGCACGTGCACTATTATTATTATCCACACCATTCGGTCGTGCGAGTGAAAGGCAATAAGGATGGTATATGATGAACTAATTGAGATGAGAAAAGCTGGTATGAACTCGACCTCTGTTGTTTTTGTAAATATGATAGTTCATCGTTCCTGATTCAGCTTGTTATGAATGAAACATGCTTGCAATGACAATTAAAGATCATAGCTGCTCATGCCATGCTTAATTAGTTGAGAGTTTATAATGGTCTATCTTGCGTGCCAACATGATATTAAAATGGTTATTATGTGGTATGATGGGGTGGTATCCTCCTTTGAGCGATTCAAGTGGTCTGACTTGGCACATGTTCATGCATGTAGTTGAAACAAATCAACATAGCCTCCACGATATTTATGTTCATGGTGATTTATATCCTACTCATGCTTGCATTCATTGTTGATTAGTTTTAATGCATGTTCATGACCGTTGTCGCTCTCTAGCTGGTCGCTTCCCAGTCTCTTTCTAGCCTTCACCTGTACTAAGCGGGAATACTGGTTGTGCACCCACTTCCATAAACCCCAAAGTTATTCCATAAGAGTCCACCATACCTTCCTATATGCGGTATTTACCTGCCATTCCAAGTAAATTTGTATGTGCTAAACTCTAAACCTTCAAATGAAATTCTGTTTTGTATGCTCAAACAGCTCATGTATCAACTAGGGCTGTCTATATCTTCCATGCTAGGTGGGTTATTCTCACGATGAGTGGACCCCTCTCATCATTCACGAGAAAATGGCTCGTAACCGGGATGCCCAGTCCCATGCTCAAAATCATAATAATTAAACAAAACTCCCCCAGGGCTATTGCTGGTTTGGACGGTACCCGTTGTTTCGGGCTAGCCGTGGAGTGTGCTTGTTGGTGGTTGGGGGAGTATAAACTTTACCATTCTGTTTGGGAACTGCCTATAATGTGCATAGCATGGGAGATATCGAGATTCTTGGTTGTTATGTTGACAATAAAGTATACCGCTCAAATGTTATTCATCTCTCTTTAAATATCGAGCTCCGGCACCTCTACAAATCCCTGCTTCCCTCTGTGAAGGGCCTATCTATTTACTTTTATACAGAGTAATCATCCTCTTATCAAAGAGCACCAGTAAGAGGGCACCTGTGTCATTGCATCTATTACTATTAATTTGCATTGAGTATGATCATGACTGGATCTCTTTTACCATGAATTACAATGTCTAGTCAGTCCTTGATCTTTAAAGGTGCTCTGCATTTATGTTTTGCGGTCTCAGAAAGGGCTAGCGAGATACCATCTTGTTATATCATATCATGATTGTTTTGAGAAAGTGTTGTCATCCGTGGTTTATTATTATTGTTCGCTAGTTGATTATACCATTGATATGAGTAGACTTGAGATCTGAAAGTTATTGTGAATGTGGTTAGTTCATAATCTTGTTGAAAACCTGAATGTTGGCTTACATATTTACAACAACAAGAGAAAACAAAGTTTGTCAAAGTTTTCCTTTATCACTTTCAGTTTATCAACTGAATTGCTTGAGGACAAGCAAAGGTGTAAGCTTGGGGGAGTTGATACGTCTCCAACGTATCTACTTTTCCAAACACTTTTGCCCTTGTTATGGACTCTAACTTGCATGATTAGAATGGAACTAACCCGTACTGACGCTGTTTTCAGCAGAATTGCCCTGGTGTTGTTTTTTTTTCAGAAATAAAAAGTTTTCGGAATGACTTGAAACTCCATGGAGATTTATTTTGAAAAATATAAAAAATAGATGCAAGAAGATCCAGACCAAGGGGCCCACACCCTGTCCACGAAAGTGGGGGGCACGCCCCCTGCCTCGTGGGCCCCGTGGTGCTCCACCGACGTATCTCCAGATCCTATATATTCACTTTTGAGGAGAATAAAAATCGAGGAGAAAGAATTATCGTGTTTCACGATGCGGATCCGCCGCCAAGCCCTAATCTCTCTCGGGAGGGCTGATTTGGAGTCCGTTCGGGGCTCCGGAGAGTGGAGATCGTCGCCATCGTCATCATCAACCTTCCTCCATCACCAATTCCATGGTGCTGACCGCCGTGCGTGAGTAATTCCATCGTAGGCTTACTGGACGGTGATGGGTTGGATGGGATCTATCATGCATGTAATCGAGTTAGTTTTGTTAGGTTTTGATCCCTAGTATCCACTATGTTCTGAGATTGATGTTGCGATGACTTTGCTATGCTTAATGCTTGTCACTAGGGCCCAAGTGCCATGATTTCAGATCTGAACCTATTATGTTTTCATGAATATATGTGTTTTCTAGATCCTATATTGCAAGTCTATAGTCACCTACTATGTGTTATGATCTGGCAACCCCGAAGTGACAATAATCGGGACCACTCCCTGTGATGACCTTAGTTTGAGGAGTTCATGTATTTACTATGTGTTAATGCTTTGGTCCGGTACTCTATTCAAATGAGGCCTTAATATCCCTTAGTTTCCAATAGGACCCTGCTGCCATGGGAGTGTAGGACAAAAGATGTCATGCACGTTCTTTTCCATAAGCACGTATGACTATATTCGGAATACATGCCTACATTGCATTGATGAACTGGAGCTAGTTCTGTGTCACCCTAGGTTATAACTTCTACATGATGAATTGCATCCGACATAATTTCCCATCACCGATCCAATGCCTATGAGCTTTTCACATATTGCTTGTTGCTTATTAACTTTTCCGTTGCTACTATTACAAAAACTACAAAAAAAACTACCATTACTTTTATCGCTGCTTCCGCCGCTATCATATTACATTGCTACTAAATTATCTTGCTGCAGATACTAAGTTTCTAGGTGTGGTTGAATTTACAACACAGCTGCTAATACTTAAGAGTATTCTTTGGCCCCCCTTGTGTCGAATCAATAAATTTGGGTTGAATACTTTACCATCGAAAACTGTTGCGATCCCCTACACTTGTGGGTTATCAATAGGCGTAGTAGATTGCTGTAGCATGCAGCCATAGGGATGCATCAGCAGTAGCGGTGTGTTTGCAAGCTTCCTTGCTGCACGGCGCGCTGGGTTTCTGTCGGCATCCTGGGAACCAGGGTACCCAGACTTGCCTGTCTGCGGGCCGCGACGCGCTCCTACTACGGCCTGGTACGGCCCAGCTGATCGACCAGTTTCCCAAGACCCTCGTGAGGAGAACAACGTCAAGACCCCCTCAGGAGCGGCCTCGGCAAGGTGCTCCGGAGGGGCAGAGAATCCAAGGCCAAGTCTTCCTCAGGAGGAGGCAGAGATGTCAGCAGTGACGCACCACGCTAGCGGGTGCCAGCGCCCGCCAGCAGCGCAGTTGCCATTTCGGTGCAAAGGAGGCAGCACAGGCGCAGGTTCCCGAGGAGCGGGACAAAGGTTTCCCCTTTGGTGCAACAAGACCGAAGACCGCAAGAACGACAAGGAGGATGTCACCGTCCAGCCCACCACCGCGTCACCGCCCGATCCTTTTGCAGGTGAAGACCGCTTTTTTCAGGATAGGAACGTCCTTGTGTTCCCTCTCAAAGATGGCCGTTGTGGGATCCGTTCCCGCCTAAACATTTCGTGGGAAGAGGGCCCTGGCCGCCTATATAACTAGCTAGGATCCCCACTGTGGAGGACAAGTTAGACCCAACCCAGCCAAGTGGAGCAGATCCATAAACTCTGCCACTACACAAGGAGCAAGAACACTTGCCTCCTGACCCTCCTGAGCTCGCCTCCTGAGCTCAGGAACCACTGTACTAGTTCATATTCCAGCCCTCCCGAGGGCAATCCACCAAAGCAGGAAGTACGGTTTTACACCACACGGTGGCCTGAACCTGGGTAAACTCTTGCGTGCTTCACTTGTTCTTTGCTTGAATCTCTTCACAAGGCGAGGGCGAGACGCTAGGTAGACGTGAGTGGGAGAGATCTTCGTTCACGCCCCTGTGTTTGAACTTCTTGGGTTTTGCGGAGCCCCGAGTCCGACATTTGGCGCGCTAGGTAGGGGGCGTGTCGAGATCTCGCCTCTCCGACGACCTCGTCCCGCTCTCGTCGTCGACTTCGCTCCACAGCCATGGTGGACACATGCCGAGCTCGTGCCGCCCGCCGCGCCACGAACATCGCTCAGACGGCGCCCGCGGGCAACGGTGGACCGCTCCGCCCCAACTCACCGGTTGCCAACGCCGCCACCGACCCGGCCGTCCACGAGCGGCAGGACTCGTCGCTGCCACCGTCCGTGCGACGGGATGGCCGCACGGCGATGCCTTCACCCTTACCGGCCGCGGCGTCGTCCTCGCTGGTTCGCCGCAGGCCAGTCTACCAGCAGCCTGCACTGCTGATGGCGCGGGAGCTCTTGCGCTACCACCCGGCAGATGACCTCTACGATGAGTGGCTCCACCGCATCACCGAGCTCGTCAACGCCGCTGGAGAAGCACCTGCGCCAACACACTCCTCTCGTCCCCCGTCGCCCCCGGCGGGAAACGAAGGCCACGGAGTCCCGGCTCCGCCTCCACTCTACGACGCCGGCCAGGAGGTCCGGCGCGAGGCTCCTCTACATGAGAAACTCCGCATTGCTCATGTGCGTGACGAGGAGAGCTACCAGGTGATTCCGCATACCCAGTCGGGAGCCCGCGGGCCCCTGGCCCGCAGCGCCAAGACCGTGCGCCACAGGAGGTTTTGGCGCTAGCACCACAAGAAGCAGCACCACAGGCGCAGGGGGCGCCTGCGATCATGAGTGTGGCCGGATGTCGTGCCCTAGCTCCTGAGCTACGACGCTTCGTCTAGCCCGGCAAGTTCAAGCCGGACATGCCTCCGGCTACGACGGCACCACCGACCCCACGGAGTTCCTCCAACTCTACGAGCTTCGCATCGAGGCGTCCAACGACACTGAGAAGGTCATGGCGAACTGGTTCCCCATGGCTCTCAAAGATGGTGCACGCTCCTGGCTCCTGAACCTCCCCGTGGGATCCATCCCCTTCTGGGAAGAGCTTCATGAGTGTTTCGTCGCCAACTTCCAAGGCACCCGCAACCGAGCCCCGGCAGCTGCGGATCTGCGCCGCGTGAGGCAGCAGCCGGGAGAGACCCTGTAGAAGTACATCCAATGCTTCAACACCATGCACCTCCGGATCCCTAGGGTCTCGGACGAGGCCATCATCTTGGCGTTCTCCAACAGCGTCCGCGACGTCAGGATGAGGGAGGAGCTCGCCATCCACGAGGACCTGTGCACAGCCCTCGAGACGATCAAGCTCGCGGCAAAGTGTGCCAGGGCGGAGGAAGGACGCCACTCCCTCCGGGAGCTGCCTGAGGAGGAGGCGGACAACAAGAAGGCCAAGGCCAAAGAAGCAAAGCGCAAGGGACCCGCCGTGCTGGCTGCGGAGCCATAAGTGAAACGTGGCTGCGGCTACGATGACCTCCCTAGAGACAACCGACCGTACCGCGTCTTCCACAACGTCCACAGCCACAACACTAACGACTGCCAGGAGCTCAGGGCGATGCGTGGCGGGCGTGTCGGGCAGCGCCCTGAGCGCGACAACTGCGGCTACGGCCGAGGAGGAGGCCGAGGTGGAGGATGTTGGGACGGCAGGAACTCACGCCAAGGGTGGCGCGATCAGCCTCGTGAAGACCATTGGCAGGAGCAGCCTCGTGACGTCCCCTAGCACGACCAGCCTCGTGAGGGTCGCCCTCAGGGCAATGGAGGCCTGCCTCCGCTGCCGCCACCGCCAAGAAGGAATGACGACGATCGCCAGGGAGACGGAGCAGGGGGCTTCCAGGAGCCGCGTGCGGTTGCATGCATCTTGGGAGTCGCCGTGAGGTGAACGCGGCGCTTCCTAGGCCTGACGCCGCACGCAACCTCAGGTGGACCAAGCAAGTCATTGCCTTAGACCCCAAGGACCAGCTCAAGTGCACCGCGGCCCAAGGCGCTCTCCCGATGCTCTGCACCCCGACCATCAGCAACGTCCTCGTGACCAAGACCCTCATCGACGGCGAGGTAGGACTCAAAGTCCTCTCCGTCTAGACCTTCGAGACACTCTAGGTCCCCTACGATCAGCTCCACCCGACCAAGCCATTCTACGGAGTCACGGATGGATCCACACTCCCAATGGGGACAGTCCACCTTCCCGTCACCTTTGGTGACCGCGACAACTACCACACCGAGCTCATCGACTTTGACGTCGCTAACATCCACCTCCCGTACAACGCCGTCCTTGGGTATCCAGCTCTCGCCAAGTTCATGGCGGCTCCCCATCACGGCTACAACGTCCTGAAGATGCCTGGGAGCGGCGGAGTCATCACGATCGCATCCGAAATGAAGGAAGCGAATCGTTCCGTGGAGCACGCCTACCAGATAGCGGCGATCGAAAGCTCCGATGAGCATGGAGTCGTCCTCGCCCTGCAGACCGCCCCCAAGAAGAAGAAGAACCTGCCCGTCAACGGACCACAGGACGGGGCTCGTGATGGTCCCGCCTTAGGACCCGCGCCCGCTGACGAGGCACCCTCCACCCTCGCATAGGGGGGCACGCCCGACGCCCCTCTCGTGACGGCCTCGGAGGCTCTCCTCTGGAGTGTCTCCGGACTGACCAGCGTCTCGAGGGAGGTGTTCGGGCACCACCTGCAAGCGTGTCTTGACGCGCGTTTTTGTGAGCCCAGCGCAAACCGCTCAGTGGTGGGGGCTCGGGACTTCATCGACCAAGTTACCGAGGAACTTCAGTACGCAAGGCTCATCCACGGTGGGCGTAACCGCACAACCCCAAGCTCACCTGCCAGCGGCCCGAGTGACCGCTTCCGCGTCTGTGTTGACATCGCGGGTCTCAACCGAGCCGCCTCTTAGGAGCCCTTCTGGCCGACGACGGTCGACCGGAGGAGGGCCCTCCCCTGCAGCTACGTCCGCACTTTCTTCGGCTTCTGCAACGCAGCTGCCACGTTCTAGCATCTTGTGCAACAGGCCTTGGGGGCTCGGGAGGCTCAGTGGCAGGCGGTCCGGAGGAGCAAGAACCGGACCCGCGCGACCACTGAGAGCCTTCGGAGCCCCTGCGCCTCAGGAGCCCGACGATCCTCGGGAGCAGCCCGCATGGCTCGCATCTTCAGCTATCCCAACTCTTCTTCGACAAGTATCAGGTGATGCTTCAGGTATCCAATCAAGGGCGCCCCTCGGTCCGCATCATCCTCGGACTGCTAGGGGCTGTTCCCCCGTAGTTCTCTCCCTTTTTGCGCATGATCAAGGCTAGTTGTTTCTTTCCATTCGCATTATCTGCATGCTTGGCGCCCTCACCACCACTAAGGTCATGAGCCCTTGTGACCCCACTCGCGACCGCCCCATGATTAAGGACTGGCACGGCGTCTGTGCTCAAGTCCGTCCCTGCAGCATCGCTAAACCCAAGGGCTGAGCTCTGTATCGCGAGCCATTCCCATGACGTCACCTCCCGTGGTCCTTGGTGCCTTGTTCGCGCATGGGCTAATCATGGATGGGTAAGTAGGGGCCCGTGGCAGGTGCGTCGCTCACGCGGGAACCGCGCGCCAGCCATTTTTCTTTTGGATCGTTGCATGAGAAGACTAGGCACGACGTCTGTGCTCGGTTCATCCCTGCAGCGTCGACAAATCCAGCGGCTGAGCTCTGTCTCGCGAGCCATTCTCGTGACGTTACCTCCTGGGGTCGCTGGTGCTGCGGCCTTCTCATGCGATACTGTCGGGGCCGGATTTCGGGAATACAATATTCCAGAAATTAACCCCTAGTGTCATCACCAGCCCAGGGTTATTGTTACTGGTGGACACATCCTTGCCACAGATTACCAAGCATTTACAAGAATTTGATACAAGACCATATAGGTCTACTGATACAACAATGACTCCGGTGGTGGATGAAGGTAATGGCTTGTGGATCTCCACATCGATGGGGCTCCATTCCAACAGGAACAGCTGACCCGGATAACTCCTATCCTGCGTGGCTGCACTCCTAGGCTTCGCACGGACGTCGCTGTGTTATTCCCGAGGAACTCCTAACCTGGCCAAGTTAATAGCCAGGGACAAGCCTGTGAGTACGTTTGAATGTACTCGCAAACATCTTGGACAAAAGTTATAACAGATGCATCAAACAAATATATGGTCATGATGAATTAAAATATATGCATATGCTCATGATGGACTTATATTAAATGTATGCTGACAGGAATTAAAACATGGCATGGTGAATAATGGTTAGTGCAAGAAAATAAATATTGGTATCAATAAAATATAAAAGAAATGCCGGTCGGATGTCAAGTGACACCACGATCGGTCTTAAGAAGAAATGCCAGTCGGGTGTCTAAAAGAGAAATCGGACGATACCATCCGAGAACTCAGGCGACGCCACGAAAGGACTTGAAAAGAAATGCCAGTCGGGTATCCACAAGAGTAGTGGCGTGATAAACCGCCTGACACTCGAGGGACGCCACAAAAGGACTTGAAAATAAAGGTGAGTGTCCGGGGTAGTCTAGCCAGCCCCTGAGACACTCTGGAAAGTAAAAATAAGAGAAACGGGTTAGTCCACAATAATAATCGTATCATCCATAGTATTCATAACAACACCAGTAGCAGTAAACAATTAACCTGCAAAATACACCATGCTCAAATTTTAAGTTATTTCCTCCGGAGACCGACTCTAAGACCGACACTTGACCAACCCAGACTGTAGTCCTTAACCGCGGACACGGCTATTCGAATAGATACGACTCTGCAGAGGGTGTACTCTTTACCCACAAGTATAGGATTTCTTTAGTCAGTATAGTGATACTGACTAATTCCCAGTACGGTCTTTGGGATGAAAACACACCTAACCAGCACACACCAGCTTAACTTTTCTGCTGCCAGGAGTCACCCAAAACAACAGTTAAGTAAAACTCTAAGTCGGAGAGGCTACAACCTCCATGAGCATGGGATCACTATTCATACGCGCGGATTACAAGGGTACACTCCCTCTCGGCATCACAACAGCCGGAAACACCCATGCCCCCTGACCTGATGACAGGATTTAGTCCACCGTCGTGGAAAACCCTCATCGTGGCCCTCTGTACGGTGTGTGCACGGAAAGGGGTTAACAACTTACTAAACCATACCCTACCCGTGGCAGGGACAAGTGGTAGTACGAAACAAGTATGGGGGTTACCGAAACAAGACTCGATCTACGGTCGACTCAGGAGGCTTATGTTTCCTGCATGGGTTAGCACAACAAAGTATTCCTTCAACAGTATCACCAGGACAGGGCCACAACCCTTGCCTGCTTCCACATATATCACATGACACCACCGTGTCAAAAATGGCCCGTGCCCACCGGCACGTCCAAGCAGGAGCACACTCCTGGACTTTCACAATTTATGCATAGCAGAACTAGAGTAGAATGTATGCAAAAGAAAATATGCTTATGACCATGCATGCTCTACTAGCAATATGCAAAATTTAATTTTTAATATAAAAATAGTCATGCTTAAATTTTCTAGCAATTAGTTTGCCATGCAATCATCATATCAAGTGTTCAGGATGCTTGCCTTGAGCATGCAGAAGTATTGGGTGCATAACAAAAGTTTTGAAAATATTATCTTCCCTCCAATTCCTATTTCAAAAATACTTGAATTACCACATATAGCAAAAATAGTGATAAAAAGTTGATTGGAAAATTAATGAAATAACTCTTAAAATAAACTAGATCAAATTTTAGGAATATCAAAAAAAGAATTAAATTATTTGGAGTTCATGTGATTTACTATGGAATTTACAAGCTGAACAACAATGAGTAAATGGATTATTTGTTTTAGCCAGTGGATATAAGGACTAGGAAAATGTTCACCTAATCCAGATAAATAAGGCATGATTTTAAGAGTCTGTAGAAATTGGAATCATCAGAATTGGAGTTGATTTGGTGGCTATGGAAATATTTGAAAAAGTGCTGGAAAGAATAAAAGAGACGGACAGAAACGCGCTCTGTGCGCTACTTAGCCAGGCAAAGCTACTGGGCCGAGCCCAGTCGCCCAGCCGCACGGGAGGCCGCGCGGCGTGTCTCCCAGTCACTGACGGTGGGTCCCGTGGGCCCACCAGTCAGGTTTGACTGGTCCTCCCCTGCCCTTCTCCTCGGCGACAGAACAGGGGCGGGCTCCGGCGATTGCCGGCAGCGAACGGCAACGCCATTCAGTGAGATGAGACCACCGTCGTGCTCAGCAGACCGTGGCGGTTCCTCCGGTGTGCGGCATCGCCGGTGGAGGGCGCGGGGTCGCCGGCGGTGAGCACTGCAGCGGACGGCGGCCTCGGGTGAAAAGGGGATCCCACCCATGATCGATCTCGAGCAGAATCAAGAGGTGGGTTGGATTCGTGGGATCCCTAGAAAGCCACTGGAGAAGAAATTGGAGAGGGAGTGGCTCTAGTGGTGTCGGAACCGACCGAACAGCGGCGGCGGTCACCTTGGTCTGAGGTGATGAAGAAGACCTCTCCGAGGTCGTCCGACCCCTCTGGGTGGCGATTGGGGATGGGTGGAGGAGTTGTGAGTTCATAACGGGGCTCGGGGTGCCCTTTTATAGGCGCGTGAAAGATGACGGAGGCGGAGTGGGTCACGGCGGAGTAATTCCGGTCGGTGAGGTAGGTTTGGACGGTGGTCACGGGAGGTGCGGAGTTGATGAGGTCGGTGGAGCTCTCTGGAATCGCCAGCGCGGATGAGTTCGAGCTCTGTGGCCTTATCCACGACGAGGCTTACGTACGGGTGCGGCCGTCGGCGAGACGCTCCAGTGACTGCCAGGCGGGCTCCAGGGGGCGTGGGCGGTGTGGACGGCGCGCGAAACGGCGGAGAGGAGCGACGCGTGGAGAAGGGTAGGTGGGGAAGCGGTGGAGATGAGTGAAGGTGGCCGGTGCCGTGTCGATCATCTCTGCCGCCGCGGATGAGGATGGTGGCGGGTGGTTGAGGCCGGTAGAGGTTTGGTATGTTCAGTAACATCCGCGGATAAGCTCGGGCGAGCTGGTAGGCTAGGAGGGCGCCGGGTGGCTTGGTGGTGCCGTCCACGGCAGATTCCGGCGGCGGCCATTGATGGCAAGCGCGGGCGGTGGCGGGGGCCAGCGAGACCGGTAGGGGGTCGGTGAGATAGGTGCGGGTGGTGGCCGTCCATATTAATGCCAGGGGGGAGGCCGGTTGACTCAGGGTGAGCCGCGTGTCTCGGCGGTGGCGTGGCGAAGAAGGATTCGTCGGGTGGCGAGGAACGGTGGCGGTGGACGGCGGTGGCCGGCGCAAGGAGACGAGCGAGGGTGTCGGCAAGGTTCCAGGGGATCGTTCTCATCCAGAGGAAAGCTCGGGCGAGACGGGGTGGCAGCAGAGCGGCAGCAGTAGCTCGCGGCACTGACGCGGCCATACACGCGCTCTG
This sequence comes from Secale cereale, assembly GCA_902687465.1. Lineage (NCBI taxonomy): Eukaryota > Viridiplantae > Streptophyta > Magnoliopsida > Poales > Poaceae > Secale > Secale cereale. Next base: position 689,746,772 of record LR738715.1, on the reverse strand, counting down.
GCCGCGCTCTCTGCACGCACCCAGCGTGCTCGACAAAATGCTAGGGTGGCTACAGTGATCAAATGGAGTTGGGTCTTGGCAGGGTGGCTTATTTGCCTTTGATAGACATGGTGGGCATTACGTTTAAGCTAGATGAGCAAAGTCACGATGTAGTTTAGAAAAGTTGCCAAATCTTGTCATGCCCATAAGGTGCTTGATGAAATGCTAGGGCTATCTAGAGGGCTTTTCTGGTTGTGATATTTGGCAGGATGGTGTCTCCTCAGATGATATAGGTTATGGGGGTGTTGGTTTGACAAGAGGAAATACTTGCTAGTGCAAGTTTTGAAGGATTTCAGTTCTGGACAGAAACTTGGGGACTGTATTTGGTGCACTAAAAAGAGGAATTTGGAGCTGATCTTCTGGAGTTAAGGGTTTGGTAGGAGGAACTAGAAGATGGCCAAGTATCAGAATCTTTGGAGCAAGAAGTAATATGGTTGTAGTAGAAACCTAGAAATTGGACAGAATTAGAAATGAGGATGGTTCACTCAAAATTTACAAAGGATAAAGATGGATTTTTGTAGAAAGGTGATCCATAGGCATCACATGACTCCTCATAATTTTGGTGGAAATTTTAGAGAATTATTTAAAAATAGTTGTAGTGCAAACAGAAGCATATGACGAAAAGAAAAAGCTATTAAAAGAATTTCTATGGCAAAAATTTTATTATGAAAATAATTTCTACTGTTATTAAACAAGTAATGAAATGTTTTAAGATGAATATCAGAGCCCACAAAATTACTGAAAAAATTTTCTATATGGAGGGAAGTAAATAGAAACAAAAGGTTAAAACACTAAAGAATTTTTTTTTTTTTTGTGAAACAAAATTTTTGTTTCTAGCCAAATTTTATTTAATGAAAAAGTAATTAAATTTTTGGGGTGTTACAAACTCTAACCCCCTTAGAAAAATCTCGTCCTCGAGATTTGTTAGGGTAGCTATAAAAAAATTTAGCCCACCCCTTCCGAGGAGATTCTGCTGAGCAGAAACAAACAATTCTAAAACCTAGCTCGGCACTGTTGACGTAAGGCTACTGATAACTGGTGCAACCACAGTGTGCTGTTACGACAAATTTGGGAAAAAGTATAATTTCTAATTCCAAATTTGCTCGTCGTACTCCAGCGCGCAGTGCTCTCTTTGGCTGACAGGTGGGTCCAGGACCCACTGTCAGTCTCTTCGCCTTCTTCTTCCTCCGGCTCTTCTTCTTTTCTCTCTCCCGTGCGTGCTCACCGCACTATCTGCTGCTATGGCGTCTAGCGCGTAGGGTATCTAGGGTCGTACCGTGGTAGTGTGCGGCGTGCTGTCACTGGCAGCGTGCACTCACCTCGCGGGCCAGTGCCCTGTCGGCACTGCTCGAGGATTCGTCTCCGAACACCGGCGATTGAGCGACGAGCGGCGCTGGTGGACTACGCTCACCATGCACCGGGCTCGAGCTATAAAACGGCCACGGTTTTCTTCTTCCTCCTGCCTCGCATTTTACCTCACCTCTCTCCCTTCTTCTCCTTCTCCTTCTGGCTGAAAGAGCTCGAGACGAGGCATCAATGGAGGACGTGGGATCGGAGCTGATCACGATCCTTCTGGTCGGCATGCTGGCAGCACTGATCGGCTCCTCGCTTCTACTGTGTGTGATGATCTTCGACGATCGCCGTGATGCTGCTGCTCGGGTGGTGGCTCTCCGAGGCGGTGGTGATCATCGGGACTAGGTAGCAGTGTCTGGTGCGAGAGAGAGTGTATGTGTGCTCGGCAGTGGGTTCTATAAAAACCCACGAGTTTTTTCTTCGGAAAAACTCTGGTGTGATGGGAGTGATCGAGTCGGTGTATTGGGTGCTGTCTGTGTGTGTGTGTGTGAGTTGCACTTAGTGCAGCTAGCAGAGCAGGTGTGGTCTTGTGCGGGATGCCGTGATGGCACGCGACTTGAATCTATGTTGGAAAAAGTCTTGTGAAGAAGGTCCTTAAGAAATTTTTCCTCTAAGTGTGGGTAAATCATACTGATACATAAAATACCAGATAGGTAGATTCTGGTGAAAACAAGAAGTGTGATAGTAATGGACACGGTGCTCAGAGGGTGATAGCGGCTGGGTTGGAGCAAAGCTTCCTTTAAAAGTAGCAGAGTCCTCCGTCACATGCTTGTGGATGGGATGACTCAGATATCGGCCACAGGCACACGCCTTATGGGTCGACGGCTAGGTTTGGCACCAACTATCAAAAGTTGTCGGCTGGCCAGTGTGTAGGCTTATCGGATGAGATAGGCTCGTCTGTAGACAGGAAAAGTTAGGGATGGTGTGGAAACCTAGGGATGGTGACCAGGCTAAGATAGGATTAGCCAATGGTCAGCCTGGCTCTGATACCAAGGCTGTCGGGGCCGGATTTCGGGAATACAATATTCCAGAAATTAACCCCTAGTGTCATCACCAGCCCAGGGTTACTGTTACTGGTGGACACATCCTTGCCACAGATTACCAAGCATTTACAAGAATTTGATACAAGACCATATAGGTATACTGATACAACAATGACTCCGGTGGTGGATGAAGGTAATGGCTTGTGGATCTCCACATCGATGGGGCTCCATTCCAACAGGAACAGCTGACCCGGATAACTCCTATCATGCGTGGCTGCACTCGTAGGCTTCGCACGGACGTCGCTGTGTTATTCCCGAGGAACTCCTAACCTGGCCAAGTTAATAGCCAGGGACAAGCATGTGAGTACGTTTGAATGTACTCGCAAACATCTTGGACAAAAGTTATAACAGATGCATCAAACAAATATATGGTCATGATGAATTAAAATATATGCATATGCTCATGATGGACTTATATTAAATGTATGCTGACAGGAATTAAAACATGGCATGGTGAATAATGGTTAGTGCAAGAAAATAAATATTGGTATCAATAAAATATAAACGAAATGCCGGTCGGATGTCAAGTGACACCACGATCGGTCTTAAGAAGAAATGCCAGTCGGGTGTCTAAAAGAGAAATCGGACGATACCATCCGAGAACTCAGGCGACGCCACGAAAGGACTTGAAAAGAAATGCCAGTCGGGTATCCACAAGAGTAGTGGCGTGATAAACCGCCTGACACTCGAGGGACGCCACAAAAGGACTTGAAAATAAAGGTGAGTGTCCGGGGTAGTCTAGCCAGCCCCTGAGACACTCTGGAAAGTAAAAATAAGAGAAACGGGTTAGTCCACAATAATAATCGTATCATCCATAGTATTCATAACAACACCAGTAGCAGTAAACAATTAACCTGCAAAATACACCATGCTCAAATTTTAAGTTATTTCCTCCGGAGACCGACTCTAAGACCGACACTTGACCAACCCAGACTGTAGTCCTTAACCGCGGACACGGCTATTCGAATAGATACGACTCTGCAGAGGGTGTACTCTTTACCCACAAGTATAGGATTTCTTTAGTCAGTATAGTGATACTGACTAATTCCCAGTACGGTCTTTGGGATGAAAACACACCTAACCAGCACACACCAGCTTAACTTTTCTGCTGCCAGGAGTCACCCAAAACAACAGTTAAGTAAAACTCTAAGTCGGAGAGGCTACAACCTCCATGAGCATGGGATCACTATTCATACACGCGGATTACAAGGGTACACTCCCTCTCGGCATCACAACAGCCGGAAACACCCATGCCCCCTGACCTGATGACAGGATTTAGTCCACCGTCGTGGAAAACCCTCATCGTGGCCCTCTGTACGGTGTGTGCACGGAAAGGGGTTAACAACTTACTAAACCATACCCTACGCGTGGCAGGGACAAGTGGTAGTACGAAACAAGTATGGGGGTTACCGGAACAAGACTCGATCTACGGTCGACTCAGGAGGCTTATGTTTCCTGCATGGGTTAGCACAACAAAGTATTCCTTCAACAGTATCACCAGGACAGGGCCACAACCCTTGCCTGCTTCCACATATATCACATGACACCACCGTGTCAAAAATGGCCCGTGCCCACCGGCACGTCCAAGCAGGAGCACACTCCTGGACTTTCACAATTTATGCATAACAGAACTAGAGTAGAATGTATGCAAAAGAAAATATGCTTATGACCATGCATGCTCTACTAGCAATATGCAAAATTTAATTTTTAATATAAAAATAGTCATGCTTAAATTTTCTAGCAATTAGTTTGCCATGCAATCATCATATCAAGTGTTCAGGATGCTTGCCTTGAGCATGCAGAAGTATTGGGTGCATAACAAAAGTTTTGAAAATATTATCTTCCCTCCAATTCCTATTTCAAAAATATTTGAATTACCACATATAGCAAAAATAGTGATAAAAAGTTGATTGGAAAATTAATGAAATAACTCTTAAAATAAACTAGATCAAATTTTAGGAATATCAAAAAAAGAATTAAATTATTTGGAGTTCATGTGATTTACTATGGAATTTACAAGCTGAACAACAATGAGTAAATGGATTATTTGTTTTAGCCAGTGGATATAAGGACTAGGAAAATGTTCACCTAATCCAGATAAATAAGGCATGATTTTAAGAGTCTGTAGAAATTGGAATCATCAGAATTGGAGTTGATTTGGTGGCTATGGAAATATTTGAAAAAGTGCTGGAAAGAATAAAAGAGACGGACAGAAACGCGCTCTGTGCGCTACTTAGCCAGGCAAAGCTACTCGGCCGAGCCCAGTCGCCCAGCCGCACGGGAGGCCGCGCGGCGTGTCTCCCAGTCACTGACGGTGGGTCCCGTGGGCCCACCAGTCAGGTTTGACTGGTCCTCCCCTGCCCTTCTCCTCGGCGACAGAACAGGGGCGGGCTCCGGCGATTGCCGGCAGCGAACGACAACGCCATTCAGTGAGATGAGACCACCGTCGTGCTCAGCAGACCGTGGCGGTTCCTCCGGTGTGCGGCATCGCCGGTGGAGGGCGCGGGGTCGCCGGCGGTGAGCACTGCAGCGGACGGCGGCCTCGGGTGAAAAGGGGATCCCACCCATGATCGATCTCGAGCAGAATCAAGAGGTGGGTTGGATTCGTGGGATCCCTAGAAAGCCACTGGAGAAGAAATTGGAGAGGGAGTGGCTCTAGTGGTGTCGGAACCGACCGAACAGCGGCGGCGGTCACCTTGGTCTGAGGTGATGAAGAAGACCTCTCCGAGGTCGTCCGACCCCTCTGGGTGGCGATTGGGGATGGGTGGAGGAGTTGTGAGTTCATAACGGGGCTCGGGGTGCCCTTTTATAGGCGCGGGAAAGATGACGGAGGCGGAGTGGGTCACGGCGGAGTAATTCCGGCCGGTGAGGTAGGTTTGGACGATGGTCACGGGAGGTGCGGAGTTGATGAGGTCGGTGGAGCTCTCTGGAATTGCCAGCGCGGATGAGTTCGAGCTCTGTGGCCTTATCCACGACGAGGCTTACGTACGGGTGCGGCGGACGGCGAGACGCTCCAGTGACTGCCAGGCGGGCTCCAGGGGGCGTGGGCGGTGTGGACGGCGCGTGAAACGGCGGAGAGGAGCGACGCGTGGAGAAGGGTAGGTGGGGAAGCGGTGGAGAGGAGTGAAGGTGGCCGGTGCCGTGTCGATCATCTCTGCCGCCGCGGATGAGGATGGTGGCGGGTGGTTGAGGCCGGTAGAGGTTTGGTATGTTCAGTAACATCCGCGGATAAGCTCGGGCGAGCTGGTAGGCTAGGAGGGCGCCGGGTGGCTTGGTGGTGCCGTCCACGGCAGATTCCGGCGGCGGCCATTGATGGCAAGCGCGGGCGGTGGCGGGGGCCAGCGAGACCGGTAGGGGGTCGGTGAGATAGGTGCGGGTGGTGGCCGTCCATATTAATGCCAGGGGGAGGCCGGTTGACTCAGGGTGAGCCGCGTGTCTCGGCGGTGGCGTGGCGAAGAAGGATTCGTCGGGTGGCGAGGAACGGTGGCGGTGGACGGCGGTGGCCGGCGCAAGGAGACGAGCGAGGGTGTCGGCAAGGTTCCAGGGGATCGTTCTCATCCAGAGGAAAGCTCGGGCGAGACGGGGTGGCAGCAGAGCGGCGGCAGTAGCTCGCGGCACTGACGCGGCCATACACGCGCTCTGGCCGCGCTCTCTGCACGCACCCAGCGTGCTCGACAAAATGCTAGGGTGGCTACAGTGATCAAATGGAGTTGGGTCTTGGCAGGGTGGCTTATTTGCCTTTGATAGATATGGTGGGCATTACGTTTAAGCTAGATGAGCGAAGTCACGATGTAGTTTAGAAAAGTTGCCAAATCTTGTCATGCCCATAAGGTGCTTGATGAAATGCTAGGGCTATCTAGAGGGCTTTTCTGGTTGTGATATTTGGCAGGATGGTGTCTCCTCAGATGATATAGGTTATGGGGGTGTTGGTTTGACAAGAGGAAATACTTGCTAGTGCAAGTTTTGAAGGATTTCAGTTCTGGACAGAAACTTGGGGACTGTATTTGGTGCACTAAAAAGAGGAATTTGGAGCTGATCTTCTGGAGTTAAGGGTTTGGTAGGAGGAACTAGAAGATGGCCAAGTATCAGAATCTTTGGAGCAAGAAGTAATATGGTTGTAGTAGAAACCTAGAAATTGGACAGAATTAGAAATGAGGATGGTTCACTCAAAATTTACAAAGGACAAAGATGGATTTTTGTAGAAAGGTGATCCATAGGCATCACATGACTCCTCATAATTTTGGTGGAAATTTTAGAGAATTATTTAAAAATAGTTGTAGTGCAAACAGAAGCATATGACGAAAAGAAAAAGCTATTAAAAGAATTTCTATGGCAAAAATTTTATTATGAAAATAATTTCTACTGTTATTAAACAAGTAATGAAATGTTTTAAGATGAATATCAGAGCCCACAAAATTACTGAAAAAATTTTCTATATGGAGGGAAGTAAACAGAAACAAAAGGTTAAAACACTAAAGAATTTTTTTTTTTGTGAAACAAAATTTTTGTTTCTAGCCAAATTTTATTTAATGAAAAAGTAATTAAATTTTTGGGGTGTTACAGATACCCTCTAGAGATGCACTCGGCGCAGGTCGACACAACACCTCTCTATTCACATTTTGCAGAAGAAGACTCGGGCGCAACCCGCCTCACGGTAGGGTCTCGTGAGTGATGCGTCAGCTCACGAGAACTTCCTCAGAGTCGTTCAGCTCGTCCTGGGGAGGGCCCATATACACCTTGGCTGTACTACCGTGCAAGCTACGTGTCAGGACGGGGCTGTACACGCCCCGGAGTCTCTCCTGGTGGGAGGCTCCCTCCCACGGTCCAGTGGAAGTACCATGCTCCACGCTGGCAGATCTAACCGAGGAGCGGTTATGCCCACGAACCAATGGAAGCACCAAGCTCCGCGCTGGCCGCTACGACCGAGGCACGGTTATGCCCACACTCCGCACAAGTGTGGTAGCTCTATGCTCCGCGATAGTTATAAACAACTGAGGGCGGCCGCCAGTGGTCGAACCAACCTTAGGGAACTTTTCAGCTCACGATGCTCACAAATTCTCCTTGGATGGGTGTCGCGAGGGGGGCTAGGCACGGGGGCTATGCTCAGGTCTCGCCTGGCAGACGCCACCCTACCAGGTGCCCACACACCTGGCCTTCTCGCGCCCCCATCCCAGGCGAAGGCTCGTGAGCAAGGTGTGGTGCTCGTTCTCCTTCATGAGAGTCATTCGTACGTCAAAGGGGACCCCTGGGCATCGCGACCCAGGGGCCTAACTAGCCACGTAGCCCCTCATCCCTTGAGTCTAGTTATGACGATAACCCCGGTCACCCGGAGGGCTCAATGGCGATCGAGGTATGCGCGGGGTTGGGCCCTACCGACGCGGAACGCAAATGGGACCGCTTGAATGTCAAGGGGGACCCCTACGCATCGCGACCCAAGGGCCTCACTAGCCACGTAGCCCCTCATCCCTTGAGTCTAGTTATTACGATAACCCCGGTCACCCGCAGGGGTCAATGTCGATCGAGGTATGTGCGGGGTTGGGCCCTGCCGACACAGAGCACCTAAGCAAACAAGAAAGGAAGCAAGCATGGAAATCATCTAGCTATTACAATAACACCAAGTTTTTCAAATTCAAACAAAGTTCTCACGCCTCCCCGAGGCACTCGCACTTCTCTCTCTGGACAGGAACAGATCAGGCATCACGAAGCGCGTCATCACTGGTCTCCACCTCTTCGGCTGCGGTAGCAGTGGCCTGAAGGAACGTCTCCACCAGCTCCGTGACCTTCGCCCCCAAGGCCTCGGCAGCCGTGCCCTCCATGATTGTGGTCACGGGCTCGGACAGCGAGGCCAGGTCAAGGGTGGGATCATGAAGACTTAGGTGGCTGCACACCTGCGTCAGAACCAAGGTCAGGAGCGTGCGGCCCTCCACGTCAGCTAACTGGCCAATTGCGGCCGCAACCTCACGCAGGGACTTCACAAGCGCAGTGAGGAGCCCGGCGGGGCCTCCCTCCGGGGCGGCGAGCGGTTCCTTAAAACCTTCCCCATAGGTGGCCTGCAGCGCCTTACGGGCCTCAAGATCAAAGGCGGCGTGGGCCTCCCGACTCACTATTGCCAAGGCCACAAGGGCGTCCTCCTTGTCGCGAGCAGCATGGGTCGCCTTGGCCTTCTCAACCTCAACCTTCAGCTTCTCCAGGGCCGCGCGGTTAGCAAGCTGCTCTTGTTGCAACCGGGATATCTTAGCCTTCTATGCCTCGAGCTCCTTCTCCAACCTCTTGATCTCCAGGCCGCGCCCAGTGCCTTCCTCGCGTAGGACCTCCAGCTCGCTCTCCGCCTTGAGGCAGCGCTTCTCGAAGGACGCAGCGTCGGCTCGCACGGTGTCGCGAGCCCGCGTGGCTGCCACAGCTTCCTCTCGACCCTTGGCAGGGATCATTGAGGCCTGGTTCCAGGAGGTCCACGCAGACTCGTGTGCCAAGAGCCACCCGCGAATCATCCCGAGGCGTCCTTCCATCAAGCGGCCATCACCACCTTGTAGTTCGGCGCGAAGCCGACCCAGTGCGGCGGAGGCAGCCTCCAAGGTCTCAGGGCCGGGCTGTGTCGGCTGACGCATGGGCACCGACAAGACTGGCTATTCGACCAGGGGCTCGGGGGCTCTAGCCCCCCTCGCCAGAGCAGCCGGAGCAGGAGCCATCGTGACCTCGCAGGAAGCGAGGACGCCCTCAAGTGACACCGCCACCGCATGCTCGGTGGCCTGGTCGACCGAGACGCCCAGCGTCGTGACATCCTTCCCTGTGGTCGCATCCGCAGAAGTAGGCGCAGGGCATCGCGATGTGACCTCCCCCTTCGCCTTCTTCATCACACCACCGAGTCTGCTGCGGTAGGAGAAGCACATCAGGGACACAACAACTAAGGATAGCGAGAAATTGCACACTTACTCGTCAGAGGCGAGGTGTGACGCCCGAGACCGACGTCCCAGAAGATACCAGAAGATTCCAGAAGATTCCAGATGTTCCGGGTTTCCCGTGTGTTCAGATGTTGCGTTGCATCATGTCAGCATGCCATCATGTCATTTTTATTTCTTTGCATCTCAACTTAAATAATTCGTGTGGGCCTTCGGTCCATTTAAATCGAGGGAAGGATGTCTTCTCTTTAATACATATAAAAGCCTCTCAATATTTAGGGAGCTATATTTATTAATTATTCCATTGCTTCGGAATCACCATAACACACTTGCATAATTTCCCCATGTCTTTTCACTTCGAGTTTCTCCTTCAAAACCCTTCCCTATGATTCTTTTCCGTTGTTTCGAGGTTTCTCCGAAAATTCGAACATTTTTGGACACTTCTATAATCAAGTCTTAGTTCAAAACTATTTGAATTAAATTCAAATATGTTTGAATTATTTTCCGATCACGCCTTTTCTATTTTTCTCGGACCGTGCTCTTTTTATGATGCCCGAGAAAAATACTCCCATGTGCTATTTTTTTCCCTAACCGTCCTTTCTCCTCCTTTTTTCTTCCTTGCCATTTTTCTATTTTGAGAAAAACAAGCGGAAGAAGAGAGCCCAACGTCCAGCCGAACCTTCCCAGGCCCGAGGCCCAGCCTGCAGGCCCACCAGCCCGTTCCCATCTAAACCCTAGCGCCGCACCTCTCGGTTCCCCCGATTCCTCCCCATCCTCTCGATTCCCTCTACACTGCCGCCACCCTCCCGTTCCCCATCGATCCCCCCTCGCTCGTCTCTCCCTCACATCGATCTCCCTCTCCCCTGCCTCCCTCAGCGCTCGCGACCCTGTTCCGCTCGATCTCCCAGGAGACCCAGTGCCCGAGCGCCTCCCTTCCCGTGAGACAGGCCGCAGCGCCCTCGCTCCTCCCTTCGTGCCCGAACCCCATCGCCAGAGCCCCATCGAGCCTCCCTTCGATCTCTCCCTCGCGACGCCCCAGCACGGCTCCCCCTCGAGCGCCCTCACCCTCGTCCTCCACAACGCCGTCGCCTCCATCCCACCGTTCCTCCGGCCCTCGTCCAGCGCAGCAGCTCCCTGCCGCGAGCGCCCCGAAGCCCTGCGCCTCGGGCCCTCCTCCTCATCGCGCCAGGAGCCAGCTCCCTGCGCTCTTCCTCCCTCGTCCAATGCACCCTTCGTCGCCCCCTCCTCAACAGGGCAGAAGCACCAGGGCGGCCAGGAGCCTTCCTCGTCTCCTGTCTCCGGGCCGCAGCTCGTCCTCCCCGTCTCCAGCCCGACGGCGCCCGGCTCGTCCGTCCTCCAGGGCGCAGCCACCCCTGCCTCCAGCGCCCGCTCAACTCCGGCCCGGATCAGGAGGGATCCGGCCGTGGTCCTCCCCGTGCGCCTCCTTGCTGCTGCCTCCGGTCAGCAAGAGCCCCGTCGCGCCCGTGCCTCTCTTCCTCGCTGTACTGCTGCTGTGTTTTTCCGTCGGCTCGTGTTGTTGTTTTGGTCCAGCAGGCTTTTGGCAAGATCGACGTGAGAACGAGACCGGCAAGACCCCAACGACCCGAACATCTACATAAAACAAGTTCAACTACGTGGTTTCCGCCAAGTACCTCTACATGACCGACAAGTACCACGGCGACCCGACCAATTACCCCGACATCGATGACATGAACAACTACGGACGAGAACGACTACATGTACAAGTACCACTACTTCCACTACCGTCGCAAACGAGAACCCCAAGTACCACGACACCGACCCGAACATCTACGGGAAAACGAGCTCCGTGAACGTCTACCGTCGCCCCGTGTACGACTACTTCCTCTACGAACGAGTACCTCTACCGCCACGTGAACCACTACTTCCTCTACGACTCGTGAGAACGACTCCTTCCACTACGATCTCGAACCACCCCGAAAACGCACGCTTCGAAGGTATAACCCCGAGACGCGACCCATGTGTTGCTTGTGTTGTATGAAATGTTTGCCCTTGTGTGCACCGTGCTCGTTTCGACTTTTGTCATGTTCCTCGGTTGCCTCATCACCGACTCATGGGAACCCGGCAACGGGATCGCCCCACCTTTCATCTCGTTTGACTCGCTCACACCATCTTTCTTTTGCCCGGACTCTCAACGAGTTACCGGTACCGATATGTTGCCGTGGCATCATTTTCGGAATCGTTGCCGTGGCACTCTTTTCTTTCCACCACGGTGACGATGCTTCATATCATCTTCTTGTTAACCTTTTAATAAAATTGCATAAAGTTGATCATGTCATCTGCATCATGTTAACAACACTAATATGTTTAATTGTGTTTGCTTTATAATCACTAAGCATGCTCATGGGGTTTTTCCGGAACTTGTTGTTGTTATTTTCCGGCCTCATTTAAAATGCCTAAATAGTGTAGTTTCTTTATGCTTCACCTCTTGCCATGTTAACAAACATTTAATCTTGTCTTGTAAATAAACGAGAGTCAATTAAATAATATGTGTAGTTTCGTCAATATGCAACTCGTTGCATATTGAGGTCCATTTAACTTGTAGCTTTGTTTGTGCACCTTGCCATGCCATGCATAATTAAACCGGACATGCATCATACTTGGATGTGCATCGTATGCCATGTTTATGCTTGCATGTTTACCGTGTTGTTTGTTTCTTTCCGGTTTGCTTCTCTTGATAGCTTCGGTTTCGTTCCGGAGTTGTGAGGTTTCTCTCGTCTGTGTTGCGCCGTCTACTTCATGGATCCGTTCTTCTCCCTTGTGGAATCCCAAGCAAGATGACCGAACCCGGATACCATTACTATCTTTGCCTATTGCTAGTAGTCTCGCTCTATAGTTTTGCCTCGATGCCCATGTCTTTCATGTCAGCCTCCTACTTGTAACCATGAACCTGTCTAACCACCCTACCTATGCAAACCGTTGAATGGCTAAGTATGCTTCGCTCAGACCCTCTTATAGCATTGCTAGTTGCAGGTGAAGATTGAAGATGCTTGGTTCATGTTGAAGTTTGGTTGGGTTATATCACACTATATAAATGCTTAAAATGAAATCATCTATATATTGGCAAGGGTGGAAGGCTAAGCCTTTTGCTTGGTGATTTGTTCCACTCATGCCGTTAGGAACCGTTTAAACCGGTGTTATGTTCCTTGATTATGCGTTCCTAACACGGTTGGGGTGTATGGGACCCCCTTGATAAACCGCTAAGTGCTAAGTCTTTTCCAGCAAGTCCCAACATTGGTACTATTTGCCTAATAACTAATAAAACTTGCATGTGGACTAGCTATCCCTTTTATTTTTAATTCAACCCCCCGGGCTAGTGCTCCACATGAGTGTTGGTCCGAAACGAGCAGACTGCGGGGCCACCTCAAGGAAACTTGAGGTTTGGTAAAAACCTGTAGGATGACTCATCCGGTCGTGTCCTGAGACTTAGATACGCGCGGCTACTATCAGGGTGTCGACATGCCGGGAGGATTTGCTGGATTAGCCTTACCTTAGTTCGGTTTAACTTGAGCACGGGATTCCGAGAATACTCGGGTCTTCCCACCTATGGAGTTGCGACTCCGCGGATCGTGGGCTTGTAATGGGTCAAGTTGGAACACCCCTGCAGGGTTTGAACTTTCGAAAGCCGTGCCCGCGGTTATGTGGCAGATGGGAGCTTGTTAATATCCGGTTGTAGATAACTTGACACAATGTTTCCAATACACTACCAGCGTGTGTACCGTGACTGTCAATTTCCGAATAGGGATTCGGGAGTTGAACACGGTGGGGTTATGTTTGTTGAGCTTTAGTTAGGATCACTTCGTGATCATCTCTCGACCGAGGCGTTCTCTTCTCGCTCTCTATCACGTAAGCTAGTTGCTAGTTGCTGCTGCAGACACTACTCTTTTCTTCAGCCTTATCCTCTCCCAAGGCTTAAATAGTCTTGTTACCCGGGAACGGGATTGCTGAGTCCTCTGTGGCTCACAGTTACTTCACCACACCAGATGCAGGTTCAGCCGAGTTGATGCAGAGGATGGATCAGTTCTTCACTGGGAGCTCGATGAAGAGCTTGGCCGTATGCTTGCGACGTTTCGACGATCAGTAGTGGTTTCTACTAGGATTCGATCCGGACCTGTGGCTTTATGTTGTTTTGGTATCTTTCTTTTGGATCTTCGCCCGTAGATGGGTTGTGATGTTTTGGATGATGATTGCTTATGTAATGTATTGTGTGAAGTGGCGAGTGTAAGCCAACTATCTCCTTTTGCAATTTAATCCCTCTTTTACATGAGTTGTGCAAAGATACCAAACTTGAGATCATTCTAGGATGGGCTTATACCTTTAAGTCGTGCCTCGACACGTAGGAGGTATAGTCCCATCCTGGGCATTACACGAGGCGTTCCCTTCTCTTCGCCAACAGGTCAGCAGCTTCCGCTGGTGCTATGGGCATGCCGGTGGTCCGGGTCTTGGAAAGGCGCGAGGCCACAGTCCTGGGCATGGCCGTGGACGCCAGATTCGCTGGCACGGTACTCCTCGGCGGGGTCGCCACATTGCTTCCCCCGGATGCAGCGCGTCCGGATCGACGTGGAGTGGCCGCATGGGCGGCACCTGTGCCTGACGTCATTGCTCCAGCGAAGTCCTCGGAGGAGTCCCCCTCGTCGTCCAGGGTCTCCTCTGAGCCCCCCTCGTCGCTCCCGTCGTCGGCACCAGAAGACACGTCAACCATGGGCGGAGCGCCCACGGGCGCACCAAAACCCGACACGGCGTTCAATAGCTCGGCCTTGTCAGGGTGGCTGTACAGCGGCAGGTGGGTCCCAGGGAGGTCCTCGGGAACCATCCCTAGGAGTGTGAGTGAGGTAAAGTCCAGATCGGGCTCGGCCAGCGCTCCTGAGCGCAGCCGGAGCCTGTCATCGTCGCCCATCAGCTCCCACATGGAGCGTGAGTGTGCCTGCAGCGGCGCCAGATGCTGCCTCAAGAACTCCTTCACGATTTGGCCCCCTTCGAGCCTCGAGCTCAGGTCAGCCCAATCCTGGCCAGGACAGGCCCGGCAAGGGGGTCGGTGAGCTTCGCGTAGCTCCATCCGGCTCGTTTTGCCGGGCGGGCGGTAGGTAGCCGCAGTAGAGGGTGGACGCGTTGGGCATCCAGATAGACCCACCTCTTCCGGTGGGACTCTATCTTCTTCCCGGCCGTCATCAGCTGACAGCCTTGCCGCTGGAACACGAAGGAGACGCAGCCCGAGGAAGGCAGGAGGCGTAGAAGGAAGAGATCTGAGGAGGAAGGAAGGGAAGCGATAACTTCCCCGTAGCGGAGACGACCCCCTTTTGTCAAGACGCACAGTTGCCAAGACAGCATGGGGAGCGGGGTCGCCCACGTCCCATCCAACCGTCGCGCGCCAGCCTGGCCCGCAGCCTTTTTGGGGCCCGCGGCGCTTCGTCCTCGGCTAAGGCTTTGCCCCCAAGCCAACTCCGCGCGCGCCTTGGGCCCGGGGGCTACTGTCGGCGTCCTGGGAACCACGGTACCCAGACTTGCCTATCTGCGGGCTGCGACGCCCTCCTACTACGGCCTGGTACGGCCCAGCTGATCGACCAGCTGCCCAAGACCCTCGCGAGGGGGCTAAGCCTTGCGAGGAGAACAACTTCAAGACCCCCACAGGAGCAGCCTCGGCAAGGTGCTCCAGAGGGGCAGAGAATCCAAGGCCAAGTCTGCCTCAGGAGTTGGCAGAGACGTCAGCAGTGATGCATCGCGCCAGCGGGTGCCAGCGCCCGCCAGCGGCACAGTTTCCATCTCGGTGCAAAGGAGGCAGCACAAGCGCTGGTTCCCGAGGAGCGGGACAAAGGTTTCCCCTTTGGTGCAACCACTACTAGAAAATGGGCTATAGATGGGATTGACACTAATGGCGCACTAGACAAGCGGTGCGCCATTAGTATATACTAATGGCGCACCACTTTCTGGTACGCCATTAGAGTTGAAACTACTAATGGCGCACCTGGCCCAGGGTGCGCCATTAGTACCAAATTTTTTTTCCTTTTCCAAACATACTAATGGCGCATCCAGACACAGTGCGCCATTACTAGTTGTAACTAGTAATGGCGCACCAGTCGGAGAGTGCGCCACTACTGTTGTTTTTTTTATTATATTTTTTATTCATTTTTTTGCAAAACTACTAATGGCGCACTGTTCCACAGTGCGCCATTACTAGTTTAAACTAGTAATGGCGCACTGTGGAACAGTGCGCCATTAGTATGTTTTCTTTTGCAAAACTACTAATGGCGCACCACCAGAAGGTGCGCCATTAGTAACCTGGGTTACTAAAGGCGCATTTTGAGGTGGTGCGCCATTAGTAAGTGGGCACCAATAAGATATTTTGGATAGCCACTCCTACCCACACTCACTTTCTCCCCACTTCATTCTTTCCACCTCCTCCTTGTCTCGGGTGCCTCCTCTTTTTCACCTCATTTCCACCATAGATTCATTCAAATTAAGTGGTTAAATTACCTTGTTTTGATAGGTAAGTAAGGGGGGAAGCTATATTTATGTTGTTCTCCCTACAACAATGTGCACATGCACTTTTTATGGCCTAGCTAGATCTATGTATGTTCGTGGTGTTGCATATGTTTGTGGTGTTGCATATGTGTTTGTGTTTGGAGGTGTACCGGTATTTGAAATGCGATAGTTGCCAATATTTTGCCGGATGTTGATTCATTTCCGTTTCGGTGAGAATTTTGGCATTAAGCATTCTTTTTGGTCCTATTTGCAGGCGACCATGGTCTGCACGATGACCGAAGGCATCGTGAATAGGTTTTCGAGCTCCGCGAAGGCCGAGGTGCTTCAAAAGAACGAGACAGAGATAAGATGTCCGTGTCGAAGATGCAAGCTGAAGAGCCTTATTGCGGACCCGGATTCCGGGCAGGTGCGGGACCACCTGCTCTTGCGTGGTTTCATGGATGGCTATCGGTGGCAAGGTGATGAAGATGACTATGAAGTCGTCCATGGGGGTTGGGCAAGAAATGAGGAAGGGCAGCAAGACAACCACCGCGGCTCGGGCGGGCGAGAAGACGAAGAATCCCCAGGAGATGATCACGACGGTGATGCTGTACACAGTCTTCATGTAGAAGATGCTGGACATGATGATGAGGAAGATGCCGGAGCAGACGACGGGCATGATCATGAAGATGATGATGCCGGCGGAGTAGACGATGCTGGACCATCGATGGGCTGGGTGCAGGACCCTCATATTCAAGAGCTGCTTCTCAAGCAGACGGATAACGCAAGAGCTGCCGCCCGAGAGAAAGCCAAGATGGATCAACTTGAGTTAGACGCGGTTACTCCATTGTATGAAGGATGCAGGCCCGAGGATACCCGCCTGAAAGTAACGCTCATGGCTCTGGAGATGAAGGTAAAACACAAAATGACCGACGCATGCTTCGACGAGAACATGTCATTCTGGCACGAACGTCTTCCCAAGGGGAACAAGTGCCCGACCAGTTTCGAGGAGGCGAAGAAAATCGTGTGTCCTCTGGATTTACCGCACGTGAAATACCATGTGTGCATGAACAATTGCATCATTTATCGGGACGAGCACGCGGAATCTACCGTATGTCCGGTGTGCGGCGTCACTCGATACAAGAAGAGGAAGAAAGCTCCTCGAAAAGTGGTGTGGTACTTTCCGATCACTCCTCGTCTGCAGCGGTATTTCGCGGACCCTAAGGTAGCAAAGATACTGCGTTAGCATGCGGATAGGGAGGAGAAGAAGCGAGAAGATGACGCAAATGATCCGGAGATAGATAAAAAAGACAAGATGCTGAGTCACCCTAAGGATGCGAGCCAGTGGCAAGCATTGAACTTCGAAGACCTAGAATTTGGAAACGATCCAAGGAACATCGTGCTGGGCGCGAGCACCGATGGAGTCAATCAGTTTGGCAGCCAGAGAAGCACACATAGCACCTGGCCTGTGTTTGTGTGCATGTACAACCTTCCCCCCTGGTTGTGCATGAAGAGGAAGTACATTCACATGAGTATGCTAATTGAAGGACCGAAACAACCAAGGAACGACATCAATCTGTATCTGGGGCTGCTGAAATAGGAGCTTGACACGCTGTGGAAAACGCCAGCCAATACATGGGACGCCGCAGAGAAGGAATATTTCCCTATGAGAGCCGCGCTGCTCACGACGGTGCACGACTATCTCGGTTACGAATATGTCGCGGGGCAGGTGGTCCATGGATTTTTTGGCTGCGTCAGGTGCATGGATGACACAACGTATCGCCAACTAGATAGAGATCCCGGGTCTTCGAAAACCGTGTTCATGGGACATCGAAGGTGGCTTCGCGACGATGACCTGTGGAGAAAACGCAAGGATCTGTTCTATGGTGAAACTGGACCCCGAGGACGCCCGCGTACGAGGAGCGGCGAGGAAATACACGAGCTGTTGAAAAATTGGAAAGATTGCCAACAGCCGGGAAAGAAGCAAAAGGCGCTAGAGCCGGGAAAGAAGCGAAAGGCGCCAGAGCCGCTGCTGAAGATATGGAAAACGAGGTCTGTTTTCTGGGACTTGTCGTACTGAAAGATCCACCGTGTGCCTCACAACCTTGATGTCATGCATATCACGAAGAACGTTTGAGAGAGTCTGCTTGGTACCCTGGTCAACATGCCAGAGAGGACCAAAGATCGGCCAAAAGCAAGGGCAGACTTGAAATCAATGGGCATCAGGCAGGAGCTTCACGCTATATATGATGATGATGATGATGATGATGATGATGATGATGATGAGGTGAAGCAGGACACAGAAAGTCGTCGCAAAGGCAAAAAGGCCAAGAAGACCGGAAATGACTACCCTCCCGCGTGCTTCACTCTAAGTCAGGAGGAGATCGAGCAGTTTTTCACCTGCCTCGTAGGAGTAAAACTTCCTTACGGTTACGCGGGGAAGATAAGCAGATACCTAGACCCAGCGAAGCTGAAGTTTAGCGGGATGAAGTCTCACGACTGTCATGTGCTGATGACGCAGATACTTCCAGTTGCAATCTGTGGGATCATGGACGCGCACGTCCATGAAACGCTATTTGGCCTATGCAACTTTTTCGACGTCATCTCTCGAAGTCGGTTGGCGTGAGGCAACTCAGAAGGCTACATGAAGAGATCGTGGTGATACTATGCGAGCTTGAGATGTACTTCCCGCCCGCATTCTTCGATGTTATGGTGCATCTGCTGGCCCATATCATGGACGATATCATCCAACTCGGGCCGATGTTCCTGCACATCATGATGCCGTTCGAAAGGATGAATGGTGTCATCAAAGGATACGTTCGCAACATGTCACGTCCAGAGGGAAGCATAGCCAGGGGCTTTCTGACCGAAGAGTGCATCTCCTACTGCACGAATTATCTAGGCATCGAGAACCCCGTTGGTCTGCCCGTCAACAGGCACCTCGGCAGGCTCGCTGGATGGGGTCACCGTGAGGGTCGCCACGAAATTCATGTCGACTTCGAGGGTCGACTCGTCGACTTTGAAAGAGCAAACCTAGTCGCGCTACAACACATAGAAGTGGTCCATCCTTGGATGGTAGAGCACAAAACCTTTATTGAGAAGACGTACAATGACCGAGGCCAACAGAGGATGGACGGAGATATAATCAAAGAGCACAACTCATGTTTCACGCGTTGGTTCAAGCAGAAGCTTCTGTCGTACCCTTTACATGAGGATTCTTCCGCGGAAGAACAACTCATATTCACCTTGTCACAGGGCGCCGACCACAACCTGATGACCTATGAGGCGTACGATATCAATGGCTACACATTCTACACCGAGGCCAAGGACATGAAGAGCGATGGTTATCGAACTCCGGGGTAACGATGGAATCCTACACCGGTAACGACAAGGACAGATACTACGGAAGGATCGAGGAGATATGGCAGCTGAGCTACGCTGGAGAGAAGGTCCCGATGTTCCGTGTCAGATGGGCCAAGAGCGTCCTAAAAGAAGACCGGTATTTCACCACCATGGTTATAGCCGAAGCCAAATCCAAGACCGCGGGCGCAAACGTCACCGCTAAAAATGAGCCATGGGTACTGGCTTCCCAAGTTGACCAATGCTTCTTCATTACCGACCCGTCAAAGCCTAGTCGTGTTGTCGTGAGGAGAGGCAAAAGGAAAATCATCGGAATGGATGGAGTAGCAAATGAGCAAGACTTCGACAAGTACGGCGACCCGAGGATCGAACATGACGACGATGATGAAGTAGGAGCATACACCACAAGAAGAAGCAGGACCACCCTACCTAAAGGACGTCCGTTCCACAGAAGAACTCCATTTGCGAAAAAGAAGGGCAAGAAGATTGTGAACAGATAGCTAGCTAAGATCGATTGTATTTAAATCGTAGCCTTCATTTCTCGATTGTATTTCATGGGCACTTTTTGAACTATCATGAATATTTTTAAATTTCATGGGCACTTTTTGAATTGCTGAGAACACTCGATCTTGATCCCCCTCCATCTCGATCGTTACCCCCCCTCGCCAGATTCCCCTTGCCAGATCCCCCTCGCCGCCGAGCA
>LR738715.1:689706648-689726239 GCA_902687465.1 Secale cereale | reverse complement strand
CCCGACGCCCCCGACGCCACCGATGACTCCCCACCCCCCGGGACGAGCCCCTCGCCTCTACCGCGGCCTCGCCACTTTCGTCGAGCAGCAACGCCGCCGCCCGGAGCTACGTCGGCGACCAATCCAGAGGCAGGTAGCCACCACTCCTCCCTCCTTCCTCTCGCATCCTCTCTTTCTTCCAGAGCATGTTCAAGTTGAAATATCTGGTTGTTCCCTTGCATTTTAAGAAATTAAGAGGAACTTGTCATATAGGGGCAAATTAATCTTACTTACAACTTGCATAGCCAGCATTTCCCACTTATTTGATGTTCATTCCCTAAGTGGGCTATTGCTGCCATTACCTTCCAGTAAAAGATTTTAGGGGTTTTTACTTGGCCATGGTGGCCTCTTGGAGTAAAAGATTCGTTGATGATAGGCCTAGTGACTGGAAGAATGTTCTTTGGTTCAAGTATGGTCTCTGTTCAAAAAAGCGCACCTAATCTAGCGCATAAGCACGCCTATGCGCAAGGCGTTGGCTCAACGCCTTGCTTTGCCCATATGCGCCAGGAAAAGCGGTAGGCACTGCTATAGTGCTGCTCTTGCTGTCCTAGGAATAATCTTTATCATTGTTGTAGTGCTGCTGGTGCTGTTCATACTCTAGATGTAGCTTGTACTACTACTTTAGTGCCGATGTTGATGCCTAGATGTAGCTTGTACTATTGCTATAATACTACGTTGACACTACCAGTACTGCTTTGCTACTGTTGTGTGAAATTTCGATGTGCTAGTAGCTGTTGTTACTGCATCTACAATAGTGCTAAATGCTACTGCTCCTTGCTTGCTGCTCTAGTTTACATTCTAGCACTATTTTAGATAGCAAATTGCTCTTTGGAAAAGTATCTCTTAGGCTTTTGCTGCTGCTAAGAATTTTTATAAGTGGAAACTAGATAATAGCAAAACATTGCCTTCTGTTTTGGGATCTGCCAGCAACAAGATGCCACTGTTGCCTAGGTCTGGGTTGGTGTTGTTTTAAAGCTATTATTTATGAGATGTATAGATGAACAGAGCTACAACAATTGACGCCCGAAGACCAACGTCCTAGAAGATTCCAGAAGATTCCAGAAGATTCCAGATGTTCCGGGTTCTCCCGTGTGTTTCTTTTGTGCTTGTGTTATTTATTTTTGCATTGCATCATGTCATCATGCCATCAGGTCATATTTATTTTTGCATCTCAACCTAAATAAATTGTGTGGACCTTCGGTCCATTTAAATCGAGGGAAGAATGACTTCTCTTTATAACATATAAAAGTCTCTCAATATTATTAGGGAGCTATATAATAAATATTCCGTTTGTTTGGAATTAACCCAACACACTTGCAATTATTCTCCAGACCTCTGTTGCTTCAAGTTTCACCCCTTTTTCCTTGTCTATAATTCTTTTTCCCATTTATCGAGGCTCCTCCTAAAGTCTAGACTCCTTTCAAACTCCTTAAGGCAAGCTAATTATTTTAGTTCGCACTTCCCTATTTTTGTTGGGTTGGTAATATTCCATAAAGCCTACAAAAATGTTCCATCATTTATTTTCTTCTTCTTGACCTCTTTTCTTTTGGTGTTGTTCTCTCTCTATTTTTATTTCTGTTAAAGAAATAAAATAAGAAGGAGCCCAGCAGCCAGGCCTCCCAGCCCAGCAGTCTCCCTCTCCTCCTGGGCCATTTCTCCCAGCGGGCCAGTCCTCTAGGCCCATCTGGCCCAACACCTCCCCTAACCCAAGTACCTCGACGAACGTGAACGGCTATGATTCGTGAACCACTACTTCCTCTACGACCCGCGAGAACGCCTACTTCCACTACGTCCCTCGACGACTTGAACCCCTCCGAGAACGAGTGTTTCGAAGGTATAACCCGAGACGATGACCCGTGGAATGTTGTGTTGTATGAAATGTTTTCCCTTGTGTGCACCGTGCACGTTTCGTCCGTTTGTCATGCTCCTCGGTTGTCTCGTCGCCGACTCGTGGGAACCCGGCAACGGGATCACCCCACCTTTCTTCTTGTTCCGCTCGCTCGACCTTTGCTTTTGCTCCGGTCTCCCAACGAGTTACCGGAACCGATATGATGCCGTTGCATCATTTTCGGATCGTTGCCGTGGAACCCCTTTCTTTCCTCCATGGTGACAAATACTTCATATCTCTTATGTCAACCCTTTTAATAAAACTTGCATAAACTTGATCATGTCATCCGCATCATTTAACAACATTAAAATGTGTTAATTGTTGTTTGCTTAATAAATTGCTAAACATGCTCATGGGGATTTTCCGGAATTTGTTGTTGTTATTTCCGGCCTCATTTAAATTGCCTAAATAGTGTAGTTTATTTATGCTTCACCTCTTACCATGTTAAAAACATTTAATCTTGTCTTGTAAATAAATGAGAGTCAATTAAATAATTAAGTGTGGTGTTTCGTCAATATGCAACTCGTTGCATATTGAGCTCCACTTAACTTGTAGTATTTGTTTGTGCACTTTGCCATGCCATGCATATTTAAACCGGACATGCATCATACTTGGATGTGCATCGTATGCCATGTTTATGCTTGTGTGTTTACCGTGTTGTTTGTTTCTTTCCGGTTTACTTCTCTTGATAGCTTTGGTTTCGTTCCGGAGTTGTGAGGATTCTCTCGACTGTGTTGCTCCGACTACTTCATGGATTCGTTCTTCTCCCTTGTGGAATCCCAGGCAAGATGATCATACCCTTGGATACCTTTACTACCATTGCCATGCTTAGTTGTCTCGATGCTATCGTTACATGTCGCGCTACCCATCTTTTATGTCAGCCTCTCCTTGTTGCCATGAAACCTCTATCCTTGACACCTTCCTAGCAAAACCACTGTTTGGCTATGTTACCCGCTTGCTCAGCCCCGCTTGCTCAGCCCCTCTTATAGCATTGTTAGTTGCAGGTGAAGATGAAGTTTGTTCCAGGAGGGAACTTGTTGTTGGAATAACACAATATCTATAATTATTATTAACACACCTATATACTGGGCATGGGTGGAAGGCTTGGCCTTTTGCTCGGTGTTTTGTTCCACTCATGCCACCTTAGGCGCCGATAAACCGGCATTATGTTCCTTGATTTTGTATTCCTTACACGATGGGTGGATGGGGACCCCTTGACAGTTCGACTTTGAATAAAACTCCTCCAGCAAGGCCCAACATTGGTTTTATTTTGCCTCATAATAACAACTTAATTAATTAATTAAAATTGCATAGGGGGTCGCGTCCCCGAGGATTCTTTTCTACATAGCAGGGGGGGCCAGTGCTGATGGTGTTGATCCCAAACGGGGAGTCTGCGGGGCCGCCTTGGGGAAACCCGAGGTATCTGGTATACCTGTAGAATCGCCCATCCGGTTGTGGCCTGAGACGAGATACGCGCGGCTACTATCAGGGTGTCGGCACGCCGGGAGGTCTTGCTGGACTTGTTTTACCATTGTCGAAATGTCTTGTGCTACCGGGATGCCGAGCCTGATCGGATTTCCCTAAGATAAGGGGTGATGATATTATATTTATCACTTCAGCTAATCGTGAGAGCTTGTGATGGGCTAAGTTGGGACACCCCTGCAGGGTTATGATCTTTCGTAAGCCGTGCCCGCGGTTATGTGGCAGATTGGAATTTGTTAATGTCCGGTTGTAGAAATCTTGACAGAGGATCCGAAGTAAAACACACAACTGTGTGAGTAACCGTGACTGTCTCTTTTCACTTTGAGAAGAGAACACGGTGGGGTTATGTTTGATTCGTATGTAGTTCAGGATCTTTAGCGATCACTACTTTTGCGACCGTTTGCGTAGATGCTCATCTTATTCTGGTACTCGTAAGTTAGCCACCATATTATGCTTAGCCGCTGCTGCAACCTCCACCACTTGGCCTCTTCCTACCCTTAAAGCTTTGCTAGTATTGATACCCATGGTTATGGGATTGCTGAGTCCTCGTGGCTCACAGATACTACAACACCAGATGCAGGTTCAGCCGAGAATGATGCAGGAGCTGGTTCAAGTTCTTCACTGGGAGCTCGATGAAGAGAGTGGCCGTTTGCTTGTGACGTTTCGACGATCAGTAGTGGTTTCTACTAGGATTCGATCCTGACCTGTGGCGTTATGTTGTTTTGGTATCTTTCTTTTGGATCTTACCCTTAGATGGGCTGTGATGTTTTGAATGATGTCTTGCTTATGTAATGTATTGTGTGAAGTGGCGAGTGTAATTCAACTATCTCCTTTTGCAATTTAATCCCTCTTTTACATGAGTCGTGCAAAGATACCAAACTTGAGATCATTCTAGGATGGGCTTATACCTTTAAGTCGTGCCTCGACACGTAGGAGGTATAGTCCCATCCTGGGCATTACAAGTTGGTATCAGAGCCTTCTCCGACCTAGAAGCCCCCACTGATTGATCGAATCATTGACGGTTGAGTCTAGGCACACACTTAAAATGTTTTGAGTCCTATATATATAACAGAGAGTAGGTTTTCTTTTGCTCCTCATCTATTTTCACTCTGGTGAGGACTCGTGACGACCACTCTTGTCTGTTCTACTTTGAAAAATTGCACCAATTTTTTTTAGGATCTCGCGAATATTGTTTGGATTGTTTCGATGTCTTTGTGACGAGAACATTGTTCTCGATGCCTCCTATCATTAGGGGTTGTGGCAGTGTCCCGGGGAGTTGAGCTCCGAGGTGTTGTCGTCACAAATCCATCGCGGCAGTACTAGAATACTTAAGATGGCCGACATCGAAAACTCTCCTATGCGGTTAGTGGCAAGATAACCCCGACATCACCCAGTACTGGGGAGGTAGTTCGGGAGTATTGCCATAGCTTGTATAGTGGATGCGTTTCGAAGGTCCGAGGTAAACGGTTTCCGAGAACAACTGGTTATGTGTTGAAGGATGGATACAGCTGGATGTAGGTTTAGAGTTGAGTGCGCGGTGCTTCCCCTGTATCCCCAACACCTGATTGCATAACTGGAAACTTTCGGAAATTAATAGGTGGGTTCATCTAGTAGTTCTAGGCATTCTTCCAACGGATGCACGATATGAAGTTCGGGGTTCTACATTGAGTGAAGTGGTTTTATGGGCTTGTTCCGATCGGGAGTTGCATCTTAAAGGGTCCTTGGCTATGCTGATCCGGGGATTCCAAAACCCTTTTGTAACACGTTCCATGAGCTTTCAGCACGAATATGTCGGACGAAACTTCTATCTTGTATTTGTTCTATCTGTTCCTTGTTCCTTTTTATTTGCCTTTGTTCTCCCAAGTGGCTTCTCGTCAAGTTGATGTACCTGCGGAATTCATTTGTTCAATTCTCTATTCGGATGATATTGTGAAGATCATGTTGTATATCTATCCTTTGTTTTTGTTTTGATTCTGGTATTCGAGTTGCTTCGATGTCAAGTGTTGATTCCATACCTTTCCTAATCGGTGTTCTCATATTTCTATGGGAGTGCTAATTCTTCTTGATCATCAAGAGCTTCATGTTAATCCTTTTCAACCGGTGTCCATTTTGTTCGTATCAAGTTGTCTTTGTTTTTCCCACCCTCCCACCCTTCTTCTTCCCGGAGTAAGAAATTCTTAATGAAGTATCCATTTTATTCATGGGATGTTTCTTCATTCATTTCCTTCAATGTTCTTATCCGGTGCTTTATCATGAAGATGCTCTAGAGCTTCAAGTTCATCATTCTTTTGTTCTCAAATTCTGTCGGTGGATGTAATTCAAGATTTCAGTGTCGATCTTATCCTTTTCCTCTTTTCACAATGCTTTCTTATTCCGGTGCACCAATTAATCATTCTCCTCTTGTTATTCATATCCGGAGTGCTGAAGATTCGTAGTTCCATTCTTAACACGTTCAAATTATTTTGAGGATTGTTATCTTATTCAAGCCTTTTTAATTCAACCGGTGCAATATCTCTTAAGCAATCTTTTTCAACGGTGATTTCTTTAGTGGGCCCTAACCCACAGGTCTTTTCCAGGATCTTACCCGACTCTTCTTTTTCCGGAGAATTCTTTTATAGTGTGTCGTAAGTATGATTTCCATCAGTCACATGCCTTCTCCATGGTCGCTTTCAAATTCTTGTTCATCATTGGTTCAACCTTTTAATTCTTCATTACGGAGTGCCTATTCAATTCATGGTGGTGCATCTCATCGTCTTCTCAGATTGTGAAGACCGGAGAAGAGTTTTCTCTTAAATTTTGACCCGTTCTCTTGATGAATTGTGGTTCTAGCTTCATGCCATCCTCATAATTGTTTTCGATTGTGGGAATTGTTTTCATGCCCCTTCAGAGCATTTCATGAATTCTTTCCATTGTGATCCTCCGAAGGCCATCATTTTAGAATATTTCTTCGTTCTCTGTTTGCAACTTCGTCCTCCAACTATTCTTCATTGATGCCTCTTCGTTCGTCTCCATATTTTTTTACGGTGGTTCATCCAAGTTACTCTTGTTATCATATCAATTCATTTGTTCCTTTCACAATCCTACCGGTGGTTCGTTCAAGATTTACCCAAGCTTCTGCTAGATCTCTCCTTAATTCTTTGCAACGAGAATAAGTAGCATGCCAAATCCTTTGGTTGTCATCAATTTAAATTGGTGAAGGAGATGCATGTCATAATTCTTATTCTTATTCCTTCAAGGTGATTTAATCTCTTTTCCGGAGCTTGTTCATCATATCATATTCTCGGCCCTAAGTTGTTCATCTTGTTTTCCGGAGTTCCAAGTTATTTCAATTATATCTTTTCAAAGCTCCATCTAATTCATCGCAGACCTTGAATCTTATTCTTTTCATCTTTCACTTCCCATGCTTTCATTACTGGAGTTCTCATGGTGGTTCATCATGTTTTAATTCATCCTCGAAGTCTTCATCAAGATTCTTGTTGGAGCTCAAGCATTCTTCATCATGCATTTCAATCGCAATCTTTTCTACCTCATCTTTTCAGATGGTGTTATGTCATTTTGACAATTCCTTCATGTTTCATGATTCACGAGTTGTCAGGAATGAGATATTTAAAATCAATCATTTTCCTTGTTCAGGCGATCTTTCCAACCATTCAATTTATTCGTTGGAGTTATCTTGGGTTATAATTCACCTAAAAGCTTTCCTTGAGCATTGTTGCTATTATGGTGCTTATAAATGACCCAAGTTCTTCATTTATCCTTTCGTTGAAATAAGTTTTTCATCTCCTTGTTGATCTCAATCCAATCAATCGTTTTCATTAGTGGCTGGTTGTCACCTCTTAATTTTGATATGTTTTCCATAAGCCCACATGAAGCTTATTCTTTTCACTGTTGATTTTTCCAACAACTCCGTTCAACCCTTCTTCGTAAGGATGCTCTTTCAAATTCAATTTTGAGAGAAGTTGTCATTTTCGTCTCCGTTCTTTCTTCCCATTGATCTATATTCTATTCTTTCATTCCGGAGGCTTTGTGATGTTGCTCTCTCCAAACCATCATATCGTTTTATCGAGATCATGTTCTTTCCCTTGCCTATCTTTTAACCGGAGTGTTGTGTTCTTCATTCAGTTCCGTCATTTATCAAGTTTTACCTCTCTTTTCAACCGGAGTGCTGTCTGAATCCTTCTTACCCCTTGTGCCATTCTTTTAATTGTTTCGGAGGCAATATGTTGTTCATTTCATCAAGTATCATTCCATCTCCTCAAGTTCTTGTTAATTCCTTCCATTTTCAGTCGGAGTGCTGCCCGATTTTTGTCATTCTTATTCCTTGGCTATACCATTGCGGTTTCATATTCTTTTGGTTCGTAAGCTCTTGTTTCATGTCTTTTAACCTGCAAGGTTCTCATAATGCTCCTTGTTACTCTTTTCTAACAGAGTGTTTGCATATTCGTTCATCTCTGTTGTATTCTTTCCTTCAAGATTGTTCAACCTCTCAAGGTTCTTTGGTTTCACTCGTCTGTCAAAGAAGCAACTTTGTTTACCTCTTCTTTTTCCGTTTCACCCGGTGCTATCTCTAGGATCTCGGGTCGAGATCCTCTATTAGTGTGGGAGAGTTGTGACGCCCGAAGACCGACGTCCCAGAAGATTCCAGAAGATTCCAGAAGATTCCAGATGTTCCGGGTTCTCCCGTGTGTTTCTTTTGTGCTTGTGTTATTTATTTTTGCATTGCATCATGTCATCATGCCATCAGGTCATATTTATTTTTGCATCTCAACCTAAATAAATTGTGTGGACCTTCGGTCCATTTAAATCGAGGGAAGAATGACTTCTCTTTATAACATATAAAAGTCTCTCAATATTATTAGGGAGCTATATAATAAATATTCCGTTTGTTTGGAATTAACCCAACACACTTGCAATTATTCTCCAGACCTCTGTTGCTTCAAGTTTCACCCCTTTTTCCTTGTCTATAATTCTTTTTCCCATTTATCGAGTCTCCTCCTAAAGTCTAGACTCCTTTCAAACTCCTTAAGGCAAGCTAATTATTTTAGTTCGCACTTCCCTATTTTTGTTGGGTTGGTAATATTCCATAAAGCCTACAAAAATGTTCCATCATTTATTTTCTTCTTCTTGACCTCTTTTCTTTTGGCGTTGTTCTCTCTCTATTTTTATTTCTGTTAAAGAAATAAAATAAGAAGGAGCCCAGCAGCCAGGCCTCCCAGCCCAGCAGTCTCCCTCTCCTCCTAGGCCATTTCTCCCAGCGGGCCAGTCCTCTAGGCCCATCTGGCCCAACACCTCCCCTAACCCTAGGCCGACCCAGGCTCCCTCGCTCCTCTTGATCTTCCCTCAGCCGCCGCTCTCTCGCTCCCCGACCCGATCCCCTCTGGTCTCGTCTCTCTCTCCCTCGCACCTTCCTCACCTCCTTCCCAGCACCTCCTCCCCCGTGCCCGAACCCCATCGGCCCCTCGCTCCTCTCCTCCTTCAGCCGTCGCCGCGCCTCGACGTGGTCGCCCTGTCCTTCCTCCATCGCCACCGAGCCCGCACCCCCCTCCATCTCCATGGCCGACGCGGCATCCCTTCCTCCGCGCTAGCGCCTGGCCTCCCGCGCCAACTCCAGCGGCCTGTCAGGCTCATTTCTGGGAAATAAATCACAGAATAGCCTTAAGTCACACTGGCTCCCAAGAACAACCAGTGGACAACCTTGATATAGATAACCAGTACAATATAATATTACACAGGGTTGAGTCAGGGTGACTCAACAATTTTATTACAACAACTCAACGCACTAAGGTGGCGGAATGTGACAGTGGATGGTGGGACTTAACACTGATATACTAGCATAGAGTCAAGCGTCAGTGTGAGGCTTGACTATTTTATTGGTGTGGCGGAAGCTTGACGGATGATACAAGTGCTAGACTCCATGACACAGGTGTGCTGACTGGGAATCTTCTAAGCGTCGGTCTCGCTAGCGCAATTCTCCTCCGAAAGCTCGTCCTCCTCCAAGTCTGGCCAAGTAAATAGCCAGGGACAAGCCAGTGAGTACTTTTGAATGTACTCGCAAACATTTATGAACATAAGATATACCAAATGCGAATGCCATGGTAGATGAACTACATGCATGCAACAATTATCACAACTTGGCATGATAGGACCTGGTTAGTATAGAAATAAATATTATTGTCAACAATAAATATAAATAGGAGAAAAGCCTGTCGGATGTCAAGTGACACCACGGTAGGACTTGATAAGAAATGCCAATCGGGTGTCCACAAGAGTAGTGGCGTGATAAACCGCCTGACACTCGAGGGACGCCACAAAAAGGGCTTAAAAGAAATGCCAGTCGGGTGTCCACAAGAGTAGTGGCGTGATAAACCGCCTGACACTCGAGGGACGCCACAAAAAGGGCTTAAAAGAAATGCCAGTCGGGTGTCCACAAGAGTAGTGGCGTGATAAACCGCCTGACACTCGAGGGACGCCACGAAAAGGGCTTAAAAATAAATGCGAGTGTCCGGGGTAGTCTCGCCAGCCCCTGAGACACTCTGGAAGTAAAAATAACATCATAGGGTTAGTCCATAAGCATGATTTTTATCATAAATAAATTCATGAGAATACTAACTGCGACAAGAATTTTATGCAAACATAAACATGCTCAAGTATATTATTTTTCCTCCAGAGACTGACACCGGGACCGATACTTGACCCACCCAACCAAGTCCTTGACCGTGGACGCGGCTATTCGAATAGATATAACTCTGCAGAGGGTGTACTCTTTACCCACGCGTATGGGATTTCCTTAGACAGCATCGTGCACTGGCTAATACCCAATACGGACTTTGGATTGAAAACACGCTTGACGCGTACACACCGACCGGATGCCAGGACTCACCCAAAGCATCGCTCCAGAAACCTTAAGTCAGGGAGGCTACAACCTCCGGAAAGCATGGGATCACTATTAAACGCGCGGATTACAAGGGGTGCCCCCCTCTCGGCTACAACCGGAAACACCCATGCCCCTGACCCGATGACAGGCTACAACCTTCATCGTAGTTATCTGGGTGGCGTGCACCCGTACAGGGGTTATCAACATACTAGGCCGTACCCTCCTTTCGGAAGGACCCGTGGCAGCACGGTGTACAGCTAGGTGTATAGAGCAAGACTCGATCTAGGCAGACTCAGGAGGTATTACTAAAATATCACCAGTATTCTCTATCAATATCACACGACACCACTGTGTCAACAAAGGACCGTGCCCACCGGCACGTCCAAACCAGCAGCAAAATTTCTGCCATCAAGTAACCATATGTATGTCAGAGAGATGCTAGTGTAATATGCAAGCAAAGGAAAAAGGTGACATGACCATGCACACACATGTGATGTAACATGCAACATATGCATTGCAATACCAAACTATGTAACCATGCAAAAATGCAAACACCATATCCCAGGTTCAATAATGCTTGCCTTGTCCAAAATAGTCAGGAGAAAACCCCTCTGAATTTCCAGCAAAAGATCCTTCTTCCTTTTCTGAAAATTCAAATTTGAATTCGAATAAGAATTCCCACACAGAACAAAAAAATGTTCTCAAAATATTTTTAAATAAATCTTAAAAAAAACTAGAGAGGAAAAGAGAATTTTTGCAAAAAGAATCAACTCATTTGGATTAATAGTTTAAAAGCTATTAACTTTTTAAAACCAGGGGTCTTTCTGCAAAACAGAAGCCCCTGGGCTGTTTTAAAAGAAAACGGTTCGGCAGCGAATACGCCTTCCAGTGGAGAAGGCGTAAAGCGTAGAGTACGCCTTCACTGAACACAGAAAATAGAGAGAGAGAGCTGACGGGTGGGGCCCACCCGTCAGGTTTGAATTTGAGCGCGCTCGCGCGCGTGTACAGAGGGGAGGCGGCGATCGCCGGCGACGATCGCCGGGGTTTCAGAGCCCGGTGCTGGTTGCAGTGTGACCAGCGTGGACTTCCGCATCCGTGGGTGGTGGTGGTGGCCACCGGCGATCACCTGAACGGCGGTGAGCTCGACGCCGGCGGACGGTGGTTCGGGTGAAGTTGGGGCTCGTCGGAGAGGGCTCGGGGAGTGGAATTGGCTTAGGGGTTCGGCATAGTGGTGGAAAAGAGGTGGATCGGCGGAGTTTGGGAGGCTCTGGTGGAGTAAGTGCGAGGTTTGGCTCGTGGACAGAGGCGGCGGAGCGGTGGCCGGAGAGGGAGAAGATGACCCCCTCGTGGCCGGGTGGGTGGCTAGGAGGAAGAGTGGGTGGTGGTGGAGGCGAATGGTGAAGCTGGAGGGGCTCGGGGGCCCCTTTTATAGGCGAGTCGAGGATGGCCGAGACGGGCGGAGGTCGTCGGAGTAAATTAGGTCGCCGGGGTTGGTTTTGGCCGGTGGTCTGGGGCGACGGGGCATTTAAGAGGCCGGTGGAGTTCGCCCGAAGCCTCCGCTTGGACGGGCTCGTGCTCGCTTGCCACGCCCGCGATGCGCTGTCCGCACGGGTGCGGCGGCGTGGCCAGCTCCGGCGACTGCCATACGGGCCCGGGGCGGCGTGGTCGGTGCGTCCGTTGTGCGGAGAAACGAGGGAGAGTGACGCGTGGGCGGGGAGGTAGGTAGGGGAGGTGCGGCGCAGTGAATGGAGGCCGATGGCCGAGGCGATCCGCTCGGCCTCGCCGTGGGTGAGCTCGGGGGTGGCTGCACCGGCCAGCTGCCAGCTCACCGGCGTGGAGAGGCTGGGCGATGGGCCAGGGAAGCGGCGGTATTGAAAGCGGGCGACAACGCCGTGCGGGAGGGGAAGGCGAGGAGTGCACGGCATCGCCGGCCCCTGTCGGCTGAACTAGTTCAGTTAACTGAACTAAATTCAGTTATGAACAGTATGCAAGCCAAGTGTTTGATGAAATGCTATGGGGTTTTAAACATCTTAGTTGATCAAGGGATTTGCTGTGGTGGTGTGTGGTTACTCAAAAATGAATTTGCCAGAAGGCCAAGATTTTTGGTGGAGTTTGGAAATGATTTAGAGCAAAAAGTTGGTTTCTGGACCAAATTTGAATTGAATAGAAATTGAAATTTTTGAACTGTGGGACCAAAAGTTTTTGAAGAAATGGGTTAAGGGTACCATGTATATGCAGGGATAATTTTGGTGTGGCAAAAGAGTTATAGAAAAATATAGTTCCTTTGTAAAGTCAAGAAACTATGATTATTTCAAATTCCATCTTTGGAGTTAAAAATATATAGAAGAAATATTTTTGTGGAGTGGAAAGGAGTTGGATAATATCATAGAAGATGTGTATGACTTGTGAGGTCAGTCTTGGGGTGGCAGAAAAATATTTGGAGTGGTTTAGGGTGCTAGAGGAGGTGGAAAAAGGCTTTTGCTTTTGAAAATCAAATAACCAGAACCAAAAATTCTTTAGAAAGAAATAGTTTTGAAAACCTCCAAAATAATTAAATCAAATAAATCCACCCTTCAAACAGAACCCTCCAAGAAAATTTTAAATCCTAGCTAAAATTTTGAAAAAGTTTTTAAAACTCCAAATAAATATTTTTGGGGTGTTACAACACCTACCCCCTTAAGAAAAATCTCGTCCCCGAGATTTCAGCTGTCCCTCAAACAGGTACGGATACTCAGTCCTTAAGTGATCTTCTCTTTCCCATGTTGCTTCTTCCTCGGTGTGATTGCTCCATTGGACTTTGTAAAATTTTATTACATTTTGTCGGGTCCTCCGTTCAGACTCCTCCAAAATCTTTATAGGACGTTCCCGATAGGTAAGATCTGGTTGAAGATCCAACTCTTGATGCTGGATTTGCTTTTCCGGGTTGCTAACACATTTCCTCAGCTGAGATACATGGAACACATCGTGGACATCTGATAATTCTGTCGGTAATTCCAGTTGATAGGCAACCTTGCCCCTTCTTGCGGTTACTCTGAACGGTCCAATAAATCTTGGTGCTAGTTTCCCCTTGACCTTAAATCTCTGTAGCCCCCTTGTCGGAGATACTCTAAGATATACGTAGTCATTGGGCTCAAAGTGGACCTGGCGGTGTTTTTGATCATAATAACTCTTCTGTCGGCTTTGAGCTGCCCTTAGTCGGTCCTGAATAAGCTTTACTTTGGTTTCTGCCTCTATTAGTATTTCTGGTCCAAAAATTCGGCTGTCTCCTGTTTCAGACCAATTTAGTGGGGTCCGGCATCGTCGTCCGTATAATGCTTCGAAAGGTGACATTTTTAGGCTAGCTTGATAACTGTTGTTGTAGGAGAATTCTGCATAAGGTAAACTATCCTCCCAACTGACTCCGTAGGTAAGCACACATGCTCTCAACATGTCTTCTAATATTTGATTTACCCGCTCTGTCTGTCCTTCGGTCTGCGGGTGGTATGCTGTGCTGAAAGCCAGTTGCGTGCCTAAGGCTTGCTGTAGATGTTCCCAAAATCTAGAGACAAATTGGGTGCCTCTGTCAGAGACAATTATTTTGGGTACCCCGTGTAGACAAACAATCCTGGATAGGTACAGCCTGGCTAGCCTCTGTGTTGAGTAGGTGGTCTTTACCGGAATGAAATGTGCTACCTTGGTCAGCGAATCCGTTATTACCCAGATAGCATCATTCCCATGGCGTGACCTTGGCAAACCAACAACAAAATCCATTCCAATTCTATCCCATTTCCATTCAGGCACCTTAATTGGTTGCAACAACCCTGCTGGTCTCTGGTGTTCCGCCTTCACACGTTGGCAGGTATCACAACATGCCACATATATGGCTATATCCCTTTTCATCCCGTGCCACCAAAATCTCTCCTGTAGATCCTTATACATTTTGGTCCCTCCGGGATGAATGGAATATGGAGTGGTATGCGCCTCTGCCATTATTTGCTGTTTTAAATTTTCAATGTTTGGCACGCATAATCTCTGTCCAAACCAAATAACTCCTTGGTTGTCTTCAATAAATTCGGGTGCCCTGCCCAGTTTCATCTTTTTCCTAATCCCTTCAATACTTGGGTGTCCCTTCTGGGCTTCTCTGATCTGGTCCTCTAATGTTGGTTTTATTTCCAACTGGGAAATGGTCCCCTCCGTGACTAGTGCCATGTTGAGCTTGGCAAATTCCTGGCTGAACACATGTTGCGAGAGTTGTACACTGCCATTACCGGCGCATGGATTCCTGCTGAGGGCATCTGCCACAACATTGGCTTTACCTGGGTGATAGTGAATTCCTACGTCATAATCCTTAATTAGCTCAAGCCAACATCGTTGTCTCAAATTTAATTCTGGCTGCGTGAAAATATACTTAAGACTTTTGTGGTCCGTGTATATTTCACATCGGTTCCCCAGAAGATAGTGTCGCCACTCTTTGAGTGCGTGTATTACTGCAGCAAGTTCCAGATCATGAACGGGGTAATTTTCTTCATGTTGCCGTAGCTGTCTTGAGGTGTAAGCCACTACTTTTCCTTCCTGCATTAACACACATCCAAGGCCTTTCCCGGATGCGTCACAATATATATCAAAAATTTTGTGCACATCGGGCACAACCAGAACTGGTGATGTTGTTAACCTCTTTTTCAACTCCTGAAAACTCTTTTCACAAGCTTCAGTCCATTCAAACTTCTTGTCTTTCTTGAGTAACTGGGTCATGGGTCTGGCTATAGTGGAGAACCCTTCAATAAACCTTCGATAATAGCCCGCTAGGCCAAGAAAACTTCTGACTTCCGTTACGTTTGTGGGTTGCTTCCATCCCAACACATCCTTTACTTTTCCCGGGTCCACAGCGATTCCATCTTGGGTCAATACGTGCCCAAGAAACCCAACTTCTCTCAACCAAAATTCACATTTGCTGAATTTGGCATATAGTTGATTTTTCCTTAATTCTTCCAGTACTATCCGAAGATGCTGCTCATGTTCTTCGGGTGTCTTGGAGTAAATAAGTATGTCATCGATAAATACCACCACAAATTTATCCAAATATTTCATAAAAACCTTGTTCATGAGATGCACAAAATATGCCGGGGCATTGGTTAAACCGAACGGCATCACTGTGAACTCATATAATCCATATCTGGTAGTAAATGCCGTCTTAGGTATGTCTGTCGTCCGAATTTTTAGCTGATGATAACCCGATCTTAGGTCTATCTTCGAGAAGACTTTAGCTTCTGCTAGCTGCTCAAACAAATCATTGATTCTGGGCGGTGGATATTTATTCTTGATAGTGACCATATTAAGTGCCCTGTAATCAATACATAGCCGTAGGGTACCATCCCTCTTTTTGGCGAATAAAACTGGCGACCCCCATGGTGACGAGCTGGGTCGAACGTAACCTTTTTCCATCAACTCCTTAATTTGTTTCTTTAATTCCGCCAATTCCGTTGGGGCCATACGGTACGGCTTCTTGTATATGGGTGTCGTTCCGGGTGCTAGTTCAATAACGAACTCAATTTCGCGGTCCGGAGGCATTCCTGGTAACTCTTCAGGGAATACATCAGGATACTCACAGACTACAGGAACCTTACTTAATTCCACCGTATCCACTTGATTCAATTTCCCTTGGGATGTGGCAATCTTCCTTGTACCCACTTTTATTGTCTTTCCTTGGCAATTGGTAAGAGTTACCGTGCGGTTATAGCAGTCTATGAAACCTTTGTTTGTGGTTAACCAATCCATTCCCAGAACAATGTCCAAATCAACTGCGTCCAATACGATGAGATTGGCTAAGAATCCCATTCCTTCAATTTCGATGTTTACATCCTTGCAGTACCATTGAGTATATTGCTTTGATCCCGGGGACTGAATAACCATGGAATTTTGCAAAGGCAAAAAGGGAAACTGATTCTTCGAGGCAAATCTTTTAGAAATGCAAGAGTGGGAAGCTCCGGAATCAAATAAAACTGTAGCATCTACTGAGTTGGCGGGGAACGTACCAAACACGATATCCGGTGCGTTCTGAGCTTCCTCAAAAGTCACGTGGTTGATATGTCCTTGCTTGTGGTTGTTATTGGGGTTGAAGTTATTGCGTCGCGGAGCGTTGGTCGCACCGCGGCCATTGTTGTTGTTGTTGGCTTTGGGAGGGTTGTTTCCTTGTTTTGGGCACTGTTTAGAATAATGCCCCTCTCCTCCACAGGAATAACAGGTGACTCCAGGATAAAAAGCTGTATCCTTGGTCCTATTGTGGAATGCACTGCGGTTCTGTGGTGGAGCTGTAGTTGTTGGTCGGGTTATTACTGGCTTTTGAACATCATTCCTGGGCCTGTTGTTGCGAACCTGTACTGACTGGTTCATGCGACGCTTGCGAGCCTCATCCATATTGCGGTGTTCATTTTCCAGAATAATAGCCTTATCCACAAGTGTCTTAAAGTCTGGAAAGGTATGAACCATCAGCTGGCACTTTAGAGATGAAATAAGTCCGTCGAGAAATTTTTCCATCTTTTTGTTCTCTGTCATATATTCGTCGTTGGCGTACCGGGCCAACTGAGTAAACTGATCCAGATATTGGGATACTGTGGAGCCCCGCTGTTTGAGATCCTCAAATTCCCTCTTCTTCAATTTCATAATGCTATTAGGGATATGTGCTCCTTGGAAATTCTCCTTGAATTGATCCCATGTCATATTTGCTCCGTCAGGGTGGGTGTGACATAAGTTTTCCCACCACGAAGCAGCCGTTCCAGAAAAATAGTGTGGTGTGTACAGCACCTTCTCCTGGTCAGTACACTGGGCAATGACCAATTTTCTTTCCATGTCTCGAAGCCAGTCGTCTGCCTCTAGTGGCTTGTCAGTGTGAGTAAAGACCGTCGGGCGGGTCTTTTGTAACTCAGACAGTTTGGACCTGGGTTGTTGTTGTTCGTGGTGATTTCCCATGTTAATCAAATGCTGCATCATCTCCTGATGCTGTTGCTGACTCTGCTCATATAGGCGACACACTTGCGAGAAAGCTGAATCACTGCTTTGCTGACTTGTCTGCCCTTGAGTAAAATTATTTCCCATCTGTCCAGAGTTGTTCTCAGGTGGAGTTGGCATAGAACGGGTCCAGGGACGATGCATTTTCTTTCTGGGGTATTTGCATAACACCAAAGAAAATAATCAAATAGCAGAAAATAAATTTCCAAATAAGTTTTTCCCCCCAGGACAAGGTAAGACAAGGCAGCCAGTTATATTACACACGTAATTTAATTATACAAGCAGGATTTAATTATACAGGATATAATTATACATGATGCATGCGGAACCTGTATCATACACGATCATTTATTCCTACTAGCGCACTCTCCGCGCTCTCATCGACCTGCGGTCCTAACATTGCTATCTTACAAAGGATAGGTAGCACAGGAGATAAATATAATACATTCGTGTTCCCAAGCGGTCATCTGGTGAGAATAACTGCGTTAGGCCACACAGCTCATCCTAGGTCCTGCTGAGAGTGAGAGTCAGACACGGCACCCAGGATGCGATCTCGCCCTCCTCCTCCTCCTCGGGAATCGTCTCTAGTCGGGTAGTCGTTGATGCCGTGCCTCCTGGTGGTGGCACCGTGCTCGTCAGTGGAGAAGCTCTGGTCGGAGTGGGTGCAACCAGACGGCTAGCATCGCCAGTCGAGGTCGAGCGCTGAGCCGCGGGACTAGCCAGAGAAATATTTGGTGGAGTGGAAGTGCGTGGAGCACGAGGCGAAGGAGAGCGGTACTCGCTCCTGCGAATAACTCTCGCACGAGACAAGTCCATCCACGCAGTGAGGTAGTCATCTACCAGGGAGGTGAAAGCTGACTCCAAGGCCATGATGTACTGGACAAGTGGCTCGATAGCCAGATCCCTTTCCCCTATGGTGCAGGAAAAGGCATAGTGGCTAGTATATGGAACGTGGCATGGCAGGTAGTAATAGGGACGGTTCTGCATAACAGGCAGGATGTCCCTGAGACGAGCGATAGCCTCACGTGCGGCCATCTGGATAGCATGCCTCTCAGTGGGCATGGCTCTCCCCATGAAGCGATAGTTGCGGAAAGACACGGAAACACCACCCCGAATATATACCGAAGCCTGGTACATAGTCAGGGTCTCTGAGATCTTGTCCGGGTAAATGACGTACTCCGGACGCCCGAGAGATCCCATCGCGTCCCTCGCGATGCTCGCGAGAAGGCGGGAAAATCCCGCACGCTCGTTGGCGAAAACCTGCGATGGGCAGCTGCCACCAGCCATCTACAACACTAGACAAAAATCCAAGTAGCCATGTCATAATTGTATGATGACTAAGGAAAATTTGCTACGATGCATGAGATGCATGCTGGAAAAATGTCAGCACTGACTCGGTGACTAGCGATCGCACCTAAAGCTCCTACAGTCAGCCTGGCTCTGATACCAAGGTCTGTCAGGCTCATTTCTGGGAAATAAATCACAGAATAGCCTTAAGTCACACTGGCTCCCAAGAACAACCAGTGGACAACCTTGATATAGATAACCAGTACAATATAATATTACACAGGGCTGAGTCAGGGTGACTCAACAATTTTATTACAACAACTCAACGCACTAAGGTGGCGGAATGTGACAGTGGATGGTGGGACTTAACACTGATATACTAGCATAGAGTCAAGCGTCAGTGTGAGGCTTGACTAATTTTATTGGTGTGGCGGAAGCTTGACGGATGATACAAGTGATAGACTCCATGACACAGGTGTGCTGACTGGGAATCTTCTAAGCGTCGGCCTCGCTAGCGCAATTCTCCTCCGAAAGCTCGTCCTCCTCCAAGTCTGGCCAAGTAAATAGCCAGGGACAAGCCAGTGAGTACTTTTGAATGTACTCGCAAACATTTATGAACATAAGATATACCAAATGCGAATGCCATGGTAGATGAACTACATGCATGCAACAATTATCACAACTTGGCATGATAGGACCTGGTTAGTATAGAAATAAATATTATTGTCAACAATAAATATAAATAGGAGAAAAGCCTATCGGATGTCAAGTGACACCACGGTAGGACTTGAAAAGAAATGCCAATCGGGTGTCCACAAGAGTAGTGGCGTGATAAACCGCCTGACACTCGAGGGACGCCACAAAAAGGGCTTAAAAGAAATGCCAGTCGGGTGTCCACAAGAGTAGTGGCGTGATAAACCGCCTGACACTCGAGGGACGCCATCAAAAGGGCTTAAAAATAAATGCGAGTGTCCGGGGTAGTCTCGCCAGCCCCTGAGACACTCTGGAAATAAAAATAACATCATAGGGTTAGTCCA
>LR738715.1:689669384-689706638 GCA_902687465.1 Secale cereale | reverse complement strand
TGGTTAGTATAGAAATAAATATTATTGTCAACAATAAATATAAATAGGAGAAAAGCCTATCGGATGTCAAGTGACACCACGGTAGGACTTGAAAAGAAATGCCAATCGGGTGTCCACAAGAGTAGTGGCGTGATAAACCGCCTGACACTCGAGGGACGCCACAAAAAGGGCTTAAAAGAAATGCCAGTCGGCGGTCCACAAGAGTAGTGGCGTGATAAACCGCCTGACGCTCGAGGGACGCCACAAAAAGGGCTTAAAAGAAATGCCAGTCGGGTGTCCACAAGAGTAGTGGCGTGATAAACCGCCTGACACTCGAGGGACGCCATCAAAAGGGCTTAAAAATAAATGCGAGTGTCCGGGGTAGTCTCGCCAGCCCCTGAGACACTCTGGAAATAAAAATAACATCATAGGGTTAGTCCATAAGCATGATTTTTATCATAAATAAATTCATGAGAATACTAACTACGACAAGAATTTTATGCAAACATAAACATGCTCAAGTATATTATTTTTCCTCCAGAGACTGACACCGGGACAGATACTTGACCCACCCAACCAAGTCCTTGACCGTGGACGCGGCTATTCGAATAGATATAACTCTGCAGAGGGTGTACTCTTTACCCACGCGTATGGGATTTCCTTAGACAGCATCGTGCACTGGCTAATACCCAATACGGACTTTGGATTGAAAACACGCTTGACGCGTACACACCGACCGGATGCCAGGACTCACCCAAAGCATCGCTCCAGAAACCTTAAGTCAGGGAGGCTACAACCTCCGGAAAGCATGGGATCACTATTAAACGCGCGGATTACAAGGGGTGCCCCCCTCTCGGCTACAACCGGAAACACCCATGCCCCTGACCCGATGACAGGCTACAACCTTCATCGTAGTTATCTGGGTGGCGTGCACCCGTACAGGGGTTATCAACTTACTAGGCCGTACCCTCCTTTCGAAAGGACCCGTGGCAGCACGGTGTACAGCTAGGTGTATAGAGCAAGACTCGATCTAGGCAGACTCAGGAGGTATTACTAAAATATCACCAGTATTCTCTATCAATATCACACGACACCACTGTGTCAACAAAGGACCGTGCCCACCGGCACGTCCAAACCAGCAGCAAAATTTCTGCCATCAAGTAACCATATGTATGTCAGAGAGATGCTAGTGTAATATGCAAGCAAAGGAAAAAGGTGACATGACCATGCACACACATGTGATGTAACATGCAACATATGCATTGCAATACCAAACTATGTAACCATGCAAAAATGCAAACACCATATCCCAGGTTCAATAATGCTTGCCTTGTCCAAAATAGTCAGGAGAAAACCCCTCTGAATTTCCAGCAAAAGATCCTTCTTCCTTTTCTGAAAATTCAAATTTGAATTCGAATAAGAATTCCCATACAGAACAAAAAAATGTTCTCAAAATATTTTTAAATAAATCTTAAAAAAAAAAACTAGAGAGGAAAAGAGAATTTTTGCAAAAAGAATCAACTCATTTGGATTAATAGTTTAAAAGCTACTAACTTTTTAAAACCAGGGTTCTTTCTGCAAAACAGAAGCCCCTGGGCTGTTTTAAAAGAAAACGGTTCGGCAGCGAATACGCCTTCCAGTGGAGAAGGCGTAAAGCGTAGAGTACGCCTTCGCTGAACACAGAAAATAGAGAGAGAGAGCTGACGGGTGGGGCCCACCCGTCAGGTTTGAATTTGAGCGCGCTCGCGCGCGTGTACAGAGGGGAGGCGGCGATCGCCGGCGACGATCGCCGGGGTTTCAGAGCCCGGTGCTGGTTGCAGTGTGACCAGCGTGGACTTCCGCATCCGTGGGTGGTGGTGGTGGCCACCGGCGATCACCTGAACGGCGGTGAGCTCGACGCCGACGGACGGTGGTTCGGGTGAAGTTGGGGCTCGTCGGAGAGGGCTCGGGGAGTGGAATTGGCTTAGGGGTTCGGCATAGTGGTGGAAAAGAGGTGGATCGGCGGAGTTTGGGAGGCTTTGGTGGAGTAAGTGCGAGGTTTGGCTCATGGACAGAGGCGGCGGAGCGGTGGCCGGAGAGGGAGAAGATGACCCCCTCGTGGCCGGGTGGGTGGCTAGGAGGAAGAGTGGGTGGTGGTGGAGGCGAATGGTGAAGCTGGAGGGGCTCGGGGGCCCCTTTTATAGGCGAGTCGAGGATGGCCGAGACGGGCGGAG
The DNA here is from genome assembly GCA_902687465.1 of Secale cereale. Taxonomy (NCBI): domain Eukaryota; kingdom Viridiplantae; phylum Streptophyta; class Magnoliopsida; order Poales; family Poaceae; genus Secale; species Secale cereale. Next base: position 689,704,446 of record LR738715.1, on the reverse strand, counting down.
GTCGTCGGAGTAAATTAGGTCGCCGGGGTTGGTTTTGGCCGGTGGTCTGGGGCGACGGGGCATTTAAGAGGCCGGTGGAGTTCGCCCGAAGCCTCCGCTTGGACGGGCTCATGCTCGCTTGCCACGCCCGCGATGCGCTGTCCGCACGGGTGCGGCGGCGTGGCCAGCTCCGGCGACTGCCATACGGGCCCGGGGCGGCGTGGTCGGTGCGTCCGTTGTGCGGAGAAGCGAGGGAGAGTGACGCGTGGGCGGGGAGGTAGGTAGGGGAGGTGCGGCGCAGTGAATGGAGGCCGATGGCCGAGGCGATCCGCTCGGCCTCGCCGTGGGTGAGCTCGGGGGTGGCTGCACCGGCCAGCTGCCAGCTCACCGGCGTGGAGAGGCTGGGCGATGGGCCAGGGAAGCGGCGGTATTGAAAGCGGGCGACAACGCCGTGCGGGAGGGGAAGGCGAGGAGTGCACGGCATCGCCGGCCCCTGTCGGCTGAACTAGTTCAGTTAACTGAACTAAATTCAGTTATGAACAGTATGCAAGCCAAGTGTTTGATGAAATGCTATGGGGTGTTAAACATCTTAGTTGATCAAGGGATTTGCTGTGGTGGTGTGTGGTTACTCAAAAATGAATTTGCCAGAAGGCCAAGATTTTTGGTGGAGTTTGGAAATGATTTAGAGCAAAAAGTTGGTTTCTGGACCAAATTTGAATTGAATAGAAATTGAAATTTTTGAACTGTGGGACCAAAAGTTTTTGAAGAAATGGGTTAAGGGTACCATGTATATGCAGGGATAATTTTGGTGTGGCAAAAGAGTTATAGAAAAATATAGTTCCTTTGTAAAGTCAAGAAACTATGATTATTTCAAATTCCATCTTTGGAATTAAAAATATATAGAAGAAATATTTTTGTGGAGTGGAAAGGAGTTGGATAATATCATAGAAGATGTGTATGACTTGTGAGGTCAGTCTTGGGGTGGCAGAAAAATATTTGGAGTGGTTTAGGGTGCTAGAGGAGGTGGAAAAAGGCTTTTGCTTTTGAAAATCAAATAACTAGAACCAAAAATTCTTTAGAAAGAAATAGTTTTGAAAACCTCCAAAATAATTAAATCAAATAAATCCACCCTTCAAACAGAACCCTCCAAGAAAATTTTAAATCCTAGATAAAATTTTGAAAAAGTTTTTAAAACTCCAAATAAATATTTTTGGGGTGTTACACGGCCTCAGTCGCCAGGCCGCTGCCTTGCCTCCGCCGGCCTTCCCTCTGGCCAGGAGCCACCCGCAGCCACTTCGTCCAGACGCCGCCGGCGCCCCGTCCTCCAGCTCGCCAGGACGAGCAGCGTTCTCCTCTGCCTCGTCCCTTCTCCAGCTCGAGCAGCTCCACCCCGCGCCTCTGCGCCCTTCCATCCGCGCCAGAGGAGCTCCCGCGCCCCGTCCTCCTCGTCAAGGCCGCGTGCGCCATCCCCTGCATCAGTCCATCCCGCGTCCAGTTTTTCCTCCGTCTCCAGCGGCCGGGTTCCGCGCCTCCCGCGCCATGGCCTCGGCCTCCAGCCCCGAGGCTCTGCCGTCGTCAGCTCATGCTGCCGCTGCCATCGCCTTCGGTGCACCTTGCTGTTTTTTTTCCTTTTGTTGTGAAGACCGCAGCCGCAAGACCGAGATGGCGAACGAGTACCACGATGACCCGAACCGCCGCGAACGTGTACATCTACAACGAGTCCCGCAAGTACCACGACGACCTTATGACAAGTACCACGACGACCGAACAGCTACAATGACTTGAACTTCTACGATACGAGAACGCCGACACAAGACAACGCGACAAGTACCTCTTCGGAAACGGAAACGCCAACGTGTACGGCTACGCTTGGTGGATGCGACAAGTACCACGACAGACACCAAGTACCTCTACATGACCCGACAAGTACCCCTACCGATGAACGAGAACAACTACTTCCCTCTACGGCGTGTACCACTACCATCGCCCCGGAAACGAGGAATTCGCCAAGTACCTCGACGAACGTGAACGGCTACGATTCGTGAACCACTACTTCCTCTACGACCCGCGAGAACGCCTACTTCCACTACGTCCCTCGACGACTTGAACCCCTCCGAGAACGAGTGTTTCGAAGGTATAACCCGAGACGATGACCCGTGGAATGTTGTGTTGTATGAAATGTTTGCCCTTGTGTGCACCGTGCACGTTTCGTCCGTTTGTCATGCTCCTCGGTTGTCTCGTCGCCGACTCGTGGGAACCCGGCAACGGGATCACCCCACCTTTCTTCTTGTTCCGCTCGCTCGACCTTTGCTTTTGCTCCGGTCTCCCAACGAGTTACCGAAACCGATATGATGCCGTTGCATCATTTTCGGATCGTTGCCGTGGAACCCCTTTCTTTCCTCCATGGTGACAAATACTTCATATCTCTTATGTCAACCCTTTTAATAAAACTTGCATAAACTTGATCATGTCATCCGCATCATTTAACAACATTAAAATGTGTTAATTGTTGTTTGCTTAATAAATTGCTAAACATGCTCATGGGGATTTTCCGAAATTTGTTGTTGTTATTTCCGGCCTCATTTAAATTGCCTAAATAGTGTAGTTTATTTATGCTTCACCTCTTACCATGTTAAAAACATTTAATCTTGTCTTGTAAATAAATGAGAGTCAAGTAAATAATTAAATGTGGTGTTTCGTCAATATGCAACTCGTTGCATATTGAGCTCCACTTAACTTGTAGTACTTGTTTGTGCACTTTGCCATGCCATGCATATTTAAACCGGACATGCATCATACTTGGATGTGCATCGTATGCCATGTTTATGCTTGTGTGTTTACCGTGTTGTTTGTTTCTTTCCGGTTTGCTTCTCTTGATAGGTTTGGTTTCGTTTTGGAGTTGTGAGGATTCTCTCGACTGTGTTGCTCCGACTACTTCATGGATCCATTCTTCTCCCTTGTGGAATCCCAGGCAAGATGATCATACCCTTGGATACCTTTACTACCATTGCCATGCTTAGTTGTCTCGATGCTATCATTACATGACGCGCTACCCATCTTTTATGTCAGCCTCTCCTTGTTGCCATGAAACCTCTAACCTTGACACCTTCCTAGCAAAACCACTGTTTGGCTATGTTACCCGCTTGCTCAGCCCCGCTTGCTCAGCCCTCTTATAGCGTTGTTAGTTGCAGGTGAAGATGAAGTTTGTTCCAGGAGGGAACTTGTTGTTGGAATAACACAATATCTATAATTATTATTAACACACCTATATACTGGGCATGGGTGGAAGGCTTGGCCTTTTGCTCGGTTTTTTGTTCCACTCATGCCACCTTAGGCGCTGATAAACTGGCATTATGTTCCTTGATTTTGCATTCCTTACATGATGGGTGGATGGGGACCCCTTGACAGTTCGACTTTGAATAAAACTCCTCCAGCAAGGCCCAACATTGGTTTTATTTTGCCTCATAATAACAACTTAATTAATTAATTAAAATAGCATAGGGGGTCGCGTCCCCGAGGATTCTTTTCTACATAGCAGGGGGGCCAGTGCTGATGGTGTTGGTCCCAAACGGGGAGTCTGCGGGGCCGCCTTGGGGAAACCCGAGGTATCTGGTATACCTGTAGAATCGCCCATCCGGTTGTGGCCTGAGACGAGATACGCGCGGCTACTATCAGGGTGTCGGCACGCCGGGAGGTCTTGCTGGACTTGTTTTACCATTGTCGAAATGTCTTGTGCTACCGGGATGCCGAGCCTGATCGGATTTCCCTAAGATAAGGGGTGATGATATTATATTTATCACTTCAGCTAATCGTGAGAGCTTGTGATGGGCTAAGTTGGGACACCCCTGCAGGGTTATGATCTTTCGAAAGTCGTGCCCGCGGTTATGTGGCAGATTGAAATTTGTTAATGTCCGGTTGTAGAAAACTTGACAGAGGATCCGAAGTAAAACACACAACTGTGTGAGTAACCGTGACTGTCTCTTTTCACTTTGAGAAGAGAACACGGTGGGGTTATGTTTGATTCCTATGTAGTTCAGGATCTTTAGTGATCACTACTTTTGCGACCGTTTGCGTAGATGCTCATCTTATTCTGTTACTCGTAAGTTAGCCACCATATTATGCTTAGCCGCTGCTGCAACCTCCACCACTTGGCCTCTTCCTACCCTTAAAGCTTTGCTAGTCTTGATACCCATGGTTATGGGATTGCTGAGTCCTCGTGGCTCACAGATACTACAACACCAGATGCAGGTTCAGCCGAGAATGATTCAGGAGCTGGTTCAAGTTCTTCACTGGGAGCTCGATGAAGAGAGTGGCCGTTTGCTTGTGACGTTTCGACGATCAGTAGTGGTTTCTACTAGGATTCGATCCTGACCTGTGGCGTTATGTTGTTTTGGTATCTTTCTTTTGGATCTTACCCTTAGATGGGCTGTGATGTTTTGAATGATGTCTTGCTTATGTAATGTATTGTGTGAAGTGGCGAGTGTAAGCCAACTATCTCCTTTTGCAATTTAATCCCTCTTTTACATGAGTCGTGCAAAGATACCAAACTTGAGATCATTCTAGGATGGGCTTATACCTTTAAGTCGTGCCTCGACACGTAGGAGGTATAGTCCCATCCTGGGCATTACATGATGAGACCGTGATCTTGTTCCTTGACAATAACCAACTTTTTGACCAAACTTTTTTCCTATTTAGAGAGAAACATGGTCAACAACGATGAAGTCGGGGGTTCGGGCGGCAAGGCATTCTGGGAGCTGTCCCAGGAGATGGAGGAACAACCTCACTTGTATGAGGACGCCGCCTTCCCCACCGATCCTGAGACAACTGATGGTACTGCCGAGGATGACCCCACTGATGGTGCCGCCGAGGATGCCACCACTGATGGTGCTGCCGAGGATGCCACCACTGATGATGGCGGCGCACGCACAGATGGCAGCCAACCGAAGAGGCAACGGAAGGACCGGCGCCCGACCGTGCTACGCACCGTCAAGGAGGAATTTACTGAAGTGGACTCCGACGGGAATCCAACAGCGCCCGAACGAATAGTCAAGGGGTACTCGCTTCAGCTCGGGTGCATTCTCCGGAGCACTGTCTCGATCAACACCGAGAATCTGAGGCATCCTGACCGAGGGAATTTGCACAACCTCCTCTTCACGAAGCTGCACGAACGATACAAGTTCCCCGCTGAATTTGAAAACACAAGCCTCAAAGGGAATAAAGCGAACAATACCACCCTCATAAGGATGAGCACGGCCCTGTCTACTTGGAAAAGCACGGTCAAGAGAATGATCGAGAAAGGTGAGAGTTATGAGAAGATCAAGGAGAAAAATCCTTCGATCACCGAAGATGACTACAACGACTTCAAGATCAAGTGCTCGAGCACCGCAACCTCCGAATCAAGTCAGTGGGGGAAAGAAATCCGGGAGCTGAACTTAGGGGAACACACACTCGGTCCCGGTGGTTACAGAGTGGCGGAGCCTATATGGGACAAGGAGGAGGCGGACCGTGCCGAGCAAGGCCTACCGCCCCTCTTCGATAAATACTGTGACAAGCAGACCAGGAAGTTTGTCAGGGCCCGGTACAAGAAGGACCCGAAAACAAAGGAGCTTACCACGGATCCGAAGACCAGGGCGCTTGAGCTTGTTCTTGTAAGCGATACACCCCCGCGTAATTAGCTCCATATGGTTGCATTCTAATTAATGAAGCCAAATTTCTAAATGGTTCACATTCCTTCCATAGGCGACTGAAAGCAGTAGCGCGGGGTCGACTAAGAGCAACCCTTGGGACACCACTCTAAATAGGGTGTTGAATGTAATGAAGAAAAAGGATAAGCTCAGTAAGCCGACGTCAGCTGGTCGTGTGGCCGGCAAAGGCTTGTCCACAAAATGGTCGTCATACTATAACGCTGGTGGGCGAAAGGAGAAAAAGACCAGCTCGGAAAGCCAGGCGCGCGAGGTTCAAGAACTCAAGGCACAAGTGGCGCGGATTCCGGAGATTGTCCAAGAGCAAGTGCAACAACAACTCGGAGCGACGATCACCGCCATTGTGACTACCTTGATCGAGTGGTTGCACGCGTGGATTGCGGGCGGCCATCAAGGGCCGCCCCCGATTCCCAGCTTCACGGCTAGCAACTCGCAGAACGCGATGGCGGGGCCATTGGTGTCTCCGGCAGAGGCGGCATTGGTGTCTCCGACGCCGGCACGGGAGCTTAATGCACCCGGGTGTACGCCGGCCGGCACCTCTGCAGCAAGCGGCCCCTCCGTCAACTGCACGCCCGCCGTTGGCGGTGCCTCGACATTAGCCGAGCTCGACGCCATCATCACGGTAACTAATTAAGCCTCTCTCGGCCGAGGACTTCATCTCCTTGCCTTTGACTGGGCATGCCTGACGCCCTACATGTTTTCGCAGGGCGCCGCCGACGTTCCGTGCACTCTCCTGCACTTCGTGAACAACGAGTTGGTCGATGTTGCCAAGGGCAAAATCGTTCAACTGGGTAACCACGTGTTCCACGGTACCCAGATGCCACCCAACTTGTTTAGGGTTCAACTGGTTCGGGTGCTGCCAGGCTGCGACGAGTTGTTACCTCCGATTCGACCCGTCGGGGCCGACGATGATGACGTGATGACCCTCAGCGCCTGCCTGAGCTGGCGCCTGCTTTGGCCGAAGAGCCAGATTCGTTTGGGGGCGTGGGACACCACCTCAAAGACAACACCGCCAGTCGTGCCGGCGCCAAGTCGACCCCATGGCAAGACCGCCGCAACGGTGCCAGACATCCCTATGCCACTGGATACAAACATGCATATGGCACATGATCAGAACGACGACGACGACAACGACGACGATACATTTTCCAATGTCGATCAGTACTTTGCCGATCATGGGTACGGTGGCGACTTCATGGGGCCTCCTTCTCAAGAACCCAACCCTACAAAAGACGTGCGCGATCTAGCTGGTACCGTGGAGAAACCAAGTTGCAACAGGCGTCGTGTGCTGTTCAGTTCTCAGGAGACGCCTCCAGCTGCCGACTTCACCGAGCCTCAAATAGGCAAGGTGCGAAATATTATCAGCCCCAACACACTCAAGAAGGCGGTCTGTGAGCAGAACTCGGTCCCATTACAGGAGAAGAAGAAGGCACGCAAAAGAAAGACTAACAAGGGTGCGAGCCAACCGGCACCGAGTACGATCCGTGCTCAGGACGGGCCACCTTCACCTGAGGATGTAATGAGGAGGGTGCATGTGGCGGGTAGGCCGATCCTACCGAGAAATATGCTCGATGCTGCAACCGGTGCTATGCGGAGTCTGCATGACAGTGTTCTTTCTTTGGAGAAGCGGCATCTCAGAGAGAAGGATGTGGCATACCCGGTTTCGTGGCCAAGGTGCCAGAGGGCATGTGCTTTGTGGATAACTCCATCGGGGGTACGATCGTCCTGCGGTTTGATGACATCTACGCTATGTTGAACCTTCATCCGCTACACTACACCATCGTTCGGCTATTTTCGCTGAGTATGGAGATGCGGATCATTCGCGACAAGACCCCGGATATCGTGATAGTCGACCCCTTCTACATGCGTGCTAAGATCTTGGGCATCGCTGGGGACCAGCAAGTCGCGAGTTCTTACCTCTAAGGCGTCATTCTGGCAAACGAGTTCAGTTCGTTTTCTTTGTCGCAAAAGAGTTTGTCAAAGTTTTCTTTGTCGCATCCAGTTCGTTGAACTGAATTGCTTGAGGACAAGCAATATGCTAAGCTTGGGGGAGTTGATACGTCTCAAACGTATCTACTTTTCCAAACACTTTTGCTATTGTTTTGCCCTCATTCTTGCATGATTTGAACTAAACTAACCCGGACTGACGCTGTTTTCAGCAGAGTTGCTTGTATGGTTTTATTGTGTGCAGGAAAATGGATTTTTAGGTATCTCAGAAAATTTCAAGAAAAATCACTGAAAATCAACGCACCAGAAGGGCCCTTGTGCCAGAAGAGGGGCCAGAGGGCAGCCAGGGGGGCCCCAGGCACCCTGCTGGGGCGGCCCCACCCCTGGCCGCCTCGGGAGGACGCCTCGGCGGGTCCTTCCCCCTCTGGTGCCCTACCTTGGCCCGTATTTATCCCCGTGACGAGAAAACCCCAGAACAGAAGTCGTTTTTCTAGTTTCTGTCCCGGAGCCGCCGCCACCCTCTGTTCTTCTTCGGGAGGGCTAATCTGGAGGCTGATTTGGCCTCCGGAGAGGGGAGATCGTCGCCATCGTCATCATCATCACCACTCTATCCTCCCTCCATGGCTTCTCCTTCCATGTGTGAGTAATTCCCTGCTGTAGGCAAAGGGATGGTAGGGATTGGATGAGTTAGATCATGTAATAGTTTATCAGATTGTTGGGGGCATGTTGCCTATCATCTACTATGGTGTTTATCATCTTTGATTCAACTTGTTGCTCTTAATGCTTGTCACTTAGGGCCCGAGTGCCATGATTTCAGATCTGAACCCTATGTGTTTGCATGAATATATTTGTGTTCTTGATCCTATCTGTGAGTTGTTTGCACCTATTATAGTCCGGAACCGGCGATCCCAAAGGTGACAGCTTGGGACACCAAAGGGGATGGTCCATAATTTGAGGATTCCATGTATCCATTGAGTTCATTGCTTTGTTCCGGTGCTCTTTGACAGGAGCACCTTTATCTCCATAAGTTCCTTTTGGCCCCGTTCGTAGCGGGATGGTAGGACAAAAGATGTTGTGCAAGTTCTTATTGCAAGCACGTACAACTACCTATGGGATACATGCCTAATGTTTTATATTTGCCTAGATGATCATTACTTTTCTGTGTGCCTTGCCCCAAGTTAGATTCATGATGTATCTCATCCATGCAGCGCCCAACCATCCATCTCCCTAGCCTACAGTGTTTCAATCCTGCTGGTTATTAGTTGTTACTTTTGCTGTTTACTTTTGCTGTCGCCACCATCACTATCATATCACCGTTACAATTTATCTTTTGTTGCAAGTAAGTATATTTCAGGTGCGGTTGAATTGACAACTCAACTGTCAAAGCTTATAAATACTCTTTGGCTCCCCGTGTGTCGAATCTATAAATTGGGTTATTCTTACCCGCGACGACTATCTCGATCCCTTACGGTTGAGGGTTATCAAGTACCGTTTTCTGGCGCCGTTGCCGGGGAGCATACCAATATTTACAAGTCGACTTGAAGTATCCTACCTGCTGCACTTCATCCGCTATGGGTAAGAAAGGAGACCCCAAGGTTCCGATCTTACTATCCACTACAAGAAGAGGTACTGTTCTGAACACTAGTGCTACACTTGATTCACCTTCTGTTATGAGTAAGTTTGCCTCACCACCATCACATGATGCTTCTACTGAATCTGTTACTATGTCCGATACTTTTGATGATGCTTCTACTACTCTTGATGATATTAGTTCACTTGGTTATGCTCTTGAGAAACAGATCGCTGCTGCTGCAAAAAAATCTGGAATTGAAATTCCTGTTACTCGCTACCCCATTGGTGGAACTTATGATTATCCTGATTTGAGTAAACTCAAGGAGAGACTCCTTGATGATGATTTCATTATGCTTGATGATGATTTATGCAGGGAACTGATAGAGTTTGCCGACTCTGACCCTGAAGATATTAAGAAGCTGCTTGAAAAACACTCCTTGAAGAACAAGACTGTTCCTGATCCTGAATTTGCTACATCTCCTATATGCATCAATGATCCTGATTATGATTTCTCTGTTGATCTTTCACTTATATGTATGGTTGAAGCTGACCCCTTTTATGGCAGAGAAAATGATGATGCTATTGCACACCTGACCAAACTCACTGAGTTGGGTGGCTTGTTTACCACGAATGAAAAGATACGAAACTTTTATGTGACTAAGCTTTTTCCTTTCTCTTTGAAGGATGGTGCTAAAACATGGTATGATTCACTACCATGTGGTTCCATTAAGAGTCCTCAAGACTTAGCTCACTCTTTCATTGATAAGTACTTTCCTGCTCATATGCAACATGCTGCTTTACAAAAAATTTATAACTTTAAACAGTTGCAGGATGAGCACCTCCCTAAAGCTTGGGGGAGGTACTGTAGTCTGATCCAGGCTAGACCAGGACATGGAGTTCCTAAGAATGAATTAATCGATATATTTTATGCTGGTCTAACTAATGAATCCAGGTCCTATTTGGATAGTTGTGCTGGTTGTCTTTTTAGGAAAAGAACACCGGACGATGCAGAAGAATTCATGGGCAGGATTGCCAAAAACCATGAAGATTGGTCCGTCCGTGAACCACCTCCACCACCAAAGAAGAGGGGCATGCTTGTTCTAAGCCCCGAAGATATGCAAGAAGCAAAGAAGTCTATTAAAGAGAAGGGTATTAAAACGGAAGACGTGAAGAATCTACCCCCTATTGAGAAGTTGTGTGAGCCTACCACTCACCCTCCTATGGTAGAGGTACACTCTCTTTTAGATTTCAACGCAAGTGACATCCCTCATGGTAAGCCTCCTGATCAATGTTTAGATGAGCTTGATAATTTTATTATGAAGAAAAGTCATTTTAATGAGAGGATACAAAGTCAATTGCATGATAATTCCCTTGCTATCAAAAGTTTGCTTGATGTTCTAGGTAGAAAAGTTAATAATGTTAAATGTCTTGTGAAGCATTTTCATATGGTTCAAACTCGGCTTGAACAAATTTCTAATGTGCAAAAAGATTTTCTTGCTAACAATGCCAAACAAGATGATTTACAGGCCTTCGGGATTAAGACCCGAGGAGGAACTAGCACTCAAGATCCTCTCTATCCAGAGGGGCATCCGAGGAGAATCGAGCAAGATTCTCAAATGCAGGAAGAAGAAATTGTTGGCTCTCCAAATAAGAAGAAGAAGAAACACAAGGAGGCTGACAATTCCAATGATCCTATTACAAGTGAAGAGCCAGCTGTTGATCCCAACAGTATATCTACCTCCGATGCTGAGACTGAAGACGGTGCCGAACCTGAAGGTAAGGATAAGGAGAAGAATGATCCGCCTGAAGTTCGAGAAGAAGAAGCACCTGACAAACGCAAGACGTACACTAGAGAAGACTTCGTCGCAAGAAGATATGGGAAGGAAAGAGAACCATGGATACAGAAACCCATGCCCTTTCCAGGTAAGTCTCTCAAATCTAAAGAAGAAGAGCATTACAATAAGTTTTGTGAATGGATGAAACCTCTTTTTCTCCAAATCCCTTTGACTGATGCTATTAAGTTACCTCCCTATTCAAAATATATGAAAGATATTGTTACTAATAAAAGAAAAGTTCCTAATGAAGCAATATCTACTATGCTTGCTAACTACTCTTTCAGTGGCAACATTCCTGAGAAGCTTGGTGATCCAGGTATACCTACCATTCCTTGCTCCATAAAGAATAATTATGTCAAAACTGCTTTATGTGATCTTGGAGCAGGAGTTAGTGTTATGCCTTTCTCTCTTTACAAGAGGCTTTGTTTTTTAGAAACTAATTCCTACAGATATCTCTCTTCAGATGGCTGACAAGTCAACCGCCGTTCCGATAGGTATTTGTGAGGATGTTCCCGTAGAAGTTGCTAATTGTTTGATCCTTACTGATTTTGTCGTGCTTGACATGCCCGAGGATGGGAGCATGTCCATTATTCTTGGTAGACCTTTTCTTAACACCGCAGGTGCTATTATTGATTGCAATAAAGGAAAGGTTACCTTCAATGTGAATGATAAAGAACACACGGTGTATTTTCCAAAGAAGACCGACAAGAGGCTTGGCCTCAACTCTATAGAAAATATCGAGAACGTGAAGATTGGAGAATGGGACTGTCCACTACATGTGCACCACAAATACAAAACTATTATGGTGGGGACAATGTCCATTAAAGTAAATGTGCAATGATCACTTCGTAAGAGGTGGGACTTTCTGCTCTATATATCGCCGGTTTGTTGGTAAGACTTGATCAACCTTACTAGTGAGCATGTTTTATATAGGTAAAAAGTTGAGCTTGTTATATTTTCATTTTTTTAGCTTTTGTTTTCCTTGCTGTACCAAGTGTTTGTGTTTTTGAAGCTTCACAATACTAATCACTGCTTTAAGTTTTCAGAAAGTTTTGCAGCTTTTTGAACTTCGAAAATTTTTCAACAGTGAAGTTTTCAGAAAAATTCCATAAAAATAAAAATAAAAATTTCCATGCCGGCAGTGACCCAGAGGCACCTGGGGCTGACCAGGGGGAGCCACCAGTGGCCTAGGCGGCCAGCTGGCGCGGCCTGCCCCCTGGCCGCGCCCATAGGGCGCCTAGGGCCCACAGGTCCCCCCTCCAGGTGAGTATTCTTCCTCTCTCTCTCTTTCTCTACGAAAACACGAGTTCTGCACCTGTTCTTGCGTTCTTGCTGTTCTTGGAGGCGATTTTCGATCTCTCTCTACAGCCTATCATTCGAGCTGAGATTTTGAACAAATACTCCCTGGTATGTAACTCCTCCACCCCTCCAATTAGATTTTTGGTTGGTGGCTTCATTTGTGAGTATTTAGTGGTTCTTGGTGCTGTGTAGATGAGCTTGCATGCATGTGTAGAAATTTATTTTCCAAGTTTTGATGCAAGTTTATGCCTTAGGTAAGTGAGTTGAGTAGTTTGCCTTAACCCACTTTGTTTAAATCCTTGTTTTTGTAATTTGTCAAAAATTTCAGAAATGAGTTTGTTAGGAAGGGCAAAGGGGTGGCTTGAGAAAAAGAAGCCCGCGCACTCCGATCGAGTTACTAGAGCCGCAGCTTCACCCTCGACTGCTAGGGTGAGCTACAATGAAGATCATGTGCCCCTAGAGTTGTTGGAAGACACGAGTCCAGCACGTGCGATGATGTTCCCATGTGATGAATTCCTTGAAGCTGCAGGAATTAAGGATGAGTTTTATAATCTTTGCGCTAATGCAGGTCTGGCACGGCTCGTCACGTGCCGTGTTGTTCAGTATCAAAAACTCACCTCCGGTTTCATTAACAGTTTTAGATATAACCTTGATACTGGTTCTATTGAGTTTAAAATTTACAATAATCTTTTGACCATGCCCTTGGAAAAGTTTTGTGAAATAATAGGTGTGCCAAACGTTGGGTGGACGGCGAAGATGACCTCTCAGCCCTCCGAGCTGAGAACCGTCTTCAACTCTCTCTGCAGCATGGGTACGAGGGATATTCATCGGTCAAAAATCTCCAGCATCTTATTCCCTCACCTCAGGTATTTTGCGTATTATGTTGCTAGAGGGGTGTTAGCTCGTGACAACACGAGCAACATTTCTACGCCGGATATTGCTATCCTGGCAACCGCCCTCTCAGGGAGGTTTGATTATAATTTGGGTGCCTTAATTGCTCGACGCCTTGCTATGAACGGTAACAGGGGAGATTTATTTGGTGGCGTTTATGCCACACTTATCTTAGAATATCTTAAAGGCACCCCACACCCTGATGATAAGCCTTTTACTTATTTAAGTTTTGATCTTGCTGCTATGAAAAGGCATAAGTTTGTTACCATGACTTCTGAGTTTGGTAACCTTGTTTATATCTTGCGTTTCGGAACTACCGCGGAACGCAAGATCCGTCTACCTGCACCTCTTTTGTTTGATTTTTCTCGCAGGAACGGATGGTCCTTTGATGTTATCCAGTTCGATGAGTTCATGGTCCAGCATCAGCTTCATAACCCCATGGAGGGGGTTGTGCCCGACGAGGAGGAGCACGGTGAGTCACCACCTTTTCAGGGGGAGACCGTCACCCAGTTTGGTGAAGGGTGTTCCTCTGCTTGGAGTGCGGACCCTTCTTCGTGGGAGGATCCGAGGACTTCGGTGTACGCGCCAGAATCATTTTACGACCCTTGGACTCACCAGTACCACCCCGGAGCAGGAGGCTCCTGCGGGCAGTAGCTACTACCAACTTAGGCCAAAAGCCTAAGCTTGGGGGAGTACGTGCCCTTCTCACTTTTCCATTGTATTATCCGTTTTATTTTTGTTCGCTTTGATCTTTTCGAAGCTTTTGTCTGTTCTTCTTTGTTCTTCCTTTGAAAAAACCCAAAAAGATTTCCTTTCTCTCTTTAGTTTGCTTTGTTTTCAGAGTTCAGCTCGAGTCCGTGATGGCATTTAATTATATTTCCTACGTTCGATCGTGCAAGTGACAAGGCAGTAATGACGAAGATCGACGGAAGGGAAGCAACAAGGAAACCGGTATGAACTCTTCTTGTTTCTACTTTTGTACATATGCCTATACTGATGATGTAGAGACCAGCTTGTAACGACATAGTGCTATGTTTACAATGCTTTCCCAGTAGTTCATGCTTTCCTTGTATTTAATGTGTTATTGAAATGATTTACATGCATTGCATTGTTCATAGTCTGGTATACTAAGGTGGTATTTCCCTTTGCAGAATTCTTGGATTGACTTGGCACATGTTTACACATGCTTAAGACTAAAAAGTCTGCTTTGCCTTGATGATCTTTAAGTTTCAGAATAGTTATATCACTTTCATGCCCGATTCGATGTTGCTTTGTCGCTCTACATGATTATGACCGTTATTGCTCTCCAGTTAGGTCGCTTCCCAGTCTCTTGCTAGCCTTCGCTCGCACTAAGCGGAATTCTGCTTGTGCATCCAAATCCTTTCAAACCAGTTATTCCATATGAGTCCACCATACTTTCCTATGTGGCATCTACCGGCCATCCTAACGAAGACTTTCTTGTACCATCTCGAAATTATTCAAATTAACTCCTGTTTTGTGCCTCTGTTTTAGCTCATGAGGAAGTAGTAGTTAATTCATGATCTTTTTAAGTTGGACGAGTTTTATCCAGGGATTGCATGTCTAATCTGCAAACCCCTAATACGAGAAGGAACTGGCATGAGTGCGCTCGGCTCATAAAAGATAATACAACAAACAAACCCTCCTTCACGCTTTGTTCATGATAAATCAGAAAACTTTTGGCAGTGATAAACAAAGGAGATTAAGGGGATGCGATCGTCCCCGTGCGGGAGCCGTTCCTCGAAACTTGTCCAGCTCGAGAAGTAATTGGGTTGTCTACTAACATTCGTTGACGAAATATGCACCTCCCAAAATCATTTTTACCTCTGTTTTCAAAACCAAGAGATCTGGTACATGTTTAGTCTTTGCTTCCAACCACGGGGTTTCAACCTCGCCATCAAATTCCACGGTTCGAGAGTCTCCACCTTCTTTCTTCAAAGCACCAACTAGGAGAGCATGATTGTCATTCTGAGTGTAATGTGCATTGTCCCAAAGTATTACATTGTCTTCTGCATGCTTGTGGTATTATTTATTCAGAAATTCTTAGTTCTAGTCTCCTTTAAAACTCTGGAGGAGTTTCTGCATTTATGTTTTGCTTCACTCATGGAGGCTAGCGAGATACCACTCTAATATGTTCAAGCTATGTGCAATATAATCTTGTCTTGATTTTCAGTAGCATATTATTTACTTTTAATTATTTGTGATTGGTCACTTGAAAGAAGGATTGCTTCGTGCATTGTCCTCATAGAATTGTTTCAATACTTGCTAGACTCTTTTCGTAGTACATGCTTATATACATCTAATGAAGCAAAAGAGTTTGTCAAAGTTTTCTTTGTCGCGTCCAGTTCGTTGAACTGAATTGCTTGAGGACAAGCAATATGCTAAGCTTGGGGGAGTTGATACGTGTCAAGCGTATCTACTTTTCCAAACACTTTTGCTATTGTTTTGCCCTCATTCTTGCATGATTTGAACAAAACTAACACGGACTGACGCTGTTTTCAGCAGAGCTGCCTGTATGGTTTTATTGTGTGCAGGAAAATGGATTTTTAGGTATCTCAGAAAATTCCAAGAAAAATCACAGAAAATCCACCCACCCGAAGGGCCCTTGTGCCAGAAGAGGGGCCAGAGGGCAGCCAGGGGGGACCCAGGTGCCCTACTGGGGCGGCCCCACCCCTGGCCGCCTCGGGAGGCCGCCTGAGCGGGTCCTTCCCCCTCTGGTGCCCTACCTTGGCCCGTATTTATCCCCGTGACGAGAAAACCCCAGAACAGAAGTCGTTTTTCCAGTTTCCGTCGCGGAGCCGCCGCCACCCTCTGTTCTTCTTCGGGAGGGCTAATCTGGAGGCTGATTTGGCCTCTGGAGAGGGGAGATCGTCGCCATCGTCATCATCATCACCACTCCATCCTCCCTCCCTGGCTTCTCCTTCCATGTGTGAGTAATTCCCTGCTGTAGGCAAAGGGGATGGTAGGGATTGGATGAGTTAGATCATGTAATAGTTTATCAGATTGTTGGGGGCATGTTGCCTATCATCTACTATGGTGTTTATCATCTTTGCTTCAACTTGTTGCTCTTAATGCTTGTCACTTAGGGCCCGAGTGCCATGATTTCAGATCTGAACCCTATGTGTTTGCATGAATATTTTTGTGTTCTTGATCCTATCTATAAGTTGTTTGCACCTGTTATAGTCTGGAACCAGCGATCCCAAAGGTGACAGCTTGGGACACCAAAGGGGATGGTCCATAATTTGAGGATTCCATGTATCCATTGAGTTCATTGTTTTGTTCCGGTGCTCTTTGACAGGAGCACCTTAATCTCCATAAGTTCATTTTGGCCCCGTTCGTAGCGGGATGGTAGGACAAAAGATGTTGTGCAAGTTCTTATTGCAAGCACGTACAACTACCTGTGGGATACATGCCTAATGTTTTATATTTGCCTAGATGATCATTACTTTTCTGTGTGCCTTGCCCCAAGTTAGATTCATGATGTATCTCATCCATGCAGCGCCCAACCATCCATCTCCCTAGCCTACAGTGTTTCAATCCTGCTGGTTATTAGTTGTTACTTTTGCTGTTTACATATGCTGTCGCCACCATCACTATCATATCACCGTTACCATTTATATTTTGTTGCAAGTAAGTATATTTCAGGTGCGGTTGAATTGACAACTCAACTGTCAAAGCTTATAAATACTCTTTGGCTCCCCGTGTGTCGAATCTATAAATTGGGTTATTCTTACCCGCGAAGACTATCTCGATCCCTTGCGGTTGAGGGTTATTAGTAGTTCTACCTCAGAAATCAACCATCCAACAGTGACATCGACACAATGCTACAAATGCAGGTTGACAACGCCCGCGATTGCATGACTCCCACGATAGACGGCGGCTTCATCCACGCTCCGGTCCCTTGAGTCGAGTAGAAAGTAGTGATGCCGTGTCTAGTTCTGAAACATCGATTGGCTCATGTTGTAATTAAACTTTAATGAACTTGTAGTATGTCTCTTTGGTTTCGACTGTCATTCAACTTAGATGTAATCGATGCTATTAATGTCTTGCTTTTCTCTTCCGATCATTCTGTTGCATACTAATATATTGCTTATGTATTGTCTGTGAATTGGTACTAACGTTTCGTTTGGCTAGTGCATAGCAATGCCGTCGTATGTCGCGTACAAGGGTAAGGTTCCCGGAGTCTACGACGACTGGGAGGAGTGTCGCAGACAGGTTCACCGATTCAGCAGGTTACAAAGGGTACACCACTAGGGCCGAGGCGGAATCTAGATACGCCCGCTATCTAGCTGGAGAGGGGAGGGAGCGTTGGAGGAACTGGATGAAGACGAGTTTCATCGTGATGATGCTCATCGTGATGACCGCAGCTCTCTTCTATGTGATGGTAGTTTAGATGATCGATATCGACTTGTAATGTGAAGACAAACTGGCTACTCGCGGTCTCGAGACTTGTAATATAATGTTCTATCTTTGTTCGGTCTTTTCAATTCGGAGACAAGTATGATGAATTGTATTCGGAGACTAATATGATGAATTGTATTCAGAGACTAATTTTCTATTATATTCGATGAATCTGTTGTTGATGTGTGCTGTCTATATTATGTCCAATAATACATTTTGTAACCTGTGCAAAAAACAGAAAATTAAAAAATAAATTAAAAACCTAATATTCATACTAATGGCGCATCACATCACAGTGCGCCATTAGTATGCCAAATGATACTTATGACGCATCATTAAACAGTGCGCCATTAGTATGCCAAAGTTACTAATGGCGCATCTTGCAGTTGTGCGCCATTAGTATGCCAAAGCACCTGGGTATACATGGCCCCCTGGGAGGCATACTAATGGCGCACCGTGGTATATACTAATGGCGCATCTGAGGTGCGCCATTAGTAAAATATACTAATGGCGTGGCACTAATGGCGCACCACTAATGCACCATTAATGGCCAAAATAGGTGCGCCATTAGTAGGCCTTTTCCTAGTAGTGAACAAGACCGAAGACCGCAAGAACGACAAGGAGGATGTCACCGTCGAGCCCACCACCGTGTCACTGCCTGATCATTTTGTAGGCGAAGACCCCTTTTCTTAGGATAGGAACGTCCTTGTGTTCCCGCTCAAAAATGGCCGTTGTGGGATCCCTTCCTTCCTAAATATTTCGGGGGAGGAGGACCCTGGCCGCTTATATAAGTAGCTAGGATCCCCACTGTGGAGGACAAGTTAGACCCAACCCAGCCAAGTGGAGCAGATCCATAAACTCTGCCACTACACAAGGAGCAAGAACACATGCCTCCCGACCCTCCTGAGCTCGCCTCCTGAGCTCAGGAACCACTGTACTAGTTCATATTCCAGTCCTCCCGAGGCCAATCCAGCAAAGCAGGAAGTAGGGTTTTACACCACACGGTGGCCCGAACTTGGGTAAACTATTGCGTGCTTTACTTGTTGTTTGCTTGAATCTCTTCATAAAGCGATGGCGAGACACTAGGTAGACGTGAGTGGGAGAGATCTTCGTTCACGCCCCTGTGTTCGAACTTCTTGGGTTTTGCGGAGCCCCGAATTCAACAGTTTCGACTGACTTGCAGCGCCTTTGTCGTGCGCATCTTATTTCAGCATCATTGCAGCTTGATTATTTTTTAGTATAAACCCAAATATGCATTTCAACGTTGCGCTAGGTAAATACATTTTTGCTGAAATTTTCTAGGCAAATACTTTTACACGATAGCTTCTCTAGCCCAACCAAAATTGGACATCTTGGACCCAATGCAACTTGTTGAGCAAAGTAGTTAACTCTGCACCCCCCCATCCCATGATGCTCGGCTGGAGGCGACTTGGGCATTGTCATAACCCTAGCTCACGCAGTCGCCGCTAATCACCCTGTCTTTGCCGCCAAAGAAGGTCTCCGACAAAAGCACGTGCCAATGCCCCCACCCCACCCCACCCAACAAGCTCATAAGAAAAAAATATGAGTATCTCTCAGTATTAGGCCTATTTATCCAGCAAAAATTGGTGGTGGCGAGGATTTGCAGCTCCACCCCGTGCGGGGAGCTATGGAAGCCGAGGCGGCACTTACTCTATGACGAGCGGCATATGTTGCTCCATCTCAGTTGTGTTGGCGGCTAGGTGGCATCTAGTTTTCGCATGTGATCTTCTTCCCGGTCGACAGCATCAGATTTAAAGTTTGTTTCATCCTACCTTTGAGCGTTATTTTGAATTCATGCATCAACCAGTCACTTGAAAAGTCTGAACTGAGTGCGTCTAATTAGTTCAAATGCAAGTTATGATGAGACAATTTTTACTTGGTACAGTGATTTTGGTTGGATTTTAATATGGCGTCTAGCTTGCATTGCTTCCAATTTGTTGAATTGCCTCCTGCTTAGCGTTTTTCGTACCTATTCCATCCCCCTACAATGCGGCTGCCTTACATAAAAGTTATGTTCATTTGTATCATGCATCAATGATTTTGGAAGAGCGAATTTCATTCTTTTTTCTTGTGGGTTTGACTTGACAAGGCAAAATCTAAAAGGAAGAATGCACGGGATAATGGTGGTCCTCTGGAGCAACCGAAACAGATGATCTCTGCAGATTCTCCTGCTACTCCTACTGCAGTGCAAGTTCTAAATCTCATCTCCCCTCCTCCACAACCCCAGGTGCTTGCTCTAACATGGCAGCGTGATATCTGGTTGCATGTTGCATATGGTGCCTAGCTTGTATTACTTCTAATTTGTTAAATTGCATCTCCTTAGCTTACACATTATACATGTGAATATGACACACCTTTCTATTTTTGGTACATACTACATCTGCCTATCACATCATGTTCTTACATCAAATTACTCTTCTTGTGTGTCCTGCATCTATCACTACTTATGATGAGATAGTAAGGCCCATGGGTTAGTATGAGATGCGCTACTCTTATAAAGAGTGCACTTTCATCCTCCCCACATGATTCTCAAGAAACAACAAATCTAAATGAAGATATTCAATGTAGCTCTCTAGTTGAAGACCCCATTTCCCCTACGCCACCATCACAGGTGCTTGCTCTAACTTTGTTGTGTGATATGTGGTTGCATGTTGCATACGGTGTCTAGCTTGTATTGCTTCTAATTAGGGTAAATTGCATCTACTTAGTTTACACATTATAAACGTGAATATGACTTGCCTTACTGTTATTAGTACATACTTACATCTATCCATTAACCATGTTCTTACATGAAACTACCACTCTTGGTTATCCTGTATCAATCACTTACGATGAGACACCTTTATTTGTAGCATATTGTGTATGATTTCTAGCCTGTTGTGGTGTTGACATGTATTGCTTCTAATTTGTTGAAATACCCTTATGAGGCCACCCTTTTAATTTGGCAGAGTTATATTGGTTTCATGTTTCATATGGTGTCTAGCTTGCATTGCTTCTAATTAGTTCAAACACCTTCTGATTAGTTTACACTTTCCACATCATACATGTCAATATGCCATGCTGTCCTGTTTTTCATACATATTCCATCCTCCTATCATGCGGTTGCCTTACATCAAAGTAGTGTTCGTCATTATCATTCATCAATGAGTTCTGAAGAGAAAATTTTATTCTCTTTTCTTGTGGGTTTGACTTGACAAGGCAAAATCAAAAAAGAGGAAGGAAAAGAGTAAGGAAGGCGATGATGGTGGTCCTCTGCAGCAACATAAACATAGCATCTGTATGGATTCTCCTTGTACTGCTAGTGCATCACAAGGTCTAAGTCTCCTCTCCCCTACTCCAGCATCCCAGGTGCTCGCTCTAACTTGGCAGTTTGATATATGGTTGCATGTTGCATATGGTGTCCAGCTTCTATTTCTTCTAATTAGTGTAAACTGCATCTGATTAGCTTACACATTATATGTGTGAATATGACACACTTTCCTGTTTTTGGTATATACTAAATTTGTCTATCACACCATGTTCTTATATGAAACTAATGTTCTTGTGTATCCTGCATCGGTTACTTATGATGAGACACCTTTAAGTTGGCAGTGTGATATTGGTTGCGTCTTGAATATGATTTCTAGCACGTGCTGTTTCTAATTTGTTAAACACCACCTATGACGAGACAGTTCTATCTTGTCAGAGTGGTATTGGTTGCACCTTCCATATGGTGTCTAGATTGTAGTGCTTCTAATTCGTTGAAGTGCCTTCTTCTTAAATTCCACATCATAGGTTTGAATATGTCATGCCATCTAGTTTTTCGTACCTATTTTATCCTCATGTCATGAGTTTGCCTTTCATCATAGTAGTGTTTGTTTGTATCATGCATGAATGAGTTCTGAAGAGCAAATTTTATTCCTTTTCCTTGTCGGTTTGACTTCACAATGCAAAATCAATAAAGCAGAAGGATATTTGTAAGGCATTGGCTGATGGTGGTCCTTCCGAGCAACTGAAATGGAGGGTCTCTACTGATTCTACTCCGCCACCCCCACCAACAAGATTCGCAAGAGAACACAAATCTAGACAGTCAACGTAGCTGTGTAGATGATGAACACATGTCCCCTACTTCACCATTACAGGTGTTTGGTCTAACTTGGCACTCTTTGGTTAGCATGTTGCATATGATGAACAGCTTGTATTGCTTCTAACTTTGTTGTATTGCATCTCCTTACTTTGCACATTCACTGGTACATGTCGGTGCTATACAAACGGGTTTTAACCCCTTTCTACGACGGCGTTCGGAACCGTCGCGGAGTGAGTTAGGGCGATAGGGCGTCCTTCTCACACGACCCAGAAACCGTCAGGGATAGGGAGCCAAGATGCATATACAGTACTCCTACTCGTTTGTGCTCGCATTGCCATCGCAGTCGGTATTCTGTGGTGCTACGTTTACGATGCGCGACCCATCACAAACGGTTCACTATTATTGAACGTTTATGATAAGCATACAATCACACACATTCGCTTGTCTCAAACCGTATGCGATAACTAATTAATAAGATTAGCTAATTGTCGTACGAGTGTCAGATAGGAATACGAAACGTCGGACCGTCGTAACATCATCGTACACGACAACTATCGCTCTCACTATTCTGGGGTGCAACATTTACGATGCATACTTCATCAGAAATAGTTCATGGTTGCGAATCATGTACGATAAGGAAACTATCACAAACATTTATTTTGGCCGCACCGTTGTGATAGTGTCTGACATCGCACACGCTTTGCAAACGGCAACTGTGTGCATGCTTGCACACGTTTCCTCTCTGTGAACCGTCTCAGATTATGGTGTATATCGCAAACATTTGTGTTTTACCAATCGTGCGTGCCGTAACTAAAGGAAATATGCCCTAGAGGCAATAATAGAGATGTTATTTGTATTTCCTTATATCATGATAAATGTCTTTTATTCATGCAAGAATTGTATTAACCGGAAACTTAGTACATGTGTGAATACATAGACAAAACAAAGTGTCCCTAGTATGCATCTACTAGACTAGCTCATTGATCAAAGATGGTTATGTTTCCTAGCCATAGACATGAGTTGTCATTTGATCACATCATTAGGATAATTATGTGATGGACAAGACCAATTCGTTAGCTTAGCACTATGATCGTTTAGTTTTACTGCTATTGCTTTCTTCATGACTTATACATGTTCCTATGACTATGAGATTATGCAACTCCCGAATACCGAATAAACACCTTGTGTGTTATCAAACATCACAACGTAATTGGGTGATTATAAAGATGCTCTATAGGTGTCTCCAAAAGTGTTCGTGGTGTTGGCATAGATCAAGAATAGGATTTGTCACTCCGAGTGTCGGAGAGGTATCTCTGGGCCCTCTCGATAATACACATCATAATAAGCCTTGCAAGAAAATGACTAATGAGTTTGGCACGAGATGATGTATTACGGAACGAGTAAAGAGACTTGCCGGTAACGAGATTGAACTAGGTATTGAGATACCGACGGTCGAATCTCGGGCAAGTAACATACCGATGAAAAAAGGAACAACGTATGTTGTTATGCGGTTTCACTGATAAAGATCTTTGTAGAATATGTAGGAGCCAATATGAGCATCCATGTTCCGCTATTGGTTATTGGCCGAAGATGAGTCTCATTCATGTCTACATAGTTCTCGAACTCGTAGGGTCCGCACGCTTAACGATTGATGACGATCGATATTAGGAGTTTATGAGTTTTGATGTACCAAAGGTAGTTCGGAGTCCCGGATGAGATCACGGACATGTCGAGGAGTCTTGAAATGTCCGAGACGTAAAGATTGATATATTGGACGACTATATTCGGACACCGAAAGTGTTCCGGAAAAGTTTTGGATTAAACCGGAGTGCCGAAGGGGTATCGGTACCCCCGGGGGACCTATTGGGCCACTTGGGCCCTTAGTGGAGAGAGAGAGCGCCGGCCAGGGCTGGGCCACGCGCCCCTCCCCCTTGGTCCGAATTGGACAAGGAAAGGAGGGGCGGCGGCACCCCTTTCCTTCTCCCTCTCCCTCTCGTTCCTTCCCCTCTCCCTCTTGATGGACTCCTACTAGGAATAGGATTGGAATCCTATTCCTAGTAGGAGTAGCCCTCCTAGGGAGCGCCATAGGGGCCGGCCGGCCTCCCCCCTTGCTCCTTTATATACAGGGGCAGGGGGGCACCTCTAGAGACACAAGTTGATCAAGTTGATCTCTCCCAACCGTGTGCGGTGCCCCCTTCCACAGAAACACACCTCGGTCGTATCGTTGCAGTGGTTAGGCGAAGTCCTGCATCGGTAGCTTCATCATCTCCGTCACCACGCCATCGTGCTGACGAAACTCTCCCGCAAAGTTTTACTGGATCAAGAGCTCTTGGGACGTCATCAAGCTAAATGTGTGCTGAACGCGGAGGTGCCGTAAGTTCGGTGCTTGATCGATTGGATCGCGAACAAGTTCGACTACATCAACCACGTCACTAGACGCTTCCGCTTTCGGTCTATGAGGGTACGTAGACAGACTCTCCCCTCTCGTTGCTATGCTTCTAGTAGATAGATCTTGCGTGATCGTAGGAAAATTTATGAAATACTACGTTCCCCAACAGTGGCATCATGAGCCAGGTCTATGCGTAGATGATATGCACGAGTAGAACACAAGGAGTTGTGGGCGATAATAGTCATACTGCTTACCAGCATGTCATACTTTGTTTTGGCAGTATTGTGACATGAAGTGGCCCGGACCGACATTACGCGTACGCTTACGCGAGACTGATTTCACCGTTACGAGCACTCATTGCTTAAAGGTGACTAGCGGGTGTCTATCTCTCTCACTTTAGCTAAATCGAGTGTGGCTATGCCCGATCCTTGTGAAGGTTAAAACAACACATACTTGACGAAAAATCGTTGTGGTTTTTTGTATGCATAGGTAAGAATGGTTCTTGCTAAGACCGTAGCAACCACGTAAAACTTGCAACAACAAAGTAGAGGACGTCTAACTTGTTTTTGCAGGGCATGTTGTGATGTGATATGGTCAAGACATGATGAGTTATACGTTATTGTATGAGATGATCATGTTTTGTAAAGTTATCGGCAACTGGCAGGAACCATATGGTTGTCGCTTTATTGTATGAAATACAGAAGCCATGTAATTTCTTTACTTTATCACTAAGCGGTAGCGATAGTCATGGAAGCAATAGTTGGCGAGACGATAACGATGCTACGATGGAGATCAAGGTGTCGTGCCAGTGACGATGGTGATCATAACGGTGCCTTAGAGATGGAGATCAAAAGCACAAGATGATGATGGCCATATCATGTCACATTTTTTGATTGCATGTTATGTTTATCTTATTATGCTTCTTGTTTTGCTTAGTACGACGGTAGCATTATAAGATGATCTCGCACTAAATTTGAAGGTATAAGTGTTCTCCCTGAGTATGCACCATTGCGAAAGTACGTCGTGCTGAGACACACGGTGATGATCGGGTGTGATAAGCTCTACGTTCACATACAACGGGTGTAAGCCAGTTTCGCACACGCAGAATACTCGGGTTAAACTTGACGAGCCTAGCATATGCAGATATGGCCTCGAACACTGGAGAACGAAAGGTCGAGCGTGAATCATATAGTAGATATGATGCAACATAAGATGTTCCTCAATGAAAACTACTCCATCTCACGTGATGATCGGACATTGTTTAATTGATTTGGATCACGTGATCATTTAGATGACTAGAGGGATGTCAATCTAAGTGGGAGTTCTTTAAGTAATATGATTAATTGAACTTTAATTTATCATGAACTTAGTCCTGATAGTTTTTGCATATCTATGTTGTTGTAGGTCAATGGCCCGTGCTATCGTTCCTTTGAATTTTAATGCATTCCTAGAGAAAGCTAAGTTGAAAGATGATGGTAGCAATTACACGGGCTGGGTCCATAACTTGAGGATTATTCTCATTGCTGCACTGAAGAATTATGTCCTTGAAGCACCGCTAGGTGACAAGCCCCCCCCGCTAATGTAGAAGCTTTGAACGTTTGGCAGACGCGGTCTGATGACTACACGATAGTTTAGTGTGCCATGTTTACGGCTTAGAACCGGGACTTCAACAACGTTTTGAACGTTATGGAGCATATGAGATGTTCCAGGAGTTGAAGTTGATATTCCTAGCAAATGCCCATATTGAGAAATATGAGATTTACAATAAGTTCTACAGCTGCAAGATGGTGGAGAATAGTTCCATCAGTGAACACTTGCTCAGAATGTCTAGGTACTACAATCATATAACTCAACTTTAATGCAAAGTTGACGAAGATAGTGTTATTGATAGAGTTCTTCAATCACTGCCACCAAGCTATAAAGGCTTCGTGATGAACTGCATGCAAGGGATGCATAAGACAATTCCTGAGCTCTTCGCTATGCTCAAAGCTGAGGAGGTAGAAATCAAAAAGGAGCATCAAGTGTTGATGGTTAACAAGACCACTAGTTTCAAGAAAAAGGGCAAGGAAAAGAAGGGGAATTTCAAGAAGAATAATAAGATAGTTGCTGGTCCCACGAAGAAACCCAAGTCTGGAGCCAAGCCTGAAACTGAGTGCTTCTACTTCAAAGGGACTAGATACTGCGGAACTGCCCCAAGTATTTGGCGGATAAGAAGGATGGCAAGGTGAACAAAGGTATATGTGATATACATGTTATTGATGTGTACCTTACTAATGCTCGTAGTAGTACCTGGGTATTTGATACCGGTTCGGTTGCTAATATTTGTAACTCGAAACAGGGACTACGGATTAAACGAAGATTGGCTAAGGACGAGGTGACAATGCGCGTGGGAAATGGTTCCAGAGTCGATGTGATCGCCATCGGCAGGCTACCTCTACATCTACCTTCGAGATTAGTTTTAGACCTGAATAATTCTTATTTGGTGCCAGCGTTAAGCGTGAACATTATACCTGGATCTTGTTTATTGCGAGACGGTTATTCATTTAAATCTGAGAATAATGGTTGTTCAATTTATATGAGTAATATTTTTTATGGTCATGCACCGTTGAAGAGTGGCCTGTTCTTGATGGATCTCGATCGTATAGTGATACACATATGCATAATATTGAAGCCAAAAGATGCAAGGTTAATAATGATAGTGCAACTTATTTGCAGCACTGCCGTTTAGGTCATATTGGTGTAAAGTGCATGAAGAAACTCCATAATGATGGACTTCTGGAATCACCTGATTATGAATCACTTGGTGCTTGCGAACCATGCCTCATGGGCAAGATGACTAAAACTCCTTTCTCCGGAACAATGGAGCGAGTAACAGATTTGTTGGAAATCATACATACTGATGTATGTGGACCGATGAGTGTTGAAGCTCGTGGCGGGTATCGTTATTTTCGGACCTTCACTGATGATTTAAGCAGATATGGGTATATCTACTTGGTGAAGCACAAGCCTGAAACATTTGAAAAGGTCAAAGAATTTCAGAGTGAAGTAGAGAATCATCGTAACAAGAAAGTAAAGTTTCTACGATCAGATCATGGAGGTGAATATTTGAGTTACGAGTTTGGTCTTCATTTGAAACAATGTGGAATAGTTTCACAACTCACGCCACCCGGAACACCACAGTGTAATGGTGTGTCGGAATGCTGTAACTGTATTGTATTAGATATGGTGCGGTCTAGGATGTCTCTTACCGATTTACCACTATCGTTTTGGGGTTATGCTTTAGAGACAGCTGCATTCACGTTAAATAGGGCACCATCTATATCCGTTGAGACGACGCCTTATGACCCGTGGTTTGGCAAGAAACCAAAGCTGTCGTTTCTTAAATTTTGGGGCTGCGATGCTTATGTGATAAAGCTTCAACCTGATAAGCTCGAACCCAAGTCGGAGAAATGTGTCTTCATAGGTTACCCAAAGGAGACTGTTGGGTACACCTTCTCTCACAGATCCGAAGGCAAGATAGTCGTTGCTAAGAATGGATCCTTTCTAGAGAAGGAGTTTCTCTTGAAAGAAGTGAGTGGGAGGAAAGTGGAACTTGATGAGGTAATTGTACCTTCTCCCAAATTGGAAAGTAGTACATCACAGAAACTGGTTCCTGTGATCCCTACACCAATTAGTGAGGAAGCAAATGATGATGATCATGAAACTTTGGATCAAGTTTCTGCTGAACTTCGTAGATCAACCAGAGTACGTTCCGCGCCAGAGTGGTACGGCAACCCAGTTCTGGAAGTCATGTTACTAGACCATGATGAACCTACGAACTATGAGGAAGCGATGATGAGCCCAGATTCCACAAAATGGCTTGAGGCCATGAAATCTGAGATGGGATCCATGTATGAGAACAAAGTATGGACTTTGGTTGACTTGCCCGATGATCGGCAAGCCATCGAAAATAAATGTATCTTCAAGAGGAAGACCGACACTGACGGTAATGTTACTGTTTACAAAGCTCGACTTGTTGCGAAAGGTTTTCGACAAGTTCAAGGAGTTGACTACGATGAGACTTTCTCACCCGTAGCGATGCTTAAGTCTGTCCGAATCATGTTAGCAATTTCCGCATTTTATGATTATGAAATCTGGCAAGTGGATGTCAAAACTGCATTCCTGAATGGATATTTCAAAGAAGAGTTGTATATGATGCAACCAGAAGGTTTTGTCGATCCTAAAGGTGCTAACAAAGTGTGCAAGCTCCAGCGATCCATCTATGGACTGGTGCATGAATCTCGGAGTTGGAATATACGCTTTGATGAGGTGATAAAAGCATATGGTTTTATACAGACTTTTGGAGAAGCTTGTATTTACAAGAAAGTGAGTGGGAGCTCTGTAGCATTTCTGATATTATATGTGGATCACATATTGTTGATCGGAAATGATATAGAATTTTTGGATAGCATAAAAGGATACTTGAATAAGAATTTTTCAATGAAAGACCTCGGTGAAGCTGCTTACATATTAGGCATTAAGATCTATAGAGATAGATCAAGACCCTTAATTGGACTTTCACAAAGCACATACCTTGATAAAGTTTTGAAGAAGTTCAAAATAGATCAGTCAAAGAAAGGGTTCTTTCCTGTGTTGCAAGGTGTGAAGTTGAGTAAGACTCAATGCCCGACCACTGCAGAAGATAGAGAGAAGATGAAAGTCATTCCCTATGCCTCAGCCTTAGGATCTATCATGTATGCAATGCTGTGTACTAGACCTAATGTGTGCCTTGCTATAAGTTTAGCAGGGAGGTACCAAAGTAATCTAGGAGTGGATCACTAGACAGCGGTCAAGAACATCCCGAAGTACCTCAAAAGGTCAAAGGATATGTTTCTCGTGTATGGAGGTGACAAAGAGCTCGTCGTAAACGGTGACGTTGATTCAAGCTTTGACACTGATCCGGTTGACTCTAAGTCACAAACCGGATATGTATTTTTATTGAATAGTGGAGCTGTCAGTTGGTGCAGTTCCAAGCAAAGCGTCGTGGCGGATCTACGTGTGAAGCGGAATACATAGCTGATTCGGAAGCAGCAAATGAAGGAGTCTGGATGACGGAGTTCATATCCGATCTAGGTGTGATACCTAGTGCATCTGGTCCAATGAAAATCTTTTGTGACAACACTAGAGCAATAGCCTTGGCGAAGGAATCCAGGTTTCACAAGAGAACAAAGCACATCAAAAGGCGCTTCAATTCCATCCGCGATCAAGTCAATGAGGGAGACATAGAAATTTGCAAGATACATACGGATCTGAATTTCGCAGACCTGTTTACTAAGCCTCTTCCAAGGACAAAACTTGATCAGCACCAAGACTCCATGGGTGTTAGAATCATTACTTGGTAATCCAGATTATTGACTCCAGTTCAAGTGGGAGACTGAAGGAAGTATGCCCTAAAGGCAATAATAAAGATGTTATTTGTATTTCCTTATATCATGATAAATGTCTTTTATTCATGCTAGAATTGTATTACAGGAAACTTAGTACATGTGTGAATACATAGACAAATAGAGTGTCCCTAGTATTCATGTACTAGACTAGCTCATTGGTCAAAGATGGTT
This sequence comes from Secale cereale, assembly GCA_902687465.1. Taxonomy (NCBI): domain Eukaryota; kingdom Viridiplantae; phylum Streptophyta; class Magnoliopsida; order Poales; family Poaceae; genus Secale; species Secale cereale. The sequence goes on along the minus strand of LR738715.1, from coordinate 689,674,729 downwards.
ATGTTTCCTAGCCATAGACATGAGTTTTCATTTGATCAATATGATCACATCATTAGGAGAATGCTATGATGGACAAGACCAATCCGTTAGCTTAGCACTATCATCGTTTAGTTTTACTGCTACTACTTTCTTCATGACTTATACATGTTCCTATGACTATGATATTATGCAACTCCCGAATATCGGAGGAACACCTTGTGTGCTATCAAATGTCACAACGTAACTGGGTGATTATAAAGATGCTCTACAGGTGTCTCCGAAAGTGTTCGTGGTGTTGGTATAGATCAAAAATAGGATTTGTCACTCCGAGTGTCGGAGAGGTATCTCTGGGCCCTCTCGGTAATACACAAAATAATAAGCCTTGCAAGCAAATGACTAATGAGTTAGTCACGAGATGATATATTACGAAACAAGTAAAGAGACTTGTCGGTAACGAGATTGAACTAGGTATTGAGATACCGACGATCGAATCTCGGGCAAGTAACATACCGATGACAAAAGGAACAACATATGTTGTTATGCGGTTTGACCTATAAAGATCTTGGGAGAATATGTAGGAGCCAATATGAGCATCCAGGTTCCACTATTGGTTATTGGCCGAAGATGAGTCTCGGTCATGTCTACATAGTTCTCGAACCCGTACGGTCGCACGCTTAACGTTTGATGATGATCGGTATTATGAGTTTATGAGTTTTGATGTACCGAAGGTAGTTCGGAGTACCGGATGATATCACGGACATGACGAGGAGTCTCGGAATGTCCGAGATGTAAAGATTGATATATTGGAAAACTATATTCGGACACCAGAAGAATTCCTGAAAAGTTTCGGATTAAACCAGAGTGCCAGAGGGGTATCGGTACCCCCCGGGGGACCTAATGGGCCACTTGGGCCCTTAGTGGAGAGAGAGAGGGCTAGTCAGTGCTGGGCCGCGCGCCCCTCCCCGTTGGTCCGAATTGGACAAGGAAAGGAGGGGGAGCGGCGCCCCTTTCCTTCTCCCTCTCCCTCTCCTTCCTTCCCCCTCTCCCTCTTGGTGGACTCCTACTAGGAATAGGATTGGAATCCTATTCCTAGTAGGAGTTGCCCTCCTACGGCGCGCCATAGGGGCCGGATGGCCTCACACCTTGCTCCTTTATATACGGGGGCAGGGGGCACCTCTAGACACACAAGTAGATCAAGTTGATCTCTCCCAAACATGTGCGGTGCACCGTTCCACAGAAACACACCTCGGTCATATCATTGCAGTGGTTAGGAGAAACCCTGCGCCGGTAGCTTCATCATCTCCATCACCACACCGTCGTGCTGACAAAACTCTCCCGTGAAGTTCTACTGGATCAAGAGCTCGTGGGACATCATCAAGCTGAACGTGTGCTGAATGCGGAGGTGTCGTACGCTCGGTGCTTGATCGGTTGGATCGCGAAGAAGTTCGACTACATCAACTTCGTCACTAGACGCTTCCGCTTTCGGTCTACGAGGGTACGTAGACACACTCTCCCCTCTCGTTGCTATGCTTCTAGTAGATAGATCTAGCGTGATCGTAGGAATTTTTTTGAAATACTACGTTCCCCAACAGTAATGACCTGGAGAGCGTAATTTCACCGTAATTTAATTGCTGCTATTTCAAATTGTATCGGATTTTAATTTGAATGTATGATATAGCTTTATTCATGTCCATCAGGTTCAAACAACCAATGCATTATTCGATTCATGGGTACATATGTTCTAGAATCACATAAGAACCAAATAAAGAATGATGAACCACGGTTTCATACTTGTACTATTAAAGACGCTATAGAAAGAGGCAAAATACATTCCGATTGCTGAACAAGGTGAAGCAGAATGCCCATATTATGCCCTCCTCCATGCAGAAGGCATGCACGACTCTAGTCCAACCACTTGTGATGGCCGACCGCCCATCCTTCACGGTCTTCATGAAAACATCTAGATTATCATCGTGTTCTGGTAGAAATACTTTAACCTTTGCATGCCCACCAATCATGTAGTTTGATAGGTAATCTTGAGTAAACTGCTTTGGCAACCACTGCAAAGGAAAAAGATTCAGACATTGTCATCTAACACAACTCATTATGGGCAGTAAAAAGAACCCTGCAGAGTTCTTGCTTACCATCCTGCAGTTCGTTGTTATCTTGGATAAAGTGTAAACAAATAGTTTAATTGCCATCTTTGGACCCATTTTACTAACAATCTTTATCAGCTTCCTCACTTGATGATGTTTCATCGATATCTCATTGCGCCATACGCAGAAAGGGTCAAAGCGCGGATCTTTACTAATGACATATGTACCTAAAAGCACCAAGTTAATATTAGAAGCTAAACAACAATAGCACAATGACGTAGTACAATACTCTTTTATAATATATTATAACATCCAATATACTCACATATTAGATGAATTAACAGCTTATATTATGGGCGGAAGGATTTTATTGCATTCTTACAAAGTATCGGCTGATTAACTGTTGTTGTATCCATGGGTTAAAGTTAGTTTGAGCTAGTTCAAGCTCAAACAGCCCTCAAGTATATCTAAACACATGAGGGATAGTTTAAGCTAGTTGCATCTATAACCCACCCAAAAAAACTATCCAACCCAAGAGGTGCTAATTCGAGGTAGTTCTCCTAGTGCATTTATTGTCAATCTAACCCTGCCATCAAAACAATTCTTTGGATGGAGTTAGTTCAGGGTTAGTCATGAGCTAGAAACTAACTCTAACCTCTCGCTAAGATGAGTATCCAAACATGGATGTGTTGTTGTTGTTATTGTTGTTGTTGTTGCTGCTGCTGCGCTTCTACGTATATCTAGACATCATCAGAACATTAATGTAACACTCTTCCTTGTTTCTATGTAGCCTAGGATTGCATATTTAGACAATAAGTGTAGTGCATGTTGCTATGTAGTCTCAAATATATTACATATGGCCCTAGTTAATGTAACGATAAATGGGTTGCAGATATATTCAGTTAAAAGTCCGATTCACCGATTAGTCCCTTATCAGCCCCCGGCCTATATGGTACCAGCTACCGATATCCTGAACAGTGAGCATATATAAGCCATGGGATGAAACTAACCTCGATGGAAAACAGCAGCCATTCCCAAAATTATCCTGTGTATGTACATCGAGAAGCATGTTAAGCACAACATGCTAAACATCAACCAAAATTATCCATGGCAGACAAAATAATCTCCAAAAGATAGATTAAGTGTGCAGGCTTAAGCACACTAGTAAAGCAAAACAAGTGGAAAGGTGTGTTAACTGCAACAGGCCTAACATTTAACAATAAGAAAAATACTCATTCAAACTAGTATTGTGTCGGTCTAAGTACACTGGTTATTATTAAATAAAAATGGAAAGGCATGTTAACTACAAGATGCATCAACCAAATATATTAACTCATAGTGGTATTGCTGAAACTGGTACTGATGAAATTGAACTGCACAGTTCATACATGCACATATAGGACATCACGTTGTGAATAACTGGTATAAACAAGGCATACTACGAACAACCAAAGATAGCATTTGAAACTAGACATATGCTAACTACAAACAACCGAACAATCAAAAAACTTTAAAAGAGGCATATGCTAGCTATAATAGGCTTAACAACAAGCAGATATATGCATTCATATCGTTATGTTTAAAACTAGATTGATGAAATGTATTGTACTGTAAATAATTGCACATATGGAGCATCACATTGTGAACAACTGAAATAAACAAGGCATACTACAAAAAACCAGATATAGAAATTAAAACTGGACATATTGTCACTACACTACAAAAGGGACTCGACAAAACAAATCATGGGTTTCCCCCTATGCAGAGGCACGACAAAACAAATCATGGGTTTCCTCACTGGCTAGTTCCCGTGTGAAGAGCACGGACCCTAGATGCGCTCCATGTTGTCACAGATGGGCTCCTTTCCCTTAGAAGAGCACAACTGTAGGGTGCCCTCCCTGATGTCGCAAATTGGCCCTTTCCCCTTGGAAGAGCAGATGGGCTCTTTCCCCTTGGAAGAGTGGGAGAGGGTGGCCTCCTCGTGGTCGCCGTCGATGAGGTCTGACTTGGAAGGTGTGGATCCCAAGCTAGTGTCGCAGAACGTGTCTTCAGAAATGATAAAAGGGGCTAGATGGCAATGTAGGATGGCAAATTGTTGACAGCGAGCTAGAGGAGATCAGCGGCGGAGCCATGTATGAGATTGATGGCGGTTGAACCCGAGGGGTTGGGGGTGGGCCACTTAACTTGTGACATAACCCGCCTCAGGACATCACTGTCGATGACCTCGATGTCATAGTCGGAGGCCAAGACATGCCCGCATACTCTAGCCCACTGCTTGAGTGCCTACCGCCAGTAATGGTCGTCAGCTTCCTCGGCGACATCAGGAGAAGAGACCGCGATACACATCTTTTGGGCCAGTCGCTCCTCGAGCTCCATGGGAAGCGTAGCCGGACTTAGGCTGCGATGCTCTGGAGTGGGGGATGGGGATGGGGATCTGTGGGAACGGGGGCGTTTGGAAGGCATCATCTAAGAAACTCAGGGCGGCCTGGGTATGGAGATCGGTGGGTAAGCTACACGGGCAAACCGGCAGATGTTGACAAAGGAGGCCTTGCGGCGATTGAGGTGGGGACCTTGCTAGGGTTTCAAGCGAGGGAGGGGGTGTGTGTGTGTGTGCGCGCACGTCCGAGTAGGTTTTGGTGTGTGTGTGTATGGGGGGCGGGGGTGTGTTTGAGGAAATGACGCGGGTACTGAAAATTTTACTACGCGGGAGTTCAAACGCGTGAGTGAAATGCTAGGGCTATTGAAAACTTTGATGACAGTGCATCACACACGGTCCAGAGATAACAACCGTGTGTTATGAAAAAGAAAAACCCTCAAGGCGGCCAGATATTTTCGAGGGTTGCAGGCGGGATTGGGAACAAGAAACATCGCACACGGTCGAAACGCAATAACCGTGTGTTACCAAACAGAAAAAGCTGCAGGCGGGTAGATATTTTTGAGAGGGGAAGCCTCATGGAGACTAATGCACATGGTTAGTTCGAGTGAACCGTGTCTGTTGCGTCATCCGACTTGTCTAATGTTCATAAATTTCACGAAAAATGACACGGGAGAGGGTCAAAAGACGAACACACTTGCATGTGGACCAAATTTATGTATGAAAAGGGTGGTTTGATTTTCAAAATACCAAATGCAACTTCGATGTGTCACCTATCTCGAAAAGTGCACGGTATTGCTGCCCCCACCCCTCTCGTGTCGACACGAAGGGAATCGTAACCTATGAATGCATGCCCCTTCCCCCCCCCCCAACCGAGGTTCACCTAGCAAAGTTCG
>LR738715.1:689632317-689660862 GCA_902687465.1 Secale cereale | reverse complement strand
CAGCGGCGAGGGGATCTGGCAAGGGGAATCTGGCGAGGGGGGATAACGATCGAGATGGAGGGGGATCGAGATCGAGTGTTCTCATGAATTCAAAAAGTGCCCATGAAATTTAAAAACATTCAAGAGTTCAAAAAGTGCCCATGAAATACAATCGACAAATGAAGACTACGATTTAAATACAATCGATCTTAGCTAGCTATGTGTTCACAATCTTCTTGCCCTTCTTTTTCACAAATGGAGTTCTTCTGTGGAACGGACGACCTTTAGGTAGGGTGGTCCTGCTTCTTCTTGTAGTGTATGCTGCTACTTCATCATCGTCGTCATGTTCGATCCTCGGGTCGCCGTACTTGTCGAAGTCTTGCTCATTGGCTACTCCATCCATTCCGATGATCTTCCTTTTGCCTCTCCTCACGACAACACGACAGGGCTTTGACGGGTCGGTAATGAAGAAGCATTGGTCAACTTGAGAAGACAGTACCCATGGCTCATTTTTCGCGGTGACGTTTGCGCCCGCGGTCTTGGATTTGGCTTCGGGTATAACCATGGTGGTTAAATACCGGTCTTCTTTTAGGACGCTCTTGGCCCATCTGACACGAAACATCGGGACCTTCTCTCCAGCGTAGCTCAGCTCCCAGATCTCCTCGATCCTTCCGTAGTATCTGTCCTTGTCATTACCGGTGTAGGATTCCATCGTTACCCCGGAGTTCTGATAACCATCGCTCTTCATGTCCTTGGCCTCGATGTAGAATGTGTAGCCGTTGATATCGTACGCCTCATAGGTCATCAGGTTGTCCTCGGCGCCCTGTGACAAGGCGAATATGAGTTGTTCTTCCACGGAAGAATCCTCATGTAAAGGGTACGACAGAAGCTTCTACTTGAACCAACGCGTGAAACATGAGTTGTGCTCTTTGATTATATCTCCGTCCGTCCTCTGTTGGCCTCGGTCATTGTACGTCTTCTCAATAAAGGTTTTGTGCTCTATCACCCAAGGATCGACCACGTCTATGTGTTGTAGCGCGACTAGGTTTGCTCTTTCAAAGTCGGCGAGACGACCCTCGAAGTCGACATGCATTTCGCGGCGACCCTCACGGTGACCCCATCCAGCGAGCCTGCCGAGGTGCCTGTTGATGGGCAGACCAACGGGGTTCTCGATGCCTAGATAATTCGTGCAGTAGGAGATGCACTCTTCGGTCAGAAAGCCCTTGGCTATGCTTCCCTCTGGACGTGACATGTTGCGAACGTATCCTTTGATGACACCAATCATCCTTTCGAACGGCATCATGCTGTGCAGGAACGTCGGCCCGAGTTGGATGATATCGTCCACGATATGGACCAGCAGATGCACCATAACGTCAAAGAATGCGGGCGGGAAGTACATCTCAAGCTTGCATAGCATCACCACGATCTCTTCATGTAGCCTTCTGAGTTGCCTCACGCCAACAGACTTCCGAGAGATGACGTCGAAAAAGTTGCATAGGCCAAATAGGGTTTCACGTACGTGCGCGTCCATGATCCCATGGATTGCAACTGGAAGTATCTGCGTCATCAGCACGTGACAGTCGTGAGACTTCATCCCGCTGAACTTCAGCTTCGCTGGGTCTAGGTATCTGCTTATCTTTCCCGCGTAACCGTAAGGAAGTTTTACTCCTATGAGGCAGGTGAAAAACTGCTCGGTCTCCTCCTGACTTAGAGTGAAGCACGCGGGAGGGTAGTCATTTCCGGTCTTCTTGGCCTTTTTGCCTTTGCGACGACTTTCCGTGTCCTGCTTCGCCACATCATCATCATCATCATCATCATATATAGCGTGAAGCTCCTGCCTGATGCCCATTGATTTCAAGTCTACCCTTGCTTTCGGCCCATCTTTGGTCCTCTCTGGCATGTTGAGCAGGGTACCAAGCAGACTCTCGCACACGTTCTTCGTGATATGCATTACATCAAGGCTGTGAGGCACACGGTGGATCTTCCAGTACGGCAAGTCCCAGAAAACAGACCTCGTTTTCCATACCTTCAGCAGCGGCTCTGGCGCCTTTCACTTCTTTCCCGGCTCTGGCGCCTTTTGCTTCTTTCCCGGCAGTGGGCAATCTTTCCAATTTTTCAACAGCTCGTCTATTTCCTCGCCGCTCCTCGTACGCGGGCGTCCTCGGGGTTCAGTTTCACCATCGAACAGATCCTTGTGTTTTCTCCACAGGTCATCGTCGCGAAGCCACCTTCGATGTCCCATGAACACGGTTTTCGAAGACCCGGGATCTCTATATAGCTGGCGATATGTTGTGTCATCCATGCACCTGACGCATCCAGAAAATCCATGGACCACCTGCCCTGCGACATATCCATAACCGAGATAGTCGTGCACCCTCGTGAGCAGCGCGGCTCTCATAGGGAAATATTCTTTCTCTGTGGCGTCCCATGTATTGGCTGGCGTTTTGCACAGCGTTTCAAGCTCCTCTTTCAGTAGCCCCAGATATAGATTGATGTCGTTCCCTGGTTGTTTCGGTCCTTCAATTAGCATACTCATGTGAATGTACTTCCTCTTCATGCACAACCAAGGGGGAAGGTTGTACATCCACACAAACACAGGCCAGGTGCTATGTGTGCTTCTCTGGCTGCCAAACGGATTGACTCCATCGGTGCTCGCGCCCAGCACAATGTTCCTTGGATCGTTCCCAAATTCTAGGTCTTCGAAGTTCAACGCTTGCCACTTGCTCGCATCCTTAGGGTGACTCAGCATCTTTTCTTTTTTATCTATCTCCGGATCATTTGCGTCATCTTCTCGCTTCTTCTCCTCCCTATCCGTGTGCCAATGCAGGAGCTTTGCTACCTTAGGGTCCGCGAAATACCGCTGCAGACGAGGAGTGATCGGAAAGTTCCACACCACTTTTCGAGGAGCTTTCTTCCTCTTCTTGTATCGAGTGACGCCGCACACCGGACATATGGTAGACTCCGCGTGCTCGTCCTGATAAATGATGCAATTGTTCATGCACACATGGTATTTCACGTGCGGTAAATCCAGAGGACACACGATTTTCTTCGCCTCCTCCAAACTGGTCGGGCACTTGTTCCCCTTGGGAAGACGTCCGTGCCAGAATGACATGTTCTCGTCGAAGCATGCGTCGGTAATTTTGTGTTTTACCTTCATCTCCAGAGCCATGAGCGTTACTTTTAGGCGGGTATCCTCGGGCCTGCATCCTTCATACAATGGAGTAACCGCGTCTAACTCAAGTTTATCCATCTTGGCTTTCTCTCGGGCGGCAGCTTTTGCGTTATCCGTCTGCTTGAGAAGCAGCTCTTGAATATGAGGGTCCTGCACCCAACCCATCGATGGTCCAGCGTCGTCTGCTCCGCCGGCATCATCATCTTCATGATCATGCACGTCGTCCGCTCCGGCATCTTCCTCATCCTCATGTCCTGCATCTTCTACATGATGACTGTGTACAGCATCACCGTCGTGATCATCTCCTGGGGATTCTTCGTCTTCTCGCCCGCCCAAGCCGCGGTGGTTGTCTTGCTGCCCTTCCTCATTTCTTGCCCGGCTCCCATGGACGACTTCGTAGTCATCTTCATCACCTTGCCACCGATAGCCATCCATGAAACCACGCAAGAGCAGGTGGTCCCGCACCTGCCCGGAATCCGGGTCCGTAATAAGGCTCTTCAGCTTGCATCTTCGACACGGAAATCTTATCTCCGTCTTGTTCTTTTGAAGCATCTCGGCCTTCGCGGACCTCAAAAACCTATTCACGATACCTTCGATCATCGTGCGGACCATGGTCACCTGCGGGGTAGAGCAAAACGATATTTTAGAACCAAGAAAAAATTTGGCATGACTTTCCCTAAAAATAGGACCAAAAATAATGCTTAACGCCAAAATTCTCGCCGAAACGGAAATGAATCAACATTCCGGGAAAATATTGGTAACTATCGCATTTCAAATACCGGTAAACCTCCAACCACAAACACATATGCAACACCACAAACATATGCAACACCACGAACATACATAGATCTAGCTAGGACATAAAAAGTGCATGTGCACATTGTTGTAGGGAGAACAACATAAATATAGCTTCCCCCTTACTTACCTATCAAAACAAGGTAATTTAACCACTTAATTTGAATGAATCTATGGTGGAAATGAGGTGAAAAAGAGGAGGCACCCGAGACAAGGAGGAGGTGGAGGGAATGAAGTGGGGAGAAAGTGGGTGTGGGTAGGAGAGGCTGTCCAAAATATCTTGTTGCTGCCCACTTACTAATGGCGCACCAACTCTAAATGCGCCAGTAGTAATCCAGGTTACTAATGACGCACCTTCTGGTTGTGCGCCATTAGTAGTTTTGCAAAAAAAAACATACTAATGGCGCACTGTTCCACGGTGCGCCATTACTAGTTTAAACTAGTAATGGTGCACTGTGGAACAGTGCGCCATTAGTAGTTTTGCAAAAAAAAAGAATAAAAAATATAATAAAAAAACAACATTAGTGGCGCACTTTCCGATAGGTGCGCCATTACTAGTTACAACTAGTAATGTCGCACTGTGTCTGGATGCGCCATTAGTATGTCTAGACAGGCGCACTAGTTCAAAAATTTTTTTTTTATACTAATGGCGCACCCTGGGCCAGGTGCGCCAATAGTAGTTTCAACACTAATGGCGTATCAGAAGGTGGTGCGCCATTAGTATATACTAATGGCGCACCGCTTGTCTGGTGTGCCATTAGTGTCAATCCCATCTATAGCCCTTTTTCTAGTAGTGCCCCCCCAACCGAGGTTCACCTAGCAAAGTGCGAAGTAGCAGCCCCCCACACACTTTAAGTCGGTGGGCCAGACAGGCATATTTCACCAAGATGGATTATAAAACGGACCAAGAATAATCCACCTTGGACGTACAACCTCTCTCTTGTTGTTGGTCAAAGTGATGGCCTTCCATGCGACCCCGGAGATATGCTAGCTCGCCAATAATCACGCAAGTAGCTAGTCCCTGAAAACAACCACTGCATGCGTGTGGCCCAAACATATGAATGGAGAGGTGTGTTTTTGAGTATACAATGGAACAACTTTAATGTGGCACCGTGATTTCAAACTAGAAATCCCCACACCAATGAGTGAGGGTTAGGTTGATGATGCATGTGTATGTTACACCACACTTCAAGCCAACGACGGGGATTCATGCATGCACGTGAGCATAGTTTATACGCTCAAACTAAACTAGGTCTGAATCTCACCATGACCTATACTACAATAACACGAACCAAATGAAGAATCCGCCATGGTAACCTATCTTGTTGTCAGTCAAGGTGATCATGCATGTATGTCAACGCGGGCCCACGACTATATAGGCTTGTCGTCAATAACCACACGAGGGAGTGTACCGTTCGAAGGCAACCACTACATGCATATGTATGGTGGTGATGCGTGCATGCATGTTTGAATACCATTTCACAACATTGATGTGGCGCATGCTGCGAAAATCGTACACTCCCCACACAGAGCGAGATCGGTTCATGACATGTCGTTGTACTAGCCACTTTGACTCGATGGGAGGGATTCATGCGTACACATGCATGTGTGTGTGCTCAAACTGTATCATATGCATGTCATCCCAGAGCATGACCTATATATATATATATATACCGTATTACAAGCAAAAAAGATAATCCCCTCCTAAGTCAAATAACCTCTCTCATTGTCAGGCAAAAAGTAGTGATGGACCAAGCGGGCCCATAGATGGAAAGCATCGATATCACTAATAACCGCTTAAGTGGGTGCGAGAGGACAACCACCATCGCCTTGCATGTGGGCCAAACATATATATGTTGAATACCCAAAATGCACAACTTTGATGCGCCACATGCCTATAAAACAGTACACCTTGCACCCACACAGAGTGTGGTTCATGAAGCATGCTACATATGATTGCCCCTTCCGACCTCTTCGACGCATACTATATGCTCCTACCGTAATACATACAACCCAAAAAGAATCATCATCGATGGTGAAATTAATTAACCTCTCCCGATGTAACTAGGTCAAAGTGATGCATGCATGCATCGACGATGGCCTCGAGGGCCCATAGATGGAAGCGTAACACGTGAGTGTCCTAGTTACGATAGCCATCGCGTCCATGCATGTCACCCAAAGAGGTGTCATGCGATGTTTGAATAGCCAATTTCACAATTTTGATATTTCACGTGCCTCAGAAACCGAAATGTCGCGACACTGAGTGAACTGTGCTTGTTCACGGATGCTTACATATAGTATATATGCCAGTGCCCTCCCACCTTTTCTACGTGTGCTATATACCACCATAACACAAACAGACAAAAAATCTACCTTGCTGGTCATACTAACCTCACTACCGGCTATTCGTCAAAGTGACGAACAACGACCTTGCGGGCCCACAGAATTCGTCACACGCGTGTATCGAGTGTCATGTAGGACAACCATCAGCTGCATGTGGCCAAAACATGTATGTACAAAAGGGTGGTGTAATGTTTTAAATAACAAATTCACGACTCTGATGTGCCACCGGCCTGCCTTACAAAACGGCCAACCCACACGGTGGCTCACAACTCGTAGTGTACTGCGAGCCACCTGCCACCCCCAGACGCACACACCCACACACACACACCGCGAATCCACCGTAACTACGATGCATGTTAAATTAATTATCCCGTGGTGAACATATTTTACCAAAGGAGGGATGTTTTAAATTCGGAAAAAACAGAGATCGTTAAGATGTTTTAGTACATTATAATTGATTGATTTTCTATGGGTATAATGTGCAAAAATCAAATTTGAGCTACATGCACACGTGACAGTGCACCATAATGGATTGCAAAAACACATGTGTCTCACTGGGTGCATGTTTACTCCCCGTTCAACAAATTTCAAACAATGAGAATCTTGATTTTTAAATTCTATTACATCCAAAACTTATTTTAAGTTCATGAAACTTATCGTGTTCTCATATGGACACCAATACAAAGTGGCATTGTACTCTTTTTTTGTCAAATTTGTGACCAGTTTTGATGTATAATCTTTATCTAATTAAAAACAGGAGATTATTAATAATTGGGAACCAATATGCCAAACGGATTATTTATTTGAACCGTGAGCGTTAGGTAAACAATGGATACGTGCCATGCTTCGGTTAAGCAGTAAAGCAGCAGAATTAATCATCCAAATAGAAAAACAATATACATGCCGCCATGTGACCCGTGTGCCGTCCAAGCAGGCGTGATTTGACGGGACGCATGCGAGCAGTCCGTCGTGCAGGCAAACCGGGAGGCGTGCGTGCAGGTGTGTGAATTGACAGAGGCATGCTCGTTACGCAGTGTCATCAGGAGGCGTGCGAGTAGCTGTGTGAAACTTTGGTCGGCATGCAAGCAGTCCGATGCGCATGCTCACCAAGAGGCGGGCCATCGGTTTGACCGCCGCCCGCCTCTCTCCCATAACTCCCACTACACCATATTAATGGTGCGCCCGAGCGGCCGCACCACCCATCCTCGCCGCACACACAATCCTCTCTCTCCGCTTGCATCCTCGATACCGCTCTCAGTCCTCAATGCCGTTAGTGTATGAGGATGTCGCCAAAGCGCCCCATCGGAGGGAGTGGCGATGTCGGGGTTGCTAAAGCACCGGAGCACGATGTCGAGATAGAGACAGAGGTTTCCGTCATCGCCGGTGAGTTATAGCTGCAACCTGACGTCGTCGACGGCGTCGAGCTTCCACAGCCGGAGGCGGAGTTCCACACCGAGTCTGGTGACGACCCCGGCGACGACTCCGACGACCACCCCACGACGACTCCGATGACGACGGATAGCTGGTTAGTCATCTATACCCATTTATGTGTCAAATAGATCCTAGGGTTTCTCTGGTTACTCCTGCCTCCCCCTTTTTGGAATACAAATCCTATGATTCTGTTCTCCCAATCCATGGAATCTGAGTAAGTTTCGTTAGATCCATGTAGTGTATTGATTGTTTGAATGGTACAAGTGATAAGTGATTTGTTGTTTCATCTGTGCAAATGATTTCTGCTAGTAATCCGACTATGATTAGTGTTCTTGCTAATATTCCCTAGCCAGGACTTGACAATTTATTTTGAATAACGTACATATGTTTGTGCCATTATTTTCTTCAAGATTTTTTTATACATGGACGAGTGTGCTTAAAAATCATACCATAATCTCTGGATATGTATAAATAAATAGCCATAAATTCCTAATCCTTCTTCCCGGCACTTAAACATTGATTTGATGCCAATTTTGTTTTACTATTTGTATTGGTGCTGTCTGATGATGTGGACATCGAGGATGAAGATGTCCAGAGGAGAGGTACAAGAGGCAAATCCTGATGGAGCTTTTTGCAGGAATGCAAAACAGGCGTATTAGGACCTGGGACGATGACTATCGATGCCCATTTTGCTACCACAAGCTTTATGACGCCTATCAAAGTGTTTTGGCGCATGTAAAAGGACGGGTCGTTGGCTACTTCAAGCAGAAGTATTCTCGCAGGGTGGAGCACGACGCGTATGCCGAGTACCTAGAGAAGCTTCAGGATCGTCTCGGCATGTGAGATGAGATGTGGGATCAAACTATGTACGCTTGAGCAATGCTTAATGATGGTTGAACTATGCTTGTTTACGTGTACGCTCATTATCGATGTCTGAGTATGTTTTATCTATATTTACTTATTTCTAACTGTGGGATATGGATGCAATCAGTTCGGTTGATGGAATCTACCTCCATCCTCGTTTATTGGTCCCCTTTGTAATTTGTGTTAAATGTTGACCAAAGATTTAACTAACAGAATGTTAGTGCAGGTCAGCAAAAATTATATCGTTGGTGCGTATTTGAACATAGTGTTCAATGCTATAATTTTTGGTGACATGCATAAACATTTAGTTTAATATTTGGTCAGAATTTGGTACAAATTAAAAGGGGGACCAATAAACCAGGACGGAGGTAGTACATCAATTACACACGGTTCCCAAAATTGGAACGGTGTGCAGTTACTTTCATTTTGTCTATTGCGTCAATCACACACGATTGGCTCTAGCAAACCATCGCCTCCAAAATTCTTTGGGCCTCGTTTGGTAGAAGTGGATTGGTGGGGTTTTGATTGGATTTTCGTCGCGTGGCCCAGAACCCTAGCAAATCCCCGTTGGCCCATTGGGTACGCAAGGTTTGCACGGCCCAATCCCTCTGAAGCCCTTCCGAACCTCTTCTTTCCACGCCTCTCTCAGCCCTCGAGGGGGGCTCAGGGATTTCGAGGGGACGATGTTGCGGCCGCCCGCTCAACGCGCCGCCGCCCGATTCCTCTCAAGACGCTACCGCGCGACTCCTCAAGACGCCGACGCCTGAGGCCTTCACGCCAGCATACTGGAATTATCCCTGGTTGTAAGTCCTCACCTCCCCTCGTTGACTTGGTTTTTCCATCCGCCCGTCCATGGCTGCCTCCTCGTCGTTGCTGACAAGCTCACCAAGAACGCCGTCTCCGAGGGCACCAAGGTCGTCACCAAGTTCACCTCCTCTTAGATTCCATTGTGTGTATCTAATTGCAAATGTGGTTGTTCGCTCTCGTTATCGCCAAGTAGAACTAGTGCTAGTACTGGATGGTAGTTGCTGAATCTTTCATTGGCTGTAAGAGCTAAATTATGAATGGTGCCACTTTTGCAAGCAGAATTTAGTAACGTCGAAGATGATCTGACTTTGTTTGCTTTTCTGCGGTTCTGAACCAAACTATGCACTGGCTGTAGTTGCTGACCTTGTGTGGCAGTATCATGGACTAGTAAATTTTTTATCTACTAACTATTGTGATTGTAGGGTTTGGACTTCGAATGGAATGTGAGGTACCCGCACTGGACTGAAGAATTCAGAACTTTGTGACTTGAGATGATAGTATTCTGTATAGTTTTGCATATATGATGGCAGTAACGTGCTGAATATGTGCACCTCCATCGTCACTGCAGAAGTACTATTGGCACACCTGTTAACCATGGCTACAACCATCTCCACATCAAAAAAAACTGAGCATGTTCTTTATGATAATGGTGCTAAAATTTCATATCCATGATCTTGATTTATCTATAATATCTACTAATTAAGTTTCTGGCATTCTAGACATTACACCCCCTCTCAGTTCTCTAGATCTACGCGACATGGTCTATCTAAATGCTAATGAAATCATATATGCTACTCTGAACTTGTGATGAATCATATCAAGAGTAGTTATATATATTTGACAGTGTGGCTGCTTGTCAATGTTATAAAAGTACTCCCAATTGAATCAAGTTGGCCCTAATTGGGGTGTAACAATTTTACAATCTGAATGTTAATGAAATCATATGAGCTACTATGAAAATGTGATGTATTAAGAGTTGTATATCAACTATTTTTCTCATCAAACCAAACTAGGGTGGCCTGATGAGGTCATGTATGAGGCTTGGGTTCTATTTCATGTCATATTTATTAGTCCTTCCTGTATAATGTGTGTGGTTGATACTCAAGTGACTTAGTTTTAGTAGGATTGTTGCCTAAAGTATTTAAATGGGCGTATTGTAGTTACAGTAATCTTGGGAATGTCTCATGGAGATTTGTACCGTTTCTTTGATTCAATTACTCGAAGTGACTTACTCAAAGCACCTTGTTACTATGATGACTACTGCATCTTGCTGATGCTCATTTCAGTCATCAGTTAACTTCCTGAACTCTAAACAGTAGATATTATTGTAGAATTTATCACATAAAAATCTTTTACACAAGAATAGACATTGAAATGTTTAACAAAATAGCCTCACGTCGCTCCCCAGGGCGACGTCGAGGCGAACCCTAGCGCTGCCACAAAAGCTCCCCACGCCGTCGACTCCCTCGCTGCCACTGGCGCTGGCGCCGGCAGAGTTGGCGGTAGGCCCAGCACCGAAGGTGCCTGGGGGCTGGAAGGTTGCGGCGGCGGCCCACGGCTGCTGCTGGGGCCGTGTTCGCGGCGCTCGGCCCCGCGCGGCTACCGGGGTAGTGCTCCTCGGTTGAGTTGGTGGTGGTGCTCTCCCCTACCACTGCGTGCAGCGCTGGTCATGGGGCGTCCGAGTGGCGTGAGGAGCTGTGCGACAGATGTGGCGAAGTTCGTGCGGATTGGATCTAGCGCGCTCATGGTGGCGGTAGCCAGATTGATGTTGTAGCACCGTCAGGCTATGCGGGATTCATTCTAGTAGTTCTGGCTGGCGTCACGGGGTGTGGTGGCAGTCCCTCCTCTCGCCATGGTGCTGCGCGTCCCGGATCTGGCCATGGGATTCGTCTCTGGCGGTCGTCCGGCGGGAGGTGCTGCGGTGGCGGCTGCTGTCGGTGTCAAAACCGGCAGATCTCGGATAGGGGGCCCAAGATATGCGTATAGAGTATCGATGGTAACATGAGGCTGGGGACACGATGTTTACCCAGGTTCAGGCCCTCTCGATCTAGGTAATACCCTACTTCCTGCTATATTAGTATGGATGAATATGAATACAAGAGTTGATCTACCTCGAGATCGTAATGGCTAAATCCTAAGTCTAGCCTATGAGGATATTGTGATGATGAACCCCTCTACAAACTAAACCCCTCGGCTTATATACATGCCTGAGGGGACCTAGGGTTAGAAGGGTGACTTGGGGAGGAAGTAATTGATACATCTAGACTCTACACTTGCCTTTCTACGTACATAAGAGTCCTAACCGAATACGGGGGAGGGCCTTCTGCTTCTTCTTTATGCGGCCCATTAGTGCGGCCAGCTTCAACGACCTGAATGACTGAGAACCCCAGAATACAGGACTCCCTCAGTTGCCCCCGGACTTTGTGGCACCCTGTCTCAGTGAAACCAGAATGCCCCGTATTCCAGCCCAGAGATCGAGGAGAAGTCTTCTGGAATATAGCACTGCTTTGCATAGAACAAACCAGCTCTTTATTACAGTATATTTAGGTACAAGGGGTTTACATCGGCACGATGAAACTACGTGTGCCACGTTTGCTCCATGCAAGCAGCGGAACAACACGACGTATCAGAATGACTACTGGCAGCGGAACAACGACGATGGTGGTGAACTCCACTCCGCAGGGACTCTGGCTGGAACGCTTATGCTAGCTCGCAAACAAGGAATCCACGGCAAACAAGCAACCCTATCCAGCATGACCTGAAAAGCTGGCATGACATTCCAGGTCAGTACATTGAATGTACTTGCAAGCTCACACCAGCCAAAGCAATCAAGACAAACAATAGCATGGCAATTACAGATTATTAAGAAATGATTAACATGATACTGTCAGAATAACATGGCATGTAGAACATGATACAACTAGAAGAATACAAACATGGCATGAACATATGAACATTATAATACTAGCATGCAACATGATGACAATACCATTCACCAACTTACTCTGCTCGGTTACCTCGTAACCATCACCTGCATCACTTACCATCATGGACATCGTAAGATCATCTCAGGATCCAATCAAGCTTGGTATTAACAATACCGTAGTAATCATTTATGACCACAAGGAGCTTGACCTTTACCATTGACTCTCGCACAACATCCCAAATATACAACAAGTTGGTATTCATGATACCAGAGTGATCCTCTCACGATCACATCAGTATCAACCAACTTCTTCCATCATCGAACCAGTGTTGTTATTAAGCACATTATTATTATTACTGTTTACCCATAGTGTGACCGACACGAACTGGGCCCATATCCGCTAGCGCGGCTATTGATAGATTTAACACACACACTCTACAGAGCTAGCGCACTTTACCCACACTACGGAACCCTGGCCTCGCACTCCCATACATGCGGACCAAAAGGTTCCGACGAAACCCTCCCTTTGTCATGGCACTCTCCCGACAACTCCGACCATCTCCCTCTCAGGGCTAGGTCTTGGGTGGCCCCGTGTCTACCAAAGACACCAACGGCCACCGTCGTGGCAAAACGGTCCCAAACAGGGACAAAGGATCCATAAAAACAAAAACGAGCACACAAGGTTATGTCCACCTACCTGATCAGGGTAGCGTGCTCCCATAACCTTCCCTCGCGGGAGGCACTGGTGAGAGGCATAACAAAGGACCGAGCTAAGACCTCCCATAAGGTAAGCGTGGTTGCATTGGAAAAAGCTCGATTTGTTGGCACCATGACTCAACCACCAGTTGTTCAAGTTCAATTTAATCCAGTTAAACTGGAATGCAAAATATTGAGTCATGATAAAATAACATGATGCAACTACAATGCATGAACATGATATCAACATAAGCATGGGGGTGCATCACAATCAACGAGCATAACAACAACATATTTAACTATTTATCCAGATGAGGATGACATACTAACAAGAATGAATATCACAACTAGAACACTACTCATAGAATAGCATGACCACTGGCATCAACAATAAATATCATGCAAGAACATATCAATAATACTACCATGCAAGCATTTAACCAACTAGATGCAAAGGAACAGTCATAACAACAATACTCGGAATATACGAGAGTCATGCACCGAAGACCATCACTACATCCACATATACTACTACCAAGCAGGTCATATGAAAGTAATACTAGCAAGTAGAACATAATAACCTGGTGCATAAAAACATAGCATGACGGTAAACACCGGTCCATAAGCACAACCGAAATAATGACAACAGAAGTAAAGAAAACAGACAGTTATTAAATATTTAAGTTGAAATCCAATGCTTCTGCATGGCTATCATGCAAATGGTGGCTGTGGCTTGCCTGGGGATGAAGAAGGCTTCAGGAAGAATTGCGGAACTATCGCGGAAAGAATCGCTGGAAAGGGTACCCTGCCGAAGGGGGCTGATTACGGCAAGGGCAAAATGGTCATTTTCAGAATTTTGAAACATAGTGAAAATGATGGGAACAGAACGGGATCGATGAGACGAAGACATGGGCTTTGGATTCACGTCATTTGGAGTTGTGGTTGAAAAGTTATAGTTGTTTTTCTCCCAGGCACCCATTTGTATATAAAATCATCACAACCAGGCGAGGAAATACGCTTTCTCTAAAGTGAAAACGCATTCCGGGCTGAAGTTGAAGAAGAATGCGCTTTCGGGTAAGGAAGACGTATTTCATGGAATACGTCTCCACTTATCCACATTGGCAAGCGCGGGGTCGTGGCTGGGTTACTGACGCATGGGGCCCGTTGGGCGGGGCTCGGCACTTATCCACGCTGGCCAGGCGGGGTCAACACGGGGCCTGCCCTGGCTCGCTGACTAGTGGAGTCAGGGGCGACGCGGGGCCTGCCTGGCCCGGCTCTTCCTTCTTCCTCGTGCGTGCCCGACCGAAGCAGAGGAGAGAGCAGGGAGGGGCGACGCCGGCAACGGCCTGGCCAGCTCTGGTGGTCTTCGGCCGAGCTCTGGCCACCAGCGGGTGCATGAGACGATGCCGCGTCCGACCAGAGAGGAGAGCAGGCGTCGGAGATGGTCGAAGCGGCTGCGTCACAGGGGTCCATGGCGGAACAGAGGAGCACGACCAGCGGTGACTCCGGTGGCTCCGGCCACCCCTCGTGGAGGTCGGGCCACCAGCGGGCTCGGGAGGATGCTGTGTATCTGTCCTGGTGGGGCACGGACGTCGAAAAGCACGAGAGATGTGATGGCCACCAGAATAGAGAGCAACCGTGGCGGCGCTGGATCTTGGGGGCGGTGGCGTCGGGCACTCCGGCGACGAGATGAGGGGCTTGGGAGGATCGCTGGTGACTAGGGAAGCTTTTGGTGTGGCCAAGAGGAGGGGAGAGGCTCGGTCCTGCTCGAATTCGCGCAGAGCGTCGCGATGGCCATGGCGGCAAGGGTGGGCGAGGAGAGGCTCTGGAGCTCGGGCTAGAGGCTAGGCGGGGTCCAGAGACCGAGGTTAGCTTGTTGGTGCGGTCGGGAGGCGAGGGGAGGGGATGATATAGCCGAGGCCGAGGCAGCTGAGCTCGGGTGCCATCGCAGACGCGTGTCCGGCGGCGCGGACGCGTGTGCACACTCGGGAGATCAAAGGGGATGGGAGCAGGGAGCAGGGAGCAGGATCACGGGCAGGAGACGACGGATGGGAGCAGGGAGTAGGATCACGGGCAGGAGACGACGAGGGGCATGAGGGAGAAGCAAATAGAGGTGGAATATGATGGTCAGCTGTAGCGCGCTTTGTGGGCGCTCACTGTTCGGCGATAGGGACGGCTCATCGGGGATGAAGACGGAGGGGGCAAGGGCTCCAGAAGGATGGCAACGATGCAGGGAACACGCTGGACATGGTTGCAGGTCGAGACGAGGAAGGAACGGACGAGCACAGCGTCGAGGACTTGACAGAGCGCGTTTAAAGCTTGCCAGGGCGGTGGTCACCGCGTGAGCTGGTGCCTGCGACATGTTCTGGTCGAGTCATCCATGTCTAAGGGAATGACCTTAGTGCCTTGAGTTTAAAGGCGGTAAGAGCTCGGTCGAGGGGCAAAGAAGAGAAAAAGCAGAAGGTTCTAGGAGACATGAACAGGAAGGTGTTTGGAGTTTGCTGTGGCTCACACGTGTGGAGATTAAGGCTGAGCTTTAACTGGGTTTGATCACTCGCTAAGGTGATTAGGTTGGCAAAGTTTCAGCTCAAGAAGAGTAGTTTAGCTAGCACTTTCTCTACAAATGGACAAACTGCTCCAGAATGCAAATATGGAAGTTGCACTCACATAGAGCATCCACTTGAGCTGAAATTGGGCATGGTAAGGTTATCTGGGCACATGAAGATGCTATACAAGTTTCATACCATTTGGATAAACTAAAATGGTACTTGCTTCACAAACATCCTTACTATCTAGGAACTTGCAAAATTTCTAGAGGAGAATTGGCTAGACAAAATATGCCCAAATTTGGTGGAGCTATGTTATATGGATAGGAGAAGGCCTAGGAAAATTTTCAGCCTTAATGGAGCAAGATAAAGTATCCTTGCGTCACAAACTGAAATTTTGGACAGAATCAAAGAATTGAAGATGAGCTCACATGGCGGCATTACATGAGCTAAACTTTGGTGAAGGGCTAAGATATGATGATATTGAGGACCATGCAAAATTGCAACTCATTTGAATATGCCTAGCTTGTACCTCCTTCACAAAGTTTCTTCTGGGAAGAAACTTTGGAAAATCATAATTAAATAACTACTAGGGAAATGAAGTTGAATTCTGGCATGTGGCAATTATAGTGAAATGAAAATATGTCCAAGGAGTTTGAGAGCAATCGGGCAAAGGAAAATAGCACTTTCTTCACAAAGTGCCATTTAGGGCAGAATAGGAAAATGAATATTGGAGGATTATTTTTGAACATGGCAAAGAAAAGTTTTGCCACAATTGATGAAGATATGAACCAAACAATTTATGAGAATTATTTGGGGAATTTTAGGAGTGATGGAAATATTGGCTGCTTCACAACCAAGGGCAGACAGGGTTATTCCTTTAATAGAAAAATGAATACTGCCAATAAGAAGAATATTGGGATTTGGTCTAGGATGAAAATGGAAAGGTCTAGGGAACGATTTGGGTATGACAAGCCACTCTGGAAAGAAAGAAGAGGTATTCTTCTTTAGTTTCCAGACCGCAAAGCCACGGAAAAAGAAAACTCAAGCAAAAAGCTCAGAAAAACAAAAGAAAAAGAAAGGGCCAAAAATCAGGCTGTGACAGACTTGCCTTCAAGGACGAGATTGTATCCGGCTTCATGTCTTCGGTCTTGCAAGGTGAGTCCTCCTGGATGATAGTTCGGCTTCTTTAGATATTATAGTCCGCTGATTCGTCGCTGCCGTCACCTTGGCTTCCACGTGTCCAACGAATGCGAATCGTCTGGGCGTTTTTTTACAAATACCCCCATGACTTTTCAGTGAAGGCGACTATATACAAGAATAGATCTCAACTATTTCTCCATCACATTCCACGCGGAAGAAACCCTGGTGCCTACCAAAAATCTTCAAACATGGCTAGTGCCCCAAGCTCCTCCTCGCGCCCTCATGGCCCTCGTGCAGGAGATTGGAAAAGCTGCTCTGTGTCCCACGTGCATCTACGGAACTACAAGCGTATGGGTATCCCTCCCTAGATGATCTAGTCGCCGTTCGGGCCGGACTAACGTCTGTCGACAACCAAGCCCTGGCAGAGAGCTTTCCCAACCCCTCTGATGGAGAGTGGGTATGTTTCGTCCTCTACCTTTTAAGAGGCGTGGGACTCCAGGAGTTCTACGTCCTCCAACTGCACAATCTTACTCCAGGGTCAATCTTGCACATCGCGGGTTTTCTCGCTTTATGCCAACTGTTCTTGGGCTGCGAGCCTCACTTTGAGCTATGGAGAAGGTATTTCTGCCTTGTCCCTCGATCGGAAGAAGGGTCCATATTTGAAGTTGGGAGCGCCAAAGTATGGCGCATAGCCAGGACAGGCTATCTACCTGGTACTCCAAAAAACGTATCCGAAGAGTGGCCTTCGGAGTGGCTTTACATTGAGGATGTCGCTTTGCCGGATCCAGTTCGGCGACGACTCCCCAAGTATTCCAGTGCTCCGCCAAGGAAGCTTTTCAACTGGCGTCCCCGAGGTTCTTTCGAACAAGAGAGAACAGAGGTTAGCAGACTGGCCGGCAAGATCAAATTGCTTGCCAGTTCAGGATTAACTATAATCGAAGTGATGGCCATTTCAATGAAGCAATGTGTGCAGCCGCTTCAAGCTAGAGGATGTCCAATGTGGCACTATAATGGTCAGAATGATGCCTCATGTTTCTTATGCCTGGATCTAGATGACCCTGCCGTTCTTGGCGCTGTCCTAGAAGGCCTCTATAAAGGAGAGAAGCAAGACTTCATCCATTTAACATGCCGGGAGGGCCTTTCTATGTAGAATCCTCCCAATTAGGTAAGTCTCTCCCTTTGGCCACTCAATTTTTCTTCGTCATGATGCATTGACTGAACTATATTCGATTTCTCACAACATGAGTGGAGGAAGGTTATCGAGGGGATTAACAGTCCCGCCGCACAGCCAGAGGACCGGTTCCAAAAAATGGGCCCCGGATATGAAGAAGATCCGTACATAGGCAGAGAGTTAGAAGAGGGAGTCTTCTATCAGGCCAGCCGTTGGGGCACCGTAGCCGATTACCCAGGCCTCAGTCCTTCTTCCCGTGTAAGTAATTTAGGACATATCTCACTAACGGGAAGATCCCTAGTGCGCCTTTACCCACTGTATTCTACTCCCTCCGTCCCAAAATAAGTTACTCAAAAGTGATTCAACTTTGTGCTAAAGTTAGTACAAAGTTGAGAAATTTTTGAGTCACTTATTTTGGGACGGAGGGAGTATCATACTTAAACAGGGACGACACTCCTCACACTGAACTGCGCGTAGACCGCCAACCCAGAGGGCGGCGCCCGTGTCGGGCGAGGTTTTGAAGCGGAAAAGGACCACGAACACCAGCGGACCTTCAAAGAGGTATGTTTGTTTTAACGTGTGCTGGGTGGTTAAATTGTCATAATAACATTCCGCTTTGTTTCTTCTTTTAGGAGGAATACACACCGGACTATGTCCGGAGGCACCGCAGGCCATGCTCCAGTCAATCCGGCATCAGTCCTGTCAGGGGTAAATGCTATTTCGGTGCCGGATTGTCCTCTCCAGGAGGATACGGATGAAATATCAGCTACCAATTCCGAAGTGGAGGTTGCGATGATTCATTGGTGGCGGAAAGCAGCCATGCATGACCCTGCTTTTTCTGAGGAGACGTTTAACGCCCTCAATTCTGCAGATGCCTATATACGAGCCGCTCAAGACGGACTCACCGGAGCCACTCATCAGCTTTCAAAATATTAGAGGGTAAGTTTTTATTTTGAGTATTCCCATGCCAGTCTCAGCTCGCCGAATTGAAAAATTCGAAGGAATCCTGAAAGGATGCTGTTGGTAAGAATAATTGTGTCCGGAAGTTATGACAGTTCTGCTGATTACTATGATGTGTATACTAATGTGTAATACAGCAACAAGATCGACCAACCAGCTGGAGAGGGAGCTAAGAGCTGCCCTAGCGGACAAGAAATTTGCCGAAGAGGAAAAAGCCGCTGGCGAGCGTGCACTGACGCAAGCTATGGAAAAAGAAACCAAGCACATGATAGAAATATTAGGCTCGAACAGGAGCTAAAGTGCGTAAAGGCCTAACTCTCAGGCGCCTTTGAATAGAACCGGAGGCTAAAAAGCGGCATGTTTAGTATGTCTCTTATACCTAGCTCACCTTATAGTCTTTTATTTTGAAAGTTTCTTATAAAAAATTTCTTGTAGGTTTGTTAACTGGGTAGCCTGAAGACGGAGTGTCCAGTTTTGAGGGAGACATACTGCAGGAGCTTTCCAGGGTCCAAGAATGGGCTAGGAAGGCCATGAAGAGTATGGCCAGAGCTCTATGGCCTGACGACTCTCCTCCAGAAACTATGGAGGATTTGGCAGACCTGTTCAAAGGGGCTCGACGCCGCTTTGAACTATGGAAGGCATCAGCATGCCGCATGGGTGCTCGAGAAGCATGTGCCATGGTGAATACGGGCTATACTCATCTTGATCCGAATCACATGGCCCGCGTGGGACCTCGAGGGTCCGATGGACAAGAAATTCCTCCGCGTCTGGTATATGACCAAGTAGGGATAGCTGCAAAATATTCCCAACAGGACTGTAAGCTAGACTACCTTATAGAGGGAATAGAAAATGAGTAAGTCGTTTGATTCTATGTGTCAATGTACCTATACCATCAAACTTATCTTTGGCCGAATATATATAAAGTTTTTCATTGCCGACCATATGCTTGGACCTCCATAAACCCAAAGCCTGGAGTGCTTCTGAATACTATATCCATGGCAAGACATCTGATATGTTCGGAAACTAGGAAATCTGATCATAATTGCTTGAACAGATGAACTGAGTTCGGGGAGTTATGTTATATTACTATTTAACGTAAGAAACATCTTCCAGAGAGAATAGTCCATTAGGGGTTTTGTTTCCCTGGGTCTGCGTGCATAAAGATGCGGGCCTAGGCTTTCTATCCTATGAAAAGCACAGTAGGGTACCATCTCATGTGATAGTTTAATATACGCTTTAGAATGCGATATGTCGTGTATCCGCCGACCAATTATTCCCTTAAGAGCGCCAGCTTTTGGCTTCACCCAGTCTGAGGTATATATCTGGATTACCCAGTTGTAACAATCGCAGAGGTGCTCCCTTTACGCTCTAGCCGAACAATCGGAAACGTAGGGGTAAGCATAGGAGCTAGGCAACCCAGCTTGGCCAGAACTTAAGTCATATTGATGCATATAATGGCAAGGATGGACTGTAAAAACAGGCAACATTTTTAAGCAATAAGCTTTATTGGTAATGGGCTTCGTTAAAGAAGCCCCCAGGTATATTTGAGGTAGGTACGATTGAGGGTGTACTCGTTACGTGATAGTTCGGGCGAGCCGAATACTTGTCAATTGAAGAAAATGTAAAGAGAAGAAAGGAGAGAAAACAAAAAGGTAAAAGACAAGACCTAACTTATAAAGTGGAAGAAATTGCTACCGAACTATCCATAAAATCGTAGGAGCCTGGCAGCATTCCATGGGTTCGTCTCAAGGCGGTTTTCTTGAGCATTGCGAAGGCGATAGGCTCCACCGGTGAGTACTTCGTTAATGATGAAGGGCCTCTCCCATTTTGGTTTGAGCTTGTCCTTTTTTTTCGGGAGGCGTAAAACAAGTTCGCCGACGTTGTATGTCTTAGCCCGCACTTCTCTACTCTGGTATCGTCTAGCCTGTTGTTCATAAAATGCGGAACGTGCTAGCGTTGTATCACGCTCCTCTTCAAGTCCATCTAGGTCGTCCTGCCGATCTAACTCGGCCTCCCTTTCCTCGTACATGTGCACTCGATGTGATCCATGAATAATGTCGCAAGGCAACACAGCCTCTGCGCTATAGACCATAAAAAGGGTGTATATCCGGTCGTACGATTCGGTGTGGTCCGCAGCCCCCAGACTATGGAGTCAAGCTCTTCAACCCAGTGTTTATCAGACTCCCGTAGGGAGCGCACTAGTCGGGGTTTAATTCTGCTCATTATCAGACCATTGGCTCTTTCGACTTGACCGTTTGTTTGAGGGTGGTATACAGAAGCATAGTCATGTTTAATACCTAACTTTGCGCACCAATTTTTTACCTCATCAGCTGTGAAATTGGAACCATTATCTGTGATAATACTATGCGGGAAACCATAATGGTGTACTACGCCGGATATAAAATCTATCACATGCCCTGCTTCAGCTATTTTTACTGTCTTCGCTTCTATACATTTAGTGAATTTATCTACCATCGCCAGTAAGTATTTTCTTTTATGACTTCCCCCTTTAAGGGGTCCGACCATATCGAGCCCCCATACTAAAAAAGGCTAAGTAATGGGGATTGTTCTCAGAGCGGTGGGAGGCATGTGACTTTGATTTGCGAAGAGCTCGCAGCCAACGCAGTGTTGGACTAAGGCTTGGGCATCTGCTCGGGCAGTGGGCCAGTAAAAGCCAGCGCGAGAAGCTTTGCCTACGAGCGCCCTTGCTGCGGCATGGTGGCCTCCCATTCCAGCATGTATTTCATTGAGAATTCGCCTTCCCTCCTCTTCGGAGATGCACCTTTGGAGAATACCAGTTGTGCTTTTATTATATAGTTCACCTTCATGAACTTTGTAGGCTTTAGAGTGCCGGACTATGCGACGGGCCTCATTTTGGTCATTGGGGAGTTCCTACCTATTAAAGTAACCTAGGAAAGGCTCTGTCCAGGGGGCTATGACAGCCATGATTTCGTGAGCCGATGGAGTTATCTCCATGTTTGGGTCTTCCATGACATCGTGATTGAGTTCGGCTAGGGGTGTGTTCGGATCCCAAATTTGTATCGCCGCTCGCGTCCTGCCATGTTACTAATGGGTTAAATAGCCTTTCCACAAATGTGTTAGGTGGGACGGGGTCACGCTTGGCAACCGTACGAGCGAGTACGTCGGCGGCCTGGTTATTATCCCGGGCTACGTGATGGAATTCCAACCCCTCAAATTGAGCCTATATTTTCAGTACACCATTGCGATAAGCTGCCATTTTTGAATCCTTCGCATCAAAATCTCCATTAATTTGGGAGATAGCGAGGTTTGAGTCTTCGCGTACCTCGAGGCATTGTATGCCCATGGATACAGCTAGGCGGAGACCGTGCCATAGGGCCTCGTATTCGTCTGCATTGTTTGAGTCCCGATGCATGACCTATAGAACATAGCCGACTGTATCCCCAGTTGGAGATATCAATATTACGCCGGCCCCCAATCCGACTAGCATTTTGGAACCATCGAAGTACATTGTCCAGTGGTAATATGAGCTGTACTCTTTAGGGAGTTCGAATTTAGTCCATTCTGCGACAAAGTCAGCCAATACCTGTGATTTGATAGTCCGGAGTGGCTTATAGGATATTTCGAACGATAGAAGCTCGATGGCCCATTCGGCTACACTACAAAAAAATACACTTCCGTGATGATATGTGTTTGTCATAGTAGGTCACGTTTTCTGTCATGCATGTACATCCATGACTATTTTATGACAGGATAAAGATAGTCATACCTGTGCTATCGTAGAAGTGTTCTATGGCATTACCAAAATTATCATCACGGAAGTCTCCACTTTCATGACGATAAATCATGCGTCACAGAAGTGTTTTCGTCAAGGGTGACCGGCACGTGGAATCCACCGTAACGGAACGCCGTTAAGCTATCGGGTCCGGTTATGGATCCGATAACCCGTTAACAACCCCGACCAATGGGGATTTTCCACGTGTAAAATCATCATTGGCTGGAGGGAACATCTGTCGGCTCGTCATTGGAACAATGACATCCACTCATTGGACCCATAGCGCCTATGATACGTCGACACATGGCACGACCCAATAGAGGCCCATTCCTGTGAAAAGGCCGGCCCGTTTGACTTGGTCAAAAGGTGGCGGGCTGGCCCACGGCAAGCCTGTTAACGACCTTTTCGCATATAGGCCATTTACAGCCCGCTAACCCAGGGCATGTTTATGACCTATCCAAATTAGGTCCAGTAGCATCATTTGGGCCGTCCAATATAATTCCAGCCCGTTTTAACTTCCGTCCCATGTATGGCCCATGATGTCTTTCGGCCCATATGAGGCCCTTAGTAACCCTCGGCCCATTTACGGCCAGTTGTAAAACTGGCCCGTAATGAACAGTGCCCAACAGAGGCCCATTTCTGTGAATAGGCCGGCCCGTTTGACTTGCTCAAAAGGTGCCGGGCCGGCCCACGGCAAGCCTGTTAACGGCATGTTCGCATATAGCCCATTTACAGCCCGCTAACCCAGGGCCCGTTTACAGCCTATCCGAATTAGGCCCAGTAGCGTCATCTGGGGCATCCAATATAATTCCAGCCCATTTTAACTTCCGGCCCATGTATGGCCCATGACGTCTTTCGGCCCATATCAGGTCGTTAGTAACCCTCAGCCCATTAACGGCCCATGGTAAAACTGGCCCGTATTGAACAATGTTTTACTTTATACCCATTAACGGCACATTATTCCGTCGGGCCGTTTCCTGCCCATGTTATCTTTCGGCCTTCTCAGGGCCCATTTATTCTTGGGCTCATTTCTAGTATTCGTTAACTTTCGGCCCGTTACTGTCATTTTCTGCTTGTGGGCCAAATTCAGCCCGTGGTTACAGTCGGCCCGTTTGTGGCCCATTAATACGTTGGGTCGTTTTCATAGCGTCATCAAATTCGGCCGATTAACGACGGCCCGTTATGGTCGGCCCATGAACGGACGATTTCATCTCTAGCCCATTTACGACCATAATCTGGTCTGTTATTGGCCCATGTTTTGCCAACCGATCATACGGTCCGTCGAAGGCCCATTGTGTCTACGGCCCGTATAAGGCCCATTGTTTCTATGCCCCGTAGAAGGCCCGTTGTTTCTACGGCCTGTAAGAGGACCATGTTAACTACAGGAAATATATAGCCCATGGTTAATGTGGCCTAGTTTTAAAAAATAGGCTATTGCGGCCACTAGCAAAGCGTGGAAAAAGAGCTGCACTGGCTACAAGAAAACAAATAAACAAGACAATATGGAAATAAATAGGCAAGCAACTTACGCTAGGCTATCACGGCTATTACACATATTACATCCACCAGGCATCAAAGTTCGCCACCAGTGCAAATAGAGGGAACAAAGCAGCATAAAAACGCCGCAGCAAAACATGTCCAGAAGAGCTCAAGAAACAATATCCTAGGTACCCATAATGCTGGCAAGATGCTTAGCAAGCTTATTAACTTTCTCTTGTTTGGTGCTTAAATCATACATCACTTGATGTTGGACCAGAAAGTATGCATGTGAATTCTGCAGGGACTTCCTCAGCCCTATGATCAATGTCTTTCAACTTCAAGTCTTCCAGTGAACTCTGCAAGGACTTCCTTGGCTTCCTGTCGCATAACATATGATCAATGTCTTTCAACTTCAAGTTGAGACACAAGAAGCTGAACTGATTCACGCAGCGAGTTTGAAGAGCTGGTGCCAGCAGTAGTAGCCAGTAGCTCAAACACTACATCAAGACAGGACTTTGGGGTTGTCTCAATGTCTTCAATATAGTTTTTATCATCTTTCTTGGAGACCAACAGGGATGTCTCACTATCTTGAATCTTATCCGTATTACTTCCTGTACCATTGCATAATGGGGTACTCTTCTCCAATATTTTATCCGCATTATGAAAGAGAAACAAACAAACACATCACAGGTTTACAATGTAGTATATGAAACTCATTTTGGTAAACCAGTTCATTAGTAAGGTGGATAGGATAACTGCATGAAACAAACAAATATCTATGTAGTATGGTCACTGTATGGTCTATATCATTCCAGTTTATGTTGCCAAATCAAGATAGATACAGTTCTAATCATATCTATTTAAGACAAAGCAGCTTAGACAGAATATAAGTGTGGGAAACTACACAGCAATAACAACACTTCTAAGGTGCATGGCATGAGAATATAACTGTCTGTTCAATTGAAACTGAAATCAACATAGAGCAAGTTACAACAGCAAACACGTTAAGAAACAGGTTTAAAACATACCTGTTGCGCCATTGGAGTTTCAATTCCATCCTTCAAATTTGAAATTAGTTGGTATGAGTAAATACAGTGATCCAAGAGCAAAGTAGTATGAACCATAACTACGGAACCTGACCCGAGAAAACTTATTCTTCTGATTTAAGCGTTGACTTGGGGTTCGGAGTGGTGGTCCTCATGCTTTGGGAACTACAGTTGCCTTACTAACTGCTCGTGTTTGGGTGCTCTGTGGTGGAGACGGTGTTGTGTCAACGGGAACTGGGTTACTATCTGCTGGGGTTGGGGTTAGAAGGGGTGTAGCTGGTTCTCTATCCAACTGGGTGGGGGTACAATCTGTGTGAGTTTGGGTTATGTGTGGTGGGGCTCGTTCTTGGGCAAGTACAACCGTAGTTCTATCTCTATCGACAGGTAGCACGATCTTTTCTCAAGACCGTGTTTTTACTCCCACAGATACTGCCATCACCCCCTCCAATTGAAATGGCTGATAAACAAGAAAAGTAATTGAATGTACAGACATTGTAAGATAAACAGGTGCAATGGATAGTAGGGAAGAAAACAAGGCATGAAATAATTCACATTTATGTTGTCTAACCAAACAGAATAGCAGGACATAATTTCACATATATGATGGGTAATTAAACAGGATAGCATGACACAGTTTCACATGTATGATGGCTAACTAAACAGGATAAAATGACATGATATAACTATACGATGTGTCTATTAAAGTGGTTGGCATGCCATAAATCACAAACATGCCGTCGATGGAAACATGATGGCATGATATAATTCACAGATAGAATGACATATTTCAAAATATGATGACTATGTGAACATGCTGAGATGACATAACTATATTATGTCTTTAGAAAATGGGTTGGCATGCCATAATTCAGATACGTGATCTCTATGTAAAAATCATGGCATGATATAATTCAAATATATGATTTATATACTAAGGAAGTGAGTAGAGGGCAATCGCATATATGATGTGTCAACTAAGGAGATGGCATTCAATATCGTGTATATGATGTAAAAACTAAGCATTGCAATACAACATATGCATGATACGAGTAATATAACCCTGCCAAGTTTGAGCATACACCTTAGGGGGATAATAGGACTGGTTATCTGCCTCTGAATCCTCCTATGAAGAGCTATCTGTAACCAACAAGATATCTGCTTCACCAGGTAGCATTGTCTGCTCTGAAGACCTTGTTTTCACTCCAGATTTCTCGATCACCAATTCAAATGGCTGATGCACATGAAGAGCAGTTGAATATATAAACATTGTTGACAAAAGCAATGAGAAATATAAAAAAAGGACAACATTATATAATTCACATATATGACGCTTGGCTAAACAGCATGGCATTGCATAATTCACATATATAATGCCTTGCAACAAGATAGCATTGCATTCACATATATAATGTCTTGCAAAAAGATGGCATTGCATAATTCACATATATGGTAATTAGATACTAAACAGGTGGCATGCACACAAATCATGTCTAAACTAAGCAAATGACATAGCAATGCAAGACACCATACGCACGATACAAGCAACATAACCCTGCCAAGGTAGAGCATGCACCTGGGGGGGGGAATAGGACTGGTCATCTGTCTCTGAATCCTCCTCTGAGGAGTTATCTTCCTCTTGATTACAATCCGAAATGGGTGGAGGGGGGCTGCCTTTGCGCCCACCATGGAGCGACGTCTGCATGAAATTTTATTGCCACACAACGCTCGTCTCTTTTGCTCTACATATTCAGTTCCATTGTGTACAATAACTGACATCCATAGGAATAAAACATAGTGAGATTATGTAAGGAGTGCACGCACAAATGCAGAGTGAAGGTAGCAAACTGTGGATAGACCCAAAACTAATGATAGCAGGCAGATAATAGCTTTAGTTAAAAAATACAGATAATGTCTTCTTTAATGTTTGTTTGCACCCAACATGAAACTCATAGTAGACACCCGAGATTAACCAGATAGTAGATAGATAGTACTGATTCCTGGAAAAATATGTACCCCACAACCATTTAAAAACTCAAGTTTCATCATAAGTTTGGACCTGAGTCGGAGTCTAAATGGTGAACATGACGATAAAGTAGATGTCATCATATTAAGCGATGCATAACGTAAGCAGACACGGAAGAGTGCGACCTCTATTGCGGACCCGTGTAGTCCTCAAGGTCATCTGCCCAGTTGATGATGGTAATGCAGTTGTCACTACTACTGGCGGCGGGGAAGAAGATCTGAGGCGGCGAAAGACGGTCTGGAGAGCGGATCCCTGCTGTGGTGAACCCTTTCATCATTGGAGCAGATGAGCTGGGGTGGAACACAACACCGCAGGAGCAGGACAAACCACACAAGGTTTTCTTTGACACATATTTGTAACAGAAGTAATTGTGTAAGGGCTTGTTTGAATTTGAGTATTCTAACAATGCAAGGATAGGAAATAGACATGAATAGGATAGGAATGCATGTGCAAAACAGAGAATTTAAAAACACATAATTTCTGCCAATCTGGGTGTTTGGTTCACAAGAATTGGAAGATCGCAGGATGCAAAGAAGCATTGTGAGATTAAGTCAAACCATAAGAAGTGTACAACCTCTCTGCCGAAGCCATGTCGATCTCAGCGTGATTGGGTTGGCCGGTGAGGATGCTCCGGCTGACTTGGCTGTCGGAGGAGGGGAAGAAGATCTTAGGCGTCTGGAGATGGAGCCCAAGGTACTACTCCGCTGTGATGGAGGGTTTCGTCGTTGGAGCAGCTTCGGTGAGTTGTACGACGCCGAGGCTAAAGCAGGACAATAGAGACAACGTTAACCTGAGTGGAATTCTAATAGCATCTCCAATAGATGACGTAAAATACATAACCACAAAGTGCTAGATGTATACATCAGCCGCTCATCTGTGAACTTAATTGTCGAAACTGAATTTAACTGTCAAAATTGAACTTAACTGTCGAAACTGAATTTTGCTGCCTAAACTAAATTTAACTGTCGAAACTGAACTTAACTGTCGAAACTGAATTTTGCTGTCGAAACTGAACGCACTAGAGGTGAGGCTACACGTCAGTCGACTGACTTTTTCATCTCTGGTCAGTCAATTTTGCAGCCGTTGGATACGAAATCAAGGGCCTGCAGTTCATCTTCAACCTCCACCCCCTGAGCCGCCAGCCACCACAGGCCAAACAGCCGCTCCCCGCTGCCCGTGGCCGGCGGTGCGCCGCCAGGCCCGCCATGAAAACATTACCCACCGCCGGTCCGCCGCCGCCCCGGCCAACCCTGTACCCCCCTGTGCCGAGCTTCTTCTGCGGCGATCCCCACGCCAGCGCCCCACCCCCGTCGGCGACCACCGCTCCCACCCTGAACCCTAAGATAGATAGTGGGGTACCTCTCCGGCGAGCCCCCCACCCCGCTACGGCCGGTTCTTCCTTAACTCCGG
>LR738715.1:689445880-689632307 GCA_902687465.1 Secale cereale | reverse complement strand
CGATTCAGTCGACTGAAGTGTAGCTAAATCGGAGCAGCATCGCAAGCAAGAGCAAGAGCGAGAGCAGCAGCGCGAGCAAGAGCAAGAGCAAGAGCTGACCAGGCAGGGGACTGAGAGCAAGAGCAGAGCAGCAGCGCGAGCGAGAGCTAAAGTAGCAGCAACTCATACTGATGTGGACGTCACCGCCGAGGGAGCGACACCGTGGAGGAAGTGGCCGGCGACGCCGCCATGGATGGAGCCGCACCGTGTCGGCTCGGGACCGAACGCCGGCAGCACCGTGAGATCGAATCAAGAATAAAATGCGGCGATTAATGTAGAACCTCTTTGGTGGCACAGATTAGGCCGCAACTTCATCCGAGGAAACGGTGATGATGATGCTCTTCCGGTGGTGCACGTGAAGACAGCGGTGTGGGAATGGAGGTGGTGCGAACGATGAGGGGAACGTCGGGGCAGCTCCTTGGAGGTGGAGGACGGGTTGGCTGAACCGGCGGGATGACCACATCGACGACGGATCCTCATCCGGTACGGTGGATGAGGGACGTCGAGGTGTTGCTATGGACTACGTCGTCGGGGAAGAGGCTCCGACTGGGTGGCGAATGGAGGAGGGTGTGGGGCTTCGCGTGTTTTGCCAGCCTCAGTGTACGAATGGGTGGGCGGATGGGATGGGAGTGGGGAACCATGGCTTAGGGATGCGCTTGGCCGAAATGTGGGGTAAGTTATTAAAGTAGCCCCACCGATTTGAGGCGGTTCTTTTGGTTCAGGGGTATCACGGGCATTTCGCGTGTCGGGATTTCACAGGAGGTGGGAGTTTTCGCGCGCGTTGAAATTTTGGAATAGCAAGGCGCGGGTTGAGATGGAGGGAGTTGTCGGAGCACAACGAGACAAAGATATATCTTAAATATTTCAGGCTAACAAGGCGTAGGTTGAATTTTTTGGACAAGCCTAATGTGTACTATACCAAATCAATTCACACTACAAATGTCATTCAAAACATTGAATTCTTGTTATGTTCTATTAAAATATTTCGCTACGTGTATAATGCATGCTACCTAGTACTCAAATGAATGTCTTAGTGCATTCCAAATGTATATACTACCTCTTCAATATGAACTAAATTTGAATTCGTTTCTCCATTTGAATAAGATCTACAATGACGATTGTTGTGAACTCAAAGCATTTGAATTCGTTTCTCTGTTTTAATAAGATCTACAATCGTCATTATTTTCAAGTTAAACCATCGTTTGTGTATTATCTTCACAACACACCACATGATTAGTCTCGAGTTACATATGAACTATGTGTACTATATGAACTCGAACTCGATTTTTTGAATCCACTTTATGTTGATTTGCATATGTTTAAAATACTATGATCCTCTATTCAAATATATGAATCCACTTTCATATCAAATTATGATCTTTGTTAGTCTCTTACACTCACACAATCCTCTAACCTTTGTAGCTACCACTAACTTTCTCTCGTGCATGCACACGCCCACCTCGCCCTCCCCCTCCCTCAGCATTCTATCCATCGCACACATTCATTTTGTTTTCTTTAGGTCGTTCTCCCATAGTCTCCACAACTCCATTCCGGCACACATCGATCGATAAACCTCTCCAGCGATATCTGCCTACAACATACACACGCACCTTCAATCTCCTCCTTTATGTGTCCTTGCCTTGTGTCTCTCATACGGTCCCACACACGTGTAAACTCTCGCCCCTCTTTTCATCGATCTCACAACCGCACACTCCTCCCCCTATCAAACTATTAGCTGGGCCTCTCGCACCACCTCCTAGCTCCATTCTCTCTGTCTATCCGTCTTGCCGGGCCTTATTTGCCTCTAACAAGTGGACGTACACCGACCGATCTCCCGCTATACATATAGCTAGCTAGGTCCTTATAACTCATTTTTTCCCACACGTCGATCGATCTACCTCATTACTTATGTCTATCCCTTCCTCCGACAAACAACAATTGATCTACCGATCTAGTTAGGTTTGATTACCAAACACATGGTTCCCCTTCATCTTCCATGGATGTGTCCCGACAGATATATCACGCACACGCACACATAGAAACACATCCCCACTCTTATTGATGATATTGCAGTTCCACCTTTAGTTTGTCTAGTAGGCCTCTCCCACCATCTTCGAGAAGCAACTCCATCACCCATCCAACAATCTACTCCTCTCCCTCCCTCTCTCTCTCCCCTCTCTTTCTCCTCTCTTTCTCTCTGTCCCAACCTATTTCCCGTCCTTTAGTTATGTATGGATGTCGACCGATCTCCCTCAAGACATAGCTGGGTCTCTCCTTCTGAACACATATACGAGTTGTTCTACCTCTATAGTTAGGCCTCTGCCTACCCCTCCCCAAACACCCACCCACACACACACACACACCGTTACATCGAGCGCTCTAGTCATGTCTCCCTGCCACACACAAACTTGACATGTGCCCTCTGACATTCCGGTAGCTAGGTCAGTCGCCCTATATCTTTGACTTGCACACACATACACACAATTTCGATGGCTCTCTTCATCGATCTCGCACCCACCCACTTGATCCTCTCTTCGACTCTACGATATCTATGACCCCTCCCTCTCTTCTCATGGATCACCCGACCCTCTATATATGACATGGATAGGCCTCCATTTCACACACATTGCATGCAAAATTTTGTTTGAGATGTCATCGACACATATTCCCACAAATACAATGTAATGCCCAGGATGCGACTATATATCCTACGTGTCGAGGCACGACTTAGAGACATAAGTGCATTCTGGAATTATCTCAAGCGTGGTATCTTTGCACATCTCATGTAAAAGTTCAGGGATCAAAGTGTAATAGATAGTTGGCTTACACTCGCCACGTCACACAAAGAATACAATAACATACATTCATCCAAATAACACAGGGTCCGACTATGGACAAAATCCAAACGAGAAAAGATACCACAAATCACAAGGCCCGATCGCCCCTAGTAGGAACCACTACTGATCGTCGGGATACAATACATAGTAACGACCACGCACTACATTGAATTCCCACTAAATTTCTGATCCATCTCCTGCATCGTATTCGGTGGTACCTGCATCTGGTGTGTGTAGTAATATGTGAGCCACAAGGACTCAGCAATCCAATTCCCGGGTATCAAAACTAACAAAGCCATAGGTGTGGAAGGGTATTAAAGAGTTTGCGGCAAGCACTAAGCAACTAGCTTACGAGTCCAGAGCGAGAAGAGAGTATATGCCAACGGTCGCCAAGTTGATCAAGAAATGATCCTAGCTACTCACGCTCATACATAACCCCACCGTGTTCACTTCCCGAAGCTCTTCGGAAAGAGACCATCACGGTTACTCACACAGGTAGTGTATTCTTAAGGATATGGTGTCAAGCTATCTACAATCGGATATTAACAAATTCCCATCTTCCACATAACCACAAGCACGACTTTCAAAGGTTCAAAACCCTGTAGGGGTGTCCCAACTAAGCCCATCACAAGCTCACAATCTACGGAGTCGCAACTCCAAAGTGGGAAGACCCGAGTATTCTCGGAATCCCGTGCTCAAGATATTTCGACAAAGGTAAAACTAATCCAACAAGATCTCCCGGCGTGCCGACACCCTAATAGTAGCCGCATGCATCTCGTCTTAGGCCACGACCGGACGAGCACTACGTACAGCAACGGAAGATCCCAGAGAACTGGGTGGCACCGCAAGTGGCTCTAGTTTGGACCAACACTCATGAGGAGCACTGGCCCGGGGGTTGTTAATTAAGTCCTCGGTGTAGCTAGTCCCTATGAATTTTTTTAGTTGTTAAGCAAATGGAGTACCAATGTTGGGCCTTGCTGGAAAAGCTTTAAGCAGTGTGAATTATCAAGGGGGGCCCATAAACCCCAACCATCTTAGGAACGCAAAATCAAGGAACATAATACCGGTTTATGGGGTCCTAAGGTGGCATGAGTGGAACAAAACACCAAGCAGAAGGCCAAGCCTTCCACCCATTACCAATATATAGGTGCATTAATTTAAATAGATATATATATTGTGTTATCCCAATAAAACAAGTCTGAACATGCAGCCATCTTCAAACTTCACCTGAAAGCTAGCAACGCTATTATAGGGGTTGAGCAAAGCCTACTTAGCCAATCAAGGGTTTGCTAGGAAGGCGGTTAGTGTGTTTCATGGCAACAATAGGA
This sequence comes from Secale cereale, assembly GCA_902687465.1. Taxonomy (NCBI): domain Eukaryota; kingdom Viridiplantae; phylum Streptophyta; class Magnoliopsida; order Poales; family Poaceae; genus Secale; species Secale cereale. The sequence continues at coordinate 689,628,103 of LR738715.1, read as the reverse complement.
GGCTGACAAACAGGAATAGACATCGAGGCATAGCTAAAGAACAAGACAACCAGCATAGGCAAAGATAGATGTAATATCGGGGTACAGTCATCTTGCCTGGTAAGTCATTGGTGGGATGGTACGACGGCTACTCAAACTCAGTCTCGACAAGATCCTCGAACTCGGTATCGGCTCCTGGCTCTACCCAACACAAGAGCACAACAACGACACAATAGCAAACACGGTTAAATAAATAATCAACACGATGCAAGACATGTCATGGGATGCGAGTATGATGTGCGTATGCATGAGGATGCTCTCGAGCCTAAGGAGAAGATGATGGAAAAAAGGCTTCATCTTGGGAAACCAAGCAAGCCACTGGATAAGGGGAAGATTTCAGTCGAAATCGATATAAAGATCATGGGAAACGGATGCCGGTTTGCAAATGGAAAATAATATACGATGCAATGCAAAACTGCAGTTAACAACAACATGGCATCTTTGGAGCAAGATATAATTATGCTACAACACCCAAACATGAAGACAAAAGGCATGGATGTGAAATAGACATGGTTCCTATCAAGCATGAACTTAGAGCACACCGAAAAACTTGCTGGAACACAATTAAACAAGCATGGAAAGATTCAATAAGTTTACAGATTTCTCAGACTTAGTGAAAATTACAAGGCATGGCAGAAATTACAACAAGTAGGCATGTTTGCAAGCTTGTGCAACTCAACCCAAAGCATATCATGGCATGTGAATATGACCAAGAGCAAGAAGACATGTTTGTGAAGCTACTCGTGGCACGAACATGGTCATAGGAAGCATAGAACACTAGCTATTCACATGACAAAACTGAACTTGTTGATAACATGCTGACAGAACCATTTTATAGCAACTTGACAGCATGAAAACAACAAGGTACAGCAAGGCATTATGACAAACAAGAGCATGGATAGCTAGAGCATAACATATACATCAAGGAACACCCACTGGACAACTCTAAACATGCACAAATATGACGGTGGCATCATGGAAACATGGCATAAAAATTAACAGATTCACCCTTAGCAGAAATTTAACATGACGATGGCATGTTAACAAGCTTGTTGCACTCATCTCAAGACATATCATGGCATGAAAATGAATCTATCATGTAGAGCACATTCCAATGAGCAAAATTCATGTTGACACCTAGCTCATATGACACATGGATGAATATACACGAACAAGACAAAACATCATCTCATAATGTCGGTGTACAAAAAGAGGGGTACTCTTTTTGTACCCCTATGACTGTGCACGGGCAGTCTGAGCCACGAGCACCACCACACCAAGCATAGCAGGGGAGGTGAGCCAAGGTAAGACCGAAGCTCGATGGAACTGGAGCAATGCCAAGAACAAGACCAGAAAGAGCAAAGGGACGAAGCGGCTTCCCTCGGCAAGATCCTTGCCGGGAGCCAGTTTCAGCAGCCCTGGCAAGATCCTTGCCGGGGCCGGCTCTGGCAGCTCCGGCAAGACCCTTGCCACGGCAGCTCGCCCCACGCCTACGAAGCGGATCACCCTTGAGTCCACTGCCCCCATGGGGCAAGGATTCCGGAGATATCCCCGTGGTGGCGTGCAGAACTTTGTGAAGACATTCAAGGAGAGATACACACACTAAGAGGACGACAGCCGTTGGCGGGATCCCAGCCAAGGAGGACCACAAGACCTCCGGCAAGCACCTTGCCGGGGATGACAGCAGGCGCAGCGGCAAGACCCTTGTCGGGGCCCCGGCAAGGCCCTTGCCGAGGACACCCGCAGGGCCACCGTCAGGCGCACACCAACTGCGCTTCCACCGCCCCATGTAGCTGCCGACCCAACCAGCTGGGCAGGCACCTGCGTGGCAACATGCAGATCTTCGTGGAGACCCGCCATTGCGCCACCTCAGCTGCTTGCCTGCCTACATGGCACCCCAGGCACCGCTGTCCAGGGCGCGTTTCAACACAAGGAGGAGCGGTGACGGACAAGACGGACGTCTCCCCTCGTCCCCGATAAAGCGAGGACACCTAAGCTAAGCGCATTAAATGCGCTTTGTCCTGTAATGCGAGGGATAACCTCGCATCACTGTACCCTTTCCACCTCCTGTGTGCCACTGTGGCAACCCCTTTTCCCTATAAAAGGAGGCCCGAGGCGACCAGGAGAAGGATTCGGCTTTTTAGAACTCCTCACGACTCGGCTTTTGGAGCTCCTCACTAGCTGAAGAACACAAACATATAATCCACCAAAGCAGGAGTAGGGTTTTACGCATCTTTGCGGCCCGAACCTGGGTAAAGGAACCGTGTGCTAACTGTTGGATCCACTCTTCTCTCAACCCCGGGCCCCGCAACCATAGTAGGGATTCTTGTGATCCCATAGGTGTCGATCCAAATACACCGACATCTTTGGCGCGCCAGGTAGGGGGAAGCAGTTGTGAGAATCGGCTCTAGCAGTTGGCCCGACGCTCTCTCGTCTTCGTGGCCCTTTGAGAAGGAAGGAGGCTGGAAGATCTGCACTCGAGCGGCTATGAATAGAAGCTAAGTTACATCGAACCCTGGATACTTCTATCCTATTATTTAAAGTTGTTATCCTCGAAGCAGTCGTTCTTTGTGTAAACAGAAACCTGCACGCAAATGGGGCCCTTCCCGATCGGCAATGCCTTTGCTCTGTTTCGAGTCCGCTCAATAGTTCAAACGACTGCGTTGGAAACGGTAGGGTATCCTTCCGCAATTAGCAAGGCTCTCGACTTTGACTCGAGTCAAACTCGACAGTTCGAGCGGCTGCGTTAAGGGCGGCAAGGTGGCTCACCCGGCAGCACGCTCGCCCGGCAGCACGCTCGCCTGGCAGCACGCTCGCCCGGCAGGCCAATCGAGACCCGTCCCCAAGACGCCGCCTTGGGTTTTTCGCGTCGGCAAGCCTACCGAGCTAGCGTAGGGTGGACACACAAAGTGGACAGCAAACAGGAAAATAACATGCATAATTCCAGAGATATTTCAAAGTTATATTACATCATGTCATCGATGCGGTTGTAAGTAAAGATAAAATTTGTCTTGGTCAGGAACCCGCAGCGGCGAAGAAGAACGGGATGCCTAATCCCGGCGCTGGCCCTCCACCCTCTTGATTTCGTCAATGCGGCTGATGACGGGCTTGATGAGCTCCTTGAGCACCGTGAGGTCAGCATCCTCCGTCAAGCTGTCCATCGCGGCTTCTAAGTCGAGGACGGGGTTCTAGAACGCCATCTTGGTGAGGACCTTGGTCATGATCCCCCGGCAAAGCCTCCGGGCCTCCCCGGCGAGCGTGGCCGTTCTGTTGGAGTGAAGATCAGCTAAGGGACCAAGGACGCCCTCGAAGAATAGGGTCAGCTTGGCGTTGACGGACTCGCTCCACTCAGGGGCATACCTCACATTTGGCATCCCCATGAGGGCCAACTGCGAGGTAACCCTGCCGGCGATGTCCTCCAGTCGGCTGATCCACCTGTTCTCGCCCGCCACGTATTCTTGGTGGGAGGCGCCCTCGTTCGCCCGCAGCTGCTTTTCCTCCTCCAGGCTCTTAGTCAAGGTCTCCTCCCGAGCCGAGCTCTCCGACAACATCTTCTCAAGATTCTCCAGCCTCAGCTTCAGATCTCTGATGGAGTCTTGCGCCTCAGAGAGCTCCCCAGCTCTGCTGACGACCGCTCCCTGCGCCTCCGTCAAGGCGCAGTTGAGCCTGTTCTTCTCGTCGCATAGCTTGAGGGCCTGCTCCCTCAGCCCGTCCCGCTCTACCTCTGGCTCCTACACCTTGTCGGCGAAGACCAGAGCCTGGGCATCGAGCACCTCCTTGTGCCTCGAGCTCCTCATCCTTGACGCGGAGCGTTGCGGCAAGCTTCGCCTCACGTGTAGAGAGGTCTGCTTCCTGGGAATCGAGGGCGGCTTGATGCTGGTTCCGGGCGGCCTCCGCCGCGGCAGCCAAGTTCGCTGCCTCTTCCTGAGCCTTCTCGATGTCGGCCATCTTCATGATGAGCTCCGCATCACGCTTGGCCTATTCTTCCTAGAAGGCCCTCTGCTCCTCGGGAGACTGGTGAACCAGGTTTGCGCCTCAGCAACGCGCGCATGGAAGTCAACCTCCGCCTCATCCACCGCTGCCGTTCTGGACATGACCTTGTCCAGACAGGCACGGTAGAGCGCTTGGAGCTTCCGGAAATTGGCCCCCATGACTTCCCCTCTGGCGGGCGCTCGGGAGCTTGACGCCCCTGCGAGATGGACGAAGAGGTCGTCGCCCACCTTCAGATACCTGCCGAGGCCCGAGGTTGCGGAGGAAGAAGGCTAATCATCAATCGCCTCTTCCTCGGATGTGGCCTTGCCGGCCTCCCCAGCAGGCCCACCGTCGGCACCCTCGGCGGCCTTATCCGCGGCGGCACCCGGCAGCGTCCTTGGCGGCCTCCTTGGCGGCAATCTTGTCGGCCTCCGCCGCGGCCTCCTCACCAACTTCCTCGATGACGGCGTCCACGTCCTCCATATCTGTTGAAGGAAGGCATGGGCAGTGATGGGGGTGATGAAGTAAAGAAAAAGGATAAGGGAAAAGCAAAGACAGAAGACAGGCGACTCACCAGTGCCGGGCTGTGAGGCAGAAGTCCCCTCCCCGCCGGCGTCTGGCACCGTGGCAGAGCCACCAGCGCCCAAGTTCCCCTATTCCTCCATGCGTGTGGGATCCATGCTTGGTGCCCTTGCCGGGGACGCCCCTTGCGACGGCGTAGTCGATGGGGGTGGTGTGTTGTGGATAGCCCCTGCGGCTCCTCCTGATGCTGCTCCCGTCCTACAAAACCGGCAAGGTCAGCACCAAAGCATCAAACACCTACTGCATGTCGAGCGAGAAGAGGATGATGAACTTACGCTGGGGGCTGTGCCGGGGGCTGCCGTCTGAGCTGCTCAACACCACCAGTGGTGTCCCTGAGGCCCCAGCCGGGGGCTGGCTGCTCGCCGAAGACTTGGCCCTCTTTATCCTCTGGGCTAACGTCTCCTCGTCCCTGAAGAGGCAAGAATAGATCAAGATGAGTGGCTTGGTTCGGGAGGATAGAAATGGCAGTAAGGAATGGAGTACCTACTCGTCGTCCATCTCCTCCTCCTCCGCCGCTTTCCTCTTCCTCTTCGGACTGAGAGGCCATAGGTCGAAGGGGAAATCCGCGTCGACATCCGAGTCGACGTCTGCCGGGGGAGGCGAAGAAGGGGGCGGAGTTTGTGCGCGCCTAGACGGAGAAAGGGCTGCCGCCTTCTTCTTCTCGGCGGCCTTCGTCGACCTCCTCGCGGCTGTGGACCTCGTGTGGCGCCCGGACCCCTCCAGGGCCAGTTGAGGCTGCGCATTCTTGCCGGGCAGGACCGGCTCACCTGAACAGGCTAGCCGCAGGACTCGCCATCTTCCCCTGGCTGGCACCGGGCCGGTCGCCACGTCCTCCTCCGACGATGACTCGTCGGCCGTGTCTTCGACCAGCGGAGCTCCGGTGCCGGTGCTGCTAGCCTCTCCGGCGGCCGCCACCCACTGGGCGAGCTCCTCCTCCTCCGCAGCCGTGGCATCCTTGTCCTCCACACCTCCGGCGCTGCCGACCTCCATGACGAGCTGCGACTCCCACGCCCTAGCGGCGATGTAGTCCAGCTCCTCCTGGGTGGTGTCCCTAACAAGCTACCGCTCGGCGTCAGGCTTGACGCACACCTCGACCAAAGTGTCGAAGAATTGCTGCACGACCTCGTCCGCCGGCTCCTGCCAGCTCGGGACAGGGCCGTGCGCGTTGCATTCCGGCATCATGGCGACGATCTCGGACTGGCGCGAATTGTTGCACAGTGGGACCACCCTCGCTGGCAGCTTGAAGAGCTGTCCCTTGACGGCCTTGCCGGCCTTTCCGGGAGCCTTCGCGACCTTGCCGGTCCATTCGACCTCGCCGTCGCGACCCACGTCAAGCTGGAAGAGCCGCTGGCAGAAATGGGCGTGCCCCATCACTGTGAGGTTGTGGTCGAGGCCAGGGCGGAGCAGCATGACGTCAGCCGGGTTCCTAAAGAGCTAGGCTGGGCTCCCCTTCTTGTGCAACGGGGCGATCCGATGGCGAATGAAGTCCTCCCCGATCATCTCAAGGGTGAGCCCGGCCTGGGCGAGCCGATGGATCCTGGTGGTGGCGACGGTGAGCCTCCCGTCGAAGGCGTCGACGTCGCCCCAGTCGCTGCCGTGGGCCGGCGACACCCGGCGGACCTTGCAGAATGTTGGCGGCTCGTCTTCTTCGATCCAGCACCACCGGCCGCGCCATTCATCCCACCTCTCCTTCACGGCGCCCTACGGGTACGCTCCCTTGGATCTCGGAATCCAGGTGATACATCCAGAGACGGCACCCCCCGGCTGGATCCGAGGAGTGAAATAGTGGCGGAAGAGCGCCGTGTTGGGTTGCACCCCGACGAAGCCCTCGCAAAGGTGCGCGAAGAAAGCCATGCACGCCACCGCATTTGGAGTAAAATCCAAGAGGCGGAAGCCAAAGGTGTGCATGACATCACAGAAGAAATCGGAGAAGGGGGGACACAACCCGCAAGAAAAGTAGTCGACGAAGAAGGGGTACCGATTTGGGCCAGGTTGGGCGCAAGTGGCCGGAATGACGCGCATCGCCGGATGTCCCAGATTCTCCCCCCCCCCCGTCTACGCCCCCAAAGGGGCTTGAAGGCGGCACGGAGCTCGTAGACGTCGACAAACGACGGGATGAAGAAAGCAGCCTTCGTCCGGTCCCCAGAAAATGCGCCCTCCGGCGGCTCCACAGACCCGGTGCCCTTGGCTACCCCCTTGCCCTTGGCGGATTTGGACGCCATGGCGGCTGAGTTGGGTGGCTGAGGAAGAGGGATGGCGAAGCAACGGCGGCAGGCGACGGCGGAGGCTTCGGAAGGAAGGAAGAGAGGGAACAGCGGTTCTGAGATTGGAAGAGGCGCGAGGAAAATGGAGGAAGTGAGCAGCGCGCTTGCGGTTATTCCTTTTTATGGGAGAAAACGCGGGCCGCCTCCTTTCGCATTTACTACGATGTGACGCATGCGTGCGGAAACCGCCCCACGCATGCCACCCATGTCACGCACGCCCCTCCACCCCGCGCCATGCGCGCGGGTCGTGGGAGGCACAGCGCGCGGAAAATCTTACCACGGTGAGATACGCCCCGCCTGCCCGTGCACCGTTCTGGGCCTAGCCCAACAACGCGTCGCGCTTATGTGTGGCCCAGGCTCGGGGGCTCCTGTCGGTGTACAAAAAGAGGAGTACACTTTTTGTACCCCTATGACTGTGCACGGGCAGTCTGAGCCACGGGCACCACCACACCAAGCATAGCAGGGGAGGTGAGCCAAGGTAAGACCGAAGCTCGATGGAACTGGAGCAATGCCAAGAACAAGACCACAAAGAGCAAAGGGACGAAGCGGCTTACCCCGGCAAGATTCTTGCCGGGATCCAGTTTCAGCAGCCCTGGCAAGATCCTTGCCGGGGCCGGCTCTGGCAGCCCCGGCAAGACCCTTACCGCGGCAACTCGCCCCACGCCTACGGAGCGGATCACGCTTGAGTCCATTGCCCCCATGGGGCAAGTACTCGGGAGATATCCCCGTGGTGGCGTGCAGATCTTTGTGAAGACATTCAAGGACAGATACACACACTAAGAGGACGACGGCCCTTGACGGGATCCCAGCCAAGGAGGACCACAGGACCTGTGGCAAGCACCTTGACAGGGATGACCGTGAGGCCCACACCAACTGCGCTTCCACCGCCCCATGCAGCTACCGATCCAACCAGCTGGGCAGGCACCTGCGTGGAAACATGCAGATCTTCGTGGAGACCCACCATTGCGCCACCTCAGCTGCCTGCCTGCCTACATGGCACCCCAGGCACCGCTGGCCAAGGCGCGTGTCAACACAAGGAGGAGCGGCGACGGACAAGACGGACATCTCCCCTCGTCCCCGATAAAGAGAGGACACCTAAGCTAAGCGCATTAAATGTGTCTTGTCCTGTAATGCGAGGGATAACCTCGCATCACTGTACCCTTTCCACCTCCTGTGTGCCACTGTGGCAACCCCTTTTTCCTATAAAAGGAGGCCCGAGGCGACCAGGAGAAGGATTCGGCTTTTTAGAACTCCTCGCGACTCGGCTTTTGGAGCTCCTCACTAGCTGAAGAACACAGACATATAATCCACCAAAGCAAGAGTAGGGTTTGACGCATCTTTGCGGCCCGAACCTAGGTAAAGGAACCGTGTGCTAACTTTTGGATCCGCTCTTCTCTCAACAGCGCGCCTCGCAACCGTAGTAGGGATTCTTGTGATCCCATAGGTGTCGATCCAAATACACCGATACATAACAAGTTCAGAAACTTATCAGCCACATGCACTTTTGCAACATGGTTAAACATGGCATAATGCAACCTATCATGTATGCAAATGCATCCATCATGAAGATCATCACAAGACGAACATCTGGACATATCATAAACTCCATTTGGACCAACATGCACCAAGTTACCAGCTCACGAACATGCCAACAAATTTACACAGACAACAAGTGCTGAAACAGTTACATCATGAAGCACTCTGGCCACGAAGATTAAGACATCTAGATGAAACCTAACATGCATGAAACTGATTGTAACATGTAGAGCATGTCGAGACAAATATTTTGATATATCATATGCACAAAATGGAGCACCAAGTACAAAGTTACCACATGATGAAGGAGGCAATAAATTTAAGCGGATCTGGGACTTGGTGGAATTTTACCTCCGCGAAAGTCAACGCGGGATGAATCCGTGCGGGATGGAGAGATCTGGGCGGAGCGGGTCTGTTTGGTTCGAGGAACCGGTGGATCTGGTCCACCTCCTGATCCAGAACGGATCTCGCCGACGTTTGGCCGGCGGCGGCGAGGAGAAGGCGGCGCGAAGGAGGCGGTGTGGGGCCGGCCGGAGAGGTGACAGGGGTGGCAAGGTCAACGGCGGTCGGCGTCGGGCGTCGCGGTGGTGGAGCTTGCGCCAGCGATAGGGAAGGATGGCGGGGGCGGGCGGCTTGCCGGAGACGGCCGGTGGCGGCGACTTGCCGGCCAAGCGGCGAGCGGCCGAGCTGCGGGAGGCGGTCGCGCGGATTGCCCGAGGCACGGAGGGCGCGGGGCGGAGTGGCTCGGCGGGGGCCCGGGGCGGGCCGGCCTTGGGCTCGCGGGCCCGAGCGGCGCGCGGTGGAAGTGGACGGCGGCGGGGCCACGTGGCAGACGCAGATTGGCTCGGGGAGGTAGCGGACGTGTCCAGCATGACATGGAGGGAGGAGGAGCTAGGGTGTTCCCGAAAAATGGAGGAGGATATGCCTTTTTATAGGTAGAGAGAGCTAGGATTGTCCAAATGAGGTGCGGTTTTCTCCCACACGATCACGATCCGACGACCGAGAGGATGGAAGTTGTTGTGCTGGGTTAGTGGGTGATACGTCTCCAACGTATCTATAATTTTTGATTGTTCCATGCTATTATCTATGATGTCTTGGATGTTTAATGGGCTTTGTCATACACTTTTATATCATTTTTGGGACTAACCTACTAACCCAAAGGCCTAGTCCAGATTGCTGTTTTTGCCTATTTCAGGGTTTTGCAGAAAAGGAATATCAAACGGAGTCCAAATGGAATGAAACCTTCGGGAGAGATATTTTTGTAGAAAATCACGCACGGGAGACTTGAGAACCACAGAGTAGGGGCCACGAGGTGCCCACGAGGGTGGGGGCGTGCCCCCCTTCCCAGGGCGTGCCACCTGCCTCGTGAGTCCCTCGTGTGTCCCCCAGTGTCCTCCTTCCTCCTGTATAAGCCTACGTAGCCCGAAACCATCAGCAATAGAGAGAAAACCCTAATTCCACCACCGTAACCTTATGTTCCCGTGAGATCCCATCTTGGAGCCTGTTCCGGAGCTCCTCCGGAGGGGGGATCCATCACGGAGTGCTTCTACATCATCATCATCCCGCTCACCATGAGTTGTGAGCAGTTTACCATAGACCTTTGGGTCCATAGCTAGTATCTAGATGGCTTCTTCTTCTCTCTCACCCTAGATCTCAATACAAAGTTCTCCTCGGTCTTCGAGGAGATCTATTCGATGTAATCTCTTCATCCCGATGAATTGTGAGTTTATGATCAAGATTATCTACATCATCATCATCCCGCTCACCATGTGTTTGTCGAGATCCGATGAATTGTGAGTTTATGATCAAGATTATCTACGAGAAATAGTTGGTTCATTTCTGAACTCTTTATGTGTGCTCATAATATCCTTGCAAGTCTCTTCGAATTATTGGTTTGGTTTGGCCTACTAGATCTATAGGGGCAGTAGGGGCAGTTCTTGGCTTTCGGTTCAATCTTGCGGTGTCCTTTCCCAATGACAGTAGGGGCAGCAAGGCACGTATTGTATTGTTTCCATCTAGGATAAAAAGATGGGATTTATATCATATTACTTGAGTTTATCCCTCTACATCATGTAATCTTGCTTAAGGTGTTACTCTATTCTTGTGAACTCAATACACTAGATGCATGCTGGATAGCGGTCGATGTGTGGAGTAATAGTAGTAGATGCAGGCAGGAGTCGGTCTACTTGTCTCGGATGTGATGCCTATATACAATGATCATGCCTAGATAGTCTCATAATTATTCGCTTTTCTATCAATTGCTCGACAGTAATTTGTTTACCCGCCGTAGAATATCGCTATCATGAGAGAAGCCACTAGAGAACACTATGGCCCCCGGGTCTATTCTCAACATATCAATCTACATCTCCTTTACTTTTTCCGCTTTTACTTTCAGTTCTTATATACAAAAATACCAAAAATATAAACTATCACCTCTATCAGATCTCACTTTCGTAAGTGACCGTTTGAAGTACTTTGTGTTGGTTGAATAGATGAATCTGAAATTGTGTGATGCATATTGTATAATCATGCCCACGGATACTTGAGGTGACAATAAAGTATCTAGGTGACATATAGGGTTTTGGTTGATTTGTATTTTAAGGTGTTATTCTAGTACGAACTCAATGATCGATCGAACGGAAAGAATAGCTTCGTGTTATTTTACTACGTACTCTTGAATAGATCGATCAGAAAGAATAACTTTGAGGTGGTTTCGTACCCTACAATAATCTCTTCGTTTGTTCTCCGCTATTAGTGACTTTGGAGTGACTCTTTGTTGCTTGTTGAGGGATAGTTATATGATCCAGTTATGTTATTATTGTTGATAGAACTTGTGAAAGTATGAACCCTAGGCCTTGTTTTCTAGCATTGCACTACCGTTTATGCTAACTTTTACCACTTGCTACCTTGCTGTTTTTATATTTTTCTATTACAAAAACCTATATCTACCATCCATATTACACTTGTATAACCATCTCTTCGCCAAGATAGTGCACCTATACAATTTGCCATTGTATTGGGTGTGTTGGGGACACAAGAGACTCTTTGTTATTTGGTTGCAGGGTTGTTTGAGAGAGACCATCTTCATCCTACGCCTCCCACAGATTGATAAACCTTAGGTCATCCACTTGAGGGAAATTTGCTACTGTCCTACAAACCTCTGCACTTGGAGGCCCAACAACATCTACAAGAAGAAGGTTGCGTAGTAGACATCACTGGCCCATTTGCAATTTGGATCATTCACGGGCCGAAAGTTAGACGGGCCGCAAATGCGCTGACCAAATAGATGTGCCTTTAACAGGCCGAAAGAGCGGTCGGGCTTGATTTGTATGAGCGAGTATATGGGCTTTTGGTAGGCCTGGTGTGAAGTTGGGCCACATATGGCACATGGGCTTCATCCCATGTTAACATGCCGAAAAGCATAACAAGCTGGAAGTGGGACAAATCTGCAATGGGCCTTTGACAGGCCGTATGTCATACTAGGCCGAATATGGCCCAATTTCATCCCAGTCTTTTATTGGCCGGAAGTTTCATCGGGAAATGAATGGGCCCGAATGTAGCAGGACCTTTAACAGGCCAGAAACAAACTGGGCCGTAATTCGGCCCAAGTACTTAGCGGACTGTTAACGGGCCAGAACACACCATGGGCCGCAATGATGTGAAATCTAAAATGGGCCGTGGACGGGCCAATTTGACACTATTCCTACGGGCCTTGACTTTGAATGGGTCGTCTGCAAGTAGGCCGTTAATGGGAGATCCCAATAATTTTGGCTGGGTCGGCCTTTTAAAACTGAATGGGCCAATTTTGGGCCGTGCCATGTGTCGACGTATCATAGGCGCCTCCCGTCCATTGGTCGGTTGACATCTCTCTGCATGGGGATGTGACATATGGTCCCTTTGGCCAATGACTATTTTACACGTGGAAAATCCCCATTGGTCCTGGCTGTTAGTGGGTTATCAGCTCCAAAACCAGTCTCAATAGCTTAACGCCAACCCGTTATGGTGGATGCCACGTGACGGTTACTCTTGATGAAAGCACTTCCATGACGCGCCATTTATCGTCATGGGAGTGGGCACTTCCGTGATGGTAATTTTGGTATTGTCATGGAACACTTCTAGGACCGCACAGGTATGACTATCTTGATTCTGTCATAAATCGTCATGGATGTACATGCATGACAGAAAACGTGACCTACTATGACAAACACGTATTATCACATAAGTGTTTTTTTGTACTGTTGGTAGTTGTGTAGATTGACGGATGTAAATAAAAGAACGACAAATAAAATACAGCAAGATATTTTTGGGTTTTTGATAAAATCTATCTGAAAATAAAAGCAAATAAAAATGGACCGCAAAGGAAAATATGATAAAGAATAGACCCAAGGGTTGTAGATGTCACTAGTGGCTTCTCTCAAGAAATAGCACACGGTGGGTAACAAATTACCGTTGGGTAATCGATAGAAAATCGAATAGTTATGATAATATCCAGGCAATGATCATCATATGGGCATCACATCCAAGATTAGTAGACCGACTCATGCCTACATCTACTACTATTACTACACACATCGACCACTATCCATTATGCCTCTAGTGTATTAAGTTCATGGAGAAACAGAGTAATGTAATAAGAACAATGACATGATGTAGAAGAGATCTATTCATGTAGGAATAGCCCCCATCTTGTTAACCTTAATAGCAATGATACATGTGTATCTTGCTGCCCCTTCTGTCACTAGGAAAGAACACCGCAAGATCGAACCCATCACAAAGCACCTCTTCCCATGGCAAGAAAAATTGATCTAGTTGGCCTAACCAAACAAAAGATTCGAAGAAGAAATACGAGGCTATAAGTAATCATGCATATAAGAGATAAAAAAGACTCAAATAACTTTCATGGATATAGATCTGATCATAAACTCAAAGTTCATCGGATCCCAACAAACACACCGCAAAAAGAGTTACATCCAATAGATCACCAAGAGACCATTGTATTGAGAATCAAATAGAGAGAAGAAGCTATCAAGCAACTACCTACGAACCTGTAGGTCTATGGTGAACGACTAACGCATCATAGGATAGGCACCAATGAGGATGATGAACCCCTCCGTGATGGTGTCTAAATTTGGATCTCGTGGTTCTGGAACTTGCGGCGGCTGGAACAAAATTTCATCGACTCCCTTAGGGTTTCTGGAATATTTGGTGATTTGAAGGCCAAAGAGGTGGTGCGGGGGGCACCAAGGGGGCAAAACCCCCCAAGGCGCGCCTGGGCTCCTAGGCATGCCCTAGTGGGTCGTGCCTCCCCAATGGTACTTCTTTGGTCCATCGTGAGTCTTCTAGTCCAGAAAAATTCTCCGAAATTTTTTGCTGCATTTGGACTCCTTCTGGTATTGATTTCCTGCGATGTAGAAAACAAGGAAAAACAGCAGCTGGCGCTGGGCACTATGTCAATAGTTTAGTCCCAAAAATGATATAAAGTTGTTATAAAATCACTGTAAAATATCCAAGAATGATAATATAACAGCATGGGACAATAAAAAAATTATAGATTCGTTGGAGACATATCATAGCTCTACAGTTGATTCTTTTTCAGTTATAAGTTAGTTTGAAACACCACCACCTGCTATTAATCCTGATATGTCGTAAGTTATTGATGATGCTACTTCTGCTATGAATGATGCTTGTACCTTGCTTCATAAGATTGTGCCATTATGTGAACTGCTTGATGAACAACTTGCTAGAATTAAAAATACTGAGAATCCTAGAACTGATGAAATTATTGAAACTGATGAAGTCTTTGAAACAAATTATGAGACACCCATTAGATCTAGCTCTCCTAGATATGAATTTCTTGATATACCGGAGGGTTGAGGGAGAGATAGCTAGAAACTTCCTTTCTTGCAATGATAGGGATGATCTTAAAAAAACTACTATGCAAACTGATAGAAAAATCTTTGAATGCTAGAATGAAATGTGATCCTAAGTTTTCTACTTCACCTATCTATGTTACCGATAAGGATTAGGAATTCTGTGTCATCCCAGAGTTAATTACTTTGGTTGAATCTGGTCCTTTCCATGGCTATAAAACTAAAACCGTAGTGGCACATCTTACTAAACTTAATGATATAGCCACCCTTTTTGCTCATGATGAGAAAATTCGCTACTACTATATTCCCAAATTATTTTCACTCTCATATAAGGGTGATGTTAAGACACGGTACAAAACTCTTGCCCCTGGTTGTGTGCGTAGTCCCCAGGATATGATTTACTACTTCCCTGCAAAATATTTTTCTGCTCATAAGAAACAAGCTGCTTTACAGGAAATATTTAACTTTGTGCAAATTGAAGAAGAAAGTCTCCCACAAGCTTGGGGGAGGCTTCTCCAATTGATTAATGCTTTGCCTGATCGTCCACTTAAGAAAAATGAAATACTTGATATCTTTTATAATGGACTAACCATGCTTCTAGGGGCTTCCTAGATAGTTGTGCTGGTTGTGTTTTCAGGGAATGAACTATTGAACATGCTGATGAATTATTGATCAACATATTGAAAAATTATGATGATTAGAATCTTGCTGAACCACCGCCTAAACCCACTCCGAACAAGAGGGTATCTTATTTCTCAGTCCCGAATATAAGCAAGAGGTAAATAAATGCATGATAGAAAAGGGTATTAAAGCTGAGGATGTTAAGAATTTACCATTTATTGAAGAAATACATGGTCTTGACACAACACCACCACCGGTGGTAGAGGTAAATTCTTTATTAAAGTTTGATAAAGGTGTGATCACTTAGAATAAACATCCTAGTCAATGTATTTATGAATTCAACAATTACATTAGAAAACAAGATCACTTCAATGCGGATGTTATGAAACAGTTGAAATACAACTCTGCTATGATTGCTCGCTTGAGTGACTTGTTATTTAGAATCACTAATGATGTTAGAGGTGTAGGAAAACATGCCTCCATGGTTCGAACCTAGTTAGAACAAGTTGCTAAATCTCAAAGAGAATTTTTAAATGAAATGAATAATAATATGAATGATTTTGTTGTTAGAGTAGCAACTAGAGGAGGCAAAATGAAATGGGGACCACTTTATCCTGAGGGACACCCTAAAAGAATTGAACAAGACTCTCACAGAATTAACACTGATGCACTCAGTCCTTCTAAAAATAAAAATAAAAAGAAAAAGGATAGGACTTTGCATACCTCTAGTGAACCTGAAAAACAAAAACCTCCTGAGGATAACAATGATCTCTCTATCTCTGATGCTGAAACTCAATCTGGTAATGAACATACACCTAGTGATAATAAAAAGATAATGATGATGTTCATGAAGACACTCAACCAGACAATGATAAAGAACTAGATAATGATGTTGAAATAGAACCAGCTGTTGATCTTGATAACCCACAACCTAAAAATAACCGATATGATAAAACAGACTTTGTTTCTAGAAAACATGGTAAAGAGAACGAGAGAGAGCCATAGGTTCATAAACCCATACCCTTTCCACCTAAACCATCTAAGAAGAAAGATAATGTAGAATTTGAACGCTTTACTAAAATGCTTAGGCCTGTCTTTTTGCATACCCGCTTAACTGATATTTTAAGGATGGCCCCTTATGCAAAATATATGAAAGACATTATCACCAACAAAAGAAAATACCTGAAGCTGAAATCTACACAATGCCTTGCTAATTATGCTTTTAAGGATGGAGTACCTAAAAAACTTGGAGACCCTGGAATACCGACTATACCTTGCGCCATCAAAGAAAACTATGTAAAAACTGCTTTATGTGATTTAGGAGTTGGTGTTAGTGTTATGCCTTTCCCTTTTATATAAAAGACTTGATTCGAATAAACTCACACCTACTAAAATATCTTTGCAAACCTAACAAATCAACTACCATACCTATTGGTATTTGTGAGGATATGCCTATTATTGTTGCAAATGTTACTATCTTAACGAACTTTGTTGTTCTTGAGATGCCCGAGGAAAACAACATGTCGATTATCCTTGGTAGACCCTTTTTGAACACTGCAGGGGCTGTTATTGATTGCAGTAAAAGCAAAGTTACTTTTCATATCAATGGCAATGAGCACATGGTGCATTTTTAGAAGAAACAATTTCAAGTGAATGGTATTAATGTTATTGAAAATTATCTGACCCTTACCATTGGAAGTTTTCAACTACCTCTACCTACTGCCAAAAGGAAATATGAAAAACTTATTGTTGGGGATATGCATATCCCCGTTGAGGCAACTTAGTGTTTTATGAAAGTTCTTCATTTTCATGCTAATTGAAAGTGGTTGTTAATAAGACTAGATCAACCACATTAATGGATCATTTTTTAGAGGTATGAAATTGATGAATTTTGTAGGCACAACCTTTTGTCCCTACCTTTTATTTTCTGTATTTTTCTTAGTTAAATAAAATAAAATGCCATGTTTCTCATGTTTTATGGGTTTTCTATGCAATAAAAAAGTGGTCAAAAATAGAAGTGCTTAGAATGTTCTAAAAATTTTAATACGATTTTTTATAAATATATCTGAATTTTTGGTATAAATAACATGAGAGGGGGTGTGCACCTGGTGTCCACAAGACACCAGGGCGCACCAGCAACCATGCGCGCCCTGGTGGGTTGTGGTCCCCACGTGGGTGCCCTCACTTATCCATTTAGACCGTGCCATCTCCTACCTCCAGAAAAAATTCAACATAGCTCTCTCTCTCTCTCTCTCTCTCTCTCTCTCTCTCTCTCTCTCGTATTCTTGCTCTCAAACCCGTGGATTTCGATTTCTTTGCTCGAAGCTCCATTTCTCAAACTGTTTTGGGGTATTGCTACTTGGTATGTGACTCCACCATTGCTCCAATTAGTTTTTTCTTTACTTGTTTATATTTTGAATAATTATCTACTCTTGGTTCTATTGTAAATGGGCTTGCATGTCGAATTCTTAGAGTTCTATGTAGTTTGAATGCTTGGCATGGCCTCTAGGCATCCATATGAGTAGTTGCTATCAATCTCGCAAAGTTTTGTTGACAAAAATTATGTGACCCAAAAATTACAAAAAATTGTATGCGAATAAAATGTATCTTTTTGGAAGGAGTTCTTCGAGGAGGAGGTCCTCGGAGTCATCATCGAGAAGTAGCTTAATACGACGGTCTTATGTTGAGCCAAGTGCAAGCTCGATGCGGGATGCCGCTATCCAATCATGCTTATGGTCATGTAACCAGTTCTTGGTTAGTGCAGGTATCAAGGAAGAACTTGAGGAGTATGTTCACAACACCGAGCTTGCTCCTGTTATCGAAGATAAGTGCACTCGACATCTCAATCTTACATAAACTTTCAGTAAGAAATTTAAGTATCATCCTCGTGAGTCTAGAGTTTCATTTAGCCTTTATGATCTTCCCTTTACCATGCCTTTAGACGTGTTCTACAATGCATGTAAAATTCCATATCGGGGTTCGCTGGACGAACCACCAAGATCTGAGTATGAGTTGTTTTTAATTAGTCTCTGTTATGATGAGGATATTGGAGTGACTCGGGGTAGAATAAAAAGTATTCATTTCCCATCCATTCATTACATTGCACTCTTTAATGGCAAATGTATCGTGGTCAAGCAAGATTGCAGCACACTGTGTGCCCCTGACTTGAGCCTCATATGCACTTCTCTGAAAGGAATTAAATGTTATAACCTTGGAGCGATTGTTGCACGGCGATTGCAACACAGTGATGCCTTACGCTTCCCGTGTAGCTAAGCCGCTGGGTGTGTCACCTGGGCGAATGATCCTATTCTACCTACCCAATACTTAGACGTTGAGACCATGAAGTGCCATAAGTTTCTTAAGGCCACAATCACTAATTATAAATACAGCTTCAGGTTCAATAAAGAACCCATTGTACCTATTTTTTTGCCTGCTCGTGCACTCTTTGATTATCACAGTAAGGGAAGATAATATGTTCTTAACAGCAAGGCCCGCTCGTACAATGCGGTGATCGACCCTGCCAGACGGGTTGTGGAGGCTACACCTATGTGGGCTATCACAAAGATTATTATCCAGGCTACATATAGTGACTACCAAGCTAGGCCAAAAGCCTAAGCTTGGGGGAGTACGTATTTCCACCGACATTATATTCATGTTCACACATTTTCATTCCAGTTGTGAGTGTTCACACTTTTTCATTGTATTATCCATGTTAGATCGGTTTTTCTTTCTAGCTTGATTTGTGGTGGTAATAAAAGAAACCCCTAAAATATTTCCAGATCCTTCTTTTGTTTGTTGGGAGCTTCCCTGTGTAAATAGTTTATTTGTCATTTTTTTTCCTTCTTTAATTTGCTTTCTTCAAGAAAAACTAAAAATAATAAAAATATTTCAGTATGTTTCTCTGAACTTGTTTTCTTTTTATTGAGTCGTACCAAGGAGAAGACCGCTATGAAAATGTTGAGTGGCTCTTATATGCATTACTGTGATCTAACAAAGAGCCAATATTACTTTGTCTTCTCATATGAATAAAATGTTTGTAGATTCCATCTTAGTCCACGACACTCTCGCGCTATTATAATTTTCATAATCATTCGGTTGTGCAAGTGAAAGGCAATAATGACGATATTGGATGAAGTGACTGTGGTAGAGAGAAGCGGGTATAAACTTAACTTATTTTTGTTTTTGTAAATATGTTTAACCTCTTATCCATGATCCATCATATTATGATCAAACATGTTTGCAATGACAATTATAGATTATAGTTGATCATGCCATGCTTAAGTATCTAGGAGTGGATAACGATTTATCTTGGATGTCAACATGCATTAAAATGATTGTGATGTAGTATGATTATATGGTATCTTCCTCTGAATGTTTCAAGTGGCTTGACTTGGCACATGTTCATACATGTAGTTGAATCAAAACCAACATAGCCTCCACGATATGTATGTTCAAGGTGTCTATATCCTTCTCATGCTACTGCTCAATGATAATTATTCTCAATGCATGATTATGACTGTTTTCACTCTCTTACTGGTCGCTTCTCAATCTAATTTCTAGCCTTCACCTGTACTAAGTGGGAATACGGCTTGTGCATCAAAATCCTTAAACCAAAGTTATCCCAGATAAGTCCACCATGTCTACCTATCTGTGGTATTACCATGCCGTTCCAAGTAAATTTGCATGTGCCACCTCTAAAATTTCAAATGAACATCTGTTTTGTGTGCTTGGACCGCTCATGGAGCGACAGGGGGTGGTCAGTATCTTCCATGCTAAGCGGGTTATTCTCACAATGAGTGTTTATTCACTCGTCCTTGCACGAGAGGGGCGGTAATAGGGATGCCCAGTCCCGAAATCAAATATTGTAATTAATTAAACAAAACTCCTCTAGGACTGTTGTTACTATGGATGGTACCAGAGGATTCGGCTAGCCGTGGAGTGTGTTTGTTGGTGGAGGAGGAGTAAACCTTGACTTTTACCACTTGGGAACCGCTGATAATTTGTTTAGCATGGAAGATATTGATAACTCTTGGTCGTAACGTTGGCAGGAAGGGTGCACCTCCCAAAATAAAATTTATCTCTGATTTAAGCTTTGGGCTCGGGCACCTCTGCAAATCACTGCTTCCCTCTGCGAAAGGACTGGCCATTTACTTTTTATGTTGAGTCATCATCTTCTCATATAAGCATCAGACCTGAGAGCACTATTGTCATTCTTATGCTTTGAGTATAGTTAATTTTGGGTGGTAGCATGATTGGATCTCTTCTACCATGAATTACAAGTCCAATCGCTGCTTGAAGTATGGAGGTTCTCTGCATTTATGTTTTACCGTCTCAGAAAGGGCTAGCGAGATACCACCGTTGTCATATTATATCATGATTTTTTGACAAAGTGTTGGCATTTGAGATATCTTATTATTGCTCGCTACTTGATTATGCTATTTGATATGAGTTAATATAATTTCTAAGAGTGATTATTGACATGGTTAGTCATAATTTTTGCTAAAAACCTGGGTGCTACTTAAGCTTATTTATGTAAACAAGAGCAAAAGAGTTCATAAAAGTTTTTATTTATCACTTTCAGTTTGTCAACTGAATTGCTTGAGGACAAGCAAAAGGTTTAAGCTTGGGGGAGTTGATACGTCTTCACCGTATCTACTTTTCCTAACGATTTTGCTCTTGTTTTGGTCTCTAATTTGGATGATATGAATGAAACTAACCTGGACCGACGTTCTTTTCAGCAGAACTACCATGGTGTTGTTTTTTGTGCAGAAATAAAATTTCTCGGAGTTTGGACAAAACTTTTTGGAGATTTATTTCGAAATAAAAGAAAAATAATGGAACCAAGAATCACTGGAGGGGGGCCCCTGGCTGACCACAAGACACACCAGGGTACTCCACCCCCTCCAAGCAAAGCATGGTGGGTTGTGGCCCCCTTGTGGCCCCTCTGAATCTAATTCCAACTCCATAAATACCTATTTTCGGAAAGAAAAATAGGAGAGGAAGTGTCATCGCATTCTAGGATATGGAGCCGCCGCCGCTGCTACTTGTTCTTCATCAGGAGGCCAGATCTGGAGTCCGTTTGGGGCTTCGGAGAGTGGAATCTTCGGTCTTCGTCATCACCAACCCTCCTTCATTGCAAATTCCATGATGCTCCCCACCGGGAGGGAGTAATTCCTTCGTAGGATCACTAGTCCGTGAGGAGTTGGATGAGATTCATCATCTAATTGAGTTAGTTTTGTTAGGACATCTCCAGCCGCGCCCCCAACAGGCCCCCCAGGCCACTTTTTCCGGGTATTAGTATGCTATTGAGCACTTTGTTGCAGATATTTAATCTCCGGGTATGGTTGAATTGACAACTCAACTGCTAATACTTCCAAATATTCTTTGGCTCCCCTTGTGTCCAATCTATAAATTTGGGTTGAATACACTACCCTCAAAAACTGTTGTGATCCCCTATAATTGTGGGTTATCAGCTTAGAATATTTGCCCTTAGTAGGGGCATCTGGTGGTATCCTAACTGCATGAAATGGGGCTTTGTTTTCTGGAGAGAAGATTTCACAAAATAGAGTTTCAGTGTCCATTCAATTCACTTTCAAGACATCTTCACAAACATGGATCTTAACAAATATTTGTGGGCCTGTGATCATGAGGACAAGTCTGAATTCATTGAGTGGTTCAATAATATCCAAATTCCTAATGATATGGAGTGGATAGTTATGTGTGACTTCAATTTTATCATATCTCCGGAGGATAGGAATAGACCTGGTGGTGAAGTTAATCAAATGCTTGCTTTTAATCAAGCTATAAGCAATTTGGGACTTGTGGATCTGCCTCTCAAACCTAGACAATTCAGTTGGAATAACATGCAAGAAACTCCTCTTCTAGAGAAACTTCATTGGTTCTTTAATTCAGCATCTTGGACGACTATTTCCCTGACACCTCAGCACTACCTTTACCCAAGCCAATTTCTGACCATCTCCCATATGTGATCAAAGTGGGCACTACCATCCCTAACTCCAAGGTATTCAGGTTTGAGAACTACTGTTTAAAGCACAGATCTTTCAAAGACATTGTTAAATCGTCCTGGAGTATTCCTGTGAGAGTCACAGACCCTGCAAAGAAAGTTAATGCTAAATTGAAAAACCTGAGAAGAGCATTGAAGCATTGGGCCAATAGCCTTTCTGGCTTGAAAAAACAAATTGAGCAGCTCAATGAGTGCATCTTTCTGTATGACTTTATTAAGAAATATAGAAACCTTTCAACTTTTGAATGGAATTGCAGATCAATGCTTAAAGAGTTCCTCCTGGTAGTGCTGAACAATCCAAAGATTTATTGGAAGCAGAGAGGTAAAATCAAAGGGGTGAAATTTGGATATGAAAACACTAAGTTCTTCCAGACTAAAGGTCCCATCAACCACAAAAAAAATAAGATTGCAATGCTATTAAATGAAGATCAAATGGAGATAACTGATCATGCAGGGAAGGCACCAATTCTCTAGGAAACATTCAAAAAAGGCTAGGACATTCTTGTCGGAGTATTTGATCGACACCTATGGGATCACAAGAATCCCTACTACGGTTGCGGGGCGCGGAGTTGAGAGAAGAGCGGATCCAACAGTTAGCACACGGTTCCTTTACCCAGGTTCGGGCCGCAAAGATGCGTAAAACCCTAATCCTGCTTTTGTGGATTATATGTTTGTGTTCTTCAGATGGCTATGGGGCGTGAGGAGCTCCAAAAAGACGAGTCGTGAGGAGTTCTAAAAAGCTGAATCTTCTCCTGGTCGCCTCGGGCCTCCTTTAATAGGGAAAAGGTGTTGCCACTGTGGCACGCAAGAGGTGGAAAGGGTACAGTGATGCGAGGTTATCCCCCGCATTACATGACAAGGCGCATTTAATGCGCTTAGCTTAGGTGTCCTTGCTTTATCAGGGACGGGGGAGAGATCCGTCTTGTCCGTCGCCGCTCCTTCTTGCGTCGACACGCGCCCTGGCCAGCGATGCCTGAGGTGCCATGTAGGCAGGGAGGCAGCAGAGGTTAGCGCAATGGTGGGTCTCCACGAAGATCAGCATGTTGCCACGCAGGTGCCTGCCCAGCTGGTTGGGTCGGCAGCTGCACGGGGCGGTGGAAACTCAGTTGGTGCAGGCCTGATGGTGGCCCTGCGGGTGTCCTCGGCAAGGGCCTTGCCAGGGCCCCTGCAAGGGTCTTGCCGCAACGCCTGCTGTCATCCCCGGCAAGGTGCTTGCTGGAGGTCTTGTGGTCCTCCTTGGCTAGGATCCCGCCAAGGGTCATCGTCTTCTCAGTGTGTATCTGATCTTGAATATCTTCACAAAGATATGCATACCACTACGGGGATATCTCCCGAATCCTTGCACTATGGGGGCAGTGGACTCAAGGGTGACCCGCTCCGTAGGCGTGGGGCGAGCTGCCGCGGCAAGGGTCTTGCCGGGGCTGCTAGAGCCGGCCCCGGCAAGGATCTTGTCGGGGCTGCTGAAACTGGCTCCCGGCAAGGATCTTGCCGGGGGAAGCAGCTTCGTCCCTTTGCTCTTTGTGGTCGGCTCTAGCAGCCCCGGCAAGACCCTTGCCGCGGCAGCTCGCCCTACGCCTAGGGAGCGGGTCACCCTTGAGTCCACTGCCCCAGTAGGGCAAGGATTTGGGATATATCCACGTAGTGGCATGCAAATCTTTGTGAAGACATTCAAGATCAGATACACACTGAGAAGACGATGACCCTTGGCGGGATCCCAGCCAAGGAGGACCACAAGACCTCCGGCAAGCACCTTGCTGGGGATGACAGCAGGCGCCGCGGCAAGACCCTTGCCGGGGCCCCGGCAAGGCCCTTGCCGAAGACACCCGCAGGGCCACCACCAGGCCCGCACCAACTGTGTTTCCACCGCCCCGTGCAGCTGCCGACCCAACCAGCTGGGCAGGCACCTGCGTGGCAACATGCAGATCTTCGTGGAGACCCACCATTGCGCCACCTCTGCTGCCTGCCTGCCTACATGGCACCTCAGGCATCGCTGGCCAGGGCGCGTGTCGACGCAAGAAGG
The DNA here is from genome assembly GCA_902687465.1 of Secale cereale. NCBI lineage: Eukaryota > Viridiplantae > Streptophyta > Magnoliopsida > Poales > Poaceae > Secale > Secale cereale. The sequence goes on along the minus strand of LR738715.1, from coordinate 689,604,175 downwards.
AGCGGCGACGGACAAGACAGATGTCTCTCCCGTCCTCGATAAAGCAAGGACACCTAAGCTAAGCATATTAAATGCACCTTGTCTTGTTATGCAAGGGATAACCTCGCATCACTGTATCCTTTCCACCTCCTGTGTGCCACTGTGGCAACCCCTTTTCCCTATAAAAGGAGGCTCGAGGCGACTAGGAGAAGATTTCGGCTTTTTAGAACTCCTCACGACTCGGCTTTTTGGAGCTCCTCATGCCCCATAGCCAACTGAAGAACACAAATATATAATCCACCAAAGCAGGAGTACGGTTTTACGCATCTTTGCGGCCCGAACCTGGGTAAAGGAACCGTGTGCTAACTGTTGGATCCGCTCTTCTCTCAACCACGCGCCCCGCAACCGTAGTAGGGATTCTTGTGATCCCATAGGTGTCGATCAAATACACCGACATCTTTGGCGCGCCAGGTAGGGGGCGTAGTTGTGAGAATCGACTCTAGCAGTTGACCCAGCACTCCCTCGTCTTCGTGGCCCTTTGAGAAGGAAGGGGGGCCGGAAGATCGGCACTCGAGCGGCTACAAATAGAAGCTAAGTTATATTGAACCCTGGATATTTCAATCCTGTTATTTAAGGTTATTATCCTCGGAGCTGTCGTTCTTTGTACAACAAGAAACCTGCATGCAAATGGGGCCCTTCCCGATCCGCAATGCCTTTGCTCTGTTTCGAGTCTGCTCAACAGTTCAAACGGCTGCGTTGGAAATGGTATGGTAGCCTTCCGAAATTGTCAAGGCTCTCGACTCTGACTCGAGTCAAACTCGACAGTTCGAGCGGCTGCGTTAAGGGCGGCAAGGTGGCTCACCCGACAGCACGCTCACCCGGAAGGCCAATGGGGACCCGTCCCCAAGATGCCGCCTTGGGTTTTTCGTGCCGGCAAGCCTACCCAGCTAGCGTAGGGTGGACATACAAAGAAACAACAAACAGGAAAATACCATGCATAATTCCAAAGATATTTCAAAGTTATATTACATCATGTCATCGCCGCGGTTCTAACTAAAAATAAAATTTGTCTTGGTCATGAACCCGCGTCGGCGAAGAAGAACGGGTTGCCTAATCCTGGCTCTGGCCCTCCACCCTCTTGATTTCGTCGATGCGGCTGATGATGGGCTTGATGCGCTCCTTGAGCACCGTGAGGTCAGCATCCTCCGACAAGCTGTCCATCGCGGCTTCGAAGTCGAGGGCGGGGTTCCAGAACGCCATCTTGGTGAGGACCTTGGTCATGACCCCCCGGCAAAGCCGTCGGGCCTCTCCGGCGAGCGTGGCCGTTCTGTTGGAGTGAAGATCAGCAAAGGCATTGAGGACACCCACGAAGAACAGGGTCAGCTTGGCGTTGACGGACACGCTCCACTCTGGGGCATACATCACGTTTGGCATCCCCATGAGGGCCAACTACGAGGTAACCCTGCCGGCGATGCCCTCCAGCCGGCTGATCCACCTGTTCTCGCCTACCACGTATTCTTGGTGGGAGGCGCCCTCGTCCGCCCGCAGCTGCTTCTCCTCCTCCAGGCTCTTGGTCAAGGCCTCCTCCGGAGCTGAGCTCTCCGACAACATCTTCTCGAGATTCTCTAGCCTCAGCTTGATATCTCTGATGGAGTCTTGTGCCTCGAAGAGCTCCCCAGCTCTGCTGATGACCGCTCTGTGCGCCTCTGTCAAGGCGCAGTTGAGCCTGTTTTTTCGTCAGACAGCTTGAGGGCCTGCTCCTTCAGCTCGTCCTGCTCCACCTCCAGCTCTTGCACCTTGCCGACGTGGACCAAAGCCTAGGCATCGAGTGCCTCTTTGTGCCTCTGCCCCAGCTCACGAGTCCGCCATTCGACAAGGACCTTGAGCTTCTCATCCTTGCCGCCGAGCGTTGCGGCAAGCTTCGCTTCACGCGCGGAGAGGTCTTCCTCCTGGGAATCAAGGGCAGGTTGATGCTGGTTCCGGGCGGCCACAGCCGCGGCAGCCAAGTTCGCCGCCTCTTCCTGGGCCTTCTCGACGTCAGACATCTTCATGATGAGCTCTGCGTCACGCTTGGCCAATTCTTCCTGGAAGGCCCTCTGCTCCTCGCGGGACTGGTGAAACCAGGTTTGCGCCTCAGCAACGCGCGCCTGGAAGTCCACCTCCGCCTCGTCCACCGTTGCCATCCTGGACTTAACCTTGTCCACACGGGCACGGTAGAGCGCTTGGAGCTTCCGGAAATTAGCCCCCATGGCACGGAAGAGCTGCTCTTCTGGGGAACCGTTGCCGCCGGCGCCCGGTTCATCAACAACCTCGAGCCCGGTGGCGGCGAGCACCTCACCATCGAAGACTTCCCCTCCAGCAGGCGCTCGGGAGCTTGACGGCCCTGCGAGATGGACGAAGAGGCCGTTGCCCACCTTCAGATACCTGTTTCGGCCCGAGGTTGTGGAGGAAGAAGACTGATCATAAATTGCCACTTCCTCGGCTGTGGCCTTGCCGGCCTCCGCGGCAGGCCCACCGCCGGCACCCTCGGCGGTGCCCTTGGCGGCATCCTCGGCGGCCCCGGCAGCGTCCTTGGCGGCCTCCTCGGCGGCAATCCTGTCGGCCTCCGCCGCGGCCTCCTCAGCAACTTCCCCGATGACGGCGTCCATGTCCTCCATATTTGTTGAAGGAGGGCTGAGCAGTGATGGGGATGATGAAGCCAAGAAAAAGGATAAGGGAAAAGCAAAGACAGAAGACAGGCGACTCACCAGTGCCGGGCTGTGAAGCAGAAGTCCCCTCCCCACCTACGTCTGGCGCCGTGGCAGAGCCACCAGCGCCCAAGTTCCCCTCTTCCTCCATGCGTGTGGGCTCCATGCTTGGTGCCCTTGCCGGGGACGCCCCTCGCGGCGGCGTAGTCGATGGGGTGGTGTGTTGGGGATAGCCCCCTGCGGCTCCTCCTGCTGCTGCCCCCGTCCTACAAAACCGGCAAGGTCAGCACCATATCATCAAACACCTACTGCATGTCGAGCGAGAAGAGGATGATGAACTTACGCTGGGTGATGTGTCGGGGGCTGCCGTCTGGGCTGCTCAACACCACCAAAGGTGTCCCTGAAGCCCCAGCCGGGGGCTGGCTGCTCGCCGAAGCCTTGGCCCTCTTTATCCTTTGCGTCCCTGAAGAAGCAAGAACAGATCAAGATGAGTGGCATGGTTCAGGAGGATGGAAATGGCAGTAAGGAATGGAGTACTTACTCGTCGTCCATCTCCTCCTCCGCCGCTTTCCTCTTCCTCTTCGGGCTGAGAGGCCCGAAATCAAAAGGGAACTCCGTGTCGACATCCGAGTCGACATCTGACGGGGGAGGCGAAGAAGGGGGCAGAGTTTGTGCGCGCCTAGACGGAGAAAGGGCTGCCGTCTTCTTCTTCTCGGCGACCTTCGTCAGCCTCCTCGCCGCCGTGCCCCTTGTGTGGCGCCCGGACCCCTCCAGGGCAAATTGAGGCTGCACAGCCTTGCCGGGCCGGACCGGCTCGCCGGAACAGGCCCGTCGCAGGACTCGCCCTCTTCCCCTGGCTAGCGCCGAGCCGGCCGCCACGCCCTCCTCCGACGACGACTCATCGACCGCGTCTTCGACCAGCGGAGCTCCGGTGTCGGCGCTGCTAGCCTCTCCAGCGGCCGCCACCCACTGGGCAAGATCCTCCTCCTCCGCAGCCGTTGCATCCTTGTCCTCCACACCCCCGGCGCTGTCGGCCTCCATGACGAGCTGCGCCTCCCTCGCCCTAGCGGCGATGTAGTCCAGCTCTTCCTGGGTGGTGTCCCTGAGAAGCCACCGCTCGGCGTCAGGCTTGACGCACACCTCGACCAGAGAGTCGAAGAATTGCTGCATGACCTCGTCCGCCGGCTCCTGCCAGCTCGGCACGGGGCCGTGCGCGTTGCATTCCGGCATCATGGCGACGATCTCGGACTAGCGCGAATTGTTGCACAGCAGGACCACCCCCGCTGGCAGCTTGAAGAGCTGCCCCTTGATGGCCTTGCCGGCCTTTGCGGCAGCCTTCGCGGCCTTGCCGGTCCGTTCGACCTCGCCGTCACGACCCACATCAAGCTGGAAGAGCCGCTGGCAGAAATGGGCGTGTCCCATCACTGTGAGGTTGTGGTCGAGGCCAGGGCGGAGCCGCATGACGTCAGCCGGGTTACTAAAGAGCCAGGCTGGGCTCCCCTTGTTGTGCAACGGGGCGATCCGACGGCGACTGAAGTCCGCCCCGATCATCTCAAGGGTGAGCCCGGCCTGGGCGAGCCGGTGGATCCTGGTGGTGGCGACGGTGAGCCTCCCGTCGGCGGCGTCGACGTCGCCCCAGTCGCTGCCACAGACCGGTGGCACCCAGCGGACCCTACAGAATGTTGGCGGCTCTTCTTCTTCAATCCAGCACCACTGGCCGCGCCATTCATCACACCTCTCCTTCACGACGCCATCCGGGTACGCTTCTTTGGATCTCGGAATCCAGGTGATGCATCCAGAGATGGCACCTCCCGGCTGGATCTGAGGGGTGAAATAGTGGCGGAAGAGCACCGTGTTGGGCTGCACCCCGATGAAGCCTACGCAAAGGTGTGTGAAGAAGGCCATGCACACCACCGCGTTCGGAGTGAAATCCAAGAGGCGGAAGCCAAAGGTGTGCATGACATTACAGAAGACATCGGAGGAGGGAGGACATAACCCGCAAGAAAAGTAGTCGACGAAGAAGGGGTACCGATTTGGTCCAGGTTCGGCGCAAGCGGCCGGAATGACGCGTGTTGCCGGATGTCCCAAATTCTCCTCCCCCCCCCCGTATTCGCCCCCCAAAGGGGCTTGAAGGCGGCCCGGAGCTCGTAGACATCGACCGTCGACGGGATGAAGAAAGCGGCTTTTGTCCGGTCCCCCGAAAACGCGCCCTCCGGCGGCTCCACAGACCCGGCGCCCTTGGCCACCCCCTTGCCCTTGGCGGGTTTGGACGCCATGGCGGCTGAGTTGGAGGGCTGAGGAAGAGGGATGGCGAAGCAACGGCGGCAGGCGACGACGGAGGTTTCAGGAGGAAGGAAGAGAGGGAACAGCGCCTCTGAGATTGGAACAGGCGCGAGGAAAATGGAGGAAGTGAGAAGCACGCCCGCGGTTATTCCTTCTTATGGGGGGGGGAACGTGGGCCGCCTCCTTTCGCATTTACTGCGACGTGACGCATGCCTGCGGAAACCGCTCCGCGCATGCCGGCCACGTCACGCACGCCCCTATGCCCCGCGCCATGCCCGCGGGTCGTGGGAGGCGCAACGGTCGGAAAATCTTACCTCGGTAAAAACCGTCTCGCCTGCCCGCGCACCGTTCTGGGCCTAGCGCAACAACGCGTCGTGCTTATGTGTGGCCCAGGCCCGGGGGCTCCTGTCGGTGTACAAAAAGAGGGGTACACTTTTTGTACCCCTATGACTATGCACGGGCAGACTGAGCCATGGGCACCACCACACCAAGCATGGAAAGGGAGGTGAGCTAGGGTAAGACCAAAGCCCGATGGAACTGGAGCAACACCAAGAACAAGACCACAAAGAGCAAAGGGACGAAGCGGCTTCCCCCGGCAAGATCCTTGCCGGGAGCCAGTTTCAGCAGCCCCGGCAAGATCCTTGCCGGGGCCGGCTCTAGCAGGCCCGGCAAGACCTTTGCCGTGGCAGCTCGCCCCACGCCTATGGAGCGGGTCACCCTTGAGTCCACTGCCCCCATAGGGCAAGGATTCGGGAGATATCCCCGTAGTGGCATGCAGATCTTTGTGAAGACATTCAAGATCAGATACACACTGAGAAGACGATGACCCTTGGCGGGATCCCAGCCAAGGAGGACCACAAGACCTTCGGCAAGCACCTTGCCGGGGATGACAGCACGCGCCGCGGCAAGACCCTTGCCGAGGACACCCGCAGGGCCACCATCAGGCTTGCACCAACTGAGTTTCCACCGCCCCGTGCAGCTGCCGACCCAACCAGCTGGGCAGGCACCTGCGTGGCAACATGCAGATCTTCGTGGAGACTCACCATTGCGCCACCTCATCTGCCTGCCTGCCTACATGGCACCTCAGGCATCGCTGGCCAGGGCGCGTGTCGACGCAAGAAGGAGCGGCGACGGACAAGACGGATGTCTCCCCCGTCCCCGATAAAGCAAGGACGCCTAAGCTAAGCGCATTAAATGCGCCTTGTCATGTAAAGCGGGGGATAACCTCGCATCATTGTACCCTTTCCACCTCCTGTGTGCCACTTTGGCAACCCCTTTTCCCTATAAAAGGAGGCCCGAGGCGACCAGGAGAAGATTACGGCTTTTTAGAACTCCTCACGACTCGGCTTTTTGGAGCTCCTCATGCCCCATAGCCAGCTGAAGAGCACAAACATATAATCCACCAAAGCAGGAGTAGGGTTTTACGCATCTTTGCGGCCCGAACCTGGGTAAAGGAACCGTGTGCTAACTGTTGGATCCGCTCTTCTCTCAACCCCGCGCCCCGCAACCGTAGTAGGGATTCTTGTGATCCCATAGGTGTCGATCAAATACACCGACAATTCTGAAGGGCACCAAATGCATTTTGACAAAAATAACCTTTATGAGCACAAGATCAATCCTGAGGTTTTGAAGGACTTGTAAAAGCCCTTCACTCATGAAGAAGTTGATGAAGTGGTTAAGAATCTACCTCCTGATAAATCACCTGGGCCAGATGGCTTCAATAATGAATTCCGGAAAGCTTGTTGGGATATTATCAGAGAAGATGTTATGAATCTTCTTGGGGCTTTTCATGAAGGAAATGTTTCTCTGGAGAGTATTAATACATCCTTCATTACTTTGATTCCAAAAAAGGAGGTGCCTCTTACACCAAATGATTTCAGACCAATTTCTCTGTTAAATGGGGTTTTAAAAATGATAGCCAAATTTTTAGCTAATCGACTACAAAAGGTGATCTTACAAATGGTGCACATCAATCAATATGGCGTCCTAAAGGGTATAATGATTCAAGACTGCTTGGGTTGGGACTATGAGTACATACGCCTATGCCATAAGTCCAATGAATAATTGTTGACACTATTGAGCACCAAGAAATTATTGATATTTTTAGGGCCAAGGGTTTTGGGGATAAATGGATCTCATGGATGCAGCTCATTTTCACCTGTGCTTCTTCTGCTGTTATGCTTAATGGAGTCCCTGGTAAAAAAAATTGTAAAAGGGGAGTAAGATAGGGTGACCCATATTCACCACTTGTTTTTGTCCTGGCTGTTGATCTACTATAGACTATCCTAAACAAAGCTATGAGATTGGATCTCCTCACACCACCACTGAATGTCAACTACTGCCCTGATTTCCCTGTGATTCAGTATGCAGATGATACTCTTGTTCTCTTGGCACGAAGATGTCAATCATCTCATTTGCCTCAAAGCTCTCCTAAATACCTTTGCTACTGCAACTGGTCTTAAGGTCAATTATGCAAAATCAATCTTGGTGCCTATTAATATTGAGGAGGAAAGAGTGCAGATATTCACAAACACACTAAACTGTGCTAGGGACCATTTCCCATTCACTTACATGGGCCTTCCATTGGGAATTTATAAACCTACAGTGGAACAATGCTTGCCCCTGGTTAATTCAATTGCTAAGAGATTAGCTGGCTTGTCAACATTCATGACTCAAGCAGTAAGTTTACTTCTGGTCAAATCAATTCTAGCCTCACTACGAATCTTTTTCATGTGCTGTCTGGACATTCCTATCACCATCAAAAAGAAAATGAATAAATATTTGAGGCATTGTTTATGAAGAAGCTCAGATATGAAAGATCATAGAGCTGCTATGGTTGCATGGCACACTGTTAGTAGGCCGAAGAGCTAAGGAGGACTGGGAGTCATGGCCATCTACACCCAAAACAAGACAATCCTAATGAAAAACTTGCACAAATTCTATAATAGGCATGGCATCCCCTAGGTTAATTTAGTTTGGGAAACATACTATAGCAATGGTCAACTACCAGGTGGATAGCTGGTAGGATCATTCTGGTGGAAATCCAACTTAGCTCTGATTGATCAGTATAAAGCCATTTGAAAATGCAATGTGGGAGATGGAAAAAGTGCACTTTTCTGGGATGACCTTTGGCACAATCATATTCCCAGGCAAAACTTTGATCACCTATACTCATTTGCACTGTTCAAGATATCTTCCGATATGCCGATAAATCAGCCGATTTATCGCTTACCGCTGTCTGACCGATAAGATAAATCGGCCGATAAATTAGCCGATATGGCGATAAATTGGCTGATATGCTGATAAACTGGCCGATTTACCCCTTATCATGGGTCGACCGATAAGTTCCCGATAAGCGATATCCCCAACATTGCTCATTTGCCAAGAACACTTAGATATATGTTTGCCACATGATCACTACTGAATATCTTAAGGACTTGTTCCACTTACCATTGTCAACTCAAGCCTATGAAGAGCTTATACAAATGGAAAATATCTGTACTGAGCTGAGACTATCTGTGTCGGGGGAAACTGTCCTCCCACGAGCACCTATGGGACCGGAGCCCCTTCTACGTTGCGGTAAGGGAGCGGAGGGAGCACGGAGAGCAGATCGAGGAGCGCACGCGGGCAGTTTACCCAGGTTCGGGCCGCGCGGACGCGTAAAACCCTACTCCTGCCTTGGTTGTATTGAGCTCGGGAGCTTGAAGATCTACAGTGCTTAGCTACACCGAGCGAGAGAGTTGTCTAGGTTCCGAACCCTTTCTACGTTGTGCATGGGCCTCCTTTAAAATCTCAAAGGGGTCACCAACAGGTGTCAACGTAGAGGAGGGTAAAAGTGTAAATTTGGAGGTAGTTGTAACAGTGCGGGAATAGTGCGTGAACAGTGGATGAACAGTGATCTTCACCTAACTTTGACAGTGGGGGGCAAGGGCATTAAATGCCCGTCACCGTCGACCCCAAAAGTGTCCGTCCATGCTTCTCCGTTCGACACGGCGGTAGCCCCGTCATCGTGGCTTGCCACCGTGTACCCCAGGCTGCACAGCCATCCGCCACGTGCCCCTGGAAGGGTCCTAGGGTGACGCGTGGGCTGATGAGCTGGAGCGCGGGCACACAGCATAAGTTTCCCCGGCAAGCACCTTGCCGGGGTAGTGATCTTGCCGGGCCCGGGAGCTCGTCGCTCTCCGGGTCCTGTCGGGGCGCATGATGCGCCGAGGCATTTCTTGAGGTGTGCATTCCTTGGCCTTCCTGGCAAGCTCCTCTTGCCAGGGTCTTGTGCTTAAAGTGATAAACTTGAGCCTGGTGTGGCCTTCCCGGCAAGCTCCTCTTGCCGGGGCCTTGATCTCCTGACTTGTATACTTTGTTCTTGAATGGCTTCATAGGGACCAGAAAGGTTCTTGGCGAGCACGCGGTAAGCCCTGCCGCGGGAAGCTGCTACTGCCCGTGCACAAGTTGGGGTACTAAGATACCCCTATCTTAGTACACCGACAGGAGCCCCCGGGCCTGGGCCACACACGGTGCCGACCGCTGTTGGGCCAGGCCCAAAACAGTGCACGGGCACGCGCGGCCCACGGTAAGCCGTATCCCCTTCTGTATCCGCCGCATCCCTCCCTAACGGCACGCGTCGATTGCGGCATCGTGGGAGAGATCGTGGCCTGTTCTTTAATGGGAAATGCGGAGCGTCCCCCACTTCCCCCTTAAAAGCAAAGGAAGAAGGGGCAGTTCCCTCCATCGTCTTCACTGCGTCTTGACTCTCCAGAAACCCCCGCTGCTTCTTGCCTCCATCCCTCCTCCGCCGTCTTCCGCATCCGCGGCGCCGTCGAGCTCCTCGGCCCTTCCCTCGCCGCCTCCGCCATGGCTCCGAAGAGCGACAAGGCGAAAGCGGACAAGGCCAAGAAGGAGAAGTCCGAGCAGGCGGCGAAGCTGGCCGCCCTGCGGAAGAGGAGCGTGGTCTTCGCGCCGAGGCTTGGCGCGAAGGAGCTACGGAACAAATATTATCTGTTCTGGTCGGGGGAGACCAAAGCTCACCCCCGCACCAGAGCCTTCCCCGCCGTCGCCAAAGATATGTTCCCCGGCGGGTACTTCTTCTTCGCTGCTTTTTTCCACTGTGGATTGTGCCCTCCGTTCTCGGAGTTCTTTTGTGATATCATGAACACATATGGCCTCCACCTCCTAGACTTTACCCCCAACGCCATCCTTACGATGGCCGTTTTCGTACATCTGTGCGAAAACTATGTTGGGATTCATCCAAACGTAGCCCTTTTCCGCCATTTCTTTATGCCTAGAGTAGAGGCTGGCGCTCCCCTTTCCGGCGGCATCTCCTGGATCTTCCGGCTGAACAAGAAGGATTCATACCTGAAGGGAGAACTCCGCGGCAAGTGGGAGGAGTGGCGTGCAGATTGGTGCTGGGTAGTGGAGGATAAACCTGAGCCCTTCACTGCCCCGTGCACAACTTCCATAGTGCGCGGCAGAGATTGGAGCGAATTGGCCCCGGAGGACAACAAGCTCAGCATTGCCCTCATTAGGATTATTCGCCTCCGGGTCGCCAATCTGACTATCGGAGAGGTTGGGGCAGATTTCCTCCGCCGCCGCATTGCCCCCTTACAAGAAAGGAAAAGGGCCGCCTGGGAATTCGGCAATGCGGCGGATATCATGAGGCTGCGCCCTGGATTAAACTTTAACTTTACTGCCTTGGAGTTGAAGGGGATGGTCCGGGAGCACTTCAAGCATGACCCGACCCACCCGGAGTGGTTCAAACCATCCCGGGGAGTGGTGCCGCTGTGCAACAGCACTGCCCGGGATTCCTTGCGCGCGATGATGCCTGCGTGTGACTCCCACGGCGTCGACCCCACTTGGATAGAGCCTCCGCCGGATAGGGTGCTGTCCTTCTTCGACAACTTGGTCGAGACGCCCAAGAACACCGAGGAGAACAGGGGCCTCACCCGGGCCACTACGGTTCGGGATATAGCCTAAATCGCCTCCAGGATGGAGGAGGCCGCCGCAGCTGCGGCGGCGGGTGAGTTTGGATACTCTGTGGATGATGCAGAGGCCGCGGACGCGGTGTGCCAAGCAGAGGAGGCGGAAATCCTCAAGCTGCTCAAGCTTCCGCCCGAGGAGTTTGCCGGGGTGCCTTCCCTGAGGTTTGCCGGGATGGGCGAGCTTGCCGGGGGGAGCGAGGTTGCCGGAGGGAGCGAGGTTGCCGGAGGGAGCGAGGCCGCCGGGCATGGCGCTGGGTCCAGCGGGCCTGCCGGGGAGGAGGAGGACGTCGAGGCTGATGAAGACTCTGGCGGATCTCTGGGACTTGACGACGATGCCTCCTCGTCCTCAGAGAACTCCCCGCCACCGGCAAGTCCTACGCAACAACCAAGGAAGCGCCTCCGCAAGGCGGCTACGGCGACGAGGCCGCAGGCGCCTTGACAGCAGCCTGCGCGCCGGGCGACGCGCGCCACCAGGGTGAGCAAAGTCGTGAAGGAGGCGTCCCGCGCACCAGCGCCAAGCGGAGGGGGATCCTCCCGGAGCGGAACGGCTGCTCCTTCTGCTCCTCGCCCTCGGCGATGACGGAGGCTGGGTCTTCGCAGCCCACAGCCCCGGAGACCGCCAAGTGCCCGAGGGAGCCTTCTCCTCCTGCTCCTCGCGCGGGAGCACCTCAGGCGGATTTCGACTTCTCCGCCCTCAGCTCCGACGACGAGGAAGAGGAGTAAGTGCTTGCAACTTGTAATTTCTTTGATTCTGTCTTGATTTTCCTTGATGATTCTGATCTTGTTTTTGTTTTGCTTTCAAGACCCTGGCCCAGTGGATGGCGAAGAGGGCCAAGATCCATGTGGTTGAGGTTGAAGACGACTCGCCCGCCGCGGCGACCGGAGACGCGCCAGCGACAAACTTGCCGGATCAACCCATTGCTCCGAGGAGCAGCCCCTAGCGCAGCCCCCAGCGTAAGTCTGGTAGTCATTCTTTTCTGTTGGTCGGGCGCGCTTGAGGTAGTTGCCTGTGCTGATGTCTTGGTTATTTTGTGCAGAAGTGGAGCCGCAGCCGCAGGAGCGCCCGGAGGTCGCCCCCGAAGAGCTACTTGCTCAACCCTCCCCGCCAAGGGTGAACTCCCCGGCGAGGGAGAACGCTCCGCCAAGGACGGGCACTCCGCCAAGGGCAAGTACACCGCCAAGGGTGAGCAGCCCGACAAGGGTGAGCACCCCGCCAAGGGAGGGCGCGGGCGGCCCTCCGCCAGCAGGGGCCACTGCTCCGCCGCCAAGGGAGAACTCCCCGGCGAGGGACCCTGTCGTTGAAGAAGTCCGCGAAGGTAAGTCTTGCAAATTCTTCTTCTTGGATTCTTCTTTTTGAGCTTGCCTTTTTGGATATTTTCTTGACCTTTTCTTTCTCTTTTTCCTCTGCTAGATCTTCCTGCACCGGAGCGGATGGAGACGGAGACCGCCGGCGAGGAGGGCGTGCGCGGCGACGGCGGCAACGCCACTGCCACTGAGGGCATGGCTGGAGCCGACGAGCCTGCCGCTGAAGAGACTGCCCCGCCCGCAGACGCCGCGGCTGGGGAAGGGGCCGGCGACCACACTGCTGCCCTGGAGGCAGCAGGAGCGTCAAGCGCTGCACCGGCCGCTGACCCCTCCGCCTCCACGGAGCGGTCGGGTGTCTACCTTGAGGCCCCCAACGGGATCTTTATACAAGTCCCTTGGGCGTCCTCGTCGCGAGCCCCCGTGGAGGGAGAGACCTACGACGGAGAGGTCCACGCCTCCGCGGGGTTGAAGGTTGTTGAAGCGCCCGGCGGTAGTGACGAGCCCGAAGAGGAGAAGCTCCTTCGCCGGCTCCTGGCCCTGTACCGGGCCAGGCAGGCGAAGCTGGAGTCCCGGGAAGCTCTCACCGCCAAGGCTGGAGCTGATTTGGAGAAACGCGCCGCGGAGCTCCGCGCCGCCAACCAGGCAGCCCTCCGCAACTTGGCGGAGGAGCGTGAAGGGCTTGCCGAGGCGCAGCAAGCCTTCCTCCTGGAGAAGGCTGAGGTCGAGGAGCAGCAGCGGCGGACTGCCGAAGAGCTGTCTCAGCGGGAAGGGGCGCTCAACCAGCGGAAGGTCGACCTCGACAGCCACGAGGACGAGCTCACCGCCCGGGAGCAGGCCATTGGCGGGGCCCTGAAGGAGGCAAAGGACGCCGCAGCTGCCGTGGAGACCGCCAAGAAGGACCTGGAGCTTAAGGTGGAGCAGCTGGAGCGGTACCTGAAGGCGAGCAAGGACAGAGTCACCGCGCTCAATGTGGAGCGGGAGAAAGATGCCCACACCAACTCTGACTTGCAGGTACGTCTCTCCAAGAAAGGCGACGAGCTCACTGCCGCCAAGGACTCGATTGCTGACTTAGAGTTGAAGGTCTCCACTCTGACTGATTCGCTCGACGCCGCCCGGGACCGCGAGACGAAGCTGAAGGACGAGCTCCGCAAGGAGCGGAACTTGGTGGAGAGCGTCGCCGTCTTAGCGAACAACTTCAGCCGGGCGGTGGAGCAGTGGACTGACGATCTGGTCACCTCCGCTGCCAATATCGACAAGGAGATGGTGGCGCTGAGGGCGGAGCATCTCGCGTACTCTCCGGACGAGAACCTCCCCCACAGCGCCAAGTTGAGTCTCTTCTTCAGGGGAATAGCGCCGGCGCTTGCGAGGCTGCAGGAGAAGATCCCCGTGCAGCTGGCCGACGAGGCGCGTCGGCTCTGCATGGGCACCTTGGAGCATGTCTTGACGAAAATCGTCTACCGCAACCCCGGCATCAACCTCGTCAACGTCCTCCGCACCTTGCCGGACGACGCTGATCAGGAGGCGTTGAAGGCGCAGGTTTCCCACATCGTCGCCAAGGTGAACAAGATCACAAGGCGTGAAGGCGACCGCGTAGATTAGATTTCTTTCTTTCTGTTTTCCTTGCCGCTGCAAGGCATGTTATGGACACGAATCTATTAGTATTACGGCAAGTTATCTTTGTAATATACAATCTTATTTTGATCAGTCAATGCAGCGTTATCTCCCTTGCTTTTGGTCCTCCACTTTGTATGCTTTCTACCCTACGCTTTTAGGGGACTTGCCGGCAAGGGGCCCTTGCCGCGAGTGCTGAGTGCTGGACTCTTAGCAGCCTGCTGGCAAAAGACCTCGTCGGCAAGTAACCTTGCCGCAGCTAGTCGCAGCACACTTAGGCTGCTGAGCGAACTCGAAAACGAAGTAAGGGCACGACACTTGTCGCAGCTCACTTAAGCCGTTGAGCGTGCTCGAAACAGAATAAGGGCGCGGCTAGCCGCGGGTAGGTTCCTCCGCGCACAGGTTTTCCATACAAAGTGTGGTTGTTCAAGGAAGACAACTAAAATTTGAAAATTTGAATTACTCAAACTTTGGTAACTTAGCTTTCATAAATTGCTTGTCCCCCGACAAGGCTTCTCTTTCTTGAACAACATTTGGTTCATCCTCCACCTCCTTCCCCCCGGCAAACTTGTGCGCGAGGAATATTCCTTCTGCTTAAGAGGGAAAGAAAAAGAGGAGGGAAAACAAGTATATGGCCTCACGGCCTGCTAGTGCTTACCGGGGATGTGTGTTGCACACGGTGCCAAACAATGCATGCAAATAACAAAGAAAAGCATGGAAATGGCAAATAGTGCAAGGCACAAAAACTTTACTGATGCACGGGATCTGCGCCCGGCTTTGTACAAAGGTTAACATGCAACGGCGGCAAGACTCGTACAAAAGGTGGTTGCCGGAGCGGATCACGACAACCGCGCCTTATGGGTGAAACTTGCGAAGATGCTCTATGTTCCAGGAATTGCTCATCAGTAAGCCTTCTTCGGTCTCAAGGCGGACAGCGCCGGGCCTTGTGACTTGTCTCACCCGATAAGTGCCTTCCCACTTCGACGTCAACTTGTTGGAATTCTTGGCGGACTGAACACGCCGAAGAACAAGGTCGCCTTCCTCGAGACTCCTGGCCTTGACCTTGCGGCTATGATAGCGACGCAAGGCTTGCTGGTATCGAGCAGCTCGCACAGCAGCCTGGAGACGTTCCTGTTGGGGAACATAGTATTTTAAAATTTTCCTACGATCACGCAAGATCTATCTACCAGATGTATAGCAACGAGAGGGAAGAGTGTGTCTACGTACCCTCGTAGACCGGGAGCGGAAGCGTCAAGTGACGTGGTTGATGTTGTCGAACTTCTTCGCGATCCAACCGATCAAGCACCGAACGTACGGCACCTCCGCGTTCAGCACACGTTCAGCTTGATGACGTCCCACGAGCTCTTGATCCAGTTGAGCTTCATGGGAGAGTTTCGTCAGCACGACGGCGTGGTGACGGATATGATGTGTTCACCGGCGTAGGGCTTCGCCTAAGCTCCGCGACGGTATGACCGAGGTGTGATTCTGTGGAGGGGGGCACCGCACACGGCTAAAACAATTCAACTTGTGTGTCTTTGGGTGCCCCCCTGCCCCCGTATATAAAGGAGCAAGGGAGGGAGGCCGGCCAACTCCTCCTGGTGCGGCTAGAGAAGGAGTCCTACAAGGAATAGGATTGCAATCCTATTCCTAGTAGGATTCACCAAAAGGAAGAAGAGGGAAAGGAATAGGAGAGGTGGCGCCCCCCCAATCCTAGTCCAACTAGGAACCCTAGGTGGGGGCGCCGGCCAGCCCTATGGGCTGCCTCTCTCTTTCCCTTTAGGCCCACTATGGACCATCCCCTCTCGTAGGGGGTTCCGGTAACCCCCTCCGGCAATCCCGATAAATCCGAAACTTTTCCGGTATACTTCCGGTGTCTGAATATAGCCGTCTAATATATCAATCTTTATGTCTCGGACATTCCGAGACTCCTCGTCATGTCCGTGATATCATCCGGGACTCCGAACTACCTTCGGTACATCAAAACTCATAAACTCATAATACCGATCGTCATCAAAACGTTAAGCGTGCGGACCCTACGGGTTCGAGAACTATGTAGACATGACCGAGACACATCTCCGGTCAATAACCAATAGCGGAACCTGGATGTTCATATTGGCTCCTACATATTCTACGAAGATCTTTTATCGTTCAAACCGCATAACAACATACGTTGTTCCTTTTGTCAACGGTATGTTACTTGCCCGAGATTCGATCGTCGGTATCTCTATACCTAGTTCAATCTCGTTACCGGTAAGTCTCTTTACTCGTTCCGTAGCACATCATCTCGTGACTAACTCATTGGTCTTTTGCTTGCAAGGTTTATTGTGATGTGTGTTACCGAGAGGGCCCAGAGATACCTCTCCGACACTCGGAGTGACAAATCCTAATCTTGATCTATGCCAACACCACGAATACTTTCGGAGACACCTGTAGAGCATATTTATGATCACCCAGTTACGTTGTGATGTTTGATAGCACACAAGGTGTTCATACGGTATTCGGGAGTTGCATAATCTCATAGTCATAGGAACATGTATAAGTCATGAAGAAAGCAATAGCAGAAAAACTAAACAATCATAGTGCTATGCTAACGGATGGGTCTTGTCCATCACATCATTCTCCTAATGATGTGATCCCGTTGATCAAATGACAACTCATGTCTATGGCTAGGAAACATAATCATCTTTGATCAATGAGCTAGTCTAGTAGAGGCATACTAGGGACATACTGTTTTGTCTATGTATCCACACATGTACTAAGTTTCCGGTTAATACAATTCTAGCATGAATAAAAGACATTTATCATGATATAAGGAAATACAAATAACATCTTTATTATTGCCTCTAGGGCATATTTCCTTCAGTCTCCCACTTGAACTAGAGTCAATAATCTAGATTACAAAGTGATGATCCTCACGCCCATGGAGTCCTAGTGTTGATCATGTTTTGCCTGTGGAAGAGGCTTAGTCAACGGGTCTGCAACATTCAGATCCGTATGTATTTTGCAAATCTCTATGTCTCCCTCCTTGACTAGATCGCGGATGGATTTGAAGCGTCTTTTGATGTGCTTTGTTCTCTTGTGAAACCTGGATTCCTTTGCCAAGGCTATGGCTCCAGTGTTGTCACAAAAGATTTTCATTGGACCCGATGCACTAGGTATTACACCTAGATCGGATATGAACTCCTTCATCCAGACTCCTTCATTCGCTGCTTCCGAAGCAGCTATGTATTCCGCTTCACACGTAGATCCCGCCACGACGCTCTGCTTGGAACTGCACCAACTGACAGCTCCACCGGTCAATAAAAATACATATCCGGTTTGTGACTTTGAGTCATCCGGATCAGTGTCAAAGCTAGAATCGACGTAACCGTTTACGACGAGCTCTTTGTCACCTCCATACACGAGAAACATATCCTTTGTTCTTTTCAGATACTTCAGGATGTTTTTGACCGCTGTCCAGTGATCCACTCCTGGATTACTTTGGTACCTCCCTGCTAGACTTATAGCAAGGCACACATCAGGCCTGGTACACAGCATTGCATACATGATAGATCCTATGGCTGAGGCATAGGGAATGACTTTCATTTTCTCTCTATCTTCTACAGTGGTCGGGCGTTGAGTCTTACTCAACTTCATACCTTGTAAAACAGGCAAGAACCCTTTCTTTGACTGATCCATTTTGAACTTCTTCAAAATCTTATCAAGGTATGTGCTTTGTGAAAGTCCAATTAAGCGTCTTGATCTATCTCTATAGATTTTGATGCCTAATATGTAAGCAGCTTCTCCGAGGTCTTTCATCGAAAAACTTTTATTCAAGTATCCTTTTATGCTATCCAGAAATTCTATATAATTTCCAATCAACAATATGTCATCTACATATAATATTAGAAATGCTACAGAGCTCCCACTCACTTTCTTGTAAATACAGGCTTCTCCAAAAGTCTGTATAAAACCATATGCTTTGATCACCTCATCAAAGCGTATATTCCAACTCCGAGATGCTTGCACCAGTCCATATATGGATCGCTGGAGTTTGCATACTTTGTTAGCACCTTTTGGATCGACAAAACCTTCTGGTTGCATCATATACAACTCTTCTTTGAGATATCCATTCAGGAATGCAATTTTGACATCCATTTGCCAGATTTCATAATCATAAAATGCGGCAATTGCTAACATGATTCGGACAGACTTAAGCATCGCTACAGGTGAGAAAGTCTCATCGTAGTCAACTCCTTGAACTTGTTGAAAACCTTTTGCAACAAGTCGAGCTTTGCAAACAGTAACATTACCGTCTGCGTCGGTCTTCCTCTTGAAGATCCATTTATTTTCGATGGCCTGCCGATCATCGGGCAAGTCAACCAAAGTCCACACTTTGTTCTCATACATGGATCCCATCTCAGATTTCATGGCTTCAAGCCATTTTGCGGAATCTGGGCTCATCATCGCTTCCTCATAGTTCGTAGGTTCATCATGGTCTAGTAACATGATTTCCAGAACTGGGTTGCCGTACCACTCTGGTGCGGAACGTACTCTGGTTGATCTACGACGTTCAGCAGAAACTTGATCCGAAGTTTCATGATCATTATCATTAACTTCCCCACTGATTGGTGTAGGAATCACTGCAACAATTTTCTGTGATGTATTACTTTCCAATCCGGGAGAAGGTACAATTACCTCATCAAGTTCTACTTTCCTCCCACTCACTTCTTTCGAGAGAAACTCTTTTTCTAGAAAGGATCCATTCTTAGCAACGAATATCTTGCCTTCGGATCTGTGATAGAAGGTGTACCCAACAGTCTCTTTTGGGTATCCTATGAAGACACATTTCTCCGACTTGGGTTCGAGCTTATCAGGTTGAAGTTTTTTCACATAAGCATCGCAGCCCCAAACTTTAAGAAACGACAACTTTGGTTTCTTGCCAAACCATAGTTCATAAGGTGTCGTATCAATGGATTTAGATGGTGCCCTATTTAACGTGAATGCAGCTGTCTCTAAAGCATAACCCCAAAACGATAGTGGTAAATCGGTAAGAGACATCATAGATCGTACCATATCTAATAAAGTACGGTTATGACGTTCGGACACACCATTATGCTGTGGTGTTCCAGGTGGCGTGAGTTGTGAAACTATTCCACATTGTTTCAAATGAAGACCAAACTCGTAACTCAAATATTCTCCTCCACGATCAGATCATAGAAACTTTATTTTCTTGTTACGATGATTCTCTACTTCACTCTGAAATTCTTTGAACTTTTCAAATGTTTCAGACTTGTGTTTCATTAAGTAGATATACCCATATCTGCTCAAATCATCAGTGAATGTCAGAAAATAACGATACCGGCCGCGAGCTTCAACACTCATCGGACCACATACATCAGTATGTATGATTTCCAACAAATCTGTTGCTCGCTCCATAGTTCCGGAGAACGGAGTTTTAGTCATCTTGCCCATGAGGCATGGTTCGCAAGCACCAAGTGATTCATAATCAAGTGATTCCAAAAGTCCATCATTATGGAGTTTCTTCATGCATTTTACACCAATATGACCTAAACGGCAGTGCCACAAATAAGTTGCACTATCATTATTAACCTTGCATCTTTTGGTTTCAATATTATGAATATGTGTATCACTACAATCGAGATCCAATAAGAATAGACCACTCTTCAAGGGTGCATGACCATAAAAGATATTATTCATAAAAATAGAACAACCATTATTCTCTGATTTGAATGAATAACCGTCTCGCAATAAACAAGATCCAGATATAATGTTCATGCTTAACGCTGGCACCAAATAACAATTATTTAGGTCTAATACTAATCCCGAAGGTAGATTTAGAGGTAGCGTGCCGACGGCGATCACATCAACTTTGGAACCAATTCCCACGCGCATCGTCACCTCGTCCTTAGCCAATCTTCGTTTAATCCGTAGTCCCTGTTTCGAGTTACAAATATTAGCAACCGAACCGGTATCAAATACCCAGGTACTACTACGAGCATTAGTAAGGTACACATCAATAACATGTATATCACATATACCTTTGTTCACCTTGCCATCCTTCTTATCCGCCAAATAATTGGGGCAGTTCCGTTTCTAGTGTCCAGTCCCCTTGCAGTAGAAGCACTCAGTTTCAGGCTTGGCTCCAGATTTGGGTTTCTTCGTCGAAGTAGCAACTGTTTTGCTATTCTTTTTGAAGTTCCCCTTCTTTCCCTTGCCCTTTTTCTTGAAACTAGTGGTCTTGTTAACCATCAACACTTGATGCTTCTTTTTGATTTCTACCTCCGCAGCTTTGAGCATGGCGAAGAGCTCGGGAATTGTCTTTTGCATCCCTTGCATATTATAGTTCATCACGAAGCCTTTATAGCTTGGTGGCAGTGATTGAAGAACTCTATTAATAACACTATCCTCGTCAACTTTGCAACCAAGTTGAGTCATATGATTGTAATACCCAGACATTCTGAGTAAGTGTTCACTGATAGAACTATTCTCCTCCATCTTGCAGCTGTAGAACTTATTGGAAATCTCATATTTCTCAATTCGGGCATTTGCTTGAAATATTAACTTCAACTCCTGGAACATCTCATATGGTCCATGACGTTCAAAACGTCGTTGAAGTCCCGGTTCTAAGCCGTAAAGCATGGCACACTGAACTATCGTGTAGTCATCAGACCGCGACTGCCAGACGTTCAAAGCGTCTACATTAGCGGGAGGGGGCTTGTCACCTAGCGGTGCTTCAAGGACATAATTTTTCTGTGCAGCAATGAGGATAATCCTCAGGTTACGGACCCAGTCCGTGTAATTGCTACCATCATCTTTCAACTTAGCTTTCTCTAGGAATTCATTAAAATTCAAAGGAACGGTAGCACGGGCCATTGATCTACAACAACATAGATATGCAAAAACTATCAGGACTAAGTTCATGATAATGTTAAAGTTCGATTTAATCATATTAAATTAAAGAACTCCCACTTAGATAGACATCCCTCTGGTCATCTAAATGATCACGTGATCCAAATCAACTAAACCATGTCCGATCATCACGTGAGATGGAGTAGTTTCAATGGTGAACATCTTATGTTGATCATATCTACTATATGATTCACGCTCGACCTTTCGGTCTCCAGTGTGCCGAGGCCATATCTTCATATGATAGGCTCGTCAAGTTTAACCCGAGTATTCTGCGTGTGCAAAACTGGCTTACACCCGTTGTATTTGAACGTAGAGCTTATCACACCCGATCATCACGTGGTGTCTCGGCACGACGAACTTTCGCAACGGTGCATACTCAGGGAGGACACTTATACCTTGAAATTTAGTAAGGGATCATCTTATAATGCTACCGTTGTTCTAAGAAAAATAAGAAGCATAATAAGATAAACATCACATGCAATCAAAATATGTGACATGATATGGCCATCATCATCTTGTGCTTTTGATCTCCATCTTCAAAGCACCGTCATGATCACCTTCGTCACCGGCTTGACACCTTGATCTTCATCGTAGCATCGTTGTCGTCTCGCCAACTATTGCTTCTACGACTATCGCTACCGCTTAGTGATAAAGTAAAGCAATTACATGGCGATTGCATTTCATACAATAAAGCGACAACCAAATGGCTCCTGCCAGTTGCCGATAACTTTACAAAACATGATCACTCATACAAAGTCGTATAACTCATCATGTCTTGACCATATCACATCACAACATGCCCTGCAAAAACAAGTTAGACGTCCTCTACTTTGTTGTTGCAAGTTTTACGTGGCTGCTACGGGCTTTAGCAAGAACCGTTCTTACCTACGCATACAAAACCACAACGATGTTTCGTCAAGTATGTGTTGTTTTAACCTTCACAAGGACCGGGCGTAGCCACACTTGATTCAGCTAAAGTGAGAGAGACAGACACCCACCAGTCACCTTTATGCAACGAGTGCTCGTAACGGTGAAACCAGTCTCGCGTAAGCGTACGCGTAACGTCGGTCCGGGCCGCTTCATCTCACAATACCGCCGAAGCAAAGTATGACATGCTGGTAAGCAGTATGACTAGTATCGTCCACAACTCATTGTGTTCTACTCGTGCATATCATCTATGCATAGACCTAGCTCTGATACCACTGTTGGGGAACGTAGTATTTTAAAATTTTCCTACGATCACGCAAGATCTATCTACCAGATGTATAGCAACGAGAGGGAAGAGTGTATCTACGTACCCTCGTAGACCGGGAGCGGAAGCGTCAAGTGACGCGGTTGATGTTGTCGAACTTCTTCGCGATCCAACCGATCAAGCACCGAACGTACGGCACCTCCGCGTTCAGCACACGTTCAGCTTGATGACATCCCACGAGCTCTTGATCCAGTTGAGCTTCACGGGAGAGTTTCGTCAGCACGACGGCGTGGTGACGGATATGATGTGTTCACCGGCGCAGGGCTTCGCCTAAGCTCCGCGACGGTATGACCGAGCTGTGATTCTGTGGAGGGGGGCACCGCACACGGCTAAAACAATTCAACTTGTGTGTCTTTGGGTGCCCCCCTGCCCCCGTATATAAAGGAGCAAGGGAGGGAGGCCGGCCAACTCCTCCTGGTGCGGCTAGGGAAGGAGTCCTACTAGGAATAGGATTGCAATCCTATTCCTAGTAGGATTCACCAAAAGGAAGAAGAGGGAAAGGAATAGGAGAGGTGGCCCCCCCCCCCCCCAATCCTAGTCCAACTAGGAACCCTAGGTGGGGGCGCCGGCCAGCCCTATGGGCTGCCTCTCTCTTTCCCTTTAGGCCCACTATGGACCTTCCCCTCTCGTAGGGGGTTCCGGTAACCCCCTCCGGCAATCCCGATAAATCCGAAACTTTTCCGGTATACTTCCGGTGTCCGAATATAGCCGTCCAATATATCAATCTTTATGTCTCGGACATTCCGAGACTCCTCGTCATGTCCGTGATCTCATCCGGGACTCCGAACTACCTTCGGTACATCAAAACTCATAAACTCATAATACCGATCGTCATCAAAACGTTAAGCGTGCGGACCCTACGGGTTCGAGAACTATGTAGACATGACCGAGACTCATCTCCGATCAATAACCAATAGCGGAACCTGGATGTTCATATTGGCTCCTACATATTCTACGAAGATCTTTTATCGGTCAAACCGCATAACAACATACGTTGTTCCTTTTGTCAACGGTATGTTACTTGCCCGAGATTCGATCGTCGGTATCTCTATACCTAGTTCAATCTCGTTACCGGCAAGTCTCTTTACTCGTTCCATAGCACATCATCTCGTGACTAACTCATTAGTCTTTTGCTTGCAAGGCTTATTGTGATGTGTGTTACCGAGAGGGCCCAGAGATACCTCTCCGACACGCGGAGTGACAAATCCTAATCTTGATCTATGCCAACACCACGAATACTTTCGGAGACACCTGTAGAGCATCTTTATGATCACCCAGTTACGTTGTGACGTTTGATAGCACACAAGGTGTTCATACGGTATTCGGGAGTTGCATAATCTCATAGTCATAGGAACATGTATAAGTCATGAAGAAAGCAATAGCAGAAAAACTAAACGATCATAGTGCTATGCTAACGGATGGGTCTTGTCCATCACATCATTCTCCTAATGATGTGATCCCGTTGATCAAATGACAACTCATGTCTATGGCTAGGAAACATAATCATCTTTGATCAATGAGCTAGTCTAGTAGAGGCATACTAGGGACATACTGTTTTGTCTATGTATCCACACATGTACTAAGTTTCCGGTTAATACAATTCTAGCATGAATAAAAGACATTTATCATGATATAAGGAAATACAAATAACATCTTTATTATTGCCTCTAGGGCATATTTCCTTCAGTTCCTCCTCAAGGAGCAATGCATCATCTTGTCGCAGTTGCTCTTGCTCGAGCTCATCATAAGCGAGCACTCGAGGAGATCCGTATACGAGTTCCGTGGGGAGAACTGCCTCTGCTCCATAGACAAGAGCAAAGGGTGTCTGTCCGGTGGCTCAACTTGGTGTCATCCTGATTGACCAAAGATCCGCCAGCATTCCTCTATCCAGTTTCTTCCGCACTTGTGCAGCCTGTCGAAGGTTCTTGTCTTGAGTCCGCGCAGCACTTCAGCATTGGCCCTCTCCGCTTGACCATTGCTCCTCGGGTGAGCAACAGAAGCGAAACAGACCTTGGCGCCAAGGTCCTGGACGTACTGAATGAAGGTGCGACTTGTAAACTGTGTACCGTTGTCGGTGATGATCCTGTTAGGGATTCCGAAACGGCAAACAATTGACCTGAAGAACCTGACTGCTGACTGTGCTGTCACCTTTCTCACTGGTTCCACTTCTGGCCACTTTGTGAACTTGTCGATTGCAACGTACAAGTACTCAAAGCCCCCGACTGCGCGGGGAAAGGGGCCGAGGATATCGAGCCCCCAGACCGAGAAGGGCCAGGACAAAGGGATCGTCTGGAGAGCTTGAGCTGGCTGATGAATTTGCTTGGCATGGAACTGGCACGCTTCACACTTGGTTACTTGTGCAGTTGCATCTTGGAGGGCTTCTGGCCAGAAGAACCCTTGCCGGAACGCCTTCCCGGCAAGTGCCCTTGCGCCAATGTGGTGGCCACATATGCCTCCATGTATCTCTGCCAACAGCTTTTGTCCATCTTCTCTGGAAATGCACTTCAACCTGACACCATTGAGTCTTCTTCTGTACAGTTCATTGCCAACGAACTGGTACATACTTGACTGCCTGGTTATTTTCTCTATCTCTTCTGGGTCGTCGGGAAGTTCTCCAGTTTGCAGAAAACGAACGATTGGTTGTGCCCATGCTGGAGCCTGAGGCTCAACAACAAGGGCTAAAGGCATAAGGGCGGCTGCGGGAACTTCAGCTTCTACGGCAAGAACCTGCGGCTCTGCCGGAGTTGATGGTCCCCCGGCAAGCCTGCCGGGGCAAGGCTTGTCGGGAACGCTTGCTTCAACTGTACAGACCCTTGGATCTGCAGGAGCAAACTATTCCTCAGCGTCTTGGCTGTTGATCCTGGGGACCTTGACGGCGGCTTCGGGAAGATCCGCCTGCAAGTAGTCGCCGGAGACCAACTTTCTCTTCTTGTTCTGCCCAACTGATGTTGTAACGGACGGTTAAGTTAACTTGAGCAGGAAGGTCCCTGGTTCCACAGGTAACTTCATCGCAGCACACTTTGAAAGGCCATCGGCAATATCATTTTGAGCTCTTGGGACGTGCTCCATTTGCAGACCTTCAAAGTGTTCTTCAAGCTTCCTCACTTCATCAACATAAGCTTCCATCAAAGGGCTCTGGTAACTCTTATTCACTTGTCGGACCACCAACTGTGAATCTCCCCGCACAATCAACTTCTTGATCCCAAGCTCGGCCGCAATTCTGAGGCCGGCAAGCAAACCTTCATACTTAGCAGTATTGTTTGTCGCTTGTTCCTTGGGAAAGTGAATCTGGACAACATACTTGAGGTGCTCCCCGGTGGGCGCTATAAGTACCACGCCGGCACCGGCGCCTTGCAACGAGAAAGCACCATCGAAGTACATTACCCATTCGCTGCTTGCTTCTTGGACGGGGACGTTTGTCTCTGGGACCTCTTCATCTGGTGTTGGAGTCCATTCAGCTATGAATTCTGCCAAAGCTCTGCTCTGTATAGTTGAGGTGCTCTCAAACTTGAGACCAAAGCTTGACAGCTCCAATGCCCACTCGACGATCCTGCCTGTTGCTTCTGGATTCTGCAATATCCTCTTCAACGGAAAGCGAGTGACCACTGTTATCTCGTGTGCTTGGAAGTAATGGCGCAGCTTTCTCGAGGCCATGAGGAGGCCGAAAAGCAACTTCTGCACTCCAGAGTATCTTGACCTAGCCCCCTGCAAGAGGGAACTTACAAAATACACTGGGCGCTGCACCACCTTCCTTCGCACTTCTCCTTGTTCCTGCGCAGACTTGTCCTTGTCGGGGTTAGAGCTTGTCGGAGAAGCCCCCTGCTTGTCGCTGGATTCGCTTGCCGGTGGCGTGGGTTCCTCATCCGCCTCCCTTTCCGCTACTAACGCAGCACTAACCACTTGATTGGTTGCCGCTAGGTACAGCAGCAACTTCTCTTGTGGCCTAGGTGCGACAAGTATTGGAGTAGAGGACAGGTATCCTTTCAAGTCTTGCAGCGCTGCTCCGCTTCCGGAGTCCATTTCATAGGACCTGCCTTTTTCAAGATCTTGAAGAAAGGCAGGGCGCGTTCCGCAGACTTTGAAATGAACCTGCTGAGGGCAGCCACACAACCAGCAAGTCTCCTTACGTCCTTGACGCGCTTCGGGGCTTCGATCTGCTCGATGGCTTTTATCTTGTCGGGATTGGCTTCAATCCCCCTCTGGGACACAAAGAACCCGAGAAGCTTGCCGGAGGGGACTCCGAAGACGCACTTCTCGGGGTTCAACTTGAGCTGGATCTTGCGCAGATTCTCAAAAGTTTCTTCTAAGTCTTGGATCAGGGTATCTTTGCTCTTGCTCTTGACCACTATATCATCCATGTAGGCTTCCACATTTCTGTGTATCTGTGGCTCAAAAGCAGTGTGCACCACCCTTGCAAATGTTGAGCCTGCATTCTTCAATCCAAAGGGCATGCGTATGAAGCAATATGTGCCGCATGGAGTAATGAATGCAGTCTTCTCTTCATCTTCCTTGGCCATGAATATCTGGTGGTAACCTGAGTATGCATCAAGGAAGGAAAGCAGCTCACATCCAGCGGTGGAGTCAACAATCTGGTCAATACGCGGCAAGGGAAATGGATCCTTGGGACATGCTTTATTCACATCAGTGAAGTCTATACAAAGTCTCCACTTCCCATTGGCCTTGCGCACGACAACTGGATTGGCCAACCACGTGGAATGAATCACGCCTCTAACCAGGCCTGCTGCTTCTAGCTTCTTTATCTCTTCGGCGATGAATTCTTGGCGCTCCACGGCTTGCTTCCTGACCTTCTGCTTGACGGGCCGCGCATGAGGACAAACAGCAAGCTTGTGCTCAATTACCTTCCTGGGAACGTCGGGGATGTCAGATGGTTGCCATGCAAACACATCTACATTCGCCCGCAGGAAGGCAACGAGCGTGCTTTCCTATTTGTTGTCGAGTGTAGCACTGATGGTGAAGGTACAACCAGTGCCGTCCTCCTTGGCGGACACCTTCTTGGTTGCCGGTGGAGCTGCCATTCCTCTCTTGCACTTGCCGGTGGAGCTCAATGGTGCGTCCTCGACGGCAGCGCGGCACTCCGAAGAGGTGCGTTTGCCGGAGTGGGCCCCAGAGCTCTTGCCGGACTTGGTCTTGGTCTTCCCCCCGGGAGCTTCAGCGGCAAGTGTGTTGCTTTCTGCGGCGGCTGCTGCATCCCGGTATATCTTGTCGGCGCAGATAAACGCGTCCTTCTTGTCGCCAGGGACAGAGATGACGCTTATCGGCCCCGGCATCTTGAGTACGTTGTAGGCATAGTGGGAAGCTGCCATGAACTTGGCGAGGGCAGGACGTCCAAGTATCCCATTGTATGGCAATGGGATATCGGCCACTTCGAAGGTTATCCTCTCCGTCCTAAAGTTGAGTTCCCTGCCAAAGGTCACTGGCAGAGTAATCTTGCCCTTTGGCTTGCTCCTTCCCGGGTTGATCCCTTGAAACGACCCGGTTTCTTCGAGCTTGCCGTCTGGGATCTGGAGTTTCTTGATCATAGCTGAGGAGATCAAGTTCAGGCCGGCCCCGCCGTCAACCAACATTTTGGTGACCTTGAGGTTGCGGATGGTTGGTGAGACCAACATCGGCAAGCACCCGACCGCCGTTGTGCGGTCAGGGTGATCCTCAAGGTCAAAAATGATGGGCGTGCTGGACCACTTCAGCAGCCCGCGTGACTCGACGGGCGGCTCGGCTGCGTTTACTTCCCGCACCCATTGCTTGAGTTGGCGGTGGGAAGTGTGCAGAGAGGCGCCTCCGTCGACACACAGAACTTCTGTGGCCTTCTGGAACTCCTGCTCGCTGTTATCTCCTTCGTCCATGTCGTCGTCGTCGTCTTCTTCCTCATCCTTGTCGCGGCCCCGGGGAGGTCGATAACCTTGCCGCTGCTTGGCCTTGCCGCGGCGTCCTCCCCGGCCATTGAATGGCCGCTTCTTGCTGGGCTCTCCTCCGCCTCCATAGGCCTTCTCCTTGTCGCGACGCTCGTATTCAGCCTTCTGCTGTTCTACGAGGTACTCGACTCGTTTGCAATTCTGAAGATCGTGGCCCTTGGTGCAGTATTGCTTGTCGGAGCCGTCCTGCTTGTCGGCTGCCGCTACAGGGGCAGGCTCCTTGCCGGAACCGCCATCCTGTGCCTTCTTGGCGGGAGCCTCCTTGCCGGACTGCTCGACGACTAGCACCTCCTTGCTCTTCTTCTTTCCGTTGTTCGGCCGCCGGCTCTTCTTTGCCGGGCGGCATCCTCGCTGTCGCTTCCTCCTGCGCCAGTATCCTCTCCGGGGAGTCTCCTCCCCTCTTCGGCGCGCGCACACTTGTCAGCCAGAGCGTAGAGCTCGCAGACATCCCGGATCTTGGTCATGGCCATCTCTTCCCTCATGCGGAGGTTACGCACGTTCTGGTGGAACGCGCTGATAACCGCGGCGGGGTGGATGTCGGGAATGTTGTGTTGCACGCGGCTGAACCTCTAGATGTACTTGCGCAGGGATTCTCCCTCCTTTTGGGCTAGGATGTGGAGATCGCTCTCTTGGCCGTGGGGTTTGTGGCCGCCCGTGGAGGTGCCAACAAACTGGTGGCACAGATCCGCCCACGAAGAAATGGAGTTCTCCGGCAAGTGCATAAGCCAAGAACGGACGTTTGGCTTAAGCACTAGCGGGAAGTAGTTGGCTAGTATCTTCTCGTCGCGTCCCCCGGCAGCCTGCACCGCGATGGTGTAGATGCTGAGGAACTCCGAGGGGTGCGTCTTGCCGTTGTACTTCTCGGGTACGTCGGGCTTGAAGTTTTTCATGGTGGGCCACTGGACGCGCCGCAGCTCACGGGTGAACGCAGGGCAACCTGCCGCGTACGGCAAGTCGCCTGGTTCACCGGGCGCGTGCGTGTCGACAACGGTCCCAGCGCGCTGATCCGATTGTCGCCGGGCTTCTCGTCGGCGTTCGATGCGTGTCCGAGCGTCTTCTTGTCGCCGGTCGTCGAGGACTTGGCGCTGGTCCCGACGAGCCCGCGGATCCGACGATGCCGTGGAGTCGTCGTCGACGTTAATCCGGCGGGGTGGCGTCTTCTGCTTCCGCGGCGGGGAGTGCACGGTGGTTGCACCCCCAGCGGTCTTGTCGCCATCGGCCTTCGTCTGGTCGACTTGCCGCGGCCGCGACGTCGCCGGCTGCTGCGGCGTGTCGTTGTTGGCGAAGGCGATGAGACTCTGAATTGTCGCCCTCCAGTCTTCGGCTTTATCTGCCGCTGGAGGGAAGTCGAGGAGCAGCTGTGCTCTTGCTAGAGCTTCTGCTGGAGAGGAGGGGAGCGGCGGCGAGCGGTGCGAGGAGCGAGATACGCTCGGACTTCTAACAGGGTTAGAAGGAGCAGTCTCTCGTCACGGCGACCGCGCCTTGCTCATACCAGGACGATGGCCTTGAGCGTCCCGCGATCCTCCGGTTTGTCCTTGCCCCAGCTAGCGAATGGTACCTCCTGTACCACGGCGCTGCTGGCTCGGCACCTCCCGAGAGAGGCGTGGTGCGTCTACGGACACCGAGGCTTTGGAATTCGCCCGGTCGTCTGTCTTGTCCTTGGACTTGGTGGCGCCGTGAGTTTCCTTGCCGGCGACCACCCTTCCGCCGGCGTCTCCTCCGCCAACCGTTGGTTCTGGTGGCGGTGGAACCGACGCAGACGGGCCTCCGACCTCCGAAGCCTTCTTCTTCGGAGCCATGTTGTTGTAGCTGATGAAGTTGTTGAAGCTGGAGAGGTTGATGAAGAATGCGCCCGCGTGAGCGCCGGATCAGGTTCGCACAACCTCGACGCCCCCTACCTGGCGCGCCAAAGATGTCAGGGGAAACTGTCCTCCCACGAGCACCTATGGGACCGGAGCCCCTTCTACGTTGCGGTAAGGGAGCGGAGGGAGCACGGAGAGCAGATCGAGGAGCGCACGCGGGCAGTTTACCCAGGTTCGGGCCGCGCGGACGCGTAAAACCCTACTCCTGCCTTTGTTGTATTGAGCTCGGGAGCTTGAAGATCTACAGTGCTTAGCTACACCGAGCGAGAGAGTTGTCTAGGTTCCGAACCCTTTCTACGTTGTGCATGGGCCTCCTTTTATAGCTCAAAGGGGTCACCAACAGGTGTCAACGTAGAGGAGGGTAAAAGTGTAAATTTGGTGGTAGTTGTAACAGTGCGGGAATAGTGCGTGAACAGTGGATGAACAGTGATCTTCACCTAACTTTGACAGTGGGGGACAAGGGCATTAAATGCCCGTCACCGTCGACCCCAAAAGTGTCCGTCCATGCTTCTCCGTTCGACACGGCGGTAGCCTCGTCATCGTGGCTTGCCACCGTGTACCCCAGGCTGCACAGCCATCTGCCACGTGCCCCTAGAAGGGTCCCAGGGCGACGCGTGGGCTGATGAGCTGGAGCGCGGGCACACAACATAAGTTTCCCCGGCAAGCACCTTGCCGGGGTAGTGATCTTGCCGGGCCCGGGAGCTCGTCGCTCTCCGGGTCCTGCCGGGGCGCATGATGCGCCGAGGCATTTCTTGAGGTGTGCATTCCTTGGCCTTCCTGGCAAGCTCCTCTTGCCAGGGTCTTGTGCTTAAAGTGATAAACTTGAGCCTGGTGTGGCCTTCCCGGCAAGCTCCTCTTGCCGGGGCCTTGATCTCCTGACTTGTATACTTTGTTCTTGAATGGCTTCATAGGGACCAGAAAGGTTCTTGGCGAGCACGCGGTAAGCCCTGCCGCGGGAAGCTGCTACTGCCCGTGCACAAGTTGGGGTACTAAGGTACCCCTATCTTAGTACACCGACAATCTGAGTATATGGACTCAACTGACAGTTCGAGCTACATATGGGGTAATGCAGTTTAGTCCTCCATCAAAGCATACAAAGCTCTAATTGGATATAGGCAGGTCCCACCTCACTTCAACTGGATATGGAAAAGTTCATGTCAACAAAAAACATAAAGTTTTCTTCTGGATGCTCCTTCATGACAGAGTTAACACAAGAAACCTTCTAAGGAGAAAATGTTTTGAACTGGAAGTCTAGAATTGTGTAGTTAATAATTGCCAACATGAAGAGACACCACACCATCTGTTTTGGGGATGCCCTTTTGCTGCTCAATGCTGGGACTTCATTTGTCCCTACATAACTCACAATCTGTCTGTCCTAGAAGCTTTTCAAGACTTAAAGGACAAACTCAGATACCCTTTCTTCATGGAGATAATTATCTTGGGATCATGGGCTATTTGGATCACGAGAAACAATGAGATATTTGAGAATATAGCCCCCACATTCCAGGGATGGAAATTCATTTTCCTAGAAGAGTTGAAATGGTTGAAATACAGAATGAAGGAGAAGATTGCCCCTCAATTTGCCTTATGGCTGGAGTCCATTTCATAACATTAGAATCCTTAGCCTAGGGCTTTTCTTATTGTTTTCTTTTTATATTAGTCTTTGGATCTCTTTTTTCTTTGCTTTCTTTCTGTTTCCTTCCTCAAGGTCTTCCCTCAAGCCCCTATGTAATTGTTGAACTTTTAATTCTTGTTAATTAAGTGGGGTTTTTACCCTACTATTTAGAGTCAAAAAAATTGTGGGTTACCACTGGACTCTTTCCATTTCTGCCATCCTCTGGTGCGACCTTAATGACCCACAAGTATAGGAGATCGCAACAGTTTTCGAGGGTAGAGTATTCAACCCAAATATATTATTTCGACACAAGGGGAGCCAAAGAAAATTCTCAAGTATTAGAAGTTGAGTTGTCAATTCAACCACACCTGGAAGACTTAATATCTTTAGCAAAGTATTTAGTAGCAAAGTAGTATGGAAGTAACGGTAACGGTGGCAAAAGTAACAGCAGCAGTTTTTGTAGTAATTGTAACAGTGGCAACGGAAAAGTAACTAAGCAAAGATCAATATGTGAAAAGCTCGTAGCCATTGGATCAATGATGGATAATTATGTCGGATGTCATTTCTCATGCAACAGTTATAACATAGGGTGACACAGAACTAGCTCCAGTTCATCAACGTAATGTAGGCATGTATTCCGAATATAGTCATACGTGCTTATGGAAAAGAAATTGCATGACATGTTTTGTTTGACCCTCCTATGGCAGCGGGGTCCTACTGGAAACTAAGGGATATTAAGGCCTCCTTTTAATAGAGTGCCGGACCAAAGCATTAACACTTAGTGAATACATGAACTCCTCAAACTATGGTCATCACCGGGAGTGGTCCCGATTATTGTCACTTCGGGGTTGCCCGATCTTAACACATAGTAGGTGACTATTGACTTGTGAGATAGGATCAAGAACTCACATATATCCATGAAAACATAATAGGTTCAGATCTGAAATCATGGCACTTGGTCCCTAGTGACAAGCTTTAAGCATAGCAAAGTCATAGCAACATCAATCTCAGAACATAATGGATACTAGGGATCAGACCCGAACAAAACTAACTCGATTACATGGTAAATCTCATCCAATGCATCACCGTCCAGCAAGCCTACGATGGAATTACTCACGCACGGCGGTGAGCATCATGAAATTGGTGATGGAGGAAGGTTGATGATGACGACGACGATGGATTCCCCTCTCCGAAGCCCCGAACGGACTCCAGATCAGCCCTCCCGAAGAAGATTAGGGTTAGGCGGCGGCTGCATATCGTAAAACACGATGAATCCTTCTCTCTTATATTTTTTCTCCCCAAACGTGAATATATGGAGTTGGAGTTGAGGTCGGTGGAGCTCTAAGGGGCCCACGTGGTAGGGGGGCATGCCCAGGGGGCACGCCTAGGGGGGCAAGCGGGCCCCCACCCTCGTGGACAGGGTGTGGGCCCCCTGGTGTTGATTCTTTCGCCAGTATTTTTTACAAATTATAAAAATATTCTCCGTGAATTTTCAGGTCATTCCGAGAACTTTTATTTATGCACAAAAATAACACCATGGCAATTCTACTGAAAACAACGTCAGTCCTAGTTAGTTCCATTCAAATAATGCAAGTTAGAGTCCAAAACAAGGGCAAAAGTGTTTGGAAAAGTAATACGTTGGAGATGTATCAACTGCCCCAAGCTTAAACATTTGCTAGTCCTCAAGCAATTCAGTTGACAAACTGAAAGTGATAAAGAAAAACTTTTACAAACTATGTTTGCTCTTGTTGTTGCAAATATGTAAAGCCAACATTCATGTTTTTAGCAAAGAATATGAACTAACCACATTCACAATATCATTTAGGTCTCATGTTTACTCATATCAATGGCATAATCAACTAGCGAGCAATAATAATAAATCTCGGATGACAACACTTTCTCAAAACAATCATAATATGATATAACAAGATGGTATCTCGCTAGCCGTTTCTGAGACCGCAAAACATTAATGGAGAGCACCCATGAAGATCAAGGACTGACTAGACATTGTAATTTATGGTAAAAGTGACCGAGTCATAGTCATACTCAATGTAAATCAATAGCAATGCATGCAAATGACAGCGATGCTCTCCAACTGATGCTTTTTAATAAGAGGATGATGAATCAACATAAAAGTAAATAGATAGGCCCTTCGCAGAGGGAAGCAGGGATTTGCAGAGGTGCCAGAGCTCAAGTTTTAAAACAGAGATAAATAATATTTTGGGTGGTATACTTTCATTGTCACCATAACAACCAAGAGATCTCTATATCTTCCATGCTACACACATTATAGGCGGTTCCCAAACAGAATGGTAAAGTTTATACTCCCCGCCACCAACAAGCACACTCTACGGTTGGTCCAAAACAACGGGTACCGTCCATACCAACAACAGTACCGGGGGAGTTTTGTTTGCAATTATTTCAATTTGATTTGTGCATGGGACTGGGCATCTCGGTTACCAGCCATTTTCTCGTGAACAATGAGCGGAGTCCACTCATCATGAGAATAACCCACCTAGCATGGAATATATAGACAACCCTAGTTGATACATGAGTTATTCGAGCATACAAAACATAATTTCATTTGAAGGTTTAGAGTTTGGCACATACAAATTTACTTGGAACGGCAGGTAAATACCGCATATAGGAAGGTTTGGTGGACTCATATGGAATAACTTTGGGGCTTACGGAAGTGGATGCACAAGCAGCATTCCCGCATAGTACAAGTGAAGGCTAGAAAGAGACTGGGAAGCGACCAACTAGAGAGCGACAACAGTCATGAACATGCATTAAGGTTAATCAACAATGAGTGCAAGCATGAGTAGGATATAAATCACCATGAACATAACTATCGTGGAGGCTATGTTGATTTTGTTTCAACTACATGCATGAACATGTGCCAAGTCAAACCTCTTGAATCGTTCAAAGGAGGATACCACCCTATCATACCACATCACAACCATTTTAATATCATGTTGGCACACAAGGTAAGCTATTAGAAGCTCCTAGCTAATTAAGCATGGCATGAGCAATTATAATCTCTAATTGTCATTGCAAACATGTTTCATTCATAATAGGCTGAATCAGGAACGATGAACTAATCATATTTACAAAAACAAGATAGGTCGAGTTCATACCAGCTTCTCTCATCTCAATCAGTCCATCGTATATCGTCATTATTGCCTTTCACTCTTACGACCGAACGGTGTGAATAGTAATAATAGTTCACGTGCATTGGACTAAGCTGGAATATGCAAGCATTTAATACAAGAGAGAAGACGAGGTAATATGGCTCTTGGTTAAATAAAAAATAATGCATATGAGAGCCACTCAACATTTTCATCATGGCCTTCTCCTCTAGGCCCCCAAAGAAAAGAAAATAAATAAAACTATTTACACGGGAAAGCTCCCAACAATCAAAAGAAGGAAGAGAAATCCTTTTAGGTTTTCTTTTAATTACTACTACTACACGCATGGAAAGTAAACTAGCTAAAAGCTACAACTATTTTTTTTGTTTTCTTGAGGTTTTTCAGGCACACAAGAAGAAGGCTTAGAAAAGAAAATAAACTAGCATGGATAGTACAATGAAAAAGTATGAGCATCGATTACTAGAATGAGTGTGTGAACATGAATGTAATGTCGGTGAGAAATACGTACTCCCCCAAGCTTAGGCTTTTGGCCTAAGTTGGTCTATGGCCACTGCTGGCCTAGCAGATATCCAAAGTCGTAGTTGGGGTTGTACTGCGATGCAGCGGCTATTGCTTGATGAGCTGCAGCTTGGATATGAACCGCCTCCGTCCTCTCCTTATACTCGTTCGCCTCCTCCCTGTATATAACATATCTCCTTTTTGCCTGAAAGTTAAAGAAAATAGGAGCAGGACGGGAAACATGGATGGTGTGCTGTCTATCAAAGATTAGTCGGTACTGGAGGAATTGTTCATTCCTATCAACAAACTGATGGCGAACCATAGCATTATAATCTAGATAAGCAGGAGGCAACTTCATATCATTTTCATGTATGGGTAAACGAATATAATTAGCTACACGAGTTGCATAAATTCCACCAATCAAATCTCCACTTAAACCGTTAAGATGCAACCTTCATGCAACAATGGTCCCCAAGTTATATTGTTTATCACCTAATACCGCACTCTTGAGGACACTAAGATCTGGAACGCACATGTGGCAAGCCTCTTTTTTACCGTTAATGCATCTACCAATGAATAGAGCAAAATAATGTATGGAAAGAAAATGAATGCTCCCTATGGTAGATTGTGTGATTTCTCTAGATTCCCCCACAATAATACTAGCTAGAAAGTCTTTACATTCAGATTTGCGAGGTTCACTAACAATTCCCCACTGCGGGAGCTTACAAACAATATTAAAATCTTCTAGATCCATGGTATAAGATTTATCATAAAGATCAAATAAAACAGTGTGAGAATTCCGTGAGGATCTGAATTTAAATCTTCTCACAAAGGAATCGGTTAGCATTACGCACATACGTGTCAAATTCATCCTTGATGCCTTCCTGGACCATAAACTCCTCCGAGGGCCATTCACAAGGCTGCACTTGAGCTTCCGTCGGTAGTTCATCGTCCGGCTCATGTATCATGAGCCTTGGTGCTTGCTTTGTTGAGGAACCACCTTGGCAAATTCTGCATTTTTCTCTGATTTTTTTTGAAATTTTAGTGACTCAAACTAAAAGTGAACCAAACTCAACAAGATTGATAGCAACTACTCACATAAGTGCCTAGAGGATATATCATGCATTAAAACTACTTTTGACCACATAAATTTGACATCCAAGCTCAAGAACAAGGTCACGTAAGAAGAAGAAATTTGCAATAAATAAAGCACTAGACCAAAAACTAATTGGACCATTGGAGGAGTTACATACCGAAGAGCAATCCCCCAAAACAGTTTTGTGTATGGAGCTTTCAGCAAGGAGATCAAAAATGGCAGCAAGATGAGCTAGAACACGGGTTTGAGCTATGGGAGTTTTTCTGGATGAAGACGAAGTGAGTGGGTGCAGGAATAAGTGGAGGGGGTCCACATGGGGGCCCACGAGGCAGGGGGGCGCGCCTCAAGGGGGTGGGCGTGCCCTGGACCCTCGTGGCCAGCTGTTGTGGCCCCCTGGTGTGTTCTTGGTGCCAAATATTCTTAAATATTTTACAAAAAATCATATTTTATTTTCGGGGTATTTGGAGAACTTTTATTTTCAGGGTATTTTTTATTGCAAGGATAATTTAGAAAACAGACATAAAATATTATTTTTGCTTTATTTAATCTAAATAACAGGAAGTAAAGAGAGGGTGCAGAGAGTTGTGCTTTCTAACTTCATCCATCTCATGCTCATCAAAAGGAATCCACTAACAAGGTTGATCATGTCTTGTTAACAAACTCTTTCCGAATAACATGAGCCCAGAGAATTTTTGAATAACACTAAGTTACCTCAACGGGGATATGCATGTCCCCAACACTAACAATATCAAATTTCTTTTTGACAGTAGGAAGAGGGAATTCAAAACCTCCAATAATGATCGTTTAAATTTTTCCAATAGAATTGATACTCTGGACTTGACGTTGTTTCCTTGGAAAGTGTACCGTATGCTCATTACCATTAACATGAAAAGTGGCATTGCCTTTGTTGCAATCAATAACAGCCCCTGCAGTATTCAAAAAGGGTCTACCAAGGATAATCGACATACTATCGTCCTCGGGAATACCAAGAATAACAAAGTCTGTTCAAATAGTAACGTTTGCGACCACAACACGCACATTCTCACAAACATCGACAGGTATAGCACTTGATTTAAAGGTCATTTGCAAAGATATTTCAGTAGGTGTCAACTTATTCAAATCAAGTCTACGATATAAAGAGAGAGGCATAACACTAACACCGGCTCCAAGATCACATAAAGCAGTTTTAACATAGTTTCTTTTAATGGAGCATGGTATCGTTGGTACTCCTGGATCTCCTAGTTTCTTTGGTATTCCACCTTTAAAAGTATAATTGGCAAGCATGGTGGAAATTTCAACTTCCGATATCTTTCTTTTATTTGTAACAATATCTTTGATATACTTAGCATAAGGATTCGTTTTAAGCATATCAGGCAAATGCATACGCAAAAAGATAGATATAATCATTTCAGCAAAGCGCTCAAAATCCTCATCATCCTTTTTCTTGGATGGTTTAGGAGGAAAAGGCATGGGTTTCTGAACCCATGGTTCTCTTTCTTTACTATGGTTCCTAGCAACGAAGTCTCTATTATCATAACGTTGATTCTTTGATCGTGGGTTATCAAGATCAACAGCAGGTTCAATCTCTACATCATTGTTATTGCTAGGTTGAGCATCAACATGAACATGAACATCATCATTATCATTTTCACTAGGTTCATGTTCATTACCAGATTGTGTTTCATCATCAGAAATAGAAATATCATTGGGATTCTCAGGTGTGTCAACAACAGGTTCACTAGAAGTATGCAAAGTCCTATCAATTTTATTTTTCTTCTTCTTAGAAGGACTAGGTGTGTGGGGACCCCGACTTAGAAGTCGAGATCACCGAATGCACGTGTATAGTGATCCCAGAGATCAATGCTCACTGAACACACAGAAGCTGAAATAACAAGAGTCTTACATCCATACAAATAGTCTTACACGAATTAAGGCCATTATGGCCAAGTCTTACATAGATAGAGCCTCACGGGCTGAATAGGAAATAACTCAAATAGCGGTAGTCTTCGATAAATGGGTAGAACCCATGCCATCTGCCTTAACCCTACAGGCATTCTGACTGGGATAGCGTCCTAGTTCGCATGATCGTCTCCAAAGAACTCTTCCTCATATTCCTGCTCTTCCATGCCTGGCCAATTAAATAACCAGTGGCAAGCTAATGAGTACTTTGAATGTACTCGCAAGCAACCCTTGATGTGGTAACAATGCAATGGAACAATTATGAACAATCTAGCAGGAAGCTAGAGCAATATGCTATCATCAAGTTTATGCATCAATAACCTCGCGTAACCTCGAAGACAGGTTACCGACATCAACATGAATATGATTCATTTCATCGAGTCAAGTCACCATCCTTGACTCATCACACACATATCAACACCGATGAAGTAAAATTCTGGACATAGTTTAAGTAGCACCACCCAACTGTCCATGACCGTGGACACGGCTATTCGAATAGTTTTACACTCGGCAGAGGATGCGCACTTTACCCACAAGATCCGGGGAACTTCTGTGTCATCCACGACCCGCGGTACCTCAAGTACCCGGGGTAAGCACCCGGTCAATACCTTTCCTTAGACGACACTAACATAGAGTCCACTCGTTGGCACACGGCCCTCGGGTACAAACAATAGATCATGGGACTTGCCCTAATTTCAATGTTCACGCGTACCCGAAGGGACCAACGGTGTGTCCGGTGCCCTGTAAAAATAGTCATGGCCGTCTATCCAAGCATGACCCCGTCCCGGGAAAGACCTCAATTCTTCCCGTCACTAGTAATGCGGGCACCATGCTAGTATCGACCTAAGTAATCAATAAAGCCCCGTCCCATAAGGGGTAGTGTGGTTGCACATGTTTGGTTGGGACGGTAGTCACACATAAATCTAGTCCATCATTCCACCATGCACAAGATATTACCGGCACATCACTTCTTTCTCAAGTGATGACCTAACACTTCATCACCCTCGGGCATTAGGGGCACCAGATGGGTTCATGCAAAGATTTCAACTACGAGGGTTTATCTCACACATGCATCATATAAGCATCATGACCAACTACTTGCATGTCATCTAGCACATAGCAAGGTCAACAATAAGGCATGCATCATGTGGTGGATCATCTAGGTTACCATCGTAACCCTATCATCATGCATCGGAAACAAACGGGTTCCGAGAACAAGTGTATCATGGTCAAAGGGCTGCTTGCCTGGATTGGCTTGGTCTTCAAAGTCTTCAAGTCCTTCTCCTTCTTCTTCCACAACAACTTCGTCAAATACGGGATCTATACGTCGCATAATAACCACGAGAAAATAAGAATACAAATGAAACAGAAAAATCAAAGTGCTCAGAAAAATGTCAACTCATTTTTGTAAAATACTAGAGGGATTTCTAAGATGGGGAAAAATCTTAGTTGGAGTTTTGGAGTTACAGAATAGGACATATTGATATTTGAACATGAGTTATACTGCTCAAATTTGAATTTAAATTTGAACAGTACAGCAAAGTTTCATGGATTTGAATGAAAGTGGTACCATTAAATAGGTTGGAATATTGCAAGATTTTAGTAGTTGGAAATATTTAATTTGGATTAATATTCTTTTCTGTATAAATGTTTAAAACATCAACAGAAAAGAAAAATGAAAAAAGGTCCTGTGCACTGGGCCAGAAGAGGCCACAGTGCACGGCCCAGACGGACTGGCCCAGCCGCACGGAGCCAGCGTGCGCGCACGTCACGTTTTCAAACCTGACGGGCGGGGCCCGTGGGTCAGCGGCACAGAGGAGGGGGAGAGAGGTGGGGGAATGACAGGCGGGGCCCGTCTGTCATCTCTAACCCCACGACCACGGCGGCGGCGAGCTCACCGGCGATGATTCCGGCCACGGCGACGGCAACGGAGGCCAGGGATGAGTTCAGCGTCGTGTTGCGGTTGCTGTGGTGGTAGCGCGGCACGGCGGGGAGGCCTGGTTCACCGGCGGCGAGGTTGGACGGCGGAAGCTCGTCGGAGAGTGGTGGTCGAGGTTGTTTCCGACTGCCACAGAGAGGGGAAACGAGGGGGAAAGAGTCAGTGAGGTGCGGCGGTTCCGAAATGAGTGGAAGGAGAGGCAGGGGAGGCCTGTACCTCGAGATCGCCGGCGGCCCAACGCGGCGGAGCTCCGGTCGATCCCGAGCACTGGGACGTCCTGGGGAGGACTGGAGGGTGCTGGGGGTCTCAGTGGAGAGGTGTGAGGCTGGTGAGGGTGCTGGAGAGGCTCGGGAGGGCCTATTTATAGGGGCTCGACGGAGACCCGAGGTCCAGTGCGCCGGCGAGCTCCGGCTCGAGGCTACAGCGCACGGGAGGCGACGGGGATGAGTTTGGGGAGTTCCTGGACGAGCTCTACGTCAAGCTGAGGTAAGAGGAGGAGCGGGGGAGCGGCAGAGGAGGGCGCGCGTGTGAGGTAGAGGAATGGCCGAAGCGGGCGGCCGGTGCGCATGCGACGTCGTTCACTTGAGGGCGCAGGAGGAGGGGGGACAGCGCCGGGGAGGTTGCGGACGTCGAGGCGCCTCGACTGGCGCGAGGGGGAGGCTCGAGGTTGTCGGGGATCGGCGATTGGCTGGAGCCAGCGTGCGGGGTGCACTTTTCACGCGCTCCAGAGCATGCGTATTGCTGGCATCAGCGTGCTCTCGCCGGTTTGGTCCGTTCCAGCGTGCCCAACAGTGTCCAACAAGTAGAGGGAGGTGTAAAGAAATGCCCTGAGGCCTTGGATGCCCTGGGGATGCAGAGAGAGAGGGGGAGTGTTGGTAAAATGGTAGAAGCTGGTTGTACAGCAAGGTAAAATAGAGGTTTCACCCCTCAATCATGGAGCTGAGGTGCTGGGGGAGTTACTGGAGGTGGCTGGTAACTCAATGAGCCTGTGGTAAGAAGTTGAGGCCATGGAGAAAAGAAAAAGTGGTCAAAATGGAGGTTTTAGCATTTCTGCAGAAGGTGTTTGATCAGTGTTTGATCAAGTGAATGAAGTCCACTTGACATGACACTTGAGAGGGTTGAAAGACATGAGAAAATAGGGTGCTTCACCAAATTTGGGCTCATTTGAAGAAACTAGTCAATGTAACTTTGGTGAACCCTAGAAATCAACAGAAACAGTTTCATCTTGATTGAGTCAAGCTAATCATCTCCCCTTGATGCACCACTTGGTGTAGCATCATCATTTGGGGTATTGATCATGCCCACAAAGTTTGAAGCTCCAGATAAAAAGTTGGTAATGTAAAGTTGTTCAAATTTGCATTTGAACAGAAAGGGTTTTGAGGTGATCTGATCAAGTTGCTCTATTCCAAATCTTGTGCCATTTGGTCTAGATGCCTTATTAGGTCATTCTAGCATGTGCACCAAGTTTGAGAGCATTTGGATAAGTTTGCCAATGTAAAGTTGCTCAAACTTCAAATATGGACAGAATGGTTATGAAGGGGTTTGAGGAGGTTTTCTTGCTTCCCAAGGCATGGGACTTGGCAAGATCATCAAATATGTCATATATGACATGATAGAATTTTCCTGGAATTTTTGGAGAAAAAATCCTTTGTAAATATTTCAAAAACTTGAAATATCCAGAAAGGGTTTTAGAGGGTCTAGCCCATTATTTTGAACATGACCAAGTGTTGAAACTCTTATATATGGACAATATATGTCCTCTGAGTCTCTCTGAATTTTGGCAAATATTTTTGAAACAGTTAAATAATTTTCTCCTATTAAAGACCATTTCTGGCCTTAATAA
The DNA here is from genome assembly GCA_902687465.1 of Secale cereale. Lineage (NCBI taxonomy): Eukaryota > Viridiplantae > Streptophyta > Magnoliopsida > Poales > Poaceae > Secale > Secale cereale. The sequence continues at coordinate 689,562,280 of LR738715.1, read as the reverse complement.
AAAGCTTTTAAATAAAATAGGAAAATAACTTTTAAAATTATACCTTTGTGGTTTCTGGGAGTCCTATGGCTACTAGGTCTCAAATAAACCTTTTGAAATAATTTTCTCACCCTAAATCAAGTACTTGCAGTGCAAATCTTAATTCAGGGGTTTTTGGAAAACTAAATTTATAAAAATACTTTTTGGCCAAATTAATTTTGTAAGAAAATACTATATTGTCTTATAACACTTGGCATGATCATTGGGCAGAAGTTTTGGATAAGGAGATGAAATCTACAAGAGATCATAGTTGACTTTAATGAGCACATGAAAAAGCAAATGAAGAAAACTCAATTTCCAAATAAAAGCCAAATGATGCTAAAAAATTTTGCTGGTCCAAATTTTCATGCTTCAAAGGTACAAATAACATGTTACAAAATGCAGGGTGTGACAGACCTACCCCCCTTACAAGAATCTCGTCCCCGAGATTCCTAAACTAGGGCTTAAAAGAGGTCGGGAAACTCGGATCTAAGATAGTCTTCTCGTTCCCAGGTTGCTTCTGCTTCGGTGCGGTTGCTCCACTGGACCTTGAAGTACTTGATGGTACAGCTCCGCGTACGTCGTTCTGCTTCGTCCAGAATACGAATGGGCTTCTCGCGGTAGGTCAAATCAGGCTGCAGATCAATGGCTTGTTGATCCACATCCTCGTAGAGACTGGGCTTGTCTGGAACTTGGAGACATTTTCGGAGTTGTGACACATGGAATACATTGTGCACATCGGATAGCTCAGGTGGTAGTTCCAACTGATAAGACACTTCTCCTCGTCGTGCAGTGATCTCAAAGGGTCCAATGAACCTTGGTGCGAGCTTCCCCTTGACGCGGAAACGCTTGGTTCCCTTTAGAGGAGTTACCCGCAGGTACACATGGTCCCCGACATGGAAACTCATGTCTCGGCGTCGAGTGTCAGCGTAACTCTTCTGCCTTGACTTGGCTGCCTTTAATCGCTCTCTGACTAGTTGGACTTGCTCTTCTGCTGCGCGGAGAATATCTGGTCCAAAGACTAGTCCTTCTCGAGTCTCTGACCAATTGAGGGGTGTGCGGCATCTACGCCCGTACAACACCTCAAACGGTGCCATCTGAAGGCTTGACTGGTAACTGTTGTTGTAAGAGAACTCGGCAAAAGCGAGACAGTCTTCCCACTTGGCTCCATATGCCAGGACATAGGCTCGGAGCATGTCTTCGAGAATCTGATTGACTCGCTCAGTTTGACCTCCGGTCTGTGGGTGGAAAGCTGTGCTGAAAGACAACTTGGTTCCCAAGGCTTCTTGGAACTTCTTCCAGAATCTTGAGGTGAACTGGGTTCCTCGATCTGACACAATCTCCTTGGGAACACCGTGATGACTTACGATTCGGTCAATGTAGAGAGCTGCCAGCCGGTTGCCATCATAAGTGGTCTTGACAGGCATGAAATGGGCCACCTTGGTCAAATGATCGACTATGACCCAGATAGAGTCATGTCCTCTATTCGACCTTGGTAGTCCAGTGATGAAGTCCATCCCGACTTTATCCCACTTCCACTCAGGAACTTGGAGTGGTTGAAGCAATCCAGCAGGTCGCTGATATTCAGCCTTGACCCTTTGGCACACATCACACTTTGCAACATAGGTTGCAATCTCTCTCTTCATACCGTGCCACCAGAATCGTGCCTTCAAGTCTTGGTACATCTTGGTTCCTCCGGGGTGGATGGAATACGGAGTGTCGTGGGCTTCTTGCAGAATCAGCGTCTTCAGCTCGGTGTTCTTTGGTACGCAGAGGCGACCTTTGTACCAAACAATCCCGTGCTCGTCTTCGGAGAATCCTGGGGCCTTGCCCATCTTCATCTTCCTCTTGATACCTTCGATGCTTGCATGTCCATCTTGAGCCTTCTTGACGTCGTCCATCAGGGTTGGTCTGACTTCCAAATGATCCAGATATCCGGGGGTAACCAATTCCAAACTGAATTGTTCGATCTCCTTAAACAAGGTTGGCTGCCTTTCTTGGATAATGACATTCAAAGAGCAAGCCTTCCTGCTTAAGGCATCGGCCACCACGTTAGCCTTCCCAGGTTGATACTGAACACTGAGGTCATAGTCTTTGATGAGTTCCAACCATCTCCGCTGCCTCATGTTCAATTCCTTTTGGGTGAAAATATACTTCAGACTTTTGTGGTCTGTGTAAATCTCACACCGTTTCCCTAGGAGGTAATGCCGCCATGTCTTCAAGGCATGAACTACTGCCGCTAGCTCAAGATCGTGAGTAGCGTAGTTCTCCTCATGGGGTCGTAGCTGCCTGGAGAGGTATGCTATGACGCGGCCTTCTTGCATTAGAACGGTTCCCAATCCGGTTCGAGAGGCATAACAATATATCACGAACTCCTTGTGAATATCAGGTGTTGCCAGAACTGGGGCGGTGGTCAATCTCTTCTTGAGCTCTTGGAAGCTCTCTTCGCATTTTGGCGTCCACTCGAACTTCTTGTCCTTTTTGAGGAGCTGAGTCATTGGTCGTGCAATGCTAGAGAATCCTTCCACGAACTTGCGGTAATAGCCCGCTAATCCGAGGAAGCTTCTGACTTCCTTGACGGTCGTTGGAGATTGCCATTGGGTCACAGCTTCGATTTTCGCAGGATCAACAGACAATCCTTCCTCGGTCAAGACATGACCTAAGAATCCAACTTTATGCAGCCAGAACTCACACTTGCTGAATTTGGCATACAGTTGGTGCTCACGAAGCTTGTCTAGGACCATCCTCAGATGCTGCTCATGCTCTTCCTCCGACTTTGAGAACACAAGAATGTCATCAATGAAGACAACAACAAACTTGTCCAAATATTCCATGAAGACTTTATTCATGAGATACATGAAGTAGGCCGGGGCATTGGTTAACCCAAAAGACATGACCGTGCACTCGTACAGGCCATATCTAGTTACGAATGTCGTCTTCGGAATATCTTGGGGTCTGATCTTCAGCTGGTAATACCCAGATCTGAGGTCAATCTTGGAGAATACCTTGGCTCCGCTGAGTTGATCAAACAGATCTTCGATCTTGGGAAGTGGATACTTGTTCTTGATTGTAACTTCATTGAGGGAACGATAGTCAATGCATAAGCGGATGGTACCGTCCCTCTTTGCCACAAACAGAACAGGAGATCCCCAAGGGGAGGCACTCGGGCGAATAAATCCTTTCCTTAGCTGCTCTTCTAGCTGCTTCTTCAACTCGGCTAATTCTTCCGTCCCCATTCTATAAGGCTTCTTATAGATGGGTCCTGCTCCGGGCACGAGCTCGATGATGAACTCAATGTCACGGTCAGGGGGCATTCCCAGTAGTTCATCCGGAAAGACATCAGGATACTCACATACCACCGGTACTTGATCTAGCCCAACTTCAGACAGACAGTTGACTTTAGCGGGTAGAGCGGAAGAGGAGTTGGGGGCAAACTTAACTTCTACTCCTTGGTCATTGGTCACAGTGACTGTCCGATTGGCACAGTCTAACAAGCCTTGGTGCTTGCTGAGCCAATTCATACCTAGGATCACATCCAAGCCTTGCGATCTCAGGACGATAAGGTCTGCTAGGAAGTCTACACCGTTAATGGTAATACTGACTCCTTTACAGCCTATCTTGGCTCTCATCTCGGCTCCGGGGGTTTGTACCACCATAGGGTTATTCAGGGGTGTAGGGGTCATGCCACTTTTTAATGCAAATCTTTGAGTGACAAATGAATGCGTTGCTCCAGAATCAAACAAGACAGTTGCAGGTGCTGAGTTGACAAGGAACGTACCCAGCACGACGTCCGGGTCTTCCTGGGCTTCTTCAGCAGTGACGTGATTCACACGCCCCTTCCCATAGTTCGGTGGATTGCGAGGAGCTGGGTTCCTTGGTGGCATTCCACGGCCTTGTCCCTGGTTCTGCGCATTGGGGCACGGGGCATCAGGCTTCTTGTTGGGGCACACCCTGGAGATGTGTCCGGGCTGACCACATCCAAAGCAAGTGACTTGATTTGGAGTGTTGATCTTGTTGCCACCGTTGGTATTGGGGTTGAAGGCTGGCCTGGGGTTGGCATACTGTTGAGGCTGAGGATTGGAACGAGGTGCAGGAGCTCTTGGTTGCTGATAGGTGGGTTTGGCCGGGGCTGACTGCCACGGACGAGGCTTCTGGTTGCTGGAACTTCCCTTACTGACCAACTTGCGCTTGCGAGTGTCTTCCAAAGCACGCCGCTTCTCTTCAAGCATAAGTGCCTTGTTCACCAGGTCAGGGAAAGACGGGCAGTCGCACACGACAAGTGAGTATTGCAGAGTCTGATTAAGGCCTTCCATGAAGCGCTCCCTTTTGGCAGCATCAGTGCTGACATCCTCAGGGGCATACCTTGACAGAATGCTAAACTTCTGCATGTACTCCTTGACAGTGCCACTTCCTTGCTTCAGGGCTCGGAACTCGCGCTTTTTGATAGCCATGATTCCGGAAGGAATGTGGGCCTTGCAGAATTCTGCCTTGAAGTTCACCCAAGTGATGTCTTGTTCAGCATGCATGACCTTGAATCCATCCCACCAAGCTCTAGCAGTTCCCCCGAGGCACTGGGCTGCATAAGCCACCTTCTCGCGGTCTTCGGTGCATCCGACTAGTTCCAGGATTTCCTCAATGGAATGGACCCAGTCATTTGCATCCAGGGGTTCTGCAGTCTCGATGAAGGTTGGCGGTGCATGCTTCTTGAACTCTGCCAACGTAGAACGTCCATTGCCATTCCCCGCCGGCTGGCGGTTGTTGGTGACAGCTTGAGCAATCAGCTGGAGAGCTGCAGTGTTGGCTTGGCGTTCCTCCCGGAAAGCTTGGAGAAGCTGAGCCATGTCCATGCTTGGAGGAGGTGGTGGTGGAGCTTGGTCGTTGGTTGGGTCGTGGCCTGCCTCTGGCTGAGAGGATGCTCCGGCTTCGGGCTGCTGGTTAGAGGTACCAGTACGAGTTACAACAGGCATCCTGTTGGAGCGGTAAAAGGTCTCATGACTCGGAAGAGGGAAAGCAAGATAGATGGGTGCCTAGTAAGGGGGTGGGTGTGACACTAAATCAAATCATGCAAGGGCCGAAAGGCCAAAACACATCCATTAAAAATCCAGATGGGTGATGTAGTCGTTTACACATTCCCGAAGGAAGATTACAACATACATCCAGACACAACAAAAGCAAACGCTAGATGGTTTCATATGAACCATACAAGGACTCGACTGCGCATAGGGGCTACATGACCTATCCTACCGTAGGGGTTACAACTGGCATATCCGAGTAGCGAATAATGCCTAAGCGGCGGAATGCTCGGTCGCGTATTCCGGCTCTTCTGGGTCTTCCTCCTTGTCTTCATCTGTCTGGGCTCCCTTGTCACTTGAGGGAGTGGGGGAGTGGAGGAGTTGGATACGACGGTGCTTCGACGGTGGTGCAGGGAAAAGCTTGCGGTATTCCCTTGCTGTCATCCGGCGTCGCCGAGGTGGTTCTTCACCCCTGGAAGATACATCCTCGGAGGGCCTTCTGCCTCGACATGCGATAGCGGATTGTCCAGAAGGTGCTCTTTCCTTCTTGATCCTGTTTGCCTTCTCTTGAGCTTGACGAAGAAGTGCCTTGGTCTTGTAAAGTTCTTCTCGAAGCTTCATTGATTCCGAGGCCAAGTCTTGTGCCAAGCTGTCGGCACATAGACTGAAGTAGGTCTGGAACCGAAGCGAGAGTCCTTCCTTCAGTGGAGGGGCTAGTGCGCTGCTTTCTTCGTCACCCTCCTTCCGGTAAGGTAAGAAGCGAGTTGCCATCTTGGCTGCCATCTCCGGAAGAAGCTCGCGGAGACGGGTTAATGCCTTGAGTGCAGCAGCCTCGGCAGCGAGTGGTAGTGTTGCCATCTGGGGTCCCTCGAAGAACCAACTTGTGGGAGGATCGTTTGCCTTCACGATCACTTCCACATGGTACTCCACCTCAGTATCGCTCACCCAATGCTCAAGGTAGGTGAGGATGGGTGCTCGATGGAACTGACACTCCTGGAGGCTATCCTCGAGAAGTAGGGGAAACCCAGTGGTCAGGTGCTCTTCGGGTATAGCGGCCATCTACAAAGGTGGAATAGGAGGGGTTAATAAGCTGAGGAAATCTCAGGTTTAGAAAAGAAGAGAGGTTCAGAAGGTTTTTGAAAAGGGGTCTCAACTAACTAACGCCCATGCTAACTAAGGCTTCCTACAGTCAGGATGGCTCTGATACCAGCTCTGTGGGGACCCCGACTTAGAAGTCAAGATCACCGAATGCACGTGTACAGTGATCCCAGAGATCAATGCTCACTGAACACACAGAAGCTGAAATAACAAGAGTCTTACATCCATACAAATAGTCTTACACGAATTAAGGCCATTATGGCCAAGTCTTACATAGATAGAGCCTCACGGGCTGAATAGGAAATAACTCAAATAGCGGAAGTCTTCGATAAATGGGTAGAACCCATGCCATCTGCCTTAACCCTACAGGCATTCTGACTGGGATAGCGTCCTAGTTCGCATGATCGTCTCCAAAGAACTCTTCCTCATATTCCTGCTCTTCCATGCATGGCAAATTAAATAACCAGTGGCAAGCCAATGAGTACTTTGAATGTACTCGCAAGCAACCCATGATGTGGTAACAATGCAATGGAACAATTATGAACAATCTAGCAGGAAGCTAGAGCAATATGCTATCATCAAGTTTATGCATCAATAACCTCGCGTATCCTCGAAGACAGGTTACCGACATCAACATGAATATGATTCATTTCATCGAGTCAAGTCACCATCCTTGACTCATCACACACATATCAACACCGATGAAGTAAAATTCTGGACATAGTTTAAGTAGCACCACCCAACTGTCCATGACCATGGACACGGCTATTCGAATAGTTTTACACTCTGCAGAGGTTGCGCACTTTACCCACAAGATCCGGGGAACTTCCGTGTCATCCACGACCCGCGGTACCTCAAGTACCCGGGGTAAGCACCCGGTCAATACCTTTCCTTAGACGACACTAACATAGAGTCCACTCGTTGGCACACGGCCCTCGGGTACAAACAATAGATCACGGGACTTGCCCTAATTTCAATGTTCACGCGTACCCGAAGGGACCAACGGTGTGTCCGGTGCCCTGTAAAAACAGTCATGGCCGTCTATCCAAGCACGACCCCGTCCCGGGAAAGACCTCAAGTCTTCCCGTCACTAGTAATGCGGGCACCATGCTAGTATCGACCTAAGTAATCAATAAAGCCCCGTCCCATAAGGGGTAGTGTGGTTGCACATGTTTGGTTGGGACGGTAGTCACACATAAATCTAATCCATCATTCCACCATGCACAAGATATTACCGGCACATCACTTATTTCTCAAGTGATGACCTAACACTTCATCACCCTCGGGCATTATGGGCACCCGATGGGTTCATGCAAAGATTTCAACTACGAGGGTTTATCTCACACATGCATCATGACCAACTACTTGCATGTCATCTAGCACATAGCAAGGTCAACAATAAGGCATGCATCATGTGGTGGATCATCTAGGTTACCATCGTAACCCTATCATCATGCATCGGAAACAAACGGGTTCCGAGAACAAGTGTATCATGGTCAAAGGGCTGCTTGCCTGGATTGGCTTGGTCTTCAAAGTCTTCAAGTCCTTCTCCTTCTTCTTCCACAGCAACTTCGTCAAATACGGGATCTATACGTCGCATAATAACCACGAGAAAATAAGAATACAAATGAAACAGAAAAATCAAAGTGCTCAGAAAAATGTCAACTCATTTTTGTAAAATACTAGAGGGATTTCTAAGATGGGAAAAAATCTTAGTTGGAGTTTTGGAGTTACAGAATAGGACATATTAATTTTTGAACAGGAGTTATACTGCTCAAATTTGAATTTAAATTTGAACAGTACAGCAAAGTTTCATGGATTTGAATGAAAGTGGTACCATTAAATAGGTTGGAATATTGCAAGATTTTAGGAGTTGGAAATATTTAATTTGGATTAATATTCTTTTCTCTATAAATGTTTAAAACATCAACAGAAAAGAAAAATGAAAAAAGGTCCTGTGCACTGGGCCAGAAGAGGCCACAGTGCACGGCCCAGACGGACTGGCCCAGCCGCACGGAGCCAGCGCGCGCGCACGTCAGGTTTTCAAACCTGACGGGCGGGGCCCGTGGGTCAGCGGCACAGAGGAGGGGGAGAGAGGTGGGGGAATGACAGGCGGGGCTCGCCTATCATCTCTAACCCCACGACCACGGCGGCGGCGAGCTCACCGGCGATGATTCCGGCCACGGCGACGGCAACGGAGGCCAGGGATGAGTTCAGCGTCGTGTTGCGGTTGCTGTGATGGTAGCGCGGCAAGGCGGGGAGGCCTGGTTCACCGGTGGCGAGGTTGGACGGCGGAAGCTCGTCGGAGAGTGGTGGTCGAGGTCGTTTCCGACTGCCACAGAGAGGGGAAACGAGGGGGAAAGAGTCAGTGAGGTGCGGCGGTTCCGAAACGAGTGGAAGGAGAGGAAGGGGAGGCCTGTACCTCGAGATCGCCGGCGGCCCGACGCGGCGGAGCTCCGGTCGATCCCGAGCACTGGGACGTCCTGGGGAGGAGTGGAGGGTGCTGGGGGTCTCAGTGGAGAGGTGTGAGGCTGGTGACGGTGTTGGAGAGGCTCGGGAGGGCCTATTTATAGGGGCTCGACGGAGACCCGAGGTCCAGTGCGCCGGCGAGCTCCAGCTCGAGGCTACAACGCACGAGAGGCGACGGGGATGAGTCTGGGGAGTTCCTGGACGAGCTCTACGTCCAGCTGAGGTAAGAGGAGGAGCGGGGGAGCGGCAGAGGAGGGCGCGCGTGTGAGGCAGAGGAATGGCCGAAGCGGGCGGCCGGTGCGCGTGCGACGTCGTTCACTGGAGGGCGCAGGAGGAGGGGGGACAGCGCCGGGGAGGTTGCGGACGTCGAGGCGCCTCGACTGGCGCGAGGGGGAGGCTCGAGATTGTCGGGGATCGGCGATTGGCTGGAGCCAGCGTGCGGGGTGCACTGTTCGCGCGCTCCAGAGCATGTGTATTGCTGGCATCAGCGTGCTCTCGCCGGTTTGGTCCGTTCCAACGTGCACAACAGTGTCCAGCAAGTAGAGGGAGGTGTAAAGAAATGCCCTGAGGCCTTGGATGCCCTGGGGATGCAGAGAGAGAGGGGGAGTGTTGGTAAAATGGTAGAAGCTGGCTGTACAGCAAGGTAAAACAGAGGTTTCACCCCTCAATCATGGAGCTGAGGTGCTGGGGGAGTTACTGGAGGTGGCTGGTAACTCAATGAGCCTGTGGTAAGAAGTTGAGGCCATGGAGAAAAGAAAAAGTGGTCAAAATGGAGGTTTTAGCATTTCTGCAGAAGGTGTTTGATCAGTGTTTGATCAAGTGAATGAAGTCCACTTGACATGGCACTTGACAGGGTTGAAAGACATGAGAAAATAGGGTGCTTCACCAAATTTGGGCTCATTTGAAGAAACTAGCCAATGTAACTTTGGTGAACCCTAGAAATCAACAGAAACAGTTTCATCTTGATTGAGTCAAGCTAATCATCTCCCCTTGATGCACCACTTGGTGTAGCATCATCATTTGGGGTATTGATCATGCCCACAAAGTTTGAAGCTCCAGATAAAAAGTTGGTAATGTAAAGTTGTTCAAATTTGCATTTGAACAGAAAGGGTTTTGAGGTGATCTGATCAAGTTGCTCTATTCCAAATCTTGTGCCATTTGGTCTAGATGCCTTATTAGGTCATTCTAGCATGTGCACCAAGTTTGAGAGCATTTGGATAAGTTTGGCAATGTAAAGTTGCTCAAACTTCAAATATGGACAGAATGGTTATGAAGGGGTTTGAGGAGGTTTTCTTGCTTCCCAAGGCATGGGACTTGGCAAGATCATCCAATATGTCATATATGACATGATAGAATTTCCCTGGAATTTTTGGAGAAAAATTCCTTTGTAAATATTTCAAAAACTTGAAATATTCAGAAAGGGTTTTAGAGAGTCTAGCCCATTATTTTGAACATGACCAAGTGTTGAAACTCTTATATATGGACAATATATGTCCTCTGAGTCTCTCTGAATTTTGGCAAATATTTTTGAAACAGTTAAATAATTTTCTCCTATTAAAGACCATTTCTGGCCTTAAGAAAAAGCTTTTAAATAAAATAGGAAAATAACTTTTAAAATTATACCTTTGTGGTTTCTGGGAGTCCTATGGCTACTAGGTCTCAAATAAACCTTTTGAAATAATTTTCTCACCCTAAATCAAGTACTTGCAGTGCAAATCTTAATTCAGGGGTTTTTGGAAAACTAAATTTATAAAAATACTTTTTGGCCAAATTAATTTTGTAAGAAAATACTATATTGTCTTATAACACTTGGCATGATCATTGGGCAGAAGTTTTGGATAAGGAGATGAAATCTACAAGAGATCATAGTTGACTTTAATGAGCACATGAAAAAGCAAATGAAGAAAACTCAATTTCCAAATAAAAGCCAAATGATGCTAAAAAAATTGCTGGTCCAAATTTTCATGCTTCAAAGGTACAAATAACATGTTACAAAATGCAGGGTGTGACAAGGTGCATCAACATTAAATCTCTGGGAATCTTCCTCAACTCTCTTAGGGTGGCCTTCAAGATACAAAGGTTCCTGAGTCATTCTTATTATTTAATTCATTGAGCAATTCATTTTGTGCTTTAAGCACTTGTTCTACTTGAGTGGTAACCATATAAGCATGTTTACTAATGAGTTTAAGTTCACCTTTAACTCTAGACATATAATCACCGAAGTGTACAATCATATAAGCATTACGTTTCAATTGTCTACAACCATAAGCATTGAAGTTTTCTTGTTTAACAATAAATTTGTCAAACTCATCCAAGCATTTGCTTGCAGACTTATTACGAGGGATATCACCTTCATCAAATCTATAGAGAGAATTTACCTTTGCTACCTGTGTCGGGTTATTAAGACCATGTATTTCTGCAATAGGTGGTAAATTCTTAACATCTTCAGCTTTAATACCCTTTTCTTTCATAGTTTTCTTTGCCTCTTGCATATCTTCAGGATTGAGAAATAGAATACCCCTTTTCTTCGGAGTTGGCTTAGAAGTTGGTTCAGGAAGTGACCAATCCTTTTCATTACTCAATATATTATTTAATAGCTATTCAGCTTAATCAACAGTTCTTTCCCTGAAAACACCACCAGCACAACTATCCAGGTGGTCTCTAGAAGCATCCGTTAGTCCATTATAAAAGATATCAAGTATTTCATTTTTCTTGAGAGGATGATCAGGCAAAGCATTCAGTAATCGAAGAAGCCTCCCCCAAGCTTGTGGGAGACTCTCTTCTTCAATTTGCACAAAAATATATATTTCCCTTAAGGCAGCTTGTTTCTTATGAGCGGGGAAATATTTAGCAGAGAAGTAGTAAATCATGTCCTGGGGACTACGCACACAACCAGGATCAAGAGAATTAAACCATGTTTTAGCATCACCCTTAATTGAGAAGGGAAATAACTTAAGGATATAGTAGTAACGAATTTTTTCCTCATGAGTGAATAGGGTGGCTATATCATTCAATTTAGTAAGATGTGCCACAACAATTTCAGATTCATAGCAATGAAAAGGACGAGATTCAACCAAAGTAATTATCTCCAGATCGACAGAGAAATCCTTGTCCTTATTATAAATACATATAGGTGAAGTAGCAAAAGCAGCGTCATATTTCATTCTAGCATTCAAAGACTTTTCTTTCAACTTAGCTGACAATTTCTTAAGATCATGTCTATCTTTGCAAGCTAAAATATCTCTAGCAGTTTCTTCATCCATAACATAACCCTCAAGCACAACAGGCAATTCATATCTAGGTTGAGAATCTTCATCATCACATTCATCAATATTATTAGTTTCAATAATTTCATTCTCTCTAACCCTAGCAAGTTGTTCATCGAGAAATTCACCTAATATGGCATAGTATTATCAAGCATATAAGTAGTTTCATCATAAGCATCATGCATAGCAGAAGTGGCATCATCAAGAACATGCGACATATCAGAATCAATAACAGGTGTAGGTGTCGCAAATTTACTCATAACAGAGGGTGAATCAAGTGCAGAGCTAGATGGAAGTTCCTTACTTCCCCTCGTAGTTGAGGGAAAAATCCTGGTATTTTCATCTCGCAAATTCTTCATAGTGATCAACAAATATAAATCCCAAGTGACTCAAAGAATATAGCTATGCTCCCCGGCAACGGCGCTAGAAAATAGTCTTGATAACACACAAGTATAGGGGATCGCAACAGTTTTCGACGGTAGAGTATTCAACCCAAATTTATTGATTCGACACAAGGGGATCCAAAGAATATTCTCAAGTATTAGCAGTTGAGTTGTCAATTCAACCACACCTGGAAGACTTAATATCTGCAGCAATGTATTTAGTAGCAAACTAGTATGGAAGTAACGGTAACGGTGGCAAAAGTAACATCAACAGTTTTTGTAGTAATTGTATACGTGGCAACGGAAAAGTAACTAAGCAAAGATCAATATGTGAAAAGCTCGTAGACATTGGATGAATGATGGATAATTATGTCGGATGTGATTTCTCATGCAACAGTTAAAACATAGAGTGACACATAACTAGCTCCAGTTCATCAATGTAATGTAGGCATGTATTCCGAATATAGTCGTAAGTGCTTATGGAAAAGAACTTGCATGACATCTTTGTCCTACCCTCCCGTGGCAGCGGGGTCCTATTGGAAACTAAGGGATATTAAGGCCTCCTTTTAATAGAGTACCGGACCAAAGAATTAACACTTAGTGACTACATGAACTCCTCAAACTACGGTCATCTCCGGGAGTGGTCCCGATTATTGTCACTTCGGGGTTGCCGGATCATAACACATAGTAGGTGATATTGACTTGCAAGATAGGATCAAGAACTCACATATATCCATGAAAACCTAATAGGTTCAGATCTGAAATCATGGCACTCGGGCCCTAGTGACAAGCATTAAGCATAACAAAGTCAGAGCAACATCAATCTCAGAACATAATGGATACTAGGGATCAAACCCTAACAAAACTAACTCGATTACATGGTAAATCTCATCCAACCCATCACCTTCCAGCAAGCCTATGATGGAATTACTCACGCACGGCGGTGAGCATCATGAAATTGGTGATGGAGGAAGGTTGACGATGACGACGGCGACGGATTCCCCTCTCTGGAGCCTCGAACGGACTTTAGATCAGCCCTCCTGAAGAAGATTAGGGTTAGGCGGCGTCTCCATATCGTAAAACGTGATGAATCCTTCTTTCTTATTTTTTTTCTCCCCGGACGTTAATATATGGAGTTGGAGTTGAGGTCGGTGGAGCTCCAGGGGGGCCACGAGGAAGGGGTGCGCCCCCCACCCTTGTGGACAGGGTGTGCGCCCCCTGGTGTTTATTCTTTCGCTAGTATTTTTATTAGTTCCAAAAATATTCTCCCTGAATTTTCAGGTCATTCCGAGAACTTTCATTTCTGCACAAAAATAACACCATGGCAATTCTGCTGAAAACAGCGGCAGTCCGGGTTAGTTCCATTCAAATCATGCAAGTTAGAGCCCAAAACAAGGGCAAAAGTCTTTGGAAAAGTATATACGTTGGAGACGTATCAGACCTCTACCAACATAGCTCGAGGATGGCCCTCAGAGCTCTCACTACTGTAGGATGCTACTAACGCGACACTACAATCAGAGACCCTTCGAGAAACTATGTGCGATGCCATAATTGTAAACGGTGGTGTATGAAAACCATCAGAAATGTATAAAACATTTGCGATGACGGATGCATTAAACATGGTTCAGGTTTTAGTTGCGTGTGCGATGAAGGGCATGCAGTTCAGTTCAATTAACTGTTTGTGATGAGGACGAACAAAAGAAACGGGCAGCCAGATGAAGGCGTGGGCGATACACAGCATACGGTTCACTCGGGTGAAATGTTTGTGATTATGCAACACAAAAGAAACGGGCAGCCAGATGAAGGTGTGTGCGATATACAGCATACGGTTCACTTGGATGTACTATTTGTGATTATGCAACACAAAAGAAACGGTCAGCCCGATAAAGGTGTGTGTGATTGAGGGCATACGCTTCAGAAGGATTAACTATCTGCGATTAGGCAACATAACAGAAACGGGTAATCCAGATCAAAGTGTCTGTGATTGATGGCATACACTTCACATGGATGAACTGTTTGCGATTAGCCACAACAAACTGAAACAATTAGATAGATCAACGTGTGTGCGCTAGACCGGTACACCCATTCTAATTAAAAGAAGCGTGCACGATGGAAATAACGAGCGCACAAGATTGTTGGAACAAGACGTGGGCTGACATTGCCTATTGCAGTGCATCCTATGGTGTGAACGCCACGTACACAGCCGGGAAGGCGTACGTGCCCACGTTACGCCTTCCGGGAATAGTTCCACACTTATAACCGTCAGTAAATTTTGAGCATGCGTCCCGTCACATTCCAAATTGCAAACCTGTTCACACCGATCAAAACCTAAACGGTTTCCCACTTAGGAGCGTATTACTACGCGGTTATAAATACTACTACTCCAAGATGACTACACATTTCTCCTCAACTCCTCATCCACAAAAAGTCAAAAAAAAAGACAAGTCATTCATCATCGTTCCCTTGCGTTTGTCATGGCTAGCGTGAGTTCTGGGTCGAGAGATTGCCACTAGGGAGAGGCAAGCCTGGAAGCGGGAGCACGAGAGATGTCCTGCCTCGCCGCGATAGCAGACAACATGTGTCGCCGCACGACCGTAGCAGTAGAGAGGTCCCGTCGCGTCGCCGAAGCAGCACGGAGGACCCGCCACACCGTCGATGCAGCAGACTGGTCCGGCCACGCCGCGGAAGCAGAAGAGACGTCCCGCTGCACCGCGAATGCAGCAGAGATGTCCTCCCTTGCCACGGCGGTCTAGGAAAATGCCTCGCGGACAGGCGAGGACTCTTCCAAGCGCATGCATGCCCTCGTCCTTAGGCAGATGGATCAGATCTCCAGGTTGGCGGGGTTGCAGGATGACCTGCAAGCCTCGTTGGAACAGTCTACCGACGTCATCCGGCAACTGAATGAGAGCAATGCGAAGCTCCGGGCCGAGCGCGACCTGCTGAGGGCGAAGATCGTCGGAAGTGCGGAGCAGCAGGAGCAGACCACTGCCTTGTTAAAGAGGACCGACGTCATCGTCGAGAAACTTATGGAGGACAATGCCATGTTGTGCAACGAGCACAGAAGGCTGGTGGAGGAATCCTTGGATGCTCTCAACCAGCATCTTGAGGACAAGAAATAGCTCGTCGCCGCCCGTCGCGGAGACTAGTTGTCTTCCTTCTTCTTTTGTGCTTGTGTATATCGGGCGTTTCCGCATCTGGCTTTTTAAATTATGTTTATAAATATGTAAGACAATTATTATCCAATGTCATCGTCCTTATATTCATCATGCTTGCTATAAGTCGCAGTCGATGCTATATAGGTCCATCGGATCTTACATCAAGATCCATGCAAAACTTTATTTTCATATTTTCATTTTTCTCTCTTAAATCTCAGTCTAGTGAGACATATAGCCACGCTGCAGAACAGGTGCTCGGGCGCCATTAATGGAGACATTGGGAGGGAGGTGCGCGTCGGGTAGCGGTCAAAAGGGTTTCTCCTCCCGATGAGCACGTGCAGGGGTCTGATCGCACGCCTCCCATACATAAATAGCTACCCCGCACAGCACCTCCTAGCCAATAAATCAAGGGGACGCGTGGCCGCACATAATTGGTAAGCCGAACACCCATGGTTTCAATAATACTTGTGTTTTCAATTTGTAACGTGACAACATTAGTTCCAAAATGACTTTGGTGATTGTTAATGTGTGCGCCTTTGCAAATCGGACAGAAAAATTACCAAAGCATGTTGGTGCCATGTCACGAGACCATGCCAAGTTTCATGATTTTCAGGCGTGTTTTGGAATTACAGGAATTAAAAAATCAAGTTTATCAATCTTTCTGGTTGAGCCGCGACGCTCAAATGTTTGAATTTCACTCCCGACTCTTGCATGGGACCTAGAAATTCACCCAAGGACAGGCATGTGATTTTTCTAACAACTTTGGTGCACTAGAGCATGTGCTTGTAGTTCAAGTTTGAATTATGCACATTAAATGCCCAGAAACTCAATTAATGTATAAAAAAGGCCAAACAAACCCGGAATAATTCCAAAATTTAGCACAGTACTTCTATTTGGTCGAATCTGGCTGTGTAAAAAAATTAAGGCGATAGAAGGCACTGTACGTATGTCGTTTCGCACATGGAGGTGACACATTCCCTCTCAGAACCACGAGCCTTCTTGAGGGAAGCTCCCGTCTGCAAGTAGCTTACACCAAAGCTTGTCCCAATTCAGCCAAAAAATTACCGCAGCATGTTGGTGCCATGTCATGACACCATGCCAAGTTTCATGATTTTCAGGCGTGTTTTCAAATAAAGGAATTAAAAACGAAGTTTCTCAATCTTTCCGGCCGATCCACGGCACCCAGATGTTTGAATTTCACTCAAATCTCTTGCATGGGACCTAGAAATTCACCCAAGGACACACAGTGATTTTTCAAACAACTTTGGTGCACTGGAGCCTATGCTTATAGTTCAAATTTTAATTATGCACATTAAATGCCCAGAAATCCAACTAATGTATAAAAAGGGCAAACGAGCCCGGAATAACTCCAAAATTTAGCACGATACTCCTATTTGGTCTAATCTGGCTGTGTAAAAAAATAAGGTGGGAGAAGACAGTATATGTATGTTGTTTCGCACACGGAGGTGACATGGTCCCTCTCAGAACCACGAGCCTTCTTGAGGGAAGCTCCGGTTTACAAGAAGCTTACACCAAAGCTTGTCCCAATTCGGCCAAAAAAATTAATGCAGCATGTTCGTGCCATGTCATGACACAATGCCAAGTTTCATGATTTTCAGGCGTGTTTTGGAATTACATGAAATAAAAAAACCAAGTTTCTCAATCTTCCCGGTTGAGCCACGACGCCCAGATGTTTGAATTTCACTCCAATCTCTTGCATGAGACCTAGGAATTTACCCAAGGACACACATCTGATTTTTCAAACAACTTTGGTGCACTCGAGCATGTGCTTGTAGTTCAAATTTGAATTATGCACATTAAATGCCAAGAAACTCAATTAATGTATAAAAAAGGCCAAACGAACCCGGAATAATTCCAAAATTTAGCATGGTACTTCTATTTGGTCTAATCTGGCTGTGTAAAAAAATTAAGGCGCTAGAAGGCAGTGTACGTATGTCATTTCGCACACGGAGGTGACACGTTCCCTCTCGGAACCACGAGCCTTCTTGAGGGAAGCTCCCGTTTGCAAGAAGCTTACACCAAAGCTTGTCCCAATTCAGCTAAAAAATAACCGCAGCATGTTGGTGCCATGTCATGACACCATGCCAAGTTTCATGATTTTCAGGCGTGTTTTGGAATAAAGGAATTAAAAAACCAAGTTTCTCAATCTTTCCGGCGGATCCACGGAACCCGAATGTTTGAATTTCACTCAAATCTCCTGCATGGGACCTAGAAATTCAGCCAAGGACACACAGTGATTTTTCAAACAACTTTGGTGCACTGGAGCCTATGCTTGTAGTTCAAATTTGAATTATGCACATTAAATGCCCAGAAATCCAATTGATGTATAAAAATGGCAAACGAGCCCGGAATAACTCCAAAATTTAGCACGGTACTCCTATTTGGACTAATCTGGCTGTGTGAAAAAATTAAGGCGGGAGAAGACAGTGTACGTATGTCTTTTCGCACACGGAGGTGACATGTTCCCTCTGAGAACCACGAGCCTTCTTGAGGGAAGCTCCGGTTTGCAAGAAGCTTACACCAAAGCTTTTCCCAATTCGGCCAAAAAATTACCGCAGCATGTTCGTGCCATGTCATGACACAATGACAAGTTTCATGATTTTCAGGCGTGTTTTGGAATTACATGAATTAAAAAACCAAGTTTCTCAATCTTTCCGATTGAGCCATGACGCCCAGATGTTTGAATTTCACTCCAATCTCTTGCATGGGACCTAGGAATTTACCCACAGATACACATCTAATTTTCAAACAACTTTGGTGCACTAAAGCATGTGCTTGTAGTTCAATTTTGAATTATGCACATTAAATGCCCAGAAACTCAATTAATCTATAAAAAAGGCCAAACGAACCCGGAATAATTCCAAAATTTAGCATGGTACTTCTATTTGGTCTAATCTGGCTGTGTAAAAAATTTAAGGCGATAGAAGGCAGTGTACGTATGTCGTTTCGCACACGGAGGTGACACGTTCCATCTCGGAACCACGAACCATCTTGAGGGAAGCTCCCGTTTGCAAGAAGCTTACACCAAAGCTTGTCCCAATTTTGCCAAAAAATTACCGCAGTATGTTGGTGCCATGTCATGACACCATGCCAAGTTTCATGATTTTCAGGCGTGTTTTGGAATAAAGGAATTAAAAAACATGTTTCTCAATCTTTCCGGCCGATCCACGGCACCCAGATGTTTGAATTTCACTCAAATCTCTTGCATGGGACCTAGAAATTCACCCAAGGACACACAATGATTTTTCAAACAACTTCTGTGCACTGGTGCCTATGCTTGTAGTTCAAATTTGAATTATGCACATTAAATGCCCATCAATCGAATTAATGTATAAAAAAGGGCAAACGAGCCCGGAATAACTCCAAAATTTAGCAGGGTACTCCTATTTGGTCTATTCTGGCTATGTAAAAAATTAAGGCGGGAGAAGACAGTGTACGTATGTCGTTTCGTACACGGAGGCGACATGTTCCCTCCCAGAACAACGAGCCTTCTTGAGGGAAGCTCCGGTTTGCAAGAAGCTTACACCAAACCTTGTCCCAATTCGACCAAAAAAATTACTGCAGCATGTTCGTGCCATGTCATGACACAATGCCAAGTTTCATGATTTACAGGCGTATTTTGGAATTACATGAATTAAAAAACCAAGTTTCTCAATCTTTTCGGTTGAGCCATGACGCCCAGATGTTTGAATTTCACTCCAATCTCTTGCAAGGGACCTAGGAATTTACCCAAGGACACACATCTGATTTTTCAAACAACTTTGGTGCACTAGAGCATGTTCTTGTAGTTCAAATTTGAATTATGCACATTAAATGCCCAAAAACTCAATTAATGTATAAAAAGTGCCAAATGAACCCGTAATAATTCCAAAATTTAGCATGGTACTTCTATTTGGTCTAATCTGGCTGTTTAAAAAAATTAAGGCGATAGAAGGCAGTGTAGGTATGTCGTTTCGCACACGGAGGTGACACGTTCCCTCTCGGAACCACGAGCCTTCTTGAGGGAAGCACCCGTTTGCAAGAAGCTTACACCAAAGCTTGTCCCAATTCAGCCAAAAAATTACCGCAGCATGTTGGTTCCATGTCATGACACCATGCCAAGTTTCATGATTTTCGTGCGTGTTTTGGAATCAAGGAATTAACAAACCAAGTTTCTCAATCTTTCCGGCCGATCACGGCACCTAGATGTTTGAATTTCACTCAAATCTCTTGCATGGGACTTAGAAATTCACCCAAGGACACACATTGATTTTTCAAACTACTTTGGTGCACTGGAGCCTGTGCTTGTAGTTCAAATTTGAATTATGCACATTAAATGCCCAGAAATCCAATTAATGTATAAAAAATGGCAAACGAGCCCGGAATAACTCCAAAATTTAGCACGGTACTCCTATTTGGACTAATCTGGCTGTGTAAAAAAAATTAAGGCGGGAGAAGACAGTTTACGTATGTCGTTTCGCACATGGAGGTGACATGTTCCCTCTCAGAACAACGAGCCTTCTTGAAGGAAGCTCCGATTTGCAAGAAGCTTACACCAAAGCTTGTCCCAATTCGGCCAAAAATTTACCGCAGCATGTTCGTGCCATGTCATGACACAATGACAAGTTTCATGATTTTCAGTTGTGTTTTGGAATTACATGAATTAAAAAACCAAGTTTCTCAATCTTTCCGGTTGAGCCATGACGTCCAGATGTTTGAATTTCACTCCAATCTCTTGCATGGGACCTAGAAATTTACCCAAGGACACACATCTGATTTTTCAAACAACTTTGGTGCACTGGAGCATGTGCTTGTAGTTCAAATTTGAATTATGCACATAAATACCCAGAAACTCAATTAATGTATCAAAAAGGCCAAACGAAGCCGGAATAATTCCAAAATTTAGCATGGTACTTCTATTTGGTCTAATCTGGCTGTGTAAAAAAAATTAAGGCGATAAAAGGCAGTGTACGTATGTCGTTTCGCACACGGAGATGACATGTTCCCTCTCGGAACCACGAGCCTTCTTGAGGAAGCTCCCGTTTGCAAGAAGCTTACACCAAAGCTTGTCCCAATTCTGCCAAAAAATTACTGCGACATTTTGGTGCCATGTCATGACACCATGCCAAGTTTCATGATTTTCAGGCGTGTTTTGGAACAAAGGAATTAAAAAACCAAGTTTCTCAATCTTTCCGGCCGATCACGGCACCTAGATGTTTGAATTTCACTCAAATCTTTTGCATGGGACCTAGAAATTCACCCAAGGACACACAATGATTTTTCAAATAACTTCGGTGCACTGGAGCCTGTGCTTGTAGTTCAAATTTGAATTATGCACATTAAATGCCCAGAAATCCAATTAATGTATAAAAATGGCAAACGAGCCCGGAATAACTCCAAAATTTAGCACGGTACTCCTATTTGGACTAATCTGACTGTGTAAAAAAATTAAGGCGGGAGAAGACAGTGTACGTATGTCGTTTCGCACACGGAGGTGACATGTTCCCTCTCAGAACCACGAGCCTTCTTGAGGGAAGCTCCGGTTTACAAGAAGCTTACACCAAAGCTTGTCCCAATTCGGCCAAAAAATTACCGCAACATGTTCGTGCCATGTCATGACACAATGACAAGTTTCATGATTTTCAGGCGTGTTTTGGAATTACATGAATTAAAAAACCAAGTTTCTCAATCTTTCCGGTTGAGCCATGACGCCCAGATGTTTGAATTTCACTCCAATCTCTTGCATGGGACCTAGGAATTTACCCAAGGACACACATATGATTTTTCAAACAACATTGGTGCACTGGAGCATGTGCTTGTAGTTCAAATTTGAATTATGCACATTAAATGCCCAGAAACTCAATTAATGTATAAAAAAGGCCAAAGGAACCCGGAATAATTCCAAAATTTAGCATGGTACTTCTATTTGGTCTAATCTGGCTGTGTAAAAAATTTAAGGCGATAGAAGGCAGTGTACGTATGTCGTTTCGCACACGGAGGTGACCCGTTCCCTCTCGGAACCACGAGCCTTCTTGAGGGAAGCTCCCATTTGCAACAAGCTTACACCAAAGCTTGTCCCAATTCTGACCAAAAATTACCGCAGCATGTTGGTGCCATGTCATGACACCATGCCAAGTTTCATGATTTTCAGGCGTGTTTTGGAATAAAGGAATTAAAAAAACCACGTTTCTCAATCTTTCCGGCCGATCCACGGCACCCAGATGTTTGAATTTCACTCAAATCTCTTGCATGGGTCCTAGAAATTCACCCAAGGACACACAGTGATTTTTCAAACAACTTTGGTCCACTGGAGCCTATGCTTGTAGTACAATTTTGAATTATGCACATTAAGTGCCCAGAAATTGAATTAATTTATAAAAAAGGGCAAACGAGCCTGGAATAACTCCAAAATTTAGCACGGTACTCCTATTTGGTCTAATCTGGCTGTGTAAAAAAATTAAGGCGGGAGAAGACAGTGTACGTATGTCGTTTCGTACACGGAGGTGACATGTTCCCTATCAGAACCACGAGCCTTCTTGAGGGAAGCTCTGGTTTGCAAGAAGCTTACACAAAAGCTTGTCCCAATTCGGCCAAAAAAATTACTGCAGCATGTTCGTGCCATGTCATGACACAATGCCAAGTTTCATGATTTTCAGGCATGTTTTGGAATTACATGAATTAAAAAACAAAGTTTCACAATCTTTCCGGTTGAGCCACGATGCCCAGATGTTTGAATTTCACTCCAATCTCTTGCATGAGACCTAGGAATTTATCCAAGGACACACATCTGATTTTTCAAACAACTTTGGTGCACTAGAGCATGTTCTTGTAGTTCAAATTTGAATTATGCACATTAAATGCCCAAAAACTCAATTAATGTATAAAAAATGCCAAACGAACCCGGAATAATTCCAAAATTTAGCATGGTACTTCTATTTGGTCTAATCTGGCTGTTTAAAAAATTAAGGCGATAGAAGGCAGTGTACGTATGTCGTTTCGCACACGGAGGTGACATGTTCCCTCTCGGAACCACGAGCCTTCTTGAGGGAAGCACCCGTTTGCAAGAAGCTTACACCAAAGCTTGTCCCAATTCAGCCAAAAAATTACCGCAGCATGTTGGTTCCATGTCATGACACCATGCCAAGTTTCATGATTTTCGTGCGTGTTTTGGAATAAAGGAATTAACAAACCAAGTTTCTCAATCTTTCCGGCCGATCACGGCACCTAGATGTTTGAATTTCACTCAAATCTCTTGCATGGGACTTAGAAATTCACCCAAGGACACACATTGATTTTTCAAACTACTTTGGTGCACTGGAGCCTGTGCTTGTAGTTCAAATTTGAATTATGCACATTAAATGCCCAGAAATCCAATTAATGTATAAAAAATGGCAAACAAGCCCGGAATAACTCCAAAATTTAGCACGGTACTCCTATTTGGACTAATCTGGCTGTGTAAAAAAAATTAAGGCGGGAGAAGACAGTGTACGTATGTCGTTTCGCACATGGAGGTGACATGTTCCCTCTCAGAACAACGAGCCTTCTTGAAGGAAGCTCCGATTTGCAAAAAGCTTACACCAAAGCTTGTCCCAATTCGGCCAAAAATTTACCGCAGCATGTTCGTGCCATGTCATGACACAATGACAAGTTTCATGATTTTCAGTTGTGTTTTGGAATTACATGAATTAAAAAACCAAGTTTATCAATCTTTCCGGTTTAGCCATGACGTCCAGATATTTGAATTTCACTCCAATCTCTTGCATGGGACCTAGGAATTTACCCAAGGACACACATCTGATTTTTCAAACAACTTTGGTGCACTGGAGCATGTGCTTGTAGTTCAAATTTGAATTATGCACATTAAATACCCAGAAACTCAATTAATGTATCAAAAAGGCCAAACGAAGCCGGAATAATTCCAAAATTTAGCATGGTACTTCTATTTGGTCTAATCTGGCTGTGTAAAAAAAATTAAGGCGATAAAAGGCAGTGTACGTATGTCGTTTCGCACACGGAGATGACATGTTCCCTCTCGGAACCACGAGCCTTCTTGAGGAAGCTCCCGTTTGCAAGAAGCTTACACCAAAGCTTGTCCCAATTCTGCCAGAAAATTACTGCGGCATTTTGGTGCCATGTCATGACACCATGCCAAGTTTCATGATTTTCAGGCGTGTTTTGGAACAAAGGAATTAAAAAACCAAGTTTCTCAATCTTTCCGGCCGATCACGGCACCTAGATGTTTGAATTTCACTCAAATCTCTTGCATGGGACCTAGAAATTCACCCCAGGACACACAATGATTTTTCAAATAACTTTGGTGCACTGGAGCCTGTGCTTGTAGTTCAAATTTGAATTATGCACATTAAATGCCCAGAAATCCAATTAATGTATAAAAATGGCAAACGAGCCCGGAATAACTCCAAAATTTAGCACGGTACTCCTATTTGGACTAATCTGACTGTGTAAAAAAATTAAGGCGGGAGAAGACAGTGTACGTATGTCGTTTCGCACACGGAGGTGACATGTTCCCTCTCAGAACCACGAGCCTTCTTGAGGGAAGCTCCGGTTTGCAAGAAGCTTACACCAAAGCTTGTCCCAACTCGGCCAAAAAATTACCGCAACATGTTCGTGCCATGTCATGACACAATGACAAGTTTCATGATTTTCAGGCGTGTTTTGGAATTACATGAATTAAAAAACCAAGTTTCTCAATCTTTCCGGTTGAGCCATGACGCCCAGATGTTTGAATTTCACTCCAATCTCTTGCATGGAACCTAGGAATTTACCCAAGGACACACATATGATTTTTCAAACAACATTGGTGCACTGGAGCATGTGCTTGTAGTTCAAATTTGAATTATGCACATTAAATGCCCAGAAACTCAATTAATGTATAAAAAAGGCCAAACGAACCCGGAATAATTCCAAAATTTAGCATGGTACTTCTATTTGGTCTAATCTGGCTGTGTAAAAAATTTAAGGCGATAGAAGGCAGTGTACGTATTTCGTTTCGCACACGGAGGTGACCCGTTCCCTGTCGGAACCACGAGCCTTCTTGAGGGAAGCTCCCATTTGCAAGAAGCTTACACCAAAGCTTGTCCCAATTCTGCCAAAAAATTACCGCAGCATGTTGGTGCCATGTCATGACACCATGCAAGTTTCATGATTTTCAGGCGTGTTTTGGAATAAAGGAATTAAAAAACCACGTTTCTCAATCTTTCCGGCCGATCCACGGCACCCAGATGTTTGAATTTCACTCAAATCTCTTGCATGGGTCCTAGAAATTCACCCAAGGACACACAGTGATTTTTCAAATAACTTTGGTGCACTGGAGCCTATGCTTGTAGTTCAAATTTGAATTATGCACATTAAGTGCCCAGAAATTGAATTAATTTATAAAAAAGGGCAAACGAGCCCGGGATAACTACAAAATTTAGCACAGCACTCCTATTTGGTCTAATCTGGCTGTGTAAACAAATTAAGGCGGGAGAAGACAGTGTACGTATGTCGATTCGTACACGGAGGTGACATGTTCCCTATCAGAACCACGAGCCTTCTTGAGGGAAGCTCTGGTTTGCAAGAAGCTTACACCAAAGCTTGTCCCAATTCGGCCAAAAAAATTACTGCAACATGTTCGTGCCATGTCATGACACAATGCCAAGTTTCATGATTTTCAGGCATGTTTTGGAATTACATGAATTAAAAAACAAAGTTTCACAATCTTTCCGGTTGTAACATCCCAAAATTCTAAATTTTGGAATGTTATAATAAATAGATATATTTGATTGCTTGCTGATGTGCTGAGTGAAACTGAGTGAAATTTAAAACTTTTGAAAGTTAAATGAGAGGGAATAAAATGACTTTCCCAAAACTCAATTTCAATATTGACTTATTTGGGTTTTATTCAAATTATTTTTCTCCCAAAATAAATTAAATCGAAAATAGGGTAACATGATCCCCTACAGCAGAAATTTGGAGAGAAATAAATTTGAATTCCTTTTGGCATTTTAAGAATGATCTTTATTGAATTATGTTGCAGCAGTAGGACCTTTTGATTTATTAGAATTTGTGGGCATTTTATTTGACAGTAGGAAAATGTCCATCTTGAAGGATTTATTTTTCTGCAAATTTTGATATATAATATGCCTATATTATATATTGAATTATTTTCCTTTTCCTTTATTTTCGTCGTCTAGAAAAAAATGTTTTTTAAAAAAAAAAGGTCTTCTCAGCCGAACCGGGCCGGCCCAGCCACTACCAGGCCAAGGCCCAGCCCAGCCCGCTCGCCCCGTTCCCTTCCTCCTCCCGCACGGCATTGCCGCCGCCTCGGCATCCGTGCCCAGCACGTCTCGCTGCCGCCTCTCTCCTTTGCCCCTCCCCCAAGGCTCGCGTCGTCCCTCCTCCTTAAATACCGAGGCCCCGGGCCCGTTTCTCGCTACCACCGCCACCCTTGCTTTGCGCCGCCGCCGCTCAACCGCCGCTACCGCGACCTGCCACCGCCGCCGCCGCCCTTGCTCGTTGCCGCCCGCGTTGCTCGCCGCCGCCGCCCGCGCTGCCCAACACCGCCGCCCCGCTGCTGGTCCCTCCCTGCGACGCTCGCCTCGCCCGCCGGAGTCGCCAGACTCGGCGGAGCCGCCGCCGGCCGACGCGTTGTCCTATCCGCCGGTTTTTCGGCGAAAACCGTCGGGACGGTAAGACCCGCCGAACCGCCCCGGTCTTTTTTTTCGGTAGATTGGTTTTCCTTTAGATCTGTTTTAATTTTTTTAGGTTTAGCTAATCAGTGAACATTCATTAGTTAGGCTTAAAAATTGAGCGTTCGCTCGGTAGTCTTTTTCTTTTTTCCTTTTCTTTTAGTTTCGGCTAGGGACCTGTCTGTAAATATTTCTTTTACAAATTAGCCCCTAAAACTTCAAACGGCCTTAACTTTTTGCTCGTTGGTCCAAATCCAACGAAACCAACGCCCACGTATTCGTTACGAAGCCCTCTTTACAATAATACAACTTCAACATATTTTTGAAAATTCTAAAATTTGAATTCAACTAGTTTTAGATTCAAACTTCGTTTGATTATAACTGAGTTTCGTAACTCCGTTTCAGTTGATTCTTTTTATAAATCGAAGCTCTTGACCTAAACTTTCTGATAAGGCCAAATTCACATAATGTTGGTACTGTTAGAAGTTGTTTTATGTTTCAAGAATCATTTGTTTGTTTTCGAAGTTTTCCAAAGTGTTTATTCGTTTTGTCCGATCTTTCTGAGTGATTGCTTATGTGTGGTTACCATTGCTTGCTTACGATAGATTGACCGGAGTGTGACGAGTTGACCTATCACGAGTTCTGAGTGCGAATCGTCTTCATCAACATTGCAGGCAAGTTCACACTATATCATACTTTCCAATTACCTAGTTTCCATTCCATTAGTCAAACCCTCACACATTGCATGAGTAGGACCTATTAACTTGTGGGACTGGGAAGTGGATTGAAGTAGTACCTATTACCTGCATTATTTTCAAACCCCTTGGGAGTTACTTCTACGTTGCTGTTAGGTTATGCTATGCTCGTAGACGTGGATTGGGTGAGTGTATCCATGACAGATGTGAGATTGTTAATTAATGGTTCAACATAAGGTGGCAACTTAAAATACACATCTGGGTGGATTGAGGCACCCGGGTATTCCAGCGATTGCCTGTTTTATTTATGGACCGCCACCCAGGCTCAAAGGGATCATGAGATTATTCATACTAGAAACTTCCGTGTGCAGGCACAAGCTATTATGGGCTCTAGCATAGTTGACTAATTTGTGCGAACTCTTACAGTGGTGGACTAGCAGATGTAGGGGATATAGGTTGGTACGGTCCACCCAGACGTAAGGTGCTAGCGCTTCTGAAAGACTGTGTCTCGGTCATCTGTTTCTCAAACAACATGTAGTGCGAGAATCCCAACGGAGGCGATCGAGTCTTGTGGGGAAAAGTGCACAAACCACTGCAGAGTGTACAAACTGATCATGATTAGCCGTGTCCCCAGTTACGGACGTCTTGAGTATCTAGTACTTGGATATCATGTGAATCTCATCATGTGACTTTAATTAATGTTGTTGGGTTTTAATGATGATGCTTAATTGGGATTGAGAGGGTGTCTACACTCTCAATGTTTAACAACCACCATGATAGTTAAAATAAGAGTTATTCCTTTGTTGTAGGGAAAAATTGGCTTTACGCAAAAACTTTAACCTTACAGCCTCCACCAGCCAAATATGCATGTAGTTGTAGGCTTTGTTCACCATTATCATTACAGTGTGAAATTGCCGCTACATTTAATGTACTGACCTTTTGTGGCTGCAACGTCTCTTGTTGCAGGATTATCTTACGACGAGTAAGTGATACGTTAGGGTTACGATTTCTACACTCAACTTTGCCGTTGGTGTTGATGGGAATCCACAACCTTGTTACTTCCGCTATTTTGGATTGAGGTAATAGTATTTACGTTACTTTATACATGTGATTTACCTCTGTTATAAATCCTCGAGAACTGTGTGTGTTAGCATACCGATCCAGGGATGACACTTAAGCACAGAGAATTGATCCATTCGGGTCGGTTCCTTAAAAGATGGTATCAGAGCAATTGTTGACTGTAGGACGTGACCCTAGAAACTGGGAAGACCATAGGAAAAGTTTTCTCTAAAACTATCTCTTTCAAAAGACTCTTATCTCTCTTCTTTTTCGAGCTTTGTCAAAATCTTCCCTCTTACCTCAAATAGTTAGACAATACCCTTTTACCATTTGGATCACTTCGGAGTAAAGAGGATTTTACCATGCATTTGGAAGTGTTGAAGCTACAATAGTGGATACTCCGAAGATTTGAAGAGTTGACAACTTTGAAGAGATGACGACCTTTAGAAGACCAAACCCCTGTTATGTACTTACGTTAGATGCAACGATTGTGAGCCGTCATTTGTTTGATGTTTTCTGACGGCCACAAAATAAAACGTCTTTTCAAAACTTTTGTTTGTAGTGAGTGTATCTCTCTCTCTCTGCTGAATCTCATCCCAAAACCCTTGGACCCAATAGAGGATGATGGAAGGTAGACTTGAAGTCTCTGGACCAATAACCTAGCCGGAGGCAGAGCTATGGATACAAAACATGGAGGATCACTTCAGGAAAAATTTGGTAGCAAGGAAGTATGATGTTCAATACGCTCTCCAGTACTTTACAAACAGTGCTGCAACATGGTGGAAGATGCATCAAGACATACAAGGATGTAATAGAGCAGAAAATTGGGAAGAATTCAAGAAGACCCTGTTAAGATCCCGTCTCATATGAGAGCGTGGTGACAACCCGAAGAAGAAACCTTGTGCCTATAGGATTTGTGGAGAAATAGGACACACCCAGGAGGAGCACAAGGATGAATGCCCTAATTGTGAAGGAATTCACCTAGCTGAAGAATGTCCAACTAGGCAGATTACTTGTTTCTTGTGTGAAGGGACTACCCACTACCCTGCTCAGTGTCACATTTACCCCATGGTGCAACAAACAGTCCAGCAGAAGAAAGAAGCAATGAAAGAAGTCCTCGAGGAAACCTTAAGGGAATCCGCAATGGAGGAAGATATTGACGACCCTGATGGATAAGGACTAGACAGATATTACTCTCGTGCTTGCTATTCATGTGGAGAAAAGGGACATCTATCACGGTATTGCACGAAGGAAAGCCATGAGTATCTAGGAGACTTCCCGACAGAAGAAGTGGAGTTTGATCCACAAAAGATACAAGAATTTATAGGAACAAAGAAGACGAAGAAGAGAAAGAGCATGTATCCCCAGAACAACCCAAGTTCGGTGAAAAAGGACCTGAGTCACCTCACATGTTTTAGGTGCAAGGATTTAGGTCACTATGCTAGCAACTGCCCAACCAGGAAGCGAAGAAACCAGTGAATTAGGATAGTCACCATGAAGCCCCTAGATTTGTCTTATGACATTAGTTTACACTACAAGGAAGTAGAGCATTTTGCCAAGAGAAGGTTCAGACCAGAGGAAAGGTTGAACAGAGTAGTTGAGATTTTGATATTGAAATGAAGCATGTGGAATACATTTTTCTTACGATGTTGAGTTGAGTTATGGAATGACATTGTAAAGACTGTTGAAGAAATAGAAGTTGATATTTTTGGAATCCAAGAAGGAAATGTTGTGAGTTGCTAGATGATTGTGAGTGCCCCTCACCCAGACCAAGACCTATAACCCATGGACCAGTTGACCCCAAACCTTTCTCGGACAAATGACCCCATTTTACCCTAGGATTTCTTTATGTTGTCCTGAGAACCCCTTGTGTCTTATGCCTACAGATGACAACTCTATACGAGTCTTTTCTCAAAGGCCCGGAAGCCATCATGAGCCTGACTAGTGACCAGGATTATCCAAAGACCCTGAAGGACATGATGAAGCATATTCACCTAGAAGGAGATGCAGTTTACAAGGGTTTTCCCTTCATGGAGAATGGAGTTGAACTTTGGTACGTGGAGGTACACCTCCATCGTGTGAAAGGAGATTGCCCAAAGACTATGGGTCAATACTTTTTCATCTCCCGAGTACCACGATCTACATTCTTCGACACTGTTTGTGAAGCTGCTATGGAGGCCATGCGTCAGATTAGAGAAATACTCGAAGCAAGACTTCGACACACTCAGGAATGCCTGAGTAGAGTGCATGCAAAGATGATGGACATGAAGCACACGACCAATAGGATGAATCGAAAGATCGATGATTTCAAGAATGACAATGCACGATTCCCGTGGGACTGAAGCACCCTCAGCTAGGACAAATGAATAAAGATGGGAGGAATTTTTGACCATACCCAACTAGGTGGATGGCAACATTTGTAGTGAAGCACCTTTGTAATTGAGTATTGAAGAATGGTTCAGGATTTGATATGAGGAGAATATGGATTAAGGATGAACCAGTGCATTTTGATCAGGACGATACTTTTCTGAGTGAACCCTGGACCAATGGAAAGGCAAGCGTTGCTCCAAGGAGTAGAGTTTGCACAAATAAGGTGGAGTTTATTTATGATGCTTACACCAAGGTTATGAGGGAGATAAGTACAATTGGATTTAAAGATGGTGTAATGCTGGAGTATGGAACTATAGTGACCCCAAGGATTGAGTTATGGATATACAAGTTCTGACGTGGACCCTTTAGCCGAGGACCTAAGGAGGCTACATAATCACTAGGGAACCACGAGACTTGCCTATAGTTATGTGTATCTGCTGTAGTAAATGTCACATCCCCATTTTCACCTTGCCCTAAGATAGCATTTGCCTGTTGCATCATGTTTCAATTTCTCAGAAACCTGAAATGGGGATGCACAAACCCTAGCACCAGATGAAACCAACTAGGTTCAAATTCAAATATTTTTCAATGAACCCAAAATGCCCTTTGGAAAAGTTCATCATTTTTGGATTGATTAAAAACCTCTGCCAAAAATGTTGCTCATATTTCTATGACCATTCTGGTTTTTGAATTAAATCATATCTTACTTGCATTTGGGCATTTAAATTTTATATATTATTCTAAATGCTCAAATAATCATAAACTAAAATGTTTACTGTTGGGTTTATTCTAAACAGTAGCCATGCTTGGTTTCATGATTTTTAAGTGTGCCTAAGTATTTTTAATAAAGCCCAGAACAAAATAACAAAATAGAAAACATAAACAAAATTTAAATAGAAAGAAAGGCTTACCTGTCCAGCCTGGCCGGCCCGGTACTGTGCGGCCCAGCCCTCGTGGCCTCCTCTGTCGTCTACCTCATGCCAAAAGGCACGAGGGCGTGTGCCCGCGGCGCGCCAGCACGCGCACGGCCACCGACGGCCACCTCCTGCTTGCCGCCTCGCCCTGGACGTCTCTGGCGTCTCCACGCACCCCCCGGACCCCCTCACTCTATTCCCGTGTCTCTTCCCTCCTCTGGCTCTCTCCCCTCGCAGCCACCGAACGCCGTCGCCGCCGCGCTCGCTGTCACCGCGGCCAGAGCCACCGCCCCGCCTCTCCGTTGTGTCCAGAGGCACCGCCGCTATGGCCACGACTGCTACACCGAGTCACGCGCCTCGGGGAGCCCCGCTTCGTCTTCTTGGGCATCGTCTTCAACCTCGGCTGCCCGAGATCGCCGGCATTTGCCCACCTTCTTCGATGCCTCCCCCGAGCCGCAGAGCACCCCTACGACATCGCGGTGAACCTCCGGTTATTTCTCCCCTAGCCCCGCCGCCGATTTCTTCCTCTGTCGTGCTAACCACCGGAGCCGTGAGCTTCCACCCGCCGGCCATGGCGCAACCGCGGCCACAGCTGCTACCGCTCGCGACCGAGCCTTCCGTCGTGCTCAGCACGCTCCTAGGAACCCGTAGAGCCCTTTAGCTCACCTCCCCGTGCCCCGTATCACCCAGAACACCGAGGCCCGATTCCGGCCGCCGCCGTTGAGGTCGCCGCTGATGATTCCGGCCACCCCAGCTCCTCCCACTTGCGGGGATGGATGCAGGAGAGCACGGGCTCCCTCCTTGTGCCCTCAGCGTGCCTAGCCGCAGCCTGCAGCGCTGCGCCCGTGCAAGCCCGACCGCTGCCGCCGCTGGACCTCGTCGCCGGCCACTTTTCCGGCCACCCCAGCTGCTGCCGCCTAGTGCGTTGGATGCGCAAGAGCCTGCGCATCCTGTAGGTGCCCTCCGCTGCTCGAATGGTCGTCGGAGGAGGTTTTCCGACGCCTCCGCCGCGTTCGACCTCGCCGCCGGCGAGTCGCCGGCAGGTTTGACCTCCGCCGTTGACTAGTTTTGACCCCCCTGGGTCTATGACATGTGGGGTCCCGCCCTGTTAATTAACCTGGTTTAGTTTTAATTATTAGGTTAGCTAGTGAGTCACTGACACGTGGGGCCAACCCCTGTTAATTCAGTTTAGTTTAAACCTAAACTTAATTAGGCCCTGAGAGACTGACATGTGGGCCACATCCCCCCTGACACTTTAGTTAGGATTAGATTAGCACTAACTAATAGGATTAGCTAGTAGTGTCACTGACCAGTGGGCCCCACTGGTCAGGTTTGACTGGACCAGCCCCTGTTAACCTGCTGATGTCAGCATGACCTAGTGCTGACGCAATAAGTGTTTTCTAGAATTTTAAATAAATCATAAATGATTTATTTATTTTAGAAAATAGCCAAAACTTGTAAAAATCATATAAAATCAACCGTAGCTCAGATGAAAATAATTTATATATGAAAAATGATTAGAAAAATCCAAGGAATCTGTTTATGGCACTTTCCTGCATGTTTGAACAAGCTAAGCCTGCTGATCAGGTCAAATCAATTAAATGACAATTAAATAATCACATATGGAGTTTGAATTTGAACCTTTGGTTCAAACCAACTTCATTTAATTGTGTTGCTAGTTGCACTAGCTCAATCAACAGCATATTGCCATGTCATGATCATGCATCATATTGTTGCATTGCATTGATTGTGTTCTTTCTCTGTTTGTCGGTTTTGTCCCCTCTTAGTAGACGACGTTCCGACGATGAGTTTGATGACACCGATGAAGACTCATTGTTATCTTCAGAAGTGCCAGGCAAGCAAAACCCCATTGAGCATTCCGATACAATCCCACTCTCTCGCTCTTGCTCTCTTTTACTGCATTAGGACAACAACGCTTCAATTGTTACCTGCTGCGGTAGTTGAACCCCTTTCCACTGCATGACCCGTCATTGCCACAGTAAATAGTTGAAACCCACTAGTATGAGTAGGAGTTGTTTGAGCCATGTTGTGCCTACTCATTGATGCTTTCTGGTTATGCCTGCTATTGCTTAGAGTTGTGTCAGGTCTAATTCATCGGGGATGAATTGGAATGTGATGAACATGTCCTACTGTGTGTGAGCTAAGTGTGTGCACACGATTTGGTAAAGGTAGCGATGAGAGGCCATGTAGGAGTACATGGTGGGTTGTCTCATTGCAGCCGTCCTCAGGAACTGAGTTCTGTGTTGGTTGGTCCATGAAACAGCTACTACCACACATTGGGATCATTAATTGAATCTCTCGACTTATTAATCAGCATGATCTCTGTCCAGGAGTTGCAACTAGTTTCTGGTGTTTGTAGTTTACTGGAGGTCGTGCGCAGCGCTGACCCTCGGGGTGGGCTGTGACGCGGCAGGTACGTGGCATGGTGTACCGATTGCCCGTTTGGTGATGCGGGAACCCTGTACACATCGTTTGGGGCCGTGAGAGACACCCCGGCCGGATCTCCCCATGGATGGAACCCAAATAGGCGATAAACCTGTACGAGAGACTTGTGTGGTTAGTCAGGTCGTGGCCGACACCCTCGCTGGGCCTCCGCTTGAAGGTTGTCGAGTACATGTCGTGTAGACGGCGGTAAGTGGTGAGAGCGTGTGTGAAGAAGTACACCCCTGCAGGGTTTTATATATAATCTATTCGAATAGCCGTGTCCGCAGAAATGGACTTCTGGGTTGCCTACTACAGTTCATAGACAAGTGAAAGTGGATACTCTGAAACGCGCGAGATAAGCGTGAGTGCTATGGATGGCCTTCTCGTAGGGAGACGGGAGCGGATCCATAGTGGTGTATTGATTGGTGAATATGTGGACTCGTGTGCGCCACCTCAAAAGAGTTACTTGTAGTCGTAGTTCAGGATAGCCACCGAGTCAAAGCTGGCTTGCTGCAGTCAAACTCCACCACCCCCTTTGTTGATACCGATGCATATGTAGCTAGTTCTGATGTAAGTCTTGCTGAGTACCTTTGTACTCACGTTTGCTTAATTTATGTTTTGCAGAGAGACTTCAGTCTCGCTAGTGGTTCCGCGTGGACTTCGACGTTTAGCTTGTTACCTCAGCTACGGTCTTGTACCCTTGTAGGATCTTGTAGATAGTCAGGCTTCTCAGCCTTTTTCATTTGTAGTTGTCTGTACTCAGACATGTTATGCTTCCGTTGCCTGTATGCTCTGTATGTTGGGTCATGTGACCTCTGATTGTAATAAATGCTATGATGGCTCTTCTGGGCCTTTATCTATATGAGTTGTTGTGTTGTGATGCCTTGTTGTACAACACATACTTGCATGTTATGCGTACTTGTAATGTGTATTGCTATGTGTGGGATCCGACACCTAGTTGTTTACCTTTGGTAGCCTACCTTACAGGGAAATGTCTCCTAGTGCTTCCACTGAGCCTTGGTAGCTTGCTACTGCTCCGGAACACTTAGGCTGGCCGGCATGTGTCCTTCTTCGTTCCTGTGTCTGTCCCTTAGGGGAAATGTCACGCGTTGTTCCTTTAAGTCCTTGTATCTTGCTACGACTTGGGTTCATATGTTGATGACCGACACGTTCGTTGCTGGGTCATGTATGCCTGTCCCTGTAATTTAGTGCCACTTTTGGTTTATAACTAGTCATGTCGGCCCGGGTTCTCTGTCATATGGATGCTAGCGACACTATCATATACGTGTGCCAAAATGCGCAAACGGTCCCGGGCCAGGAAAGGTGGCACCCGTGGGGATACCGTGCGTGGGGCCGCAAAGTGATATGATGTGTTACAGGCTAGACCTGTGTGACTTAGGATCGGGGTCCTGATAGTAAAGCAGTGCATTTTGCTATAGATTGTACCAAGAAGAAGGAGTTTTGTGCTAAGTATTGGAGTTGAAGCATGCAATGGAAGTGCAGTAGACTGTAGTAAGTTGAGAATCGGTGAAGTTAGCAGCCTGGTATTGATTTTATGAGTTGTTACTCTATAGTGATGAGTGAAGACATGATGCATGGAATAAGATTTTGAAGAAACTAGTGTTATTCATTTTAAGTGTCGTAGAATCCAACACCATTACCCGAATACACTATCTAGTGGTTAGCTATGTCAAACTTCGGAATGAATTGCCCAAGGATGAGTATGAGTAATTACGCTCAATTTGGTACCCAGAGAAGAAAGGGATACCAAACAAAAATTGGATTGATTTGAGAATACTAGGAAGTGGGATGTTGGAAGAATGATCAGTTGCAACCTGATGACGAGACCAAGTGTTACTAGTGACAAGTTGGAGATGAGCCATAACCCACAGGCCCCAGGACCTATCAAGAAAGCAATCTCACTCTTGCTGAAGGAAAACCCCTGGTAGAAGTTACGACTTTGTCAACAGGCGAACGTATAGGTGTTTACGCTAAACCCGAGGGCTGGGAAGAAATGATAGATGATTGTTTGGCTTGCGGAATCAATGGATTTATCCGAACTTAGCTCATTGACAAGAGAAATTCTGCAATGCTTGTGAGGATGATCGAGTGTTAGAATGCGAGATTCACTAAACCATATACTAGGTAATGATTTGGGTGCGGGATGGATTGATCACCATACCGACTTACTCTTATTATTCGCCCTGCTATATGCGATGGTAAATCTAAGTGACTTACCTATAGTAGAGAGACGACGATGTCAAAACCTTTTCTAAACCTTAGAATGGTATATAAATTTTCCCTGTACACGGCATTGTGTTGCCAACCGTAGGTTATGCGGTGAGGATCAAGCCAGACCCGTTTTCTGCAGGGACCCAATAAATTGCCCGATGACCACCATGAGATATCGATACTAGTTTAGTATTGGCGCCAGACCTGTCAGCTGAGAAGAACCAAGGTTTCGAGCGAACCTTATCAAGGTGAAAGGATACAAGGATTGAGGACAAAGATTTTCCACTACCGGAAGAGCCCTAGAGAAGGAAATACCCTGAAGATTTGAGAAGACCGACGCCGTCAACCCAAAGGATGGAGTACCTAAGTTTTGATGGAACAGTATCCATGTTCCTAAGTGTGGTAGCACACTAGACCACACCAATTGATGGATTGTTAGGAGATCCCCAAACCCCAACCTATTTCTTGTTAGCCTCTCCAAATCTCGAGGACGAGATTCAATTTAAGTGTGCCAGGTTTGTAACATCCCAAAATTCTAAATTTTGGAATGTTATAATAAATAGATAGATTTGATTGCTTGCTGATGTGCTGAGTGAAACTGAGTGAAATTTGAAACTTTTGAAGTTAAACGAGAGGGAATAAAATGACTTTCCCAAAACTTTCACCTTGCTTTTTGATCTCTGAGAGAATTCAAAATCTTTTCAACACAAAACCCTAGAGTGAAGATAATATGACTTCTTCCATTTATTTTAAATGATAAAGGCCTTTCAAAGGATTTTAGAATTTCATCCTCGAAATATTTTCAAATTCAAAAACTTTATGCGACTCAATGATTTTCCCGAGAGAAGATAAAATGACTTCTTCAAATTATGGGAAATATGAGTTGGAAGTTTTTCTGAAATTTTCTGCAACTCAATTACAATATTGAGTTATTTGGGTTTTATTCAAATTATTTTTCTCCAAAAATAAATTACATGGAAAATAGGGTAACATGATTCCCTACAGCAGAAAATTGGAGAGAAATAAATTTGAATTCCTTTTGGTATTTTAAGAATGATCTTGAATTATATTGC
Organism: Secale cereale; assembly: GCA_902687465.1. Taxonomy (NCBI): domain Eukaryota; kingdom Viridiplantae; phylum Streptophyta; class Magnoliopsida; order Poales; family Poaceae; genus Secale; species Secale cereale. Next base: position 689,525,400 of record LR738715.1, on the reverse strand, counting down.
AGCAGTAGGACCTTTTGATTTATTAGAATATGTGGGCATTTTATTTGACAGTAGGAAAATGTCCATCTTGAAGGATTTATTTTTCTGCAAATTTTGATATATAATATGCCTATATTATATATTGAAATTATTTTCCTTTTCCTTTATTTTCATCATCTAGAAAAAAATGTTAAAAAAAAAGGTCTTCTCAGCCGAACTGGGCCGGCCTAGCCACTGCCAGGCCAAGGCCCAGCCCAACCCGCTCGCCCCGTTCCCTTCCTCCTCCCGCACGGCATCGCTGTCGCCTCGGCGTCCGTGCCCAGCACGTCTCGCCGCCGCCTCTCTCCTTTACCCCTCGCCCAAGGCTCGCGCTGTCCCTCCTCCTCCTTAAGTACCGAGGCCCCGGGCCCGTTTCTCGCCACCGCTGCCGCCCTCGCTTTGCGCCACCACCGATGCGCCTCGCCGCCGCCGCTCAACCGCCGCTGCCGCGACCTGCCGCCGCCGCCGCCGCCCTTACTCGTTGCCGCCCGCGTTGCTCGCTGCCGCCCAACACCGCCGCCCCGCTTCTGGTCCCGCCCTGTGACGCTCGCCTCGCCCGCCGGAGTCGCCAGACTCGCCGGAGCCACCGGCGGCCGACGCGCTGTCCTATCCGCCGGTTTTTCGGCAAAAACCGTCGGGACGGTAAGACCCGCCGAACCGCCCCAGTCTTTTTTTCGGTAGATTGGTTTTCCTTTAGATCGGTTTTAATTTTTTTAGGTTTAGCTAATCAGTGAACGTTCATTAGTTAGGCTTAAAAAGTGAGCGTTCGCTCGATAGTCTTTTTCTTTTTTCCTTTTCTTTTAGTTTCGGCTAGGGACCTGTCTGTAATTCTTTCTTTTATAGATTAGCCCCTAAAATTTCAAACGGCCTTAACTTTTTGCTCATTGGTCCGAATCCAACCAAACCAACGCCCACGTCTTCGTTACGAAGCCCTCTTTCCAATAATACAACTTCAACATGTTTTTGAAAATTCTAAAATTTGAATTCAACTAGTTTTAGATTCAAACTTCGTTTGATCATAACTTGAGTTTCGTAACTCCGTTTCAGTTGATTCTTTTTGCAAATCGAAGCTCTTGACCTAAACTTTCTGATAAGGCCAAATTCACATAATTTTGGTACTGTTAGAAATTGTTTTATGTTTCAAGAATCATTCGTTTGTTTTCAAAGTTTTCCGAAGTGTTTATTCGTTTTGTCCGATCTTTCTGAGTGATTGCTTATGTGTGGTTACCATTGCTTGCTTACGATAGATTGACCAGAGTGTGACGAGTTGACCTATCACGAGTTCTGAGTGCGAATCGTCTTCATCAACATTGCAGGCAAGTTCACACTTTAATCATACTTTCCAATTACCCAGTTTTCATTGCATTAGTCAAACCCTCACACATTGCATGAGTAGGACCTATTAACTTGTGGGACTGGGAAGTAGATTGAGGTAGTACCTATTACCTGCATTATTTTCAAACCCCTTGGGAGTTACTTCTACGTTGTTGTTAGGTTATGCTATGCTCATAGACGTGGATTGGGTGAGTGTATCCATGATAGATGTGAGATTGTTAATTAATGGTTCAACTTAAGGTGGCAACTTGAAATACACATCTGGGTGGATTGAGGCACATGGGTATTACAGCGATTGCCTGTTTTATTTATGGACCGCCACCCAGGCTCAAAGGGATCATGACATTATTCATACTAGAAACTTCTGTGTGCAGCCACAAGCTATTATGGGCTCTAGCATAGTTGACTAAGTTGTGCGAACTCTTACAGTGGTGGACTAGCAGATGTAGGGGATATAGGTTGGTACGATCCACCCGGTCGTAAGGTGCTAGCGCTTCTGAAAGACTGTGTCTCGGTCATCCGTTTCTCAAACAACATGTAGTGCGAGAATCCCAACGGAGGCAATGGAGTCTTGTGGGGAAAAGTGCACAAACCTCTGCAGAGTGTACAAACTGATCATGATTAGCCGTGTCCCCGGTTACGAACGTTTTGAGTATCTAGTACTTGGATATCATGTGAATCTCATCATGTGACTTTAATTAATGTTGTTGGCTTTTAATGATGATGCTTAATTGGGATTGAGAGGGTGTCTACACTCTCAATGTTTAACAACCACCATGATAGTTAAAATAAAAGTTATTCCTTTGTTGTAGGGAAAAATTGCCTTTACGCAAAAACTTTAAGCTTACAACATCCACCAGCCAAATATGCAGGTCGTTGTAGGCTTTGTTCATCATTATCATTAAAGTGTGTAATTGCCAGTACATTCAATGTACTGACCCTTTATGGCTGCAACGTCTCATGTTGCAGGATTATCTTACGACGAGTAAGTGATACGTTAGGGTCACGATTTCTACACTCAACTTTGCTGTTGGTGTTGATGGGAATCTACAACCTTGTTACTTCCCCTATTTTGGATTGAGGTAATAGTATTTACGTTACTTTATACATGTGATTTACCTCTGTTATAAATCCTCGAGTACTGTGTGTGTCAGCATAAAGATCCAGGGATGACACTTATGCACAGAGTCTTGATCCATTCGGGTCGCGTCGCTACACCGGTTGAGCCACGATGCCCAGATGTTTGAATTTCAATCTAATCTCTAGCATGAGACCTAGGAATTTACCCAAGGACACACATGTGATTTTTCAAACAACTCTGGTGCACTAGAGCATGTGCTTGTAGTTCAAATTTGAATTATGCACATTAAATACCCAAAAAATTACCGCGGCATGTTGGTGCCATGTCATGACACAATGCCAAGTTTCAAGATTTTCGGGCGTGTTTTGGAATAAAGGAATTAAAAAACCAGGTTTCATAATCTTTCCGGCCGATCACGGCACCTAGATGTTTGAATTTCACTCAAATCTCTTGCATGGGACCTAGAAATTCACCCAAGGACACACAATGATTTTTCAAACAACTTTGGTGCACTAGAGCCTGTGCTTGTAGTTCAAATTTGAAATATGCACATTAGATGCCCAGAAATCTTATTAATGTATAAAAAAGGGCAAACGAGCCCCGTATAACTCCAAAATTTAGCACGGTACTCCTGTTTGGACTAACCTGGCTGTGTAAAAAAATTAAGGCGGGAGAAGACAGTGTACGTATGTCGATTCGCACACGGAGGTGACATGTTCCCTCTTAGAACCACGAGCACTCTTGAGGGAAGCTCCGGTTTGCAAGATGCTTAGACCAAAGCTTGTTCGAATTCGGCCAAAAAATTACCGCACATTGTTCGTGCGTTGTCATGACACAATGCCAAGTTTCATGATTTTCAGGTCTGTTTTGGAATTACATGAATTAAAAAAAACAAGTTTCTCAATCTTTCCGGTTGAGCCACGACGCCCAAATGTTTGAATTTCACTCCAATCTCTTGCATGGGACCTAGGAATTTACCCAAGGACACACATCTGATTTTTCAAATAACTTTGGTGCTTGTAGTTCAAATTTGAATTATACACATTAAATGCCCAAAAACTCAATTAATGTATAAAAAAGGCCAAACGAACCCGGAATAATTCCAAAATTTTGCATGGTACTTCTATTTGGTCTAATCTGGCAGTGTAAAAAAATTAAGGCGATAGAAGGCAGTGTACGTATGTCGTTTCGCACACGGAGGTGACACGTTCCCTCTCAGAACCACGAGCCTTCTTGAGGGAAGCTCCTGTTTGCAAGAAGCTTACACCAAAGCTTGTCCCAATTCTGCCAAAAATTTACCGCAGCATGTTGGTGCCATGTCATGACACCATGCCAAGTTTCATGATTTTTAGGCGTGTTTTGGAATAAAGAAATTAAAAAACCACGCTTCTCAATCTTTCCAACCGATCCACGGCTCCCAGATATTTGAATTTCACTCAAATCTCTTGCATGGGACCTAGAAATTCACCCAAGGACACATAGTGATTTTTCAAACAACTTTGGTGCACTGGAGCCTTTGCTCGTAGTTCAAATTTGAATTATGCACATTAAATGCCCAGAAATCTAAATAATGTATAAAAAGGACAAACGAGTCCGGAATAATTCCAAAATTTAGCACGGTACTCCTATTTGGTCTAATCTGGCTGTGTAAAAAATTAAGGCGGGAGAAGACAGTGTACGTATGTCGTTTCGCACACGGAGGTGACATGTTCCCTCTCAGAAGCACGAGCCTTCTTGAGGGAAGCTCTGGTTTGCAAGAAGCTTACACCAAAGCTTGTCCCAATTCGGCCAAATCAATTACCGCAGCATGTTCATGCCATGTCATGACACAATGCCGAGTTTCAAGATTTTCAGGCGTGTTTTGGAATTACGGGAATTAAAAAACCAAGTTTCTCAAATTTTCCGGTCGAGCCACGACGCCCAGATGTTTGAATTTCACTCCCATCTCTTGCATGGGACCTAGAAATTCACCCAAGGACACACATGTGATTTTTCAAACAACATTGGTGCACTGGAGCCTGTGCTTGTAGTTCAAATTTGAATTATGCACACTAAATGCCCAAAAACTCAATTAATGTATAAAAAGGACAAACGAACCCAGAATAATTCCAAAATTTAGCATGGTACTTCTATTTGGTCTAATCTGCATGTGTAAAAAAATTAAGGCGGGAGAAGGCAGTGTGCATATGTCGTTTCACACACGGAGGTGACACGTTCCCTCTCGGAACCTGGAGCCTTCTTGAGGCAAGCTCCGGTTTGTAAGAAGCTTACACCAAAGCTTGTCCCAATTCGGCCAAACAAATTACTACACCATGTTGGTGCCATGTCATGACACCATGCCGAGTTCCATGATTTTCAACCGTGTTTTGGATTTACAGGAATTAAAAAACCAAGTTTCTCAATAATTCCGGCCGAGCTACGACACCTAGATGTTTGAATTTTATTCCCATTTCTTACATGGGACCTATAAATTCACCCAAAGACACACATGTGATTTTTCAGCATACTTTGGTGCATTGGAGCATGTGCTTGTAGTTCAAATTTGGATTATGCACATTAAATGCCCATAAACTCAATTAATACATGAAAATGCCAAATGAACCCATAATAATTCCAAATTTCAACATGACACTCATGTACTAGTTGCATGTTCACTGTACATAAATGTTCTAACAATTGTAACACTATCCTTTCCCTTCGTAACACCATTTTGTCTTTCAAAACATAATGACAAAATCAGGTATAACACAAAACAGTTTACTAGAAAGAATCGTGTGGGATGCGATATAAAATATCTTGGCGCATCGTCTTGTCTGGCTTACGGAGGAAGCATCGTCGTCTACAGTCCACCGCCCCTGCTTGAACCACACTTGCGCCAGATTCTCGCGGTACCCAGCGAAAATGTTTTGCCACCGCGGAAATATCTATCTCCCCGCCCCTTCCCTCTTACCAAAAGCCACATTTCCACTATTCCTCCTTGCTCTCCAAGTTCAAACCTTCACTGCTTCTTACTTGACATTCTTCTGGAAGAGGTTGGATAGCGTCTTGGCAATTTTGGAGAAGTTCTCGACGAACCTTCTACAATAGCTTGCGAGGGCGAGGAAACTTCGGAGTTGTTTGACATTCTGAGGAGGTTCCTACTTAACGATAGCTTCAACCTTCCCGGGGTTTACAGAAATGCCCTTGGCAGAGATAATACGACCAAGATAGAGGACTTCATCGAGCCAAAATTGGCACTTAGAGAATTTCGCATAAAAGCGGTGCTCTCTGAGCCTGTCGAGAACCAAACAGAGGTGCTTGGCATGGTCATCTTTAGTCCTGGAGAATACCAAAATATCATCAAGATAGATGAGGACAAACTCATTGGTGTATGGGTTGAATATGAAATGCATCATCTGAGAGAAGGTAGGAGCTGCATTTGCAAGCCCAAAGGACATGACTGTGTACTCGTAGGAGCCATAACTTGTCCTGAATGCGGTCTTGGGGATATCCTCTTCACGCATATGAATTTGATGGTAGCCCATCCAGAGATCAAGTTTCGAGAAAACCTTGGCGCCTTTGAGTTCCTCGAATAGTTCATTGATATTGGGGAGAGGGTACTTATTCTTAATTGTCTTCTTGTTCAATGGTCGGTAATCAACGCAAAGCGGCTCCGTGCCATCCTTCTTCTTGACAAAAAGAACACCGCAGCCCCAAGGAGAAGAACTTGGTCTGATCAGACCCAAGCGTTCTTGCTCGCCGAGTTGCTTCTTCAACTCCTTCAACTCTTTAGGAGAGAGCTTGTACGGACGCCAACAGGCTGGTTCGGTACCAGGTTCAAGTTCAATGACAAATTCAACTAGACGGTTGGGAGGCGTCCCTAGATGCGCTTCAGGAAATACATCCTCAGATTCGCAAACCACCGGAATCTGGGATATGGCATTAATCTCACGCTTGTCATTGAGAGAGAATAGCCTGATTGTGTTATCTCGAGCTGCGAAGATAATCACGTCTTCGGAAGGATGAGTTAGATTCACCTCTTTGTTTGCACAACCAATAAGAGCATCATGCTTAGAGAGCCAATCCATCCCAAGAATAAGATCAATGTCCGAGTTGCCAAGAACAACTGGGGAAGCCAGAAATTTATAATTGCCCATCATGATGGAGATATCCGGAACAACCATACTAGTGTTCATTATCTTCCCCGGAGAAACAATCGACAATGGCTTGTGAAAATCTTTAGTAAAGAAACCATGCTTTGCAAAAAAAGGGTCTTGAAATAAATGAAAGTGATGCACCAGAGTCGAACAGAACTTTTGCAGGAATTGAGTTGACCAAAAGATTACCGATAATGACATCAGTGGAATCCTCTGCTTGAGCTGCATTCATGAGGTTCACTCTTGCATACTTGGGATTGTGCTTGACAATAGCGTTTCTTGTAGGCCTGACAGCTGGAGGAGGCGGAAGGCGCATTTGGTTGGAACACTTGTTGGAATAGTGACCCTTCAGACCACATTTGTAGCAAGTGACCTCTGAAGCTTGACGGGGAGGAGGAACGCTTGGTCTTGGAGCTTGGTACTGAGACTTGGACTGGTTGCTTGGGTTGGGTGGGTGGGCAGATCCACGGCCACCTGAGTGCTTGTTCTGACTCGGAGGACGCAACACTAGAGGAGGGGGAAGCCAGAACTTCTGCTGCTTGGCGACCACTTGAGAGGAAGAGGAGGAGTGAACAACATCTCTTATCCTCTTATTGGAAGCTTCACATTTGAACTGAGGTGTCTCTTGCTTGAGTGCCATTTTGTACAATTGGTCAAACTCATTTGGCTCGAACAAAGTGAGTGCAAGTTGGAGTTCATCTTTCAGACCACCTTGGAACTGGTAGATTTTGCTCCTGGCATCGGTAATGTCTTGCTTAGCATACCGGGCTAGATTCTGGAACTTGACATTGTATTGGTAGACAGACATGGGGCCTTGCTTGAGGTTGCAGAACTGGTCACGCATGCCTTCAATGACACTGATAGGGATTTGATGCGCACGGAAATCACGGCAGAAGTCAGTCCAAGAGATCTCATGACCCGCTCTGGAGTCTTTGTATTGTTGCCACCAATCTGCGGCTTGGTCTTTGAGCTGGAAGGATGTGAACTTGACATAGTCCACTGGGTTGACATTACTACACTCGAAATGCTTGTTGATGTCTGTAAGCCTATCTTCAGCATCAAGCGGATCAACACAGTAGCTAAAAGACTTGGGTTGATTTGCAAGGAATTGGTTCAGAGTTGCAAAGTGAGGTTGATTGAACAGATTTCCTTGGCCTTGGTTCCCTTGATTTCCTTGACTCCCTTGGTTTGCTTGGAAACTCTGCATCATTTGCATGAGCATCTGAGTGTTTGCATTGGTTGCTTGCATAATCGCTCTCCACGCCTCAGCCAGAGGAGGAGGGGAAGGTGGACACTCTTCTTCACCCTCTGGGTTCTGGCTGGGAACTTTTTTCGGTGCCATCCTGAAGATGATGACAACCGTTAGCCATTGAAGCGATCATAGATATGCTGAATCAAAGGATAGATATCTGCAACATATAGTCTTCACAATGAACATCTGAACAAAATTGAACAAATGAATTCCATAGCTTAATGGTACATCAACTTGTCGATAAGCCACTTGAGAGAATGATAGAATAAACCAACAAGGTAGCAGATGGAACAAATACATGATAGAACCCAACCTCATATCATGCATCTGTTGGAAGATTTCCTAAGAGCTACTTGAATTCCCACCTATTAATTCCTGAAGCTTTCCGGTATGCAATCTGATGTTGGGGATACAGGGGAAGCACCAAATATCACACAACTAATAAATCCTACATCCAGCTGTATACATCCGTCAACACATAACCAGGCACCTTCAGAAACAAGGGGGTCCCATAGCCCCAACCGTGTAAGGAACGCAAAATCAAGGAACTTAACACCGGTTTATCGTGTCCTAAGGCGGCATTAGTGGAACAAAACACCAAGCAGAAGGCCAACCCTTCCACCCATTACCAATATATGTGCATTAATTAAATAAGATATTTATTGTGTTATCCCAATAAGCAAGTCCAAACATGGAGCAATCTTCCATCTTCACCTGCAACTAACAACGCTATAAGAAGGGCTGAGCAAAAGCGTACTTAGCCAATCAACGGTATGCTAGGAAGGCAGTTAGAGTGTTTCATGGCAACATAGGAGGCTGAAAAGACAAGAATGGGCATCGAGGCATAACTATAGAGTGAGAAAACTAGCAAAGCAAAGATAGAGGTGATATCGGGGAACGGTCATCTTGCCTGTTATGTTCTCGGTGGGATCATAAACTTGCTCCTCGAACATGGTCTCGTCAGGAACATCGAACTCCGAAACGTCACCGGTCTCTACCCAACCCAAGAATACAAACACTGGAACAAAATCAATCACGATGCAATGCACAAGCACATGATGCAAGACATGATACATACGAGCATGAACATAGTATGATGCATCACGAATGGAACATGATGTGTGCGACATGTGGCATGGCAAAATGCAACAAACACTATTCACTCAAGAAAACACAACATGCAAAAGAAAGCAAGAACAACAAAGCCACACATGTAGTTATTTAGTTTGAACTAGCTAAGCACCCAACAAGTTTAATATGTTGTTTAGCATGGCAAGGAGTGCATCACAAGACCAACTACAACAAGCAAGCAATTTAAATGGGACCGGAAGAAACAAACAACAATTCCGGGAAAAATCCCATGTGCATATATCTAATATGGTGCTGATCTGTTAAAACCATATGTTAGAGTTGTTAAACATGCAAGTAACAGCACCAAGTTATTCTACACATTTTTCCACCCCATTTACATATAAAGTTTGTTAAATTTGGAGCTATGGTTATTTAGTTATGAAATAAACCAATTTAAACATGTTATTTAACAAAACATGAGCAAACAACATTTTAAATATCTTAACATGGCAGAAAAAAACATATTAGGAAACTACACTAAAAACTAAGCAGGTTTCATTTTAACTTTATATAAAAGGAGACACAGTTTAAAAGATAAGAGCAATTCAAACTTGAAAACAAAACTTAAGAAAAACAAAACAAAAAAACACAACACTGACCCAACCTGGACTAGCCACAGTCACTGACTAGTCAGCCTAGCGCATGTGAATAGAATCAAACTAGAAATAAAAATGAATAAGGAGGGCGCTGGGGAGTCGAACCCAGGACCTTTGAAATATGCGTGGTTGTGCAACCAGTCAGGCTAGCTATGGAGTTGTGATGCATGTGGGGCTTGACTAAACATAACCTGAAACTCTACCTGAACTGAACCGGATCAAAGCAAACGTGAAATAAAGAGGGGGGTTTGACTGCGCCTACGGGGGATCGAACCCGGGTCGCCTGGGTTACAGAGAGGGGAGCGAACTAGCTGGGCTAAATCCTGGTGGTGGTTGAGAAGGGGCTCTTGGCTTGGTAATTTAAAACTGACGCGGGCGAGGTTCTTCTCCTCTATGACGGAGAAGATGCGGACGGCATTTCCCGGCAACAGCGGCGATGGCGAGGCTCTAGAGGCGGCGGCATGCGTGGAGGAGTAGGAGGGGAGGTCCCACTCGCGCAAGCCAAGGGCTGGGGGCGCTCGAGCTTGAGCTTAGCTCGACTCGTGCCATGGTGTGCGCGGCGAGCGACGGCAACAAGGTGCAGCTAGACAGTAGCGGAGCTGGGCTAGGAGGCGATGTGAGTGAGCGCACAGACTGCTCGAACACGGAGGCAGCACTGCGAGAGAGGAACCAGAGCGAGACGAAGCGCGAGCGTGCATTAACTAAGGCAACTACAAGAAATTAAGAGTTCTACAGAGCATTGAGAGCAAGACAAAGGCGTGGCCGTAGCATCTCCTATATGTATCGATCCGCGACCAGAAAAGAGAAGGGAGGAGTCTGGTATACCTCCTTACCCTAGGACACGGAGAGGTCGACAGAGATGAGCCGGAGGCGACGCGAGGAAGCTCTAAACTGGGCAGGTTTATGACCGGGAAGAAGATGAGGAAGACAGTGACGTGGAGCTCGAACCCGAGGTCGTGGCGTCGCATCTGTTGTGGTATGAGGCGTAGGGGAACTTGGTGGATGCTCCCACTATGGGCAGGAGAGGACTGAGGAGGTCGGAGAGGCTACCCCGAGCTCGAGCCCTAGCTCGGCCAGAACATGGCGGCAGGGCGACGGTGTGGCTCGAGCTGGCCTACCTGAGCGGCGACGGGGGTATGAGAGGAGGGGAACCGGTCAAGCGGAGACCATAGGGCACCGGGGACAACTTTATATGGCTAAGGGAGGAAGGGATGGACGTCTGATCAAGCTACAGGGGATCAATGGTGATCCCCTGGTTCGGACAGGAGGTGACATAGGAGGAAGAAACGTGATGGGCTCGGGGTTGGTTTGCTGGACCAGCGTAGTGGCTCAAGCCCAGGTAGGGCTGCTGCGGTTGGGCTGTTGCTGCTCTTCTTCTTCTTTTCTTTCCCTTTCTTTATCTTTTCCTCAAGCAGAAAAGAAAACCGAAAGAGCCGGAGGGCTAGAAGAAGAAGTAGGATGAGATAAAATTATCCTTGAGCTCCTCGATTTATACCCTATTTTATAAAATTGTCCTTGGCATTTTTAGAGGAAGTAAAATAATTCAAGTTTGCATTAAATTCAAACTTGAGTCATTTTAAAACCCAACCAAAACATCTACAAAATAGCTTAACTTTTACAGAGAGGGTTTTGGGCATGGTGCTAGAATTATGAGACAAAGATGAACATTAAAAGAGGAGGAAAGTGGCACTTGCAATAAAATAAGAAAATAAAGAGAGAGGGAAGGAGAGGTGGTGATGCTTAAGAGTGTTTGTGCCTTGCTCAAACCCATGGTTCAAACCACAACATATTGGGAATGAAAATGCAAGATGACAAGGTATGAGTGCAATATGATGTGACCATGATGCAATATGATGGTATGACAATGCCATAAAGATGTCAAGCATGAATGTAAAAGAAAACCCCCAAGGAAAGGATAAGGACCATAAGGAATATATTTCCATATATGGAAGTTATACATTTGGGGTGTTACAGCCTTCTATTAATTTGTCCTCTGTAATGTTAATATGCAATCTGATGTTCAATTAACAGTTTGGTCCTCTAAAATGTAATGTTCAGTTAACACTTTGGTCCAACAATTGCTACATTTCATAGTACTGTTCTCACGCATTCTTTGTTTTGTTAACTGTCTTATTTTCTAGTACATGTTTCTATTCTGCAATGTCGTGCTCATTTAACTATTTTGGTTCATTTGGTCTGCTGTCCATTTAACTGTTTGGTTCAGTTCTGCAATTTGAATTTCATTTGCTGTGGGTATAATTTTGTACTGTTATGCATGTGACACCAATTGAATTTGGCTGTACTCAATACATATTCTACTGATAGTATGACAACTCTCAGTTAACCTGATCAAGGTCTTCCTTATGTGTGTTGCAGGGAAACAATGGGAGACACCGTGGTTTACCATCGAGATTTGTTTAAGCAGGGTCCTTTGGCTAATAGCACATTATTGTGCAGTTGCAGGAATCATTCTAATATTTAGGTTTCTTACAATTTGGTCTTGCACATGTAGGTCCTGCTGTCAGAGGCTTAGACCCACTGTTCGACCCATTTTTCATATGGGGAAATGAGATGTCCATGAATATCAGTCAAGTCAAGAAATTCAGAAAGATTGTTAGGATGAAGAAACTTGCGACGAATAACAGCAAGATCTTTGTTTGCACAATGAAGAAGACATCAGCCATTGCGCCATTTCAAAATTTTTTACCTTGTTTTTACCCCTTGCGCCATTTCAAAATTTGCAACAGTGACTTATGCATAGCTTAGTTTTCAGTACTTTTCAAAGCAATTCACCGATGATTACCTCTCAAACCACCTGCATGGTCAAGAGGCTAGGAAGGTATTCATTCAACACCCACAGTACAATATTGAAGTCATGCTGAAGAGGACGAAGGTGGGGCAGGCAATTATCCATAGCCACTGGCCTAAAGTTGCAAGGACATTCAACATCACTGTAGGCTCAATATTTGCCTTCCGCTTCTCCAGTTTCCCAGATGATATTCATATGTCTATTTACCCTGTATGCTGTTACTTTCCAAAGGTTTTTGATGCTGCATGTGAAACTTGGTGCTGTTGTGTAATGGCATAACTGAGTGCCGAATCTATCTGATGTAATTCGATTATGAAATCCTAGTAGCTTTTATACAGATATGAAATATCTGGCATGTTTTATAACAAATATCAGTTTGATTAGTACATGGATTATCAATAATAGGCTAATTACCCTGCTTATTGGGGTTTTCTATTGCAAATGGTTACTCAGACAACACTGTGGGCGATGAACCCAAACAACCCGCACGGTTTCTAGAAAGTAGGCGTGTTAGATCAACTAACAATCACACACGGCTTCCGACAGCGAACTGTTTGCGTTAGGCCCCCTTGCACAAACGTTTCCACACAAAGAACTGTGTGGGATGTACATACCTACGGAAATGAATTTCTGGGATTCACCGTGTGGGATGTACATACCTACGGAAATGATTACTGGGATTCACCGTGTGGGATGTACATACCTACGGAAATGATTTATGGGATTCACCATGTGGGGTGTACATACCTATGGAAATGATTTATGGGATTCACCATGTGGGATGTACATAGCTACGGAAATGATTTCTGGGATTCACCGTGTGGGATGTACATACCTACAGAAATGATTAGGTTTCCATGCCTCGCCCGATCGCACACGGCCCCAACCTGGGTCCCACGAGGGCCTATCCCCGACGATTTCTGGGTCATGAGGAAAGACCCCCTTATTGCCCACACTCACTTGGCGACGGTTCCAAATGCCGCCGCGGAAAGCGGTTTTAAACCGTTTGTTCAAGACATCATTGTACCAGTGCTTGCCTCAGTAACGCGCCTATTTTAAATGGCGTACAGTGCCACGACAGGCCTCGAGGCTAAGGAGGATTGAATACGAGGTCGGCGAATGCTTGTGGGGTTGAGCACGGCTAAAAATAGTCCGTGGGGTGTTTACATCACGTCACACATTGGCCAAATGAAACATAAGGGAGGTCATCAACTTTATTCCCTACCAGTGAGCATGGGTTCGCCAGGATGAAAGGCTCAAGGGTGACCCCCATGTGTATCTCCCCGAGGGGGAACTCGGTGAACAAACGTGTGATAGCCTGGCTTATTAGGGATGATAGACTGCTCAAATCAATAAGGAATTCCTTCTTTTCTGGAAGCCCATTCGGACAGAACTCCAAAGTTAAGCATGCTCAGCTTGGAGTAATTTCAGGATGGGAGACCGACCGGGAAGTTGCTCCCGGGTGCGCACGAGAGAGGACAAAGTGCGTAGAAAAGACTAGTATTGATATGTGGGGCTAGTCTAGATCCCGCCAGGAGTAACGACCACTAGCGGGTGTGTCCGGAGCGTTACAAGTTGGTATCAAAGTCAACCCTCACGGTCACACGGATGTTTGCGGACAGGTGCGCGGTCATGTTGTTCATGACGTTTGTGACCCGTCGCAGCACACAACATGGCACATGTGTTAGAATGGATGCACAAACGTATGTGCCAAGAGGGAACTTTCCTGTGGCCCGACGAGGACGTCGGTTCCTCTGAGTGGGGTTGTATGTGATAGCCTGGCTTACTAGGGATGATAGACTACTCATATCAAAAAGGAATTCCTTCTTTTTCGGAAGCCCATTCGGACAGAACACCAAAGTTAAGCGTGCTCGGCATGGAGTAATTTTAGGATGGGCGACCGACTGGAAAGTTGCTCCCGGGTGCGCACGAGTGAGGAGAAAGTGCGCAGAAAAGACTAGTATTGATATGTGGGGCCAGTCTAGATCCTGCCAGGAGTAACGACCACCGGCGGGTGTGTCCGGGGCATTACAAAATGCATGCTGGACTCCACCTCATTTTCCGGGAGCTCCCTCTAGAGCAAGCGATTTGCATCCTCTATGCCTCTATATCCAAATATAGAGGATGCCCTAGAGCCAAGAGGAGGGATATTACTCTCCATCCACCTGTTATCAAATTGGATGCCTGCCAGGTCACTCTCGCGCATCTCAAAGACCGCCTAGATCAAGAAGCCGGTCTCCTGCTCAAAATCTATTTTGAACCCCCTTCCGGCCCTTCTCTACATGGGACGTTAGAGAAGACAGGCATAGCAATCTCATCATGCTCTGGGCGACGTCAGTGGCGTAGAACCACATATGTTCCCACGGCTTTGGTAGTCGTCGGTAGGAACCTCAAAGAAGCTAGAATTTGGACGCGGTCGGTGATCCACACTACCACATGAGGGTATATTACTTCCTTTTAGGCGGGGGACCACATCGAAGAAATATATGAGAGGTCAAAATGGGTAGGTACACTGGTACACGTTGGCGCTATACAAACGGTTTTTAACCCCTTTTCGTGATCAAATTTGGAATCGTTGCCTAGTGAGTGACTGCGATAAGGGGGTCCTTCCCACACGACCCAGAAACCGTTGGAGATATGCCCTCCTGGCACACAGGCTCGGCGAAATGATGTCGTGTGCGACCGGTGAGCGATCAAATACGGTTATACGTACAGTAGTGCTAAAAAAATCAATTATACAGGCGAAATCGTTTTTGGTCGTAAGTTCATCCCACACAGTCAGTCCCAGGTAAACGTTTTCGTTCATATATACATCCCACACAGTCGTTCTAAGGAAAACGTTTCTGTTCGCACGTACATCACACACAATTTTCCCCGTTAAAACGTTTGTGATAGTGTTTCCATTGCACACGGTATTAACAATTGTATCGTTTGCATTATTGAATGCAACACAGACAGTGCATAGAAGAAACTGTGTGGCAAAGGTTGTCCATCACACACCATTTTTATGTGGTAAACGTTTGTGCCAGGTAGCCTAACGCAAATAGTTTTCAAGAGGATGCCATGTGTGATTGTTCATTAATCCAACATGGTTTATTCCTAGGAACTGTGTGCGTTGCCTGTGTTCATCGCCCACGGTATTTTCTCAAAAACCGTTTGCAATAGCAAAACCCAATAAATAGGCTAATTTCCCTATTATTAATAATCCATTTATTATTGTAAATGACATGCATATTAGCACATAATATATTTCATTTCCATATTAAGGAAGCAGGATTTCATAATTGAAATACATCATTGTACAACATGATAGGGGCTTCAGCACTCAGCTACCGCATTACACAACTGCACCAGCACCAAGTTGCACATGCAACATCTACAACCTTTCAAAATTAGCATCATAGACGGTACATAGACAGATGTATCTCATTTGGAAAACTGCTGAAGCAGAAGGCGAATATTGAGCCTTCATTGATGTTGAAGGTCTTCGCATCTTTATGTCAGTGCCTATGCATGATTGGCCGTCCATCCTTCGTCCTCTTCAGGAACACTTCAATATTGAATCGTGGGTGTTGTATGAATACCTTCCTCGCCTGCTAACCATACACGTGGTTTGAGAGGTAATCAATAGTGAACTGCTTTGGAAAAGGCATGAAAATAAGGCTGTGCATAAATATCTTCTCTATATTGGAAATGGAGCAAAGGAACAAAAAAGGCAACATATAATAGTTAGTACCATCCTGTAGTGAACTAATGTCTTCTTCATTCTGCAGACAAAGATCTTGTTGTTTTTTGTCGCTAATTTCTTCATCCTAACAATCTTTTTGAGTTTCTTGACTTGACTGGTATTCATGGACAACTCATTTTCCCTTATGCAAAAAGGGTCGAACAGTGGGTCAAAACCTCTAACAGCGGGACCTACATGTGCAAGACCAAATTATTTAAAACCTAAGTATTAGAATGGTTCCTGCAATTAAACAATAATGTACTATTAGAGAAAGGACCATGCTTGTGCAAACCTCGATTGTAAACCTCAGTGCTTCCCATTGTTTCCCTACAACACATATATGGTAGTTAGTGATCAGGTTAAGTGAGGGTTCGCATGCTATTAGTAAAATATGTTGATGAAAAATAAGCACGTTGCAGATTCATCAGATTTATTCAAGCCACATGGAAAACCCATTTATAAAAACCAAGCATGATTAAGAACTAGGAAATATAGCAATTCTATATGTTTCTCATGTATTAAGTGCTGCCAAATTTGATTATTCCTCACATGCACAAAAATACCCACGACAATTGGACAATGCATTGCAGAATTGAACCAAGCAGTTAACTAAACACCACAACAAATGAACCAAACATTAACTAAGCACCACATTGCACAATATAACATAATCCTAATAGAAGATCAGACAGTTAACCAAACCAAGCATGCTTAAAAACTTGGAAATGTAGCAATTGTATTTGTTTCTCATGTATTTAGTACAACCAAATTTGATTTATTTCTCACATGGTATACAATAACAGAATGCGCCCACAACAATTGAACATCACATTGCATAATGGAACCAAACAGTTAGCTAAACACCACAACAAATGAACCTACTGTTAACTGAGCACCACATTGTACAATGTATAACATACTAGAAGATCAAATAGTTAACCAAACCAAGCATGCTTGACAACTCGGAAATATAGAAATGGGATTTGTTTCTCATGTATTTTGTAAAGAAAAATTTGATTTATTTCTCACATGGAAGACAATACAAAATTGCACACTGAAGAATTGAACATCACATTTGTAGAATTGAACCAAACAGTTAACTGAACACGACAACTAATTAACCAAATAGTTAATAAGTGAGCACCACATTGCACGACATATAGAACGTATACACTAGAGCAACATATTGCATGGTAAAAGTAGATAGCGCAATTCACTAGAATTGGTTAAGGAAAGGCAGTAGCAAGCAAACTGAACATGGGTCCTTATAGTGAGCTAATAACACAAGCTATTCCTCATTGTCGAAGATATCGATGACGATTGGCTCCTTAGACATGGAAGCGTGTGAGGCCTTCGCATCGTGGGTGCCCTCGTCGTAATGGTAAGTTGCCTGAGCCGCTCCGGGCACCAACCTACTGGCCCTCGATTTGAGTACGCACGTGCACGCTGAGAAAACACCTCGTAGTATTCGTCAAAGGCACCGAGGGTGGCCTCAAGAAAACTCCATGAACTGTCGTTTGAAGAAGCCAAACGCATCGCGGTGTCGGCGCGCGAGGCGTCGACGGTGGCCTCGACGGCGTGGTGCTCCTCCAAGATATGGGGGTCGGCTCAAATGGCAGCCATCCCAACCTCTTCCGCGCGTGTGGTTGCGATTTGCTTCTCCGCTGCCAATTGTCCTTGAGCTCCTGGCTATACTGCGTGCATCATGGCTTAGGGCGGCGCTTATTTGGTGGAGGGGTCGGTGATTTGGGTGGAAGGTGTTGCGCCGGCGGTTGGGGCATGTGGGATGTGGAAGGAGGAGATGATGGGGGCCTGGTGTGGATTACAGGCCTGGATAGACGAGGCCGAGCAGCGTGAAGGAGGGTCACCGACGAGGGGGTCGCGCTGCAAGCTAGGAGTGAAGGTTTCAACTTGGGAAGGAAGGCATAAACAGGGGAAATGTGGCTTTTGGTATGGGGGAAAGGGCGGGGAGGTATATATTTCCATGTAAGCCGAAAATTCTGAATCGGTTCAGCAAAAAAACTGGCACGCAAAGTATCATCAGACACGGTCCCTTATTCAGAACTATGTAAGATATGTGAATATCATAAATGATTCAGATAGCTTAACCCGTGTGTGATGAGTTTGGACGTCAAAATTTTTGGTTCCAATTTCCCTGTTATAGTGCTCATCCACATCAATGCATAATTTGGGTACTCAATGGAGACTACAACACACCCACACTATGACCGACGCACCTTCTTGTGTAAGTCGTATGCGTACTATACACCGACGATGCTCCGGGATATTTTGTACTACATCTCACACGATTGGTGATACTAAACTGTGTGCAATCTACTTGATTTTTCGTCTTGATTTAAATTACATAATGGGGTCACAACTGCAAACGATGGTGTTTGAATTCCTAGAACTTCTATCTGCAGTGAACATGCAACTATAGGTGCGTCCTCAAAAATTTGGAATTATTCAGGGTTCGTTTGGACATTTTTATACAATAACTTGGTTTTCTAGGCATTTCAGGTGCATAATTCAAAATCAAACTACATGCACATGCTCCGGTGCCCCAAAATGGGTTGTAAAATGATATATGTGTCCATGGGTTGATACTTACGTCCCATTCAAGAAATGGGCAAGAATTTCAAACACCTCGGCACCGTGGCTCTCCGGAAAAAGTTGATGTGCTTGCTTTTGGAATTCTAGTAAATAAAAAACTCGTCTGAAATTCATGAACCTTGGCATGCTATCATGGAACGGCATCAACATGCTGGGGTAAAAAATATTGTCTCATTTGGGGCAGGTTATGGTATAAGCTTCTCGCTAACCAGAGCTTCTCTCACAACAAACATGACGAAACAATATCTCCTGCCTCTTCTTACTTTCAAAAAAATTCCCGTGTCAACATAGAACAACAGGAGTGTTGTGCAATTTTTTGGGTTTTTCGGGGTTCGCATGGACACTTTTATACAATAACTGAGTTTTCTATGCATTCAAGTGCATAATTCAAATGTGAACTACATTCACATGCTCCAGTGCATATAAGCGGGTTGAAAAATCAAATGTGTGTCCTTGGTTGCAACCTTAATTAGGTCCCATGCAAGAAATGGGAATGAATGTCAAACACCTTTGCCACCGTCGCTCGGCCGCTAACATTCAGATACATGGTTTTAAAATTCTAGTAAATTGAGAACTCGTCTGAAATTCATGAAACTTGACATGCTATCATGGAATGGCATCAACATGTAGTGGTAAAAATATTGTCCCATTTTGGATAGGTTGCGGTATAAGCTTCTCACAAACCAGAGCTTCTCGCAACAAGCCTCATGGTTACGGTACGGAACATTTCACCTTTTTGGATGAAATGATATATGTTACCTCTTCTTGATTTCAATTTTTTTTCTACAGTCAACATAGAACAACATGAGTGTTGTGTTAATTTTTGGAAAAATTCGGGGTTCATTTGGACATTTTTTTGCATTAATTGAGTTTTCAATTCATTTATGTGCATAATTTAAATTTGAACTACATGCACATGCTCTAATGCATATAAATTGGTTGAAAAATCAAATGTGTGTCCTTGGTTGCATTCTTAGGTCCCATGCAAGAAATGGGAATGAATGCCAAACACCCTTGCACCGTTACTCGGCCGCAAACATTGAGATACCTGGTTTTTAAATTCTAGTAAATCCGAAGCTCGTCTGAAATTCATGAAGCTTGGCATGCTACCATGGAGCGGCATCAACATTCCGTGGTAGATTTTGTGTCCCATTTGGGGAAGGTTTAGGCATATACTTCTCACAAACCAAAGCTTCTCACAACAAGCCTGATGGTTTCGGTAGGGAACATTCCATCTTTCTGGACGAAGCGATATCCGTTGCATCTTCTTGATGTCAATTTTTTCTCCAGTGTCAACATAGAACAACAGGAGTGTTGTGTTAAATTTTGGAATTTTTCGGAGTTCGTTAGAACATTTTTATGCATTAACTGAGTTTTCAATGCATTTATGTGCACAATTCAAATTTGAACTACATGCACATGCTCTAATGCATATAAATTGGTTGAAAATTCAAATATGTGTCCTTGGTTGCATGCTTACATCTCATGCAAGAAGTGGGAATTAATGTCAAACACCCTGCCACCGTCACTCGGCCGCATACATTGAGATACCTGGTTTTTAAATTCTAGGAAATCCAAAACTCTTCTAAAATTCATGATCTTGGCATACTATCATGAAATGGCACCCGACATGCCATGGTAAATGTTTTCTCCCATTTGGGGCAGGTTTGGATAAGCTTCTCACAAACCAGAGCTTCACACAACAAGCCTGACAGTTTTGGTATGGAACGTTCCACCTTTGGGGACGAAACGATACACGTTTCCTGTTATTGCTTTCAAAATATTTCTAGTGTCAACATAGAACAACATGACTATTGTGTTAAATTTTGGAATTTTTTGGGGTTTGTTTGGACATTTTTATACATTAACTGGGTTTTCTACGCATTTTATGTACGTAATTCAAATTTGAACTACATCCACATGCACCAGTGCATATAAATTGGTTGAAAATCAAATCGGTGTCCTTGGGTGCATGCTTAGGTCCCATGCAAGAAATGGGAATGAATTTCAAACACCAAGGTACTATTCATTGCCGACAAAATGTTGAGATACTTTTTTTTACATTCTAGTAAATCCAAAACTCATCTGAAATTCATGAAACTTGGCATGCTATCATGGAATGGCTCCCAAAATGTTGTGCTAGTTTTCGTGTCAATTTTGAGAGAAGGCGCACTCGTATAAGAGTCAGCAAAGGCATTTTGAAACAAATAGCTGCCACTCTAACATCGCAAACATTTTAGATAAAACACCAGTATGTAAACTGACAGCTTCCCCAGTAAGCCAAGGGAAAATGTGCCCAGCAGGATTTGTGTAGCTCTTCATCGCGAACATTTTAGATAGAACACATGTATGCAAAGTGTGAGCTTTTGTCTTTCGCAGTAAGCCAAGGGAAAATTCGCTGCGCAGGATTTGTGCATCTCTTCAACGCAAACGGTTCAGATTGAATAATGTACGCAAAGCGAGACTTCGGCGCTAAGGCAAGAGAAAGTTTGGCAAGTAGGATTTGTACCTCCTTCAGCGCAAACGGTTTTTTCAGACGACCCGTGTGCAACCACGTACAGGCAATTTGGTATGATTTGCATCTGACATATTGGGTATATTGCCATTTATCAAACTGGAAAGATTGGCAATTGTTGATGTAGTAACATTTCCATTTGTTAATCCTCATAACACTCGATTTGTCAAAATATGCAGCTAATAATCACTAGCACTATCTAATTTTTGCAACTAAAATTCAGTAATTAAGCATAGATTTCATTCATAGATTAAGTAGTCGTTCTTAATTTATACAAACAGTTCAACTCGACATCTGAACCGACCAATCTTTTCGCCAATTGTTGCCAACACGTACTGAAATAGCTAGTTCAACTATATATACTAGCTAATTTTATGTACGTTGTACAATTCCACCACATTTATAGTCAGATGAGCTGAACAAAATAGCCCCTAAATACTAGTACTACGGAGAGGCTTTGTACTAATGCCGGCAGTTTCTCCTCTGCCGAGCGCGCTTAGTAAGAGGAAGACGAGGAGGAGCCTACCGACGACCTGGACAACTGTAACACCCCAAATTTTTTAGTTGTTTTTTCTTCCAAACTTTTGGTCTTTTTGGAAGAGGGTTGTTTGATCTTCTCTTAAAACCCTTTTAAAATCCCTTCTGGCCAAAGTTTGTGTGTCTTCTCAAACTTGGTTTTTGGCCTAGAAGTTTTTCTCTTGTGTTTGGTTCAAGCACAAGTTGAGTTTCAAAAGTGGTTGCCTGAATTCTCCCCTTCTTGATTTAAACCTCTCAAGTTTAACCTTGGTCTTATCTCCCTCTCCATCCTTCATCTTGCCATGACCCCAACAGAAATATTTCTCTCCAAGACCCTCTCCACATCTTAGGACAAGTCTTTCATCAATTCCAGTAAGTTTTAACCTTATTGGGATTTTTCTTCTATTTATTTTACTCCAAAAACTAATTCTGTCTTTTATAGTGGACCTTGGTGATTTACAAAGGACCCACCATTTCCATCTAGTTATTTGACTCCAAACCAACTCTCCTAGATAGTCTTTAGTACCCACAACCTAGATCCATCTTGTTTCACTAGTCCATAGTTCAAAATTTTGAAATTTCACCTGCTGCAAGTTTGGACCAGATTTGCAAAATTTGGTGAAATTCATATTTATCTTCTTCCAAAAATTCTGAGAAAAATCAGGCAGCCTCTACATACATCAAGAGGCCACTCCACCAAAAATCAGCCCCAGAAACTTTGCACACATACCAGAAGAATTTCATCAAACACTTAGCATACACTGTGCTATCAGCTGTTAACTGAAACTGTCGACAGTTCGACAGTTCGTCAGTTTCGTCATCTTAGTCAGTTTCATCGATTTCATGAGGCGCAGCGACAAACCTCGCCGGTATCTCCTTGGCCCAACGCTGCACTGCACCTTCTTCTTATCCAGTGCCCCGCACGCTCGCTTGGCCGCTTCTGGGCATCGGTGGCGCTCTGGCCCGACCACGCCGATGACTGCCACGGCAACAGCGTCGCCCGTGGCGGCTGACAGAAGCAACCCCGCGGCTCAACACCGTTTGGCACCGCCCAAACCACTCCAGTGCTCCGCGTGTCCACCTCCAGTGCCAGTGCACGCCTGCCGCACGGTCGCCGTGGCCTGGCACGCGCAGAGCGCGGTTTCTGCCGCCGACGTGCTGCGCGGCCGTTCCGTCGAGGACAGGCCATAACTCCCTCTCCCCTGCTAAGTTATGTGTGGGAATGGAACCACTGCAGCTCCTAGATGATGCTCAAGCCCCTAACTCCGCCGTTCGACCACTGCAGCACCGTAACCGACTCGCCGGACTTATCCGTTCACAGCAGCCACCTCGAGCCGGCTATATAAGGCACCCCCGAGCTCGTGCTCGAGCCCGCACACCCTCACTACCTCCCTAGACCACGCCCAGCCTCTGGAAGAGCCTCGAGGGGCCCTTCTTCCCCAACTCCGGCCAACCCCCTCCGCCTCGGGCTGCAGCTTCGTTCACTCCGGTGAGGGCTTCTCCGCCGCCATGGACTCGGGCGTAGCACCCTGGCACCCACCTAGACCTAACCCCCACCTTAAGTTGACCCCAGGAACCCTCTCCGACGAGGTCCACGACCACCCGAGCCACCGTCCGCCGGAGACAGGGTCGCCGTCGACGTGGGGCTCGCCGACACCCAACTCCACCACCGTTCGACGCGGAAGACCACCGAGAAGCCGTAGGTATCACTCCCCTCCCCTAACTCGCCGTGGATCGACGCCGGCGATCACCGCAGCACCGGCGTCGGCGCGGCTCTGTTTCCAATTTTTAAACCCGACGGGTGGGGCCTCTTGTTAGCCTCACATCTCTCCCCTCCGAACCGTTTTCTTTAAGTGTATTCGGGCAAAGTACGTTTTCTCCTTCAGTTGACGTACTGCGTACTGGTTCGCTTTGCTGTTTTTTGTTCTAGCCCCTGGAACTTTTCTGTTTCATTACATATGAATCCCTGGACAGAAACTCTAATATCTTTTAAACCAAAAATGATTTTGAGTTGATTGTTTTTCTGTCCTCTTTAGTTTTCTGCCTAGTTGTTTGTCATATTTATGTGGAAATTTTTGGAGCAACTTTATTTGCACGCGCGGTATTTATGTTAGTATTTTATTTGCTTGAATACATAGATATCGGAGGCCGTGACGGAGACGCGAATCACACCGAGTTAGGCTCCGACTTCTCAGAACCAGGCAAGCATGTTTGAACTTTTGATATGATGAGTGTGTTGCATGTTTGCTCGAGTAGTTCGTTTCATAAACATGATCATATGGACATAAGTGTATGGTTATATTTCATGCTAGTAAGCTTCGGGTGAGCCCCGAAGGATAATGTTTGGACCACCTCGATCATATCGTGATATGGTGGGTGGAATGCTGGTATTGTTGGAGCATGCCAGTAGTTGGTTAACTCAGTATCAACGGAGATCATGTCATGATTCCAGTCGTCTCCTTTTTCGGTACTTTCATAGGCCGTCCGTTGGGATTACGGTCTAGTCAGTTGTAAACCACTTCCCGAGTACACACCAAGTAGAGGGGCCGGGATGAGGGTTCCATGGCCCTGGATTAAAGCCTGTCATCCGGTCAGGGGGCATGGGTGTTTCCGGTTGGGACCGAGAGGGGGGAAGCCCTTAGAGCGCGCATATATAAATTTGATCCCATGCTATTCGAGGTTGTAGCCTCCCCGTCTTAAAGTTTTTCGTGAATGTTGTCGCGGGTGATTCCGGACGACATGATGTTAAATGGTTGTGTACTGGTTAGTTGGGTTTTCTACTAAAACATCGTAGACGGGACTAGCCCATGTGGCTAGTAGAACCCGTTGGCTATGCGTTAATAGTACAAGCTCTGCAAAGTTAAATTCTTCCAGTAGCCATGTTTATGGCCTAGGGTCAATCTTCATGTCAACCCGGTGACCGTCTCTAGTATATTCTTGTTGGTAACCAGAGTAGTGTTTTCGTCAAGTTCATTTGGTAGATGAACTCACCAACTATCTCTGTATTGATTTACTTTCAGAAGTATTTCATCATTATACTATTGTTATTTATAAGCCCTTTATGTGATGTCGCTCAGACGTCCGACTGTGGCATTCTTGTTATTTATAAGCCCTTTATCTGATGTCGCTCAGACGTCCGACTGTGGCATTCTTGTTATTTATAAGCCCTTTATGCGATGTCGCTCAGACGTCCGACTATGACATTCTTGTTATTTATAAGCCCTTTATGTGATGTCGCTCAGATGTCCGACTGTGGCATTCTTTTCATTTATAAGCCCTTTATGTGATGTCGCTCAGACGTCCGACTATGGCATTCTTTTTATTTATAAGCCCTTTATGTGATGTCGCTCAGACGTCCGACTGTGGCATTCTTTTTATTTATAAGCCCTTTATGTGGCGTCGCTCAGACGCCCGACTGTGGCCGGCTATTATTTACTATTTTTCTTACGATGCGTCACTCAGACACCTGTTTAATCTCCTTCAATTTATCTTTTGGATTTCGGGAGGATTACCGCTCGACTTACATCTTTGCATACAGCTCATTAATATTTTATTCCGGTCGCATTTGGCTGGAATACTCCTTTGCATCATGTTGGCATTTACTATATCTTAAGTCCGAACTGTCTTGCGAGTACATTCAAAGTACTCACCTGGCTTGTTGATTTTGCCAGATGTGGACGAAGGCGATCTCTTGGATGAAGAATTCGATAGCGAGTCCGACGCTTAGTGGAGTCCCAGTCAGTCCCTTGCGATCCTGGAGTTGATCACTGTTTTATAACCTCTTCCGCCTACCACCATATAAATTCATCGGGTCTCACTCCGATACTCGATGAGCTGTAATATTTTGGAGTCACATCACCCACTTCACTGTGACATATTCCACCACCTTTCATTACGAGTTAGTAGTATGCCACCCTGCCTTGTGTTATATCCACCTCTATGTATTATATTGGCGCGCATGTAATAAAATTGTTGAGCAACCCCCAGCTCAACCTTGTATAATATTCAGTGTACTGGAATTCTGTATCAAGGAATTGTCTGCCGGCAAGGAATTATATTCCTCACTGGTTTATTAACAAGGTCGGTCTTCCGGTAATTATTTTACTGAAGGACCGGTCCTGACAACCTTGGTATCAGAGCCAGGCTGACTGTAGGAAGCCACTAGGTGCGCTCGCTAATCGGTTATTAGCGAAAAATTTGCTTTTCAACATTTTTTACATCTGTAGCAATTTTCAGTTGGTCAGCATAAATTTATGGCCTGACTATTTGGAATTTTTGTCTACTTTTGTGGATGGCCAGCAACGACTGTGATGCACAGGTGTTCGCCAACATTCCTGAGGGGTTTGTCAAGCTCCTCTTCGCCATCACCAAAGTCGCAATCGGGCCATACACCCGTCCTGAGTTTACACTCTACCGTCACAAGCTCCACGACAGCGTGTCTATGCATCAGGCTATGGTACACTTCAAAGGTGGGCGTTCTGAAGCGCGCCGCCTTCGATTTGTGGGCAGAACCATGCCTACGGAGAGGCATGCCATGCAGATGGCTGCATGTGAGGCGATAGCTCGTCTCCGGGACATTCTTCCTTCGATGAAGACTCGTCGCTTCCGTTACCTCCCATGTCACGTGCCATATACGTGTCACTATGCGTTTGCATGCGCAAATGGGGAGCGTAACGAAGCCATTGCATCAATGGTTGAGTACTTCAAGGCACTTGACGCAGCTTTTGATAATCTGGTGGACGACCTGGTGGCCACCCGTATGGAGTTGGTCCAGAGTGGCTCCGCCAACAGGAGGGAGCTACTCCATACTGCACAACCAATGACATTTGTCTCCTCCACCGCATCCTATGCACCTTCCATCCTATGCACCTTCCATCCTATGCACCCTGAGTGACGTATGTCTAATTAGAACCCGCGTGTAAAATATGTACTAGCAGCCCTTCTCCGTGCGCAATCAACCAGTTTATTTCAAAAATATTTTTCGAGCTCGTGTTTGATCGCTTTTGCAAAATCTTGGTTTATTTTGCTGCTCGGTTCTTCTCAGGATTTCTGCTTTATTACCCCAGAGTAAGAAATGACTCATCCATGGACACATTCCATGCCAAGTCCGCCAGAAGAAAATTATGGCACACAGACAGACAACAATTTCACACAGGGGCAGTCAAGTCAGCAAGGCAGTGAGACGACATTTTCTCAAATGTGCCGTCTTTACGAGCAAAGTCAGCAACAACACCAAGAAATGATGAACCATGTCATTAACATGGGAAATCACCGTGAACCATACCAGCAGCACTCAAAATTGTCTGAATTTCAGAAGACACGTCCAACAACGTTTTCGCACACAGACAAACCTCTTGAGGCCGATGACTGGCTTCGAGATATTGAAAGGAAGTTAATTGTGGCACAATGCTTCGACCGATAAAAAGTGTTGTACGCACCACATTACCTTACTGGAGCAGCCGCGTCATGGTGGGAAAATTTCCTGCTTATGCATCCCGACATAAATAATATCACCTGGGAAGATTTCAAGGAAGGCTTACGTGGGGCACACATCCCTAAGAGTATTATGAAGATCAAGAAAAGAGAATTTGATGACCTCAAGCAAAGAGGCATGACAGTACAGGAGTACAACAGTCAGTTTGCGCAATTATCACGTTATGCCAATGAAGAGCGAATGACGGAAAATAATAAGATGGAGAAATTCCTAGACGGACTGGCACCAGCACTAAAATGCCAGTTAGTCGTAGACACTTTTCCAGATTTCAAGACACTGGTAGACAAAGCCATTATGTTGGAAAATGAACGTCGCAGTCTGAAAGACATTCGCAAGAGAAAAAGGGTTCAGACCAACCACCCTCGCAACAACAAGAATAAGGTGAATTTCCAGAGAAATGGGGCGAAAAGACCCACGACCAATGACACACGTCCAGATAAGAATTTTCATGCGAGAGACAAGGATTTCACCTATCGCCCGGGTGTTACCTGCTACGCATGTGGAGAAGAGGGACACTATGCTAAACAGTGCCCTAAGCCCAGAAACTCAGCACCGAAGCCAAATAGCAACGGAAACAATTCCGCGCCCAAGCGTAACAACTTCAATCCAAATAACAATCACAGGAAAGGCCACCTGAACCATGTGACCAAGGAGCAAGCACAGGATGCACCGAATATCGTACTCGGTACGTTCCCTGTCAACACAATACCTGCCACGGTTTTGTTTGATTCTGGAGCTTCTCATTCGTTCATTTCGAAGAATATTGCTTTGCAACATGGTTTTTCAATGCTTCCCTTGGGAAAATCAATGACTATCAAGTCCCCCGGAAGTAAGCAGATCACTCAGAATCACTGCCAAGGTTTGACCATTGAAATTGAGGGATTGAAATTTCACGCAAACCTCATCGTGTTGGAAAACAAAGGACTGGATGTTATCCTGGGTATGGATTGGCTAACCACCAATAAAGGATTTATCGACTACTTCAACAGGATAGTGATTCTTACTCATCATCATGGAAAAACAATAAGAGTCGCAGCTCAGGAAAGACCGGTGTCGCGACAACCAAAATTAAATAAAGTTGATACATCTGAGTTAAGCAAGGTTCCAGTTGTGTGCAAATTTCGGGACGTATTTCACGAGGAACTACCAGGCATGCCGCCAGACAGAGAAATAGAATTCATTATTGAGCTAGCACCGGGAACCACCCCCATATATAAGAAACCATACAGAATGGCACCATCCGAGTTGGTTGAATTAAAGAAGCAGATAAAGGAACTGCTAGACAAAGGATTTATACAGGCCAGCTCCTCACCTTGGGGTTCGGCGGTATTGTTTGCCAACAAGAAGGATGGGACCATGAGGTTGTGTATAGACTACCGAGCGCTCAACATGGTCACAGTCAAGAACAAATATCCGATGCCACGGATAAATGATTTACTTGACCAGCTCGCGCAAGCCAAGGTTTTCTCAAAGGTTGATCTAAGGTCAGGTTATCATCAACTAAAAGTACGAACAGAAGATATCCCGAAAACAGCATTCACCTCAAGATACGGACTTTATGAATTTACAGTAATGCCGTTTGGACTGACCAACGCCCCCGCATATTTCGTCCACCTTATGAACAAGGTATTTATGAAATTCATGGACAAATTTGTGGTGGTATTTATTGATGATATCTTGGTATATTCAAAGTCACCGGAAGAACATGCTGAACATCTCCGCATTGTACTGGGAGAATTAAGGAAACTTCAACTTTACGCCAAATTCAGCAAATGTGAATTTTGGTTGAGACAAGTGGGTTTCCTAGGACACGTATTAACACAAGAAGGAATTGTCGTGGACCAAGATAAAGCCAAGGTTGTACTTGGCTGGAAGTCGCCAGCCAGTGTGACGGATATATATGCAGTTTCCTCGGTATGGCCGGATATTATAGAAGGCTTATTGAAGGATTTTCCACCATAGCCAAACCAATGACTCAGCTACTCAAAAAGGATAAGAAATTCGTGTGGACCGAAGCATGTGAGGAAAGCTTCCAAGAACTCAAAAAGAGGTGAACAACAGCCCCAGTATTAATTGTACCCGACATACACAAGAGTTTTGAAGTATATTGCGACGCATCCCGGAAAGGCCTCGGATGCGTACTGATGCAAGAAGGCAAAGTAGTCGCCTACGGTTCCCGGCAACTGCGAAAACATGAAGAAAATTATCCTAATCACGATTTGGAGTTGGCAGCAGTCATTCATGCAGTCAAGGAGTGGAGGCACTTTTTGCTTGGGAATCGATGTGAAATATATACGGACCATAAGAGCCTCAGATATATTTTCACACAGCCAGAGCTCAATTTACGACAACGACGCTGGCTGGAACTGGTAAAAGATTTCGACGTTGGTATCCACTATCACCCAGGAAAAGCAAACGTGGTAGCAGATGCTCTCAGCCGTAACCCTAGCCCGAACAGCGGCAGCATACAGAACCTGAGGCCCGAATTTCAGCAAGAATTCGCCAGACTCAACCTAATGATGATCACGGAAGGCGAAGTATCCAAGCTAGAAATACAGCCTACGCTAATGGAGCAAATAAAGAAGGCTCATCTTGGACACCCCAGCATCGAAGGGATAAAAAGAAAAGTAAGTCGGGGCAAGGCCTCATAATTCACCATAGATAGTGAAGGAATATTATGGTTCGGAGACAGACTGTGCGTACCGAATAGCAACGACCTTAAACAGCAAATTCTAGCAGAAAGCCACACTGCTCCATACTCAATCCACCCTGGTACGAAAATGTACAAGGATATTCAGGAAAGATTTTGGTGGCACGGCATGAAGAGGGATATAGCCACATATATTGCATCCTGCGATGCTTGTCAACGCATTAAAGCCGAGCACCAAAAACCCGCAGGGCTATTACAGCCAAACAATATACCAGAATGGAAATGAGACGATATTGGAATGGATTTTATTGTTGGACTACCACGGTCACAACACGGTAATGATGCCATATGGGTCATCACGGATAGACTTACCAAAGTGGCACATTTCATACCCGTCAAGACAACCCACACCACCCAAAAGCTCACCAAGCTTTACCTCGCCCGTATAGTATGCCTACATGGGGTCCCCAAGACTATAATATCCGACAGAGGCACTCAGTTCGTCTCCAAATTTTGGGACCAGTTGCAGCAAGCCCTCGGGACGCAATTAACGTTCAGTACAGCTTATCACCCCCAGACGCGAGGACAAACGGAACGAGTAAATCAAATACTCGAAGACATGCTAAGGGCATGTGTCCTCACATATGGGACCAGTTGGGAGGAAAGCTTACCATATGCCGAGTTTGCATATAACAATAGTTACCAAGCTAGCCTGCAAATGGCACCTTTCAAAGCCTTGTACGGACAAAGGTGCCGTACTCCATTGAATTGGTCGGAAACAGGGGACAGTCGTATATTCGGACCAGATATGTTAAAAGACGCCGAGGAGAGAGTAAAAATAATACGGGATCGGCTCAAAACCGCCCAAAGCCGACAAAAGAGCTATTACGATCAAAAGCATCGGGAAATAAGTTTTGAGCCCGGTGAAGACGTATATTTACGTGTGTCACCTATGAGAGGACTGGAACGATTCAAAGTCAAAGGGAAACTAGCACCACGATTCATCGGACCCTTCCATATAGTTGCACGGAGAGGCACAGTAGCTTATCAAATGGACCTTCCCAAGGGACTGTCCGACGTCCACGACGTGTTCCACGTCTCGCAACTACGGAAGTGTGTAAGCAACCCAGAGAAACATGTGTCACATGAAAACCTTGATGTGCAACCAGATCTCACCTACCGAGAACACCCAGTGAAGATTTTGGAGGAGTCTGAAAGGAGGACCCGTCAGAAAACTATTAAATTTCTCAAGGTTCAGTGGAGTAATCACACAGAGGATGAGGCAACATGGGAAAGGGAAGATTTCCTTCGGATAGAACACCCACACCTATTTGAGGATCAGCTGAAATCTCGGGGACGAGATTTTTCCTAAGGGGGTAGGTGTTGTAACACCCCAAATTTTTGAGTTGGTTTTTCTTCCAAACTTTAGGCCTTTTTGGAAGAGGGTTGTTTGATCTTCTCTTAAAACCCTTTCAAAATCCCTTTTGGCCAAAGTTTGTGTGTCTTCTCAAGCTTGGTTTTTGGCCTTGAAGTTTTTCTCTTGTGTTTGGTTCAATCACAAGTTGAGTTTCAAAAGTGGTTGCCTGAATTCTACCCTTCTTGGTTTAAACCTCTCAAGTTTAACCTTGGGCTTATCTCCCTCTCCGTCCTTCATCTTGCCATGACCCCAACAAAAATATTTCTCTCCAAGACCCTCTCCACATCTTAGGACAAGTCTTTCATCAATTCCAGTAAGTTTTAAACTTATTGGGATTTTTCTTCTATTTATTTTACTCCAAAAACTAATTCTGTCTTTTATAGTAGACCTTGGTGATTTACAAAGGAGCCACCATTTCCATCTAGTTATTTGACTCCAAACCAACTCTCCTAGATAGTCTTTAGTACCCACAACCTAGATCCATCTTGTTTCACTGGTCCATAGTTCAAAATTTTGAAATTTCACCTGCTGCAAGTTTGGACCAGATTTGCAAAATTTGGTGAAATTCATATTTATCTTCTTCCAAAAATTATGAGAAAAATCAGGCAGCCTCTAGATACATCAAGAGGCCACTCCACCAAAAATCAGCCCCAGAAACTTTGCACACATACCAGAAGCATTTCATCAAACACTTAGCATACACTGTGCTATCAGCTGTTAACTGAAACTGTCGACAGTTCGACAGTTCGTCAGTTTCGTCAGCTTCGTCAGTTTCGTCGATTTCATCAGGTGCAGCGACAAACCTCGCCAGTATCTCCTTGGCCCGACGCTGCAGTGCACCTTCTTCTTATCCAGTGCGCCGCACGCTCGCTTGGCCGCCTCTGGGCGTCAGTGGCGCTCTGGCCCGACCATGCCGACGACTGCCACAGCAACAGCGCCGCCCGTGGCGGCTGACAGAAGCAACCCCGCGGATCAACGCCGTTTGGCGCCGCCCAAACCACTCCAGCGCTGCGCGTGTCCACCTCCAGTGCCAGCGCACGCCTGCCGGACCGTCGCCGTGGCCTGGCACGCGCAGAGCGTGGTTTCTGCCACCGACGTGCCGCGCGGCCGTTCCATCGAGGACAGGCCGTAACTCCCTCTCCCCTGCTAAGTTAGGTGCGGGAATGGAACCACTGCAGCTTCTAGATGATGCTCAAGCCCCTAACTCCGTCGTCCGACCACTGCAGCACCGTAATCGATTCGCCGGACTTATCCGTTCACGGCAGCCACCTCGAGCCGGCTATATAAGGCACCCCCGAGCTCGTGCTCAAGCCCGCACACACTCATTACCTTCCTAGACCACGCCCAGCCTCTGGAACAGCCTCGAGGGGCCCTTCTTCCCCAACTCCGGTCAACCCCCTCCGCCTCGGGCCCCAGCTTCGTTCACTCCGGTGAGGGCTTCTCCGCCGCCGTGGACTCGGGCGTAGCACCCTGGCACCCACCTAGACCTCACCCC
Source organism: Secale cereale (assembly GCA_902687465.1). Lineage (NCBI taxonomy): Eukaryota > Viridiplantae > Streptophyta > Magnoliopsida > Poales > Poaceae > Secale > Secale cereale. Next base: position 689,492,615 of record LR738715.1, on the reverse strand, counting down.
CACCTTAATTTGAACCCAGGAACCCTCTCCGACGAGGTCCACAACCACCCGAGCCGCCGTCCGCCGGAGACAGGGTCGCCGTCGATGTGGGGCTCGCCGACACCCAACTCCACCACCGTTCGACGCGGAAGACCACCGAGAAGCCGTAGGTATCACTCCCCTCCCCTAACTCGCCGTGGATCGACGCCGGCGATCACCGCAGCACCGGCGCCGGCGCGGCTCTGTTTCCAGTTTTCAAACCCGACGGGTGGGGCCTCTTGTCAGCCTCAAATCTCTCCCCTCCGAACCGTTTTCTGTAAGCGTATTCTGGCAAAGTACGTTTTCTCCTACAGTTGACGTACTGCGTACCGGTTCGCTTTGCTGTTTTCTGTTCTAACCCCTGGATTTTTTTGTTTCATTACAGATGAGTCCCTGGATAGAAACTCTAATATCTTTTAAACTAAAATGATTTTGAGTTGATTATTTTTCTGTCCTCTTTAGTTTTCTGCCTAGTTTTTTGTCATATTTATGTGGAAATTTTGGAGCAACTTTATTTGCACGCGCGGTATTTATGTTAGTATTTTATTTGCTTGAATACATAGATACCGAAGGCCGTGACGGAGACGCGAATCACACCGAGTTAGGCTCCGACTTCTCAGAACCAGGCAAGTATGTTTGAACTTTTGATATGATGAGTGTGCTGCATGTTTGCTCGAGTAATTCGTTTCATAAACATGATCATATGGACATAAGTGTATGGTTATATTTCATGCTAGTAAGCTTCGGGTGAGCCCCGAAGGATAATGTTTGGACCACCTCGATCATATGGTGATATGATGGGTGGAATGCTGGTATTGTTGGAGTATGCCAGTAGTTGGTTAACTCAGTATCAACGGAGATCATGTCATGATTCCGGTCGTCTCCTTTTTCGGTACTATCATAGGCCGTCTGTTGGGATTACGGTCTAGTCATTTGTAAACTACTACCTTAGTACACACCAAGTAGAGGGGCCGGGATGAGGGTTCCATGGCCCTGGATTAAAGCCCATCATCCGGTCAGGGGGCATGGGTGTTTCCGGTTGGGACCGAGAGGGGGGCACCCCTTAGAGTGCGCATATATAAATTTGATCCCATGCTATTCGAGGTTGTAGCCTCCTCGTCTTAAAGTTTTTCGTGAATGTTGTCGCGGGTGATTCCGGGCGACAGGAAGTTAAATGGGTGTGTACTGGTTAGTTGGGTTTTCTACTAAAACACCGTAGACAGGACTAGCCCACGTGGCTAGTAGAACCCGTTGGCTATGAGTTAATAGTACAAGCTCTGCAGAGTTAAATTCTTCCAGTAGCCATGTTTATGGCCTAGGGTCAAGCTTCATGTCAACCCGGTGACCGTCTCTTGTATATTATTGTTGGTAACCAGAGTAGTGTTTTCGTCAAGTTCATCTGGTAGATGAACTCACCAACTATCTCTGTATTGATTTACTTTCAGAAGTATTTCATCATTATACTATTGTTATTTATAAGCCCTTTATGTGATGTCGCTCAGACGTCCGACTGTGGCATTCTTGTTATTTATAAGCCCTTTATGTGATGTCGCTCAGATGTCCGACTGTGGCATTCTTGTTATTTATAAGCCCTTTATGCGATGTCCCTCAGACGTCCGACTATGGCATTCTTGTTATTTATAAGCCCTTTATGTGATGTCGCTCAGACATCCGACTGTGGCATTCTTTTCATTTATAAGCCCTTTATGTGATGTCCCTCAAACGTCCGACTGTGGCATTCTTTTTATTTATAAGCCATTTATGTGATGTCACTCAGACGTCCGACTGTGGCATTCTTTTTATTTATAAGCCCTTTATGTGATGTCGCTCAGACGTCCGACTGTGGCATTCTGTTTATTTATAAGCCCTTTATGTGGCGTCGCTCAGACGCCCGACTGTTGCCGGCTATTATTTACTATTTTTCTTACGAGGAGTCACTCAGACACTCATTTAATCTCCTTCCATTTATATTTTGGATTTCGGGAGGATTACCACTCGACTTCCATCTTTGCATACAGCTCATTAATACTTTATTCCGGTCGCATTTTGCTGGAATACTCCTTTGCATCATGTTGGCATTTATTATATCTTAAGTCCGAACTGTCTTGCGAGTACATTCAAAGTACTCACCTGGCTTGTTGATTTGGCCAGATGTGGACGAAGGCGATCTCTTGGATGAAGAATTCGATAGCGAGTCCGACGCTTAGTGGAGTCCCAGTCAGTCCCTTGCGATCCTGGAGTTGATCACTGTTTTATAACCGCTTCCGCCTACCACCATATAAATTCATCGGGTCTCACTCCGATACTCGATGAGCTGTAATATTTTGGAGTCACATCACCCACTTTACTGTGACATATTCCACCACCTTTTATTACGAGTTAGTAGTATGCCACCCTGCCTTGTGTTATATCCGCCTCTATGTATTATATTGGCGCGCTTGTAATAATATTGTTGAGCAACCCCCAGCTCAACCTTGTATAATATTCAGTGTACTGGAATTCTGTATCAAGGAATTGTCTGCCAGCAAGGAATTATATTCCTCGCTGGTTTATTAAAAAGTTTGGTCTTCCGGTAATTATTTTACTGAAGGACCGGTCCTGACAACAACTTCAATACGGTGTCTGCCGCAGCTACATCTTTAGCGACGCTCACCTCAAATGCCCTCTGCCGCTCTAGACGACCCCTCTCGAAGTGGCGAGACTGCTCGTAGATCTCTTGATTCCTCGCCTCTGCCTCGGCATGTGCCGCGGCATGACGGCGGTAAGGCTCTTTGTGTGCTCGACGAGGCGCTCCGCCTCCTCCCGCAGGAACTCGATGTAGCACGCAAGGTCACTGCCGCACATGCGAGCCTCCACCTCTACCTCCCTCCTTCGGGCGGCGATGGCGGAGCCGGTGATGATCCTGGTGGTCGACGGTGGGCTGGCAGCCACGGCGGTCGACGATGGGGTGGCGGCCACGACCACCACCTCCCTCCTTCAGGCCGCGGTGGCTGAGCGGGTCATGGCCATGGTGGCTGGCAGTGGGGTGGCGGACACGACGTCCACCTCCTGCCTTTGGGCCGTGGCGGTGGAGTGGGCGATGGCCCTGGCTTTCGACGGTGTTGTGGCGGCAATGGCGACCGGCAATAGCTGCCGACGAGAACCGAAGGCGGAGCGTGTGGTGGGTGTTCCGCGCACACCCAACAGGGACGCCACACGCACTACACTACGTCGGGGACTGCACCGCCGCCGCGGTGTAGCCTCCTAGCTGGAGCTGTGCTCTGATGACGGCGGAGTGGCTGAGCGACGAGGATGGACCAGTGCCATTGCCGATTGTGGAAGAAGCAGACAAGATAAGCTATAGGGAGGGAAATGAAAATGCGACGCAGGACTCGCCGGCGGTGAGGTTTTATATAGTAGGCTGGTAAGCTTTGGGATTTTGGTGTATTTAATGGAGTCGGGCGGGACGCTTGTGCAAGAACCTGCGTGGTTGCGCGGGAATGGCTGACCACCGTTTGGCCAAAAGAACGCTCCCTCGCGCTACTCAAGCTTGCGCTCGAACCATCTGCGACAGCGGGGTGACAAGACGTGTGAGAGGAGGACTAAAGGACACGTAATATACATTTAATAAAAAACATTTGCGATTTAATTACATACTATACCCCCTTCCTGGTTTATAAGTAGTATTTAATTAATAAAATAGGAATGCATGTCGCCAAAGATTTTACCGTTGGATTTGTATTTGAACATAGTTTCCAGTTACATAATTTTTGTAACATGCATTTACATTTTGTTGGTTAAATTTGAGGTTATATACCAGCAAGCATTTGCCCACAACACACACTGCTTATCCCATCACAAACAACTAGGATGGACCAACTGCATGCCACGTATCGCACATGCAACTATAATCTAATTCGTGCTTGATGTATCCGACATCGCTCACACAGTTCGTATTATTTGCCACGTATCACTGTGCCGGCCTCTGCTCGCGTTAGGCCGCCGCAACGCGCAGTGCTCGTCATTAGGCGCCGCGGCGCGCTCTGCTCGTGTCTGTCGGCGCGCTCGGCTTGTGGACATCTTTTCCTTGCGCGTTCAACTGCTATATGCATATATATGGTTGCTCGTCGTTGAGGCGACCACGGAGCGCTCTGCCAGCTGTCGGGCCTGCGCATGATCACATCAAGGGCCCCATATGCATGCGGTTACGCCGCGCGCGGTGCCACGCGATGCAGTTATGTGCGGCACGATGGAGTTACGCGCTGCGAATTAGAACTGCCATCAGGGCGTGCCGATATTCCAGGCAGTCCGGCTTCCCCGTTAATTCTCGTGGCCATTATGACCTTAGTCTCTTCAACCTTTCGATCACACACCAACGACGACACATAGAGAGCGGATGTCTAGCGGAGCTCCAATGGAGTTCGGCGAGCATAAAGTGGAGACCCACGGGAGGGAGACGGATCTCTCAGTGCTGTACACCATCGACCTGGCCGTGGTGGACGACTACATCAACCCCATTGAGCAGTTGCTTGCTAGAGAGAAGTACAAGGTGGTCGGTATCGACCTCCAGTACACCACCTGTTTTCCCAACAAAGATCAGAAGGTTTCCGTCGCCCAGTTGTGCGTGCACCATCATGTCCTCATAGGCCACTACTGCATGGCCATAGAGCCTTGCGTTCATTTTGCCAGGTTTGTCAACAACACCGAGTACAACTTCTCTACGGTGGAAACCACCGATGATGTAAAAGTGCTTAGGGTTACGAACTTGGCCTGCAAGAACCTTGTGGAAATCCATGAGCACTACAGGGTCTGGGGCAGCACGAAGAAAGACTCCCTGGTTGAACTTGCTATTCTGAATATAGTCATACATGATTATTGAAAAGAATTTGCATGACATCTTTTGTCCTACCCTCCCGTGACAGCAGGGTCCTATTGGAAACTAAGGGATATTAAGGCCTGCTTTTAATAGAGTACCGGACCAAAGCATTAACACATAGTGAATACATGAACTCCTCAAACTATGGTCATTACCAGGAGTGGTCCCGATTATTGTCACGTCGGGGTTGCCGGATCATAACACATAGTAGGTGAATATAGACTTCCAAGATAGGATCAAAAACACACATATATTCATCAAAACATAATAGGTTCAGATCTGAAATCATGGCACTCGGTCCCTAGTGACAAGCATTAAGCATAGCAAAGTCATAGCAACATCAATCTCAGAACATAGTGGATACAAGGGATCGAACCCTAACAAAACTAACTCGATTACATGATAGATCCCATCCAACCCATCACCGTCCAGCAAGCCTACGATGGAATTACTCACACACGGTGGTGTGCATCATGGAAAAGGTGATGGAGGAAGGTTGATGATGACGATGGCGACGATCTACACTCTCCGGAGCCCCGAACGGACTCCAGATCAGCCCTCCCGAGAGAGATTAGGGCTTGGCGGCGGCTCCGTCTCGTGAAACGCGATAATTCCTTCTCTCAGATTTTTTTCTCCTCGAAACGGAAGATCTAGGATCTGGGGGTACGTCGCTGGAGCACCAGGGGGCCCATGAGGCAGGGGGGCGCGCCCCCCACCCTCGTGGACTGGCCCAAGGCCCCCTGGTGTGGATCTTCGTGCAGTTATTTTTTATATTTTCTGAAATAATTCTCCGTTGATTTCAGGCGATTCCGAGAACTTCTTATTCTGCACAAAAACAACACCATGGCAGTTCTACTGAAAACAGTGTCAGTCGGAGTTAGTTCCATTCAAATTATGCAAGTTAGAGTCCAAAACAAGGGCAAAAGGGTTTGGAAAAGTAGATACGTTGGAGACGTATCAACTCCCCCAAGTTTAAACCTTTGCTTGTCCTCAAGCAATTCAGTTGATAAACTGAAAGTGATAAAGAAAAATATTGACAAACTCTGTTTGTTCTTGTTGTTGTAGATATGTTAGCTAGCATTCAGGTTTTCAACAAGATCATGAACTGACCATATACACAATAACTTTCAGGTCTCAAGACTACTCACATCAATGGCATAATCAACTAGCGAGCAATAGTAATAAACCTCGGATGACAACACTTTCTCAAAACAATCATGATATGATATAACAAGATGGTATCTCGCTAGCCCTTTCTGAGACCGCAAAACATAAATGCAGAGCACCTTTATGGATCAAGGACTGACTAGACATTGTAATTCATAGTAAAAGAGATCCAGTCATGATCATACTTAGTGCAAATTAATAGTAATACATGCAACGACAGAGGTGCTCTCCTACTGGTGCTCTTTGATAAGAGGATGATGACTTTGCATAAAAGTAAATAGATAGGCCCTTCGCGGAGGGAAGCAGGGATTTGTAGAGGTGCCAGAGCTCAATTTTTAAATAGAGATGAATAACATTTTGAGCGGTATACTTTCATTGTCAACATAACAACCAAGAATCTTGGTATCTCCCATGCTACAGACATTATAGGCGGTTCCCATATAGAATGGTAAAGTTTATACTCCCCCAACCACCAACAAGCACACTCCATGGCCATCCGAATCCACGGGGTACCGTCCAAACAAGCAACAACCCTGGGGGAGTTTTGTTTAATTATTATGATTTTGAGCATGGGACTAGGCATCCTGATTACCAGCCATTTTCTCATGAATGATGAGCGGAGTCCACCCATCGTGATAATAACCCACCTAGCATGGAAGATATAGATAGCCCTACTTGATACATGAGCTGTTCGAGCATACAAAACATAATTTCCTTTGAAGGTTTAGAGTTTGGCACATACAAATTTACATGGAACGGCAGGTAAATACCGCATACAGGAAGGTATGGTGGACTCATGTGGAACAACTTTGGGGTTTATGGAAGTGGATGCACAAACAGTATTCCCGCTTAGTACAGGTGAAGGCTAGAAAGAGACTGGGAAGCGACCAGCTAGAGAGCAACAACGGTCATGAACATGCATTAAAATTAATCAAGAATGAAGGCAAGCATGAGTAGGATATAAATCACCATGAACATAAATATCGTGAAGGCTATGTTGATTTGTTTCAACTACATGCGTGAACATGTGCCAAGGCAGATCACTTAAATCATTCAAAGGAGGATACCACCCATCATACCACATCACAACCATTTTAATATCATGTTGGCACGCAAGATATACCATTATAAACTCTCAGCTAATTAAGCATGGCATAAACAACTATGATCTCTAATTGTCATTGCAAGCATGTTTCATTCATAACAAGCTGAATCAGGAACGAGGAGCAATCATATTTACAAAAACAAAAGAGGTCGAGTTCATACCAGCTTTTCTCATCTCAATTTGTTCATCTTATATCATCCTTATTGCCTTTCACTCGCACGACCGAACGGTGTGGATAATAATAATAGTGCACATGCATTGGACTAAGGTGGAATCTTCAGACATTTAATACAAGAGAGAAGACAAGGTAATATGGCTCAAGGTTAATTCAACAACAAAGCATATGAGAGCCACTAAGCTTTTTAAATCACGGTCTTCTACTCTTAACCCCTAAAGAAAAGAAAAGAAACTATTTACATGGGAAAGCTCCCAACAAGCATAGAGCTATGCTCCCCGGCAACGGCGTCGGAAAATAGTCTAGATAACCCAAAAGTGTAGGGGATCGCAACAGTTTTCGAGGGTAAAGTATTCATCCCAAATTTATTGATTCAACACTAGGGGAGCCAAAGAATACTCGTAAGTATTAGTAGCTGAGTTGTCAATTCAACCACCTGGAAACTTAGTATCTGCAGCAAGATAGTTTAGTAGCAAAGTAATATGATAGTGGCGGTAGCAGCAATAAAAGTAACGATATTGTTTTTGTAGTTTTTGTAATAATAGCAACGGGAATGTAAATAAGCGATAAGCAATATAGGTAAAGCTCGTCGGCATTGGATCGGTGATGGGAAATTACGTCGGATGCAATTCATCATGTAGAAGTTATAACCTAGGGTGACACGGAACTAGCTCCAGTTCATCAATGCAATGTAGGCATGTATTCCGAATATAGTCATATGTGCTTATGGAAAAGAACATGCATGACATCTTTTCTCCTACCCTCTCATGGCAGCGGGGTCCTATTGGAAACTAAGGGATATTAAGTGTCACATCCCTAGTTTAGTACTTGCATTAGGGCTAGCTAGAGTGTGCATCATGTCTACTTATCAAAGAAACTTGAAATGGGAATGACAGAAACCCCAGCACCCCTCTTCTAACAACTAGGGTTTGATAAAATCTTTTCCAATGTACCCAAAATGCCCTTCAAAAATGTCCATCATTTCTGCCTTGGTCTTTAACCTCAGCCAAAAATGGTGCACAATTTTCTAGGACATCCAAGGTCTCTGGATTAAATCATATGGTATTTGCATTTGGGCATTTAAATGCTATAAAATATTTTAAATGCTCAAATAATCATAAACTATAATGTTCCATACAGTGGGCATGACAAGTTTCATGAGTTATAAAAATGTTCTGGCATTTTTATTAATTAAACAAAGTTGCAAAAGAAATGAAACAGAAAAGAAATAGAAAAAAGGAGAGAGAAAAGGAGTTACCTGGCGCCCCACCCGGCCCACCTGCCGGCCCAGCCCAGCTGCCGCTCCAGCGAGCTGCTTGGCTCGGCCAGGCAGGCAGGCAGGTGCTCGACTGCGGCCGCAGCGCGCGCCACGCAGCTGCCCGCCGCCCTGCTTCCTCCCCTCGCCGCCCTGGAGGCCTGGATCGGTCGTACACCTCGCCCCCGACCTCGCAGACACCCCCACTCTCCCCAGCTCCTCTCCTTCGCCCTCCCCGCACCATGGCCGACGCCGCCGTGCTCGCACCGTCGTAGTAGCCGCGCCCACCGTCGTCCCTGAGCCCCGTCGCCGTGTCCGTCGTCTCCGCCGTCCTCGACTACTTCGAACAGGCCGAGCCCCGAGCGTTCACCCGCCTTGGAGACGCCCTCAACCCCTTCTTCCCCAACTCCGGCCGCGGAGATCCCCCTCGCCGTCCCGCTCAGCTCCGACCACCCCCAAGCTCGCTCCGGCGTCTGCTTCAACCCCTGTGAGCCCAGCTTCGTCCTCCCCCTCTCCGTTGGCTCTCTACTAACCTGGAACGCACCGCACGAAGCTCACCTGCATGCACCACCGCGGAGCTCTTCGCCGACGAGGCTCCGGCCATCCATTGGTCCGGCCACCGTGCCTATCAGCTTCACCGTCACGCATAGGTGCTGTAGGACCACTTCACGCTCCTCTACGAGCACCGCACCATCGTTTTCGACTTCGCCGAACTCCGGCAGCCGCTGGACTCGTCGCCAGCGTCATCTCCGGCGACCCCGAGGCAAGCCACCACATCCACTCGATGCGGTTTGCCTCCAGCTACCCGTAGGTGTGCTCCGCCGTCGTTTTGGCAGCCGGAGCACGAAACCCACACCTCACCGCCGTGTTTGTCCTCGCCGGCGGCGAAACGCCGGCGAGTTGGACCTGTTTGGCCACGGGTTTGACCCCCCTGGGTCACTGACATGTGGGCCCTGCCTGCAAGTCAAACCTAGTTTAGGTGTTAATTTAATTCTAATTAGTTAATTAGTTAACAGGGACACTGACCAGTGGGTCCCACTGGTCAGGTTTGACCTGGGCCGCCTTGTTGACTGACTGACATCAGCATGATGTCATGCTGACGCAGTAAAGGATTTTCTGGGATTTTTAGATTTAAAAATAATTTAGGAAATTCCAGAAAATGCTTAAACTTCAAAAAATCATATAAATTCAACAGTAGCTCAGATGGAAAAGATTTATATATGAAAAATGATCAGAAAAATCCAATCTTTCCAATGGCACTTGTTTCATGCATGTTTGAGCAAGTTAACCTTGCTGTATACATTAAAACATGATAATACACTTATTTAAATAATAGCTAAAGTGCCAATTTGAATCTTTGATTCGAATAAGCTCAAACCCTTCTGGTTATAGTTGCATTAGCCCAACACACATGCATCTTGCCATGTCATGAGCATGCATCATATTGTTGCATTTGTTTGTTTAATGATTGTATCGCCGGTATTCTCTGTGTTAGGTCCTGCTCTCGAGGATACTGCTGCGTATCCAGTTGAAGAGCAGTACCCGACAACCACTTTGTCAGGCAAGCAATCATTGATCATTCCGATACAAACCCAATCTTCTCGCTCCTGCTCTCTTTTACTGCATTAAGGCAACATCGTGTGAACTGCTACTTGCTGCGGTAGTTGAACCCTATTCCGTTGCATGAACTGTCATTGCCACAGTAAATAGTTGAAACCTACTAGCATGTGTAGGAGTTGATTGAGCCATGTGATGTGTGATCCACCATGCTATTTGTTTATGTTGCCTGCTATGCTTAGAGTTGTGTCAGGTCTGGTTCATCTGGGTGATGGATCAGAGTGAAATGATCATACCGATAAAGAGAAGGAAGTGTGGAATACGCTTGGTAAAGGTATCGATGAAAGGCCATGTAGGAGTACATGGTGGGTTGTTTCATTGGAATCGTCCATAGGACCCGAGATCTGTATGTGTGGTTCAAGTTCCAGTTACTACCATGCATTGGGCCCAAAACCAATGGACCCTCTCGACTTATTAATTACCCTCGATCTCTGTCCAGGAGTTGCAACTAGTTTCTGGTGTTTATAGCTTACTGGAGGTCGTGCACAACGCTGACCCTCAGGGTGGGTTGTCATGCGACAGGTACGTGGCATGGTGTACCGGTTGCCCGTTTGGTGACTCGGGAACCCTGTACACATCGTTTGGCGCCGTGAGCGACACCCCGGCCGGATCTACCCACGGATGGAACCCAAATAGGCGATAAACCTGGACGAGAGACTTGAGTAGTTAGTCAGGTCGTGGCCGACACCCTCGCTGGGCTTCCACTTGAAGGTTGCCGAGTACATGTCGAGTAAACGGTGATAAGTGGTGGAAGCGTGTGTGAAGAGGTACACCCCTGCAGGGTTATCAATCTATTCGAATAGCCGTTGTTCGCGGTACGGACTACTTGGTTACTCTTAAAGTTCATAGACAAGTTGATGGATTCTACTAAAAGCCTCAAGATAAGTGTGAGTGCCGTGGATGGCCCTTCCGTAGGATGACGGAAGAGGATCCTTGGTAGTGTATTGTTGTGGTGAGTAGAGGACTCGTGTTCGTAATAACATCTTGCAATCCATTGAGAGTTGTAGTATAGGTTAGCCAAGAGTCAAAGCTGGCTTTCTGCTATGAACTCCACTACCCCTTGTGATAATGTTGCATGTATGATAGGTTCTGTGGTAAGACTTGTTGAGTACCTTTGTACTCATGTTTGCTTAATAACTGTTGCAGAGGAGAACCCTGCCCCTGCTGATGGGTTCTACATAGACGTTGATGTCGACGAGTAGCTTGACACCCAGACAGAGATCTGGAGCTTGTGAAGGGCCTTGTAGATAGTCAGGCTACACCAAGCCTGTTTTATTTTCTAAGTTGTCTGTACTCAGACATGTAGATTCCGCTTGTGCTTGTATGACTGTATGACTTGAGTGTTGGGTCATGTGACCCCTACCTGTATGGATATGTTATGTATGGCTCTTGGAGCCTTTTAAATAAAGTACTTTGAGTCATAGAGTTCTGTTGTGATGCAATGTTGTATTTGCACATATTGAGCATATTGTGTGTATGGTTGAAATGCTTGGTATGTGTGGGATCCGACACCTAGTTGTTTTCCTTTGGTAGCCTACCTTACAGGGAAATGCCTCCTAGTGATTCCAATGAGCCTTGGTAGCTTGCTACTGCTCGGAACACGTAGGCTGGCCGGCATGTGTCCTTCTTCATTCCTGTGTCTGTCCCTTAGGGGAAATGTCACGCGTTGTTCCTTTAAGTCCATGTAGCTTGCTACGACTTGGGTTCATACGTTGATGACCGACACGTTCGTTGCTGGGTCATGGATGCCTGTCTCTGTAATTTAGTGCCACTTTTGGTTTATAACTAGCTATGTCGGCCCGGGTTCTCTGTCATATGGATGCTAGCGACACTGTCATATATGTGTGCCAAAATGCGCAAACGGTCCCGGGCCAGGTAAGGTGGCACCCGTGGGGTTACCGTGCGTGAGGCCGCAAAGTGATATGACGTGTTACAGCTAGATCGGTGTGACTTAGGATCGGGGTCCCGACAGCGTTGGCATCAGAGCTGGACTGCCTGTAGGTTTCTCAAGCCAAACTGGTCGATGTTGAGTCTAGAAAAATTCTTAGTTATATGTAGGGGAATTGATTGTGGAAGGGAACATAAGGCTCTTTTTACTCCTTTACCTTATGCCCTTCTGATCTGAGTCAGTCTATTCTTTCTACGGGGACTTAGGACTAGGCCTCTTATCCTTACTAGGATCACGTGTTACTAATCCGTAGACTCTTAGGATTGTTGGTTTCAAGCCTCAGTTCAGTTTCTATCCTTTTAGTATGATGATTGTTGGACCCGGAACCTTGATATGGAATTGTTGAGTAGCTATGCTATCATTTGTATGATGTCTCAAATCTTTGTTTGAGCATTTGCAGTTGTTATGCTGCCCGATTTCTGCCAGAAACACTAATGCCTTTGCATTACTTCGTGTTTCAGATGTCTGGCTGCACCCCTCACCAAGTGGTTCGTTTGACTCGGTGCATTAAAGTGCCCGGTCACACGGCCATGCTAGTCCGTGTGCTGACTGAGACCGGTTATCGCTGGTATCCTGAGTACACCGTGGAGGAACAGTACCGAGATTTCAATCAGAGTCAGTATTTCTTCATAGTCCAGATATACCCCTCGTATCCTGGAGCTAACGACCCCATCCATTGGTCTTATGGACTGGGGGTTACCATCGAGATGGCAGTGCAGGATGCCGCCTATTCGATGATGACCATTCTTTGGGCTAGGCATGCCCTGTTGCTGAACACTGAGTTCTGTTACATGCCAGCCTCACTTCCCGGAGAGGAAGGCTACTACACTGGTCTGTATACTGATGCTGCTCATGAAGAGCCACTGCTTCGGACTACGGTTCAGATGCTGGAGGATAGGGACCGTGAGGTCCGTGCCCTCCGAATGGAGCTGTATAACACTCGAGCCGCCCACTGGACTACTTTGACACGGCTTGCACCTCCTGTGGCCGCCGGATATCTGGACATGCGGGATTTGTACCCCGTGCGGACTCGTCTGCCTGATCGCATGGATTGGCGTGACGTTGGGGGTATTACACCTCCACGTGGGCGTCGGTTACCATCAGCATCGGGACCGAGACCACATCCATGTCCCTATGGTCCACAGCCTTCGAGCGCTCGCTAGTTTCAAGATCCGTCTGTTCCACTTCCAGGCTACAGTGGTAATCTTTATGAAGATTACTACGGGAATGTCTGAGCTAGACCGTGGCAGTAGTAGTATTGTAGTAGTTGTATTCCCAGTCCTGCGCGTCTTGTGGAATATGACTTAGTGTTAACTGAGTTCCGGAGGTGTAGTTAAATAATGTATAGGAGCTTGGAATGCCTCTGAAGGGATGTATCGTCTTTCACCGCAGTTGTACTTTAGCCTTGGCTTGTACTAAACTATGTATGGTGTGTATGACCACTGGTGTATATATAGCAGTTTCTATATTACCATGTCGTACGGATGAACATCTTTGCATTCCGTGTCATCCATTACATTCTGCACTCCTATGTCAAATTTTTGCCATCCTTGTCTAAACCGTTGTTTTGTTTTCTTAGGATGGTCAACACTTGCAACACTCCTGCTGCTCAGGAGCAGGGTGAGGCTAGTGGGGCTAGAGTGGGAATCTACCCCAGCCACCCTCCTTGGCGGAAGTTATGCTCGAGGCAGAACGGAACAAGAGAGAGACCAACCGTCTGCTGGAACGCATAGAGCAGAACACTGGGTTCCGTCAGAGGAATGACGTGGTGTCAATCAATGACTTTATCAAGATGTGTCCACCGAAGTTCCATCACTCCACTGAACCTCTGGATGCGGATGACTGGCTACGTAGTATCACCCACAAGCTACACTCTACCCGTGTGGCCGAAGCTGACAAGGTTACCTATGCCGCCTACCATCTTGAGGGCCCTGCCAGTCTTTGGTGGGAAAACTTTGAAGCTATGCGTCCTGCTGGCCAAATCACTACTTGGGTTGAGTTCAGTGAGGCATTCCGTCAACATCACATTCCGGAAGGTCTCATGGATCGCAAGCGGGAGGAATTCTGCAATTTCACCCAGGGCCGGTTAACTGTAGATGGCTATAGTCGCGAGTTTGGCAACTTGGCACGCTATGCACCTGAGGAAGTATCCACCGATGCCAAGAAGCAGGCGAGGTTCCGCAAGGGACTCAGCCCTGAACTCCGCCGAGATCTACGTTTGCACGAGTGCACTTCCTTCCAGAAGTTGGTAAACAAGGCTACCAGTGCTGAAACGGGCCAGACCGACTTCGTGGCCACACGCAAGCATACTCGAGACTTTGGTTCCTCATCCGGCTCTGGCTCTCACAAGCGCCGTGTGTGTGTTCCTAACACTGCTCTACCACCCAAGTACACACCGAGGCCATCCTATGAGGCGCCTCGCCCAACTCAACAGTTTGCACCTGCTAAGACCTATGGGGGACCACCTTCCAACTTTGCTCCACGCACTAGCACTGTGACATGTTTCAAGTGCGGAGAACCGGGACACTACATGCGTGAGTGTCCATAGAACCAACCAGGAAAACCCGTTGGCCGTGGTAAGCCAACCGGGAAGGTGAATTATGTCAAGCCAATCCCCACTGCACGTGGTCATGTCAACTATGTCTCTGCTGAGGAAGCTTATGAGGATCCTAACGTCGTCCTTGGTACGCTTCTCGTTAACTGCCATCCGGCATCTGTTCTTTTCGATACTGGAGCATCCCATTCATTCATATCTGAGAGCTATGCTCGATTGCACAACATGACTTTTTGTGACATGCCTACTTCCATGGTTATTCAAACTCCTGGTTCAAAGTGGCAAACCTCTAGGGTAAGCCATGGAAATGAAATCCTTGTTGATAGACTTGTTTTCCTAGCATCTCTAATCGCTCTCAAGTCCTCGGACATAAACATCATTTTGGGTATGAATTGGATGACAACTCATTACGCCAAGATTGATTGCTATACTAGGACCGTTCAACTAACACACCCACCCGACAAGATAGTCAATGTCTTGACCCGAATGGCTGAGCGTCAGCTCTACTCTCTAAATGCCAGCCCTCTACCCGAACTCGAAGATATCCCGGTAGTCTGTGACTTTCCGGATGTTTTTCCAGAAGAACTGCCAGGAATTCCACCTGACAGAGATGTTGAGTTCGTGATAGATCTTATCCCTGGAACTGTCCCAATCTCTAGGAGACCCTATAAGATGGCACCACTAGAATTAGCTGAGCTAAAGAAACAACTCAATGAGTCCTTGCAAAAAGGTTTCATCCGTCCTAGTTCTTCCCCTTGGGCTTGCCCCGTCCTCTTCGTCAAGAAGAAGGATGGAACGGAGCGGATGGTTGTAGATTACCGACCTGTCAATCTGGTCACCATAAAGAACAAGTATCCGCTTCCCAGGATCAACGACCTGTATGATCAGCTCGCTGGATCCTCAGTCTTCTCTAAGATGGATTTGAGGTTGGGTTACCATCAAATCAAAATCAAGAACGGGGACATTCCTAAAATGGCATTTGTTACTCGTTATGGCCAATATGAGTACACCGTCATGTCCTTCGGATTAACCAATGCCCCAGCTACCTTTTCTCGGTTAATGAATTCTATATTCATGGAGTACTTGGATAAATTCGTCGTGGTATACCTCGATGATATACTCATGTACTCCAAGAACAAGAAAGATAATGCCGAGCATTTAAGGCTGGTATTGACGAAACTCCGAGAGCACCGCCTTTATGCTAAATTCTCCAAATGTGAATTTTGGTTGCCAGAAGTGACCTATCTAGGTCATGTGATCTCTGGCAAGGGTATTGCTGTCAATCCCGAGCGAGTTCAAGCCGTCCTTGATTGGACTCCTCCTGAATCGGTCAAGCAAGTTAGGAGTTTTCTTGGCTTAGCGAGCTATTGCCGACGCTTCGTCGAGAATTTCTCCAAGGTTGCTAAACCTCTAACTGAACTCCTCAAGAAAGATAAAAAGTTTGACTGGACCCCACAGTGCGAGTCCATTTTTCAGAAACTGAAAAGACGCCTGACATCTGCACATGTACTGGTACCACCAGTCTTTTCCAAGGATTTTATAATCTACTGCGACGCCTCGCGACAAGGACTAGGTTACATATTGATGCAAGATCGTCAAGTGATTGCATACGCATCTCGACAATTGCGTCCACATGAGGATAACTATCCTACTCATGATCTAGAGCTTGCAGCTGTAGTCCATGCACTCAAAACATGGCGACATTACCTCCTTGGTAATCGCTGTGAAATTTTCACTGATCATCAAAGTTTGAAGTACATCTTCACCCAACCGGATCTAAATCTCAGGCAAAGACGTTGGTTCGAGTTGCTCACAGATTACGACTTAGGAATCACTTACACCCCTGGGAAGGCCAATGTCATGGCTGATGCACTAAGTCGTAAATCTTATTGTAACAACTTGATGTTACAACAAGGACAACCACTTCTCCACGAGGTATTTCGTAAGCTTAACCTTCACATTGTTCTTCGAGGATTTCTTTCCACCTTGGTGGCGGAACCTAACCTTACGGATCAGGTCATCAAAGCACAGAAGGTTGTTCCGGGAATTTCCCGTATTAAGAGGAACATCAAGAAAGGAGTTGCGGGATGTTTCTCAATTGATGATCAAGGAGTTGTATTCTTTAGCAACCGTTTAGTGGTTCCTAAAGTACGAAACCTGAGACGTTTGATCCTTAAGGAGGCTCATGAATCTCCTCTCACAATTCATCCCAGTAGTACCAAAATGTATCAGGACCTACGTCAGAGATTCTGGTGGACTAGGATGAAGAGAGAAATCGCTCAATTCATTGCTAACTGCAACGTTTGTCGTCGAGTCAAGGCAGAGCATCAACGGCCTGCTGGCACCCTTCAACCTTTAGCTATTTCTGAATGGAAATGGGACCAAGTCGGTATGGACTTCATTACCGGGTTTCCTAGGACCAGGAAAGGGAATAATGCTATCTTCGTCGTTATCGACCGCCTCTCTAAAGTAGCTCATTTCCTGTCTGTTCGAGAGAGTATTACCGCTAGCCAGTTAGCAGACTTGTATATCTCTCGGATAGTATCACTTCATGGTGTGCCGTTGGAGATTAACTCAGACCGTGGAAGTCTTTTCACTTCACGATTTTGGGAAAGTTTCCAGAATGCTATGGGAACTCATCTCTCTTTCAGTACTGCCTTCCATCCCCAGTCAAGTGGTCAAGTGGAACGAGTCAATCAAATTCTGGAAGACATGCTTCGAGCCTCTGTCATCTCTTTCGGTATGGAATGGGAAAAGTGTCTTCCATTTGACGAATTCGCTTATAACCATAGTTATCAAGCCAGCTTGGGCAAAGCTCCCTTCGAAGTTCTATATGGACGAAGGTGTCGAACACCTCTTAACTGGTCAGAAACCGGGGAAAGACAATTCTTTGGCCCGGATATGATCGAGGAAGCAGAAGAGCAAGTTCACATCGTTCGTGAGAGATTGAAAACAGCCCAGTCTCGCCAGAAGAGCCAATATGATAGTCATCATAAGGCTGTGACTTTTGAAGTCGGCGATAAGGCTTACCTTCGGGTTACTCCTCTTAAGGGAACCCATCGTTTCGGTATCAAAGGCAAATTGGCCCCTCTTTACATCGGTCCTTTTCGCATTCTTGCCAAACGAGGAGAAGTTGCCTACCAATTGGAACTACCTCCGCACCTATCCAGAGTTCATGATGTGTTCCACGTTTCTCAACTCAGGCGTTGCTTCTCGGATCCTATCCGCGGAGTGGACCACGAAACGCTTGATCTCCAGGACAATCTCACATATCGAGAATACCCCGTTCGTATTCTTGATCAAACCGAGCGCACCACTCGACGCCACAATATCAAGTTTCTCAAGGTTCAATGGTCACATCATTCCGAGAGTGAAGCTACTTGGGAAAGGGAGGATCGTCTTCGACTTGAGTATCCCACCCTCTTTCCGGAGGAACCCGAATCTCAGGACGCGATTCTTTTAAGTGGGGGTGAGTTGTCACATCCCTAGTTTAGTACTTGCATTAGGGCTAGCTAGAGTGTGCATCATGTCTACTTATCAAAGAAACTTGAAATGGGAATGACAGAAACCCCAGCACCCCTCTTCTAACAACTAGGGTTTGATAAAATCTTTTCCAATGTACCCAAAATGCCCTTCAAAAATGTCCATCATTTCTGCCTTGGTCTTTAACCTCTGCCAAAAATGGTGCACAATTTTCTAGGACGTCCAAGGTCTCTGGATTAAATCATATGGTATTTGCATTTGGGCATTTAAATGCTATAAAATATTTTAAATGCTCAAATAATCATAAACTATAATGTTCCATGCCATTCATATTATATACAGTGGGCATGACAAGTTTCATGAGTTATAAAAATGTTCTGGCATTTTTATTAATTAAACAAAGTTGCAAAAGAAATGAAACAGAAAAGACATAGGAAAAAGGAGAGAGAAAAGGAGTTACCTGGCGCCCCACCTGGCCCACCTGCCGGCCCAGCCCAGCTGCCGCTCCAGCGAGCTGCTTGGCTCGGCCAGGCAGGCAGGCAGGTTCTTGACGGCGACCGCAGCGCGCGCCACGCAGCTGCCCGCCGCCCTGCTTCCTCCCCTCGTCGCCCAGGAGGCCTGGATCGGTCGTACACCTCGCCCCCGACCTCGCAGACACCCCCCACTCTCCCCAGCTCCTCTCCTTCGCCCTCCCCGCACCATGGCCAACGCCGCCGTGCTCGCATCGTCGTAGTAGCCGCGCCCACCGTCGTCCCTGAGCCCCGTCGCCGTGTCCGTCGTCTCCACCGTACTCGACTACTTCGAACAGGCCGAGCCCCGAGCGCTCGCCCGCCTTGGAGACGCCCCCGACCCCTTCTTCCCCAACTCCGGCCGCGGAGATCCCCCTCGCCGTCCCGCTCAGCTCCGACCACCCCCAAGCTCGCTCCGGCATCTGCTGCAACCCCTGTGAGCCCAGCTTCGTCCTCCCCCTCTCCGTTGGCTCTCTACTAACCTGGAACGCACCGCACGAAGCTCACCTGCACGCACCGCCGCGGAGCTCTTCGCCGACGAGGCTCCGGCCATCCATTGGTCCGGCCACCGTGCCTATCAGCTTCACCGTCACGCGTAGGTGCTGTAGGACCACTTCACGCTCCTCTACGAGCACCGCACCGTCGTTTTCGACTTCGCCGAACTCCGGCAGCCGCTGGACTCGTCGCCGGCGTCATCTCCGGCGACCCCGAGGCCAGCCACCACATCCACTCGATGCGGTTTGCCTCCAGCTACCCGTAGGTGTGCTCCGCCGTCGTTTTGGCAGCCGGAGCACGAAACCCACACCTCACCGCCGTGTTTGGCCTCACCGGAGGCTAAACACCGGCGAGTTGGACCTGTTTGACCACGGGTTTGACCCCCCTGGGTCACTGACATGTGGGCCCTGCCTGCAAGTCAAACCTAGTTTAGGTGTTAATTTAATTCTAATTAGTTAATTAGTTAACAGTGACACTGACCAGTGGGTCCCACTGGTCAGGTTTGACCTGGGCCGCCTTGTTGACTGACTGACGTCAGCATGATGTCATGCTGACGTAGTATAGGGTTTTCTGGGATTTTTAGATTTAAAAATAATTTAGGAAATTCCACAAAATGCTTAAACTTCAAAAAATCATATAAATTCAACAGTAGCTCAGATGGAAAAAATTTATATATGAAAAATGATCAGAAAAATCCAATCTTTCCAATGGCACTGGTTTCATGCATGTTTGAGCAAGTTAACCTTGCTGTATACATTAAAACATGATAATGCACTTATTTAAATAATAGCTAAAGTGCCAATTTGAATCTTTGATTCAAATAAGCTCAAACCCTTCTGGTTATAGTTGCATTAGCCCAACGCACATGCATCTTGCCATGTCATGAGCATGCATCATATTGTTGCATTTTGTTTAATGATTGTATCGCCGGTATTCTCTGTGTTAGGTCCTGCTCCCGAGGATACTGCTGCGTATCCAGTTGAAGAGCAGTACCCGACAACCACTTTGTCAGGCAAGCAATCATTGATCATTCCGATACAAACCCAATCTTCTCGCTCATGCTCTCTTTTACTGCATTAAGGCAACAGCGTGTGAACTGCTACTTGCTGCGGTATCTGAACCCTATTCCCTTGCATGACCTGTCATTGCCACAGTAAATAGTTGAAACCCACTAGCATGTGTAGGAGTTGATTGAGCCATGTGATGTGTGATCCACCATGCTATTTGTTTATGTTGCCTGCTATGCTTAGAGTTGTGTCAGGCCTGGTTCATCTGGGTGATGGATCAGAGTGAAATGATCATACCGATAAAGAGAAGGAAGTGTGGAATACGCTTGGTAAAGGTATCGATGAAAGGCCATGTAGGAGTACATGGTGGGTTGTTTCATTGGAATCGTCCATAGGACCCGAGATCTGTATGTGTGATTCAAGTTCCAGTTACTACCGCGCATTGGGCCCGAAACCAATGGACCCTCTCGACTTATTAATTACCCTCGATCTCTGTCCAGGAGTTGCAACTAGTTTTTGGTGTTTATAGCTTACTGGAGGTCGTGCACAACGCTGACCCTCGGGGTGGGTTGTGATGCGACAGGTACGTGGCACGGTGTACCGGTTGCCCGTTTGGTGACTCGGGAACCCTGTACACATCGTTTGGGGCCGTGAGCGACACCCCGGCCGGATCTCCCCATGGATGGAACCCAAATAGGTGATAAACCTGGACGAGAGACTTGAGTAGTTAGTCAGGCGTGGCCGACAGCCTCGCTGGGCTTCCGCTTGAAGGTTGCCGAGTACATGTCGAGTAAACGGCGATAAGTGGTGGAAGCGTGTGTGAAGAGGTACACCCCTGCAGGGTTATCAATCTATTCTAATAGCCATTGTTCGCGATAGGGAATACTTGGTTACTCTTACAGTTCATAGACAAGTTGATGGATTCTACTAAAAGCCTCAAGATAAGTGTGAGTGCCGTGGATGGCCCTTCCGTAGGATGACGGAAGAGGATCCTCGGTAGTGTATTGTTGTGGTGAGTAGAGGACTCGTGTTCGTAATAACATCTTGCAATCCGTTGAGAGTTGTAGTATAGGTTAGCCAAGAGTCAAAGCTGGCTTTCTGCTATGAACTCCACTACCCCCTATGATAATGTTGCATGTATGATAGGTTCTCTGGTAAGACTTGCTGAGTACCTTTGTACTCATGTTTTCTTAATAACTGTTGCAGAGGAGAACCCTGCCCCTGCTCATGGGTTCTACATAGACGTTGACGTCGATGAGTAGCTTGACAGCCAGACGGAGATCTGGAGCTTGTGAAGGGCCTTGTAGATAGTCAGGCTACACCAAGCCTGTTTTATTTTCTAAGTTGTCTATACTCAGACATGTAGCTTCCGCTTGTGCTTGTATGACTGTATGACTTGAGTGTTGGGTCATGTGACCCCTACCTGTATGGATATGTTATGTATGGCTCTTGGAGCCTTTTAAATAAAGTACTTTGAGTCATAGAGTTCTGTTGTGATGCAATGTTGTATTTGGACATATTGAGCATATTGTGTGTATGGTTGAAATGCTTGGTATGTGTGGGATCCGACACCTAGTTGTTTTCCTTTGGTAGCCTACCTTACAGGGAAATGCCTCCTAGTGATTCCAATGAGCCTTGGTAGCTTGCTACTGCTCGGAACGCGTAGGCTGGCCGGCATGTGTCCTTCTTCGTTCCTGTGTCTGTCCCTTAGGGGAAATGTCACGCGTAGTTCCTTTAAGTCGATGTAGCTTGCTACGACTTGGGTTCATACGTTGATGACCGACACGTTCGTTGCTGGGTCATGGATGCCTGTCTCTGTAATTTAGTGCCACTTTTGGTTTATAACTATCCATGTCGGCCCGAGTTCTCTGTCATATGGATGCTAGCGACACTGTCATATCCGTGTGCCAAAATGCGCAAACGGTCCCGGGCCATGTAAGGTGGCACCCGTGGGGTTACCGTGCGTGAGGCCGCAAAGTGATATGACGTGTTACAGCTAGATCGCTGTGACTTAGGATCGGGGTCCTGACATTAAGGCCTCCTTTTAATAGAGTACCGGACCAAAGCATTAACACATAATGAATACATGAACTCCTCAAACTATGGTCATCACCGGGAGTGGTCCCAATTATTGTCACTTCGGGGTTGCCGGATCATAACACATAGTAGGTGACTATAGACTTGCAAGATAGGATCATGAACACACATATACTCATGAAAACATAATAGGTTCAGATCTGAAATCATGCCACTCGGGCCCTAGTGACAAGCATTAAGTATATCAAAGTCATAGCAACATCAATCTCAGAACATAGTGGATACTAGGGATCAAACCCTAACAAAACTAACTCGATTACATGATAGATCCCATCCAACCCATCATCGTCCATCAAGCCTACGATGGAATTACTCACACACGGCGGTGAGCATCATGGAATTGGTGATGGAGGAAGGTTGATGATGACGATGGCGACGATCTCCACTATCCGGAGCCCCGAACGGACTCCAGATCAGCCCTTCCGAGAGAGATTAGGGCTTGGCGGTGGCTCCGTTTCATGAAACGCGATAATTCCTTCTCTCTGATTTTTTTCTCCCCGAAACGGAATATATAGGATATGGGGGTACGTCGGTGGAGCACCAGGGGGCCCACGAGGGAGGGGTGCGTGCCCCCCACCCTCGTGGACTGGCCCAAGGCCCCCTGATGTGGATCTTCGTGCAGGTATTTTTTATATTTTCTGAAGTAATTCTCGATTGATTTTCAGGCGATTCCGAGAACTTTTTATTCTGCACAAAAACAACACCATGGCAGTTCTGCTGAAAACAGCGTCATTCCAGGTTAGTTCCATTCAAATTATGCAAGTTAGAGTCCAAAACAAGGGAAAAAGGGTTTGGAAAAGTAGATACGTTGGAGACGTATCACTTGCCTCGGCCATCATCGACCCCTACTACGATAAGATGAAGTAGGATGCCCGGAGAACAAGTCATGTATCCTGGCACAGGGCCTGGATGTGGCAACTGGATAAACCTCACCTCGGGATCATGGCCAAAAGCGTGTACACATGCTACGAGATGCACATGTGGATCGTTGACATGAGCAAGTTCTTCGTTACACAAATTGACGAGCCCGGATCGAGCCACAAGCAGAGCAAGCGTCACAAGAAGTAGATGATGATCACATGATCGTTTATACTAGTTAATCATGCATGTAATATAATGAAGGAAATATTCCCTAGAGGCAATAATAAAGTTGTTATTTATATTTCCTTTATATCATGATAAATGTCTTTTATTCATGCGAAAATTGTATTAACCGGAAACTTGATACATGTGTGGTTACCTAGACAAAACACAGTGTCCATAGTAAGCCTCTACTAGACTAGCTCATTAATCAAATATGGTTGAGTTTCCTAACCATAGACATGCATGTGTTATCATTTGATTAACGGGATCACATCATTATGAGAATGATGTGATGAACATGACCCATCCATTAGCTTAGCATAATGATATTTTAGTTTTATTGCTATTGCTTTCTTCATGACTTATACATATTCCTCTAACTATGAGATTATGCAACTCCTGAATATAGGAGGAACACTTTGTGTGCTATCAAACGTCACAACATAACTGGGTGATTATCAAGATGCTCTACAGGTGTCTCGGAAGGTGTTTGTTGAGTTGGCATAGATCAAGATTAGGATTTGTCACTCCGAGTATCGGAGAGGTATCTCTGGGCCCTCTCAGTAGTGCACATCACTATAGGACTTACAAGCAATGTGACTAATCACTTGGTTACGGGGTGATGCATTACGGAACGAGTAAACATACTTGCCGGTAATGAGATTGAACTAGTTATGATGATACCGATGATCGAATCTCGGGCAAGTAACATACCGATGACAAAGGGAATGACGTATGTTGTTATGCGGTTTGACTGATAAATGTCATCATATAATATGTAGGAGCCAATATGAGCATCTAGGTTCCGCTATTGGTTATTGAACGTATATGTGTCTCGGTCATGTCTACATACTTCTCGAACCCATAGGGTTCGCATGCTTAACGTTCAATGACGGTTTGTATTATGAGTTATTTGTTTTGGTGACCGACGTTTGTTCCGAGTCCCGGGTTAGATCAAGGACATGAGAAGGAGTCTCTAAATGGTCGAGAGATAAGGATTCATATATTGGAAGGTTATATTCGGACACCGGAATGCTTCTGGAGTGATTCGGGTATTTTTCGGAGTACCGAGGGGTTACCGGAACCCCCGCCCCCGTGGGAGGTGGAATAATGGGCCTTATTGGGCCATAGGGGAGAAGAGGAGGCAAGCCAAGGGGAGGTGGCGCGCAATCCCCCCATGGAGTCCGAATTGGACTAGGGGAAGGGGGTTGCGCCCCCCTTGCCCTTTCCTAGTCCCTCTCTATTTCCTTCTTTCCTATTCCAGAAAAGAAACGGAGATCCTACTAGGACTTGCGAGTCCTAGTAGGACATCTCGCACTTGGCGCAGCCCTAGGGGGGCGGCCTCCTCCTCCCCTTCTTTATATATGTGGGCAGGGGGTACCCCAAAGGCACAACAGTTGTTTCTTAGCTGTGTGCGGTGCCCACCACCACAGTTTACAACTTTAGTCATAGCATCGTAGTGCTTAGGCGAAGCCCTGCGTGGATCACATCACCAACACCGTCGCCACACCGTCGTGTTGATGAAACTCTCCCTCGACCCTCTACAAGATCGAGAGCTCGAGCGACGTCATCGAGCTAAACGCGTGTTGACCACGGAGGTGCCGTACGTTCGGTACTTGGATCGGTTGCATCATGAAGACGTTCGACTACATCAACCGCTTTAATACAATGCTTCCACTTTCGGTCTACGAGGATACATAGACACACTCTTCGCGTCTCATTGGTATGCATCTCCTAGGTAGATCTTGCATGAGCGTAGGAAATTTTTGAAATTGCATGCTACATTCCCAACAGTGGCATCATGAGCCAGGTCTATGCGTAGATGATTTGCACGAGGAGAACACAAAGAGTTGTGGGCGATAATAGGCATACTGCTTACCACCAACGTCTTACTTTGATTCAGTGGTATTGTTGGATGAAGCGGCCCGGCCGACATTACATGACAGCGTTCATGAGACTAGTTCTACCGACGTGCTTGGCACACAGGTGGCTGGCGGGTGTCTGTTTTTTCAACTTTAGCTGAATCGATTTTGACTACGGCCGGTCCTTGTTGAAGGTTAAAACATCACAGTTCACGATTTTTTTGTGTGGTTTTGATGCGTAGGTAAGAATGGTTCTTGCTAGAAGCCCGTAGCAGACACGTAAAACTTGCAACAACAAAGTAGAGGACGTCTAACTTGTTTTTGCAGGGCATGTTCTGATGTGATATGGTCAAGACGTGATGAGTTATATGTTATTGTATGAGATGCTCATGTTTTGTAAATTATCGGCAACCGACAGGAGCCTTATGGTTGTCTCTTTATTGTGTGAATTGCGAACGGCATGTAATTGCCTTACTTTATCAGTATGAGTTAGTGATAGTAGTAGAAGCAATAGTTGGCGAGACGACCACGACGCTACGATGAAGATCATGGCATCAAGACGGTGACGATGAAGATCATGATGATGCTTTGAAGATGGAGATCAAAAGCACAAGATGATGATGGCCATATCATGTCACATATCTTTTTATGCATCTTATTTTGCTTAGAACAACGGTAGCAATATAAGATGATCCCTTACTAAAATTTCAAGGTACAAGTGTTCTCCCTGAGTATGCACCGTTGCGACAATTCGTCGTGCCGAGACACCATGTGATGATCGGGTGTGATAAGCTCTACGTTGACATAAAACGGGTGTAACACTTTTTTGCACGTGTAGAATACTCGGGTTAAACTTGACGCGCCTAGCATGTACAGACATGGCCTCGGAACACTAGAGACCGAAAGGTCGAGCGTGAATCATATAGTAGATATGATCAACATAAGATGTTCACCATTGAAAACTACTCCATCTCACGTGAAGATCAGACATGGTTTATGTGATAGCCTAGTTTTTGCCCTCTCTCTCTTTTTCCGGACTTAGTTTTTGCCTTGCCTTTTTGCCTTGCCCTGATTTGGATTTAGGAATCATTTCATATGGACTTTTAAAATTGGGCATGCCCTTGACTTTCACCCAAGTGACCTATCTACTCCTCATTCAACCTTATTTCTATCATAAATCCCCAAAATAATTAAATGGATATTTTTCATAAAAGTAAAATATTCATTCCCCCCTCAGAAACCCTTTTCAGAAGCTTGTGCTCCAAAGCAACCCTCATTTTTATTGCTCCAAAAATCCTGAAATAATTCCTGAATATTCTTTGGACCTTGGCACACCTTCCCAAGAAAAAATATTGCATGACTTTTTGTAAAATTTGTGCTATAGAAAATAATTCCTTTTCTGGTCCAAAAATGCACTTTGTACTGCAAGTACATTTTTCCTTGATCCTTCTGCCCTGATTTTTCTTGAGCCTACTTACCCTCCTAAGAAAACCTAAACCCCAGGAGATCAGCCCTAATGGCCATCTAGAAGCTAGCCAAACTTGGCGACCAACTTCCTGGTCAGAAACTTGCCAACTTGATTGCGTCAAATCTGGTCGGCCTGGCAACGTGTTTTCAGCTCTCCTAGACCAAACACTGCATGCACTTTAGCCTAGACATGGTTTGGCTGCGCGTGGGCATCGTTTTCACCATGCGAGGATGGTGACCGCGTGAGAACATGACGCCTGGCATGCGTTCGACGTGCTCTGGGTAGCGCCAATGCCTCTGTTCAGCGCATGCTCGAGCCAGAGCTTGCCGACGACTACCGCGCCGCACCAACAGCCCCAACCCAATACCCTTGACGTCTTCCTAGCGCTCGCCGATGCTGGAGATGCTGCACCGAGCACGGGCAAGTTGCGGCCAAACGCCACAGTGCGCGCGTGCCCTTGTCTTCTTCTCCACTGCTCCTGTGCTCATCCGCGAGCGTAGACAGCCTCCGCCTTGACACTGAATCCTTTCCCCCTTGCACTGGAGCTTTTCGTCGCTGTTCGCTGGCTTCCAGAGCACTCCGGTGGC
Organism: Secale cereale; assembly: GCA_902687465.1. Taxonomy (NCBI): domain Eukaryota; kingdom Viridiplantae; phylum Streptophyta; class Magnoliopsida; order Poales; family Poaceae; genus Secale; species Secale cereale. The sequence continues at coordinate 689,465,330 of LR738715.1, read as the reverse complement.
GCAATGTTACCCCCTCTCGCTCCGGCTATATATAGAGCCCCTCTCCTCGCTTCTAAGCCACACACCACTCCACCCAACCTCCACGAACACGTAGAAGGGCCGTAGCCAGGTCGGGCAGACCTCTGGCCGTCGACCTCGACCAGAGAACTCCGGCGACCTCCGTAGCACGGCCACCTCGCTCCGGTGCCCCTCAAGCTCGACCAACCGTTCGAGCGTGGCATTGGGGGTCCTCAGGTGCCGCCTAGACGCTGTTGAGCCCCCAGAGCCGCCTCTCCACATCGCCCTCTTCATCTTCGGCGAACCTCGTCCACCACCGCAGCTTGCGAGCTTGACCGCAAGCAGCTCCTGCCATGCCACGGCACGCCACGGGTACGGGCAGGTGCGCTGTGAACCCCACTTCGATCCTATCCCTCTGGTCTAGCCCCAAACCGCCTCCTCGTTGGCGTAAGCCCCGGCGGAGCGCCGTTGCGCTCTGACCTCACTCCCCCCTCTCTCTCTCTCCTGATGGGTGGGACCCAGGCGTCAGCCTCACCCCCCACATCTGAAGCAGTACGAGTGGTGGCGTACTCTCTCTTCTTCGACGTCGCCCCCTGGAATTTCCGAATTATTAAAATTTAATCAAAGTTTGACCCAAACTTTGACCAGCCACAATTTCTAAACCAGAAGTCCAAATGAGTTAATTCTTTTTGCATTTTCTTTGTTTCAGAAAGCTCTAGCAACACCCCAAAGGGTGGGTTTTTCCTTGCTGTCTAGAATTTCTGGTAGATTTCGGAGTTGTTTTTTATATTGTTTTTGCGGTTTTCAATTGTTTACAGAAGGAGAAGCTTGTCTTGAAACAAACCAAGAGGGGTGAGATCCTCCTCTGCACTAAGGCAAGCCGCACCAGAAATTGGATGGTGTAATTTCAATATCCATGATTTTCTACTTGAATATGAGTTCTTATTTGCATTGAAACAAACCAAGTGCTAGTTACTTCATCATGCTTGAAATGCTTGTTTAAGTTTTTGGTTGAATGCATGGACTTGTTTGGTCTAGTAGAATTTTTTTTCTTTTGTTATATTGTTATGATAATTACTGGTAGATTTTTATAAAGCGATATTTTCCTATAAGTGATGTGTTAACAAAAATATTGCATGATAATAAAAATTAAGTAGAACCAGTAAGGTTTTTGATCCTAAGTATTGCAAGATAATTATGTTAATAAGTTTGATCCGTATCTATGAGTTGTTTGCTTTGCATGTAGATGAGATGCATGACTATGGCATAGTATGGTATTATTTTCATAAAGTTTTTATACCAAATGTAAACCTGATTAAATCCAACTTGAATATGATGTTGATCACATCATGGTGCCACTGAATCTGGTTTTATTTAGTGTGACCACATTTACCTTATGGGAAGGTCTTAATTCGGTCCTTTGTCATGTCTCTCACTGGTGCCTCCCGCAAGGGAAGGTTATGGGCGTGCATACCCTGGCCTGATAAGCAGACATAACCTTGTGTGTTCGTTTTTTTATGGTACCTTGCCCAGTTTGGGAACGTTTTGCCACGACGGTGGCCGTTGGTGCCTTTGGTAGGCACGGGGCCACCCAAGACCTAGCCCTGAGAGGGAGTTGGTTGGAGTGGCCGGGAAAGTGCCATGACAAAGGGAGGGTTTCTTCATAACACATTTGGTCCACACGAATGGGATTGCGAGGTCTGGGGTTTCGTAGTGTGGGTAAAGTGCGCTACCTCTACAGAGTGTATTCAATCTATCGATAGACGCGTCCTCGGTTATGGGCATAGCTCGGGAGTAAGTCACACTATGGATCAACTTTTATAGTTGATCTTGCACACTAAATAATTGTTGTTAGCTTTCGCTTCGTGCTGATGCATGAACTCATGGGTTGCTCATGAGTAGTTGGATTCAGCTGTGACCCAGGTATGGTCACCATATGGTTACGAGGTAACCCGTTTGGTAAACGAGTCTGCGAGACTCGGTACATGTCGGTTTCACTGCATTAGTGGCATTTCTTATATTGCATTAATCTGATTAATTGTCATGATATTGTCTCTCATCGTGCTTATGTTTGTTGTGAGCTTGCAAGTACATTCAGTGTACTGACCTGGCGTGTCATGCCAGCTTTCAGGCAATACGGTTCGCATCGGAGCGCATCTCGCGTCTAGGCCGTGTCCACATCGGTGTCCATATGCCTTGGAGTTTCCACTACCACGTAGTTCGTGTGATAGAGGCCCTCGTCATGTTCATTAAATAATGTACATACGGTTCAGCCGCACCCTGTGTGCCGCTTGGCCTTGTACCTCGATGTAATATCGGACTTATGTAATCCGCTAGCATCAATAAAGCGGTTGTTTCTGTACCATGTTGTTGTGTATTGCCAGAAGACTTGATCTCTGGGATGGCAATGCAAGGTAAACCGTTTGCTCTGAGCCGGGGTGCGACAATGCTTGGTATCAGAGCCGCGCTGATTGTAGGACACGCTAGACCGTTAGTATGTTAGTGGAACGGTAGATAGTTTCGTCTGAGTGTCGGTAGTCATAGAATTTGGTTGTTGCATTGCGTGCATATTTATCTGTTGTTATTACTAACCGTATGGTTTGTGAGTGTAGATCGCTCCAGTACCGATCTTGTATCATCCTGAGCCAGCTCCATACACATCGCCGCACCTGCTTCAGAATGTGTGGCAACGACTCTACCAAGAGGGTGCTGATCTAGAGTATCGGGTGTATCGGGAGCAGCTGGCCGGTGCAGTATATGAGTATTATGCTGAAGTCACTATACACCACAGTTTCCCTTCCGGCACTTACACTTGTTCTACTAAGGGTGGTCTCGCTTCTACGCCATCTCAGGTGGTCCAGTCTGCTGCTATCGAGGGTCTTGTAGACTTGCGCTACAACGAGGTTCGCATGCACACACACCCAGGTCTCTTCTACTACCCATCTCTGCACGAGAATAGGCATATCCGCTTTCCTTCGATTAATCCGGCGTACGATCGTCCTACTAGCCACCTTTCTCATTATATCATTGCCAGTTATCTTCTGAACTACGAGTTAGCTCGGGAGCTAGCACGCACCCGGACAGCTCTCGCCGCAGCTCGTACTAGGAACCCTCTTCCCACTGTCATCTTCACTACTCCTGTTCCTTCAGCCTCCGCTCCCCCGGTGACTTCGCAGGGTACCGTTAACCCTATAACGGTAACCCCGCGCACTGCTCCTGCTGCGTGGGCTTCCCTTGTCGCTACTCCTACCGCTCCTATGCTTAGATCCCATCCTGCGCCTGCCCCCGAGGGAGAGCCCTCGAGGAAGTGTCGTCGCGTCTCTCTTAACCCGGAGGTCTCTACTATCAGTTCAGGATCTGGGTCTGGCTCAGGAGAGGAGCCCGCAGTAGCACCGTTCGAGCAGTAGACCACTAGAGTATCGCTCTAGTCATGAGTACGATGTATGGGTGTAATCGCTAGTGTTGATGATGTTACAGACCTAGGGTAGCGTCACGGGCCTGACCCAGTTACCCCACCCAAGGTCACTACCCTAGAAGCTCAAAGGACAATTCGAAGGCAGCATGGTCGGTCGACTGTGGCGGCCCAAGAAGACATATCACTCGACCGAACATCCCCTCCTAGACGAGTCAACTCCACTCAGCCATTCAAAGACACTCGACCCTCAAGGTCAAAGGTCCCTTAGGATAAGAATGGTCTGACATTCATTCTATGACAATGAATGCCTTTACCACTCTTTATTGCAGGCGTTATCAGTAACGCCCTGCCTTTATGTACATTGAACCCTTTGTAACATGGGCATGGCTGGGGTCCTGGCGCACTCTATATAAGCCACCCCCCTCCTCTAGTACAACGGTTCGCACACCTTGTAACTCAAACATCCATATACATTCCAGTTGACCACCTCAGGGCACCGAGACGTAGGGCTTTTATATCCTCCGAGAAGGGCCTGAACTCGTAAACATCTTTCGTACAATCTCACCGTAGCTAGGACCTTGCCTGCTCTTACGTACCCCCTACTCGTACTGTCAGACTTAGAACCACGATAGTTGGCGCCCACCGTGGGGCGGGTGTCTTAGCGACTTCCGGTGAGGTTGCAAACTTTTGTCCGACCTCCATCATCATGGTTTCCGGCGGTGGTCTCGTGCTGGCCTGCAAGATCCGACTCAGCACGCTCGTCTTCATCGCCGACGACTCCGCTTGGATCTAGGAGGCCCCCCTCGACATTAAGGCATTGCCCGTCCGCGGGGCCGTGCACTTCCGTGCCAGCACCTATGGCGTCCTTCTCCGGCAGTCGTCGACTCAGTATCGGATGGCTCTTTCATCATACGTCGTCCCCGCTGGACGCCGCCAAGCAATCTGGTTGCTTGCGGCTCCAGCGGTCGGTGAAACACGCGGTGGCCCGCCAGATGGCCACCCCTCAAGTTGCGGCCATCGAGCCCGACGAATACCTCTACGGGTTGGTCGATCCGCCAATTGAGCCCGCAGATTCGCTTTCCGAGTGCGGGAGCAGCGATCCCACAGCCAAATTTCTCATGGTCGACTCACGTCGCAGAACGCCAGGATAGCCTCGCGACGGAGACGGCGGCAGCGGCAACGGTCAGTCATTCGACCACGACGGGTACATTCCCCAACACCTCACTGCCGAGCACAGGGACGAGCTCTGCTGCCGCAATGAAGGCGCACTTTTCACCCCTATCGTGGGAGACTCCCCGGAGGCTCGAGCCCTAGAAGCCACGCGCCTAGCCACCGTGGCTGAGCGCGCGCGACTGGAGAATATCCAGCGCTCACTCGACGAACGGGCCCATCGACTGATTCCCGAATCCAGTCGACGGTCGCGGCAGTCATTCCCGCGCGAGGCTCAGGTGTTCTGGACGCCCGTCCAGAACCTTGAAGCCGCGGCTCGCATCGCGGATTCTATCCAACTGTCTTAGTCGGAGGCTGGGAGAGGATTGCAGCAGATCCGGGCGCTGTTCCGGACGGTAGGAGAGCAGAGCGCGGCTGTCTCTTAGTCGCTTAACAGGAATCACAGCAGATCAGTGGCGGCGGAAACTGTTTGGTCAGCTCACAGCCCAAGATCGCCCCTGAGGCGTGAAGACCGTGGGCCCCGTCAAGACCGGCATCTGGGTTGGAATGATGAGCAGTATGATGGTCGACCCGGTCACAATGACCGTCGTCGAGTGCCTACGCCTCCTCCGGGAAGCGGATCATACTCGCCCATGCGACACGAAGGCAGGCGCTTGCGCGACGACGAGCGGACGATTCCCCCAAATCCCAGAAGTCCCGGCTTTGATGCAAGATCTATTCTTGTGCAGGGGTTGGTCGACAGGAACAGAGCGTACAGGGAAGAGCATGGAAGAGACCGTCCTATTGGAAGTCGAGCGTCTGTCTCTGGGCCCGAATGCTTTAGAAGTGCCATCAGGGCCGCAGAGATCCCCCCAAACTTCAGGTTGGCGGCGGGAGTGAGTAAGTTCACCAGCGTGTCAAAGCCAAACACCTGGCTCGAAGATTACCGAGTTGCTGTGCAGATCGGTGGCGGCAATGATGACGTGGCCATGAAGCACCTTCCCCTGATGTTAGGCGGCTCGGCTTGGGCGTGGCTAAATCAGTTGGCCCCTTGGAGCATTTACAGTTGGAAAAAGCTAGCCCGAGTGTTTATCAGGACCTTCGAAGGCACCTGCAAACGGCCCGAAGGGCTTGCGGAGTTGCAACATTGCATACAGAAGCCGAATGAAACCCTGAGAGATTAATTCCAAACATGGACCACCTTGCATCACACGATGGAGAATGTATCCGAGCACCAAGAAGTCCGCGCCTTCAAGGAGGCGTGCGGTACAGAGAGGTTAACCTTAAGTTCGGTCGATCGGGAGATATGTCCATGTCCCGGATGATGGAAATATCCAGTCGGTATGCCAACGGAGAAGAGGTCGATCGACTCCATAATGGCAAGAAACCAGTCGGTCAAGATGACCAGAACTCCAATTGGAAACCTAAGCGCAAGGCCGAGCGGGCAGCTCAAGGCGAAGCCGCGGTTGTTAACCAAGGAAAGGGCAAAGGAAAGCATAAGGGGCCTTGGGTCCCCAAGAAAGTGAAAGATCAAGCAGGAAATGACGTGCTCGACCTGCCGTGTCCTATCCACACGAAGAAAGATGAAGAGGGGAACTTTGTTTATCCCAAGCACACCACTCGACAGTGCCGGCTCCTGATCCAGAATTTCTAGAAAGATCAATCGACCAAGAAAGAAAAGGAATCAAAGCAGACCGAAGACAAAGAAGGGGATGGAGGTTACCCCCAGATTAACTCCACGTTGATGATTTTTGCTGACGTTGAAAGCAAAAGTCGACTGTGTTGGAGATGTGCCCTAGAGGCAATAATAAAAGCATTATTATTATATCTCCTTGTTCATGATAATTGTCTGTTATTCATGCTTGAATTTTATTGTACGGAAACAGCGATACATGTGTGAATACACAGACCACAATGAGTCCCTGGTAGGCCTCTAGTTACCTGCTCGTTGATCAACAGATGGTCACGGTTTCCTGACCATGGACATGAGATGTCAGTGATAACGGGATCACATCATTAGGAGAATGATGTGATGGACAAGACCCAAACTTGAGCATAACACGAGATCGTTTAGTTCGTAATGCATAAGCTTTTCAGTGTCAAGTATTTATTCCTTAGACCATGAGGTTGTACAACTCCCGGATACCGTAGGAATACTTTGGGTGTGCCAACCGTCACAACGTAACTGGGTGGCTATAAAGGTATGCATCGGGTATCTCCGAAAGTGTCTGTTGAGTTGGTACGAACCGAGACTGGGATGTTGTCACTCCGTATGACGGAGAGGTACCTCTGGGCCCACTCGGTTAGACATCATCATAATGAGCTCAAAGTGACTAATTGGTTAGTCACGGGATGATGGATTACGGATCGAGTAAAGAGACTTGCCATAACGAGATTGAACAAGGTATCGGGAATACCGACGATCGAATCTCGGGCAAGTACCGTACCGATGGACAAAGGGAATAACATACGGGATTGAGTGAATCCTTGACACGGTGGTTCATCCGATGAAGATCATCGAGGAACACGTGGGAACTAACATGGGTATCCAGATCCCTCTGTTGGTTATTGACTGGAAAGTGGCCTCGGTCATGTCTACGTGTCTCCCGAACCCGTAGGGTCTACACACTTAAGGTTCGGTAACGCTAGGGTCGTAGAGATAAATGCACGTGGAAACCCGAAAGTTGTTCGGAGTCCCGGATGAGATCCCGGACCTCACGAGGAGTTCCGGAATGGTCCGGAGGTAAAGATTGATATATGGGAAGTCCAGTTTCGGCCAACGGGTGATCTCCGGGGGTCACCGGGAGCGTCCCGGGACCACCGGAGGGGCCCCGGGGGTCCACCGGGTGGGGCCACCCATCCCGGTGGGGCCCCTAGGCCGTGAGGGGATGTGTGCAGCCCTCTGGGCTGGCGCACCACAAGGTGGCCCACCTCCCCATGCGCCTAGGGTTAAAACCCTAAGGGGAGGGGGGCCACCACTTGCCTTGGGGGAGGGGGACTCCTCCCTGGCCGCCGCCCCCCCCCCTTGCAGATTGGATCTGCAGGGGGCTGGCGCCCCCCCTGGCCCCCTATATATATGTGGGGGGGGGAGAGGGCAGCGGCACCCAAGCCCTGGCGCCTCTCCCCCTCCCGTCACACCTCCATACTCCCAACGCAGGGCGCCCGACGAAGCCCTGCTGCGATCTCCACTGCATCCGTCATCACGCCATCGTGCTGCCGGATCTCTGACGACTTCTCCTCCCCCCTTGCTGGATCAAGAAGGAGGTGACGTTGCTGCACGGTACGTGTGTTGAATGCGGAGGTGCCGTCCGTTCGGCGCTAGATCATCGGTGACGAAGAACGTGAAGAGTACGACTACTTCATCCCCACTTCGTTGAAAGCTTCCGCACGCAATCTACATAACGGTATGTAGATGCACTCTTACTTGATCGTTGCTAGATGTATCCATAGTTGGATCTTGGTGAAGACGTAGAAATTTTTTTGAATTATGCTACGCTCCCCAACAGTGGCATCTGAGCCTAGGTTTTATGCGTAGCATCTTGCACGAGTAGAACACAAAGCAGTTGTGGGCGTTTGGTTTTGTTCAACTTTCTTACCGTTACTAGTCAATCTTGATTCGGCGGTATTGTGGGATGAAGCGGCCCGGACCGACCTTACACGTACGCTTATGTGAGACTGGTTCCACAGACAGACATGCACTAGATGCATAAGGTGGCTGGCGGGTGTCTGTCTCTCCTACTTTAGTCGGATCGGATTCGATGAAAAGGGTCCTTGTGAAGGGTAAATAGAAGTTGACAAATCACGTTGTGGTTTTGGCGTAGGTAAGAAACGTTCTTGCTAGAAATCCTATAGAAGCCACGTAAAACTTGCAACAACAATTAGAGGACGTCTAACTTGTTTTTGCAGCATGTGCTATGTGACGTGGTATGGCCAAGAACAAAGATGTGATGAATGATATATGTGATGTATGAGATTGATCATGTTTTTGTAATAGGGAATCACGACTTGCATGTCGATGAACTTGACAACCGGAAGGAGCCATAGGAGTTGTCTTTATTATTGTATGACTTGCGTGTCACTGAATAACGCCATGTAATTACTTTACTTCATTGCTAAACGTTAGCTATAGTAGTAGAAGTAATAGTTGGCGTGACGACTTCTTCAAGACACGATGATGGAGTTCATGATGATGGAGATCATGGTGTCGAGCCGGTGACAAGATGATCATGGTGCCCCGAAGATGGAGATCCAAGGAGCAAGATGATATTGGCCATATCATGTCACTTTAATTGATTGCATGTGATGTTTATCATGTTTATGCATCTTGTTTACTTAGAACGACGGTAGTAAATAAGATGATCTCTCACTAAAATTTCAAGTATTGTGTTTCCCCTAACTGTGCACCGTTGCTAAAGCTCGTTGCTCCGAAGCACCACGTGATGATCGGGTGTGATAGGTTCTAACGTTCGCATACAACGGGTGTAAGACAGATTTACACACGCGATACACTTAGGGTTCACTTGACGAGCCTAGCATGTACAGACATGGCCTCGGAACACGGAAGACCGAAAGGTCGAACACGAGTCGTATAGAAGATACGATCAACATGAAAGATGTTCACCGTTGATGACTAGTCCGTCTCACGTGATGATCGGACACGGACTACTCGATTCGGATCGTGTATCACTTAGATGACTAGAGAGATGTCATTCTGAGTGGGAGTTCATTATAATTTGATTAAGATGAACTTAATTATCATGAACTTAGTCTAAATTCTTTACAATATCTCTTGTAGATCAAATGGCCCACGCTCCAGTTTCCCTCAACTTCAACGCGTTCCTAGAGAAAACCAAGCTGAAAGACGATGGTAGCAACTATACGGATTGGGTCCGTAACCTGAGGATTATCCTCATAGCTGCCAAGAGAACTTATGTCCTAGAAGCACCGCTAGGTGATGCACCTGCTCCCGATGCGGACCAAGACATTTTGAACGTCTCGCAGTCGCGTAGTGATGATTACTCCCTGGTTCAGTGCGGCATGCTTTACAGTTTAGAATCGGGGCTCCAAAAGCGTTTTGAGCACCATGGAGCATATGAGATGTTCGAAGAGCTGAAAATGGTTTTCCAAGCTCATGCCCGAGTCGAGAGATATGATGTCTCCGACGCATTCTACAGCTGTAAGATGGAGGAGAACAGTTCTGTCAGTGAGCACATCCTCAAGATTTCAGGATTGCACAACCACTTGTCTCAGCTGGGAATGAATCTCCCAGATGAAGCGGTCATTGACAGAATCCTCCAGTCGCTCCCACCAAGCTTCAAGAGCTTCGTGCTGAACTTCAATATGCAGGGGATGGAGAAGTCCATTCCCGAGGTATATTCAATGCTGAAATCAGCGGAGGTTGACATCAAGAAAGAACATCAAGTGTTGATGGTCAATAAAACCACTAAGTTCAAGAAAGGCAAGGGTAAGAAGAACTTCAAGAAGGACGGCAAGGGAGTTGCCACGCCTGGCAAGCCTGTTGCCGGGAAGAAGCCAAAGTATGGACCCAAGCCTGAAACAAAGTGCTTTTATTGCAAGGGAACGGGTCACTGGAAGCGGAACTGCCCCAAATATTTAGCAAACAAGAAGGCTGGCAACGTCAAAGGTATATATGATATACATGTTATTGATGTGTACCTTACCAGCACTCGTAGTAGCTCCTGGGTATTCGATACCGGTGCAGTTGCTCACATTTGTAACTCAAAACAGGAGCTGCGGAATAAGCGGAGACTGGCGAAGGATGAGGTGACGATGCGCGTCGGGAATGGTTCCAAGGTCGATGTGATCGCCGTCGGCACGCTACCTCTACATCTACCCTCGGGATTAGTTTTAAACCTGAATAATTGTTATTTAGTACCAGCTTTGAGCATGAACATTGTTTCTGGATCTCGTCTTATGCGAGATGGCTACTCTTTCAAATCGGAGAATAATGGTTGTTCTATTTATTTGAGAGATATGTTTTATGGTCATGCCCCGCTGGTCAATGGTTTGTTTTTGATGGATCTCGAACGTAGTAATACACACATTCATAGTGTAGATGCCAAAAGATGTAAAGTTGATAATGATAGTCCCACATACTTGTGGCATTGCCGCCTTGGTCATATTGGTGTCAAACGTATGAAGAAGCTCCATTCGGATGGACTTCTAGAGTCTCTTGATTATGAATCATTTAACACGTGCGAACCATGCCTCTTGGGCAAGATGACCAAGACTCCGTTCTCCGGAACAATGGAGCGAGCAACCAACTTGTTGGAAATCATACATACCGATGTGTGCGGTCCAATGAGTGTTGAGGCTCGCGGAGGCTACCGTTATGTTCTCACCCTCACAGATGACTTGAGTAGATATGGGTATATCTATTTGATGAAACACAAGTCTGAGACCTTTGAAAAGTTCAAGGAATTTCAGAATGAGGTTGAGAATCAACCTGACAGAAAAATAAAGTTCTTACGATCAGATCGTGGGGGTGAATATTTAACTCATGAATTTGGCACACACCTTAGAAGCTGTGGAATTGTTTCACAATTGACACCGCCCGGAACACCTCAATGTAACGGTGTGTCCGAACATCGAAATCGTACTCTGTTGGACTTGGTGCGATCTATGATGTCCCTTACCGATTTACCGCTATCTTTTTGGGGTTATGCTTTAGAGACTGCCGCATTCACTTTAAATAGGGCTCCATCGAAATCCGTTGAGACGACTCCGTATGAACTTTGGTTTGGCAAGAAACCAAAGCTGTCGTTTCTGAAAGTTTGGGGTTGCGATGCTTATGTCAAGAAACTTCAACCTGAAAAGCTCGAACCCAAATCGGAAAAATGCGTCTTCATAGGATACCCAAAGTAACCAATTGGGTACACCTTCTACCACAGATCCGAAGGCAAAGTCTTTGTTGCCAAGAATGGATGCTTTCTGGAGAAAGAGTTTCTCTCGAAAGAAGTGAGTGGGAGGAAAGTAGAACTTGATGAGGTGACAGTCACCCCTCCTGTACCGGAAAGTAGCGCAGCGCAGGAAACTGTTCCTGAGGTGCCTGCACTAACAAGGGAGGAAGATAATGATAATGATCATGAAGAAACAGATCAAGTTACTACTGAACTTCGAAGGTCCACAAGGGTACGTTCCGCACAGAGTGGTACGGCAACCCTGTACTGGAAATCATGTTGTTAGACAACGGTGAACCTTCGAACTATGAAGAAGCGATGGCGGGCCCAGATTCCAATAAATGGCTTGGAGCCATGAAATCCGAGATAGAATCCATGTATGAAAACAAAGTATGGACTTTGGTGGACTTGCCTGATGACAGGCACGCCATAGAAAATAAATGGATATTTAAGAAGAAGACATACGCGGATGGTAATGTGACCATCTATAAGGCTCGGCTTGTCTCTAAGGGTTATCGACAAGTTCAAGGGATTGACTACGACGAGACTTTCTCTCCCGTAGCGATGCTGAAGTCAGTCAGAATCATGTTAGCTATTGCCGCATTCTATGATTATGAGATATGGCAAATGGACGTCAAACCAGCATTCCTTAACGGCTTCCTCAAGGAAGAGTTGTATATGATGCAACCAGAAGGTTTTGTCGATCCAGAGAACGCTAACAAGGTATGCAAGCTCCAGCGCTCAATTTATGGGCTGGTGCAAGCATCTCGGAGTTGGAATATTCGCTTTGATGAGGTGATCAAAGCGTTTGGATTTATACAGACTTATGGAGAAGCCTGTATTTACAAGAAAGTGAGTGGGAGCTCTGTGGCATTTCTCATATTATATGTGGATGACATATTGCTGATGGGAAATGATATAGAATTCTTGGAAAATGTAAAGGTCTACTTGAATAAAAGTTTTTCAATGAAGGACCTTGGAGAAGCTGCTTACATATTAGGCATCAAAATCTATAGAGATAGATCGAGACGCCTCATTGGTCTTTCACAAAGTACATACCTTGACAAAATATTGAAGAAGTTCAATATGGATCAGTCAAAGAAAGGATTCTTGTCTGTTTTGCAAGGTATGAGATTGAGCAAAGCTCAGTCGCCGACCACGGCAGAAGATAGAGAAAATATGAGTGTCATTCCCTATGCCTCGGCCATAGGTGCTATCATGTATGCCATGCTGTGTACCAGACCTGATGTGAACCTTGCCATAAGTTTGGTAGGGAGGTACCAAAGTGATCCCGGTACGGAACACTGGGCAGCGGTCAAGAACATCCTGAAGTACCTGAAAAGGACTAAGGATATGTTTCTCGTTTATGGAGGTGACGAAGAGCTCGTCGTAAAGGGTTACGTCGATGCTAGCTTCGACACAGATCTGGATGACTCTAAGTCACAAACCGGATACGTGTATATTTTGAATGGAGGGGCAGTCAGCTGGTGCAGTTGCAAGCAAAGCGTGGTGGCAGCATCTACATGTGAAGCGGAGTACATAGCTGCTTCTGAAGCAGCGCAGGAAGGAGTCTGGATGAAGGAGTTCATCACCGACCTAGGAGTCATTCCAAGCGCGTCAAGCCCGATGACTCTCTTCTGTGACAACACTGGTGCTATTGCTATTACCAAGGAGCCCAGGTTTCACAAGAAGACCAAGCACATCAAGCGCCGTTTCAACTCCATCCGGAATTATGTTCAGGATGGAGACATAGATATTTGTAAAGTGCATACGGATCTGAATGTAGCAGACCCGTTGACTAAACCTCTTTCACGGGCAAAACATGATCAACACCAGAACTCTACGGGTGTTCGATTCATCACAATGTAACTAGATTATTGACTCTAGTGCAAGTGGGAGACTGTAGGAGATATGCCCTAGAGGCAATAATAAAAGCATTATTATTATATCTCCTTGTTCATGATAATTGTCTGTTATTCATGCTTGAATTGTATTGTACGGAAACAGCGATACATGTGTGAATACACAGACCACAATGAGTCCCTGGTAGGCCTCTAGTTACCAGCTCGTTGATCAACAGATGGTCACGGTTTCCTGACCATGGACATGAGATGTCAGTGATAACGAGATCACATCATTAGGAGAATGATGTGATGGACAAGACCCAAACTTGAGCATAACACGAGATCGTTTAGTTCGTAATGCATAAGCTTTTCTGTGTCAAGTATTTATTCCTTAGACCATGAGGTTGTACAACTCCCGGATACCGTAGGAATACTTTGGGTGTGCCAACCATCACAACGTAACTGGGTGGCTATAAAGGTACGCATCGGGTATCTCCGAAAGTGTCTGTTGAGTTGGTACGAACCGAGACTGGGATGTTGTCACTCCGTATGACGAAGAGGTACCTCTGGGCCCACTCGGTAAGACATCATCATAATGATCTCAAAGTGACTAAGTGGTTAGTCACGGGATGATGGATTACGGATCGAGTAAAGAGACTTGCCATAACGAGATTGAACAAGGTATCGGGAATACCGACGATCGAATCTCGGGCAAGTACCGTACCGATGGACAAAGGGAATAACATACGGAATTGAGTGAATCCTTGACACGATGGTTCATCCGATGAAGATCATCGAGGAACACGTGGGAACCAACATGGGTATCCAGATCCCGTTGTTGGTTATTGACCGGAAAGTGGTCTCGGTCATGTCTACGTGTCTCCCGAACCCGTAGGGTCTACACACTTAAGGTTCGGTAACGCTAGGGTCGTAGAGATAAATGCACGTGGAAACCCGAAAGTTGTTCGGAGTCTCGGATGAGATCCCGGACGTCACGAGGAGTTCCGGAATGGTCCGGAGGTAAAGATTGATATATGGGAAGTCCAGTTTCGGCCAACGGGTGATCTTCGGGGGTCACCGGGAGCGTCCCGGGACCACCGGAGGGGCCCCGGGGGTCCACCGGGTGGGGCCACCCATCCCGGTGGGGCCCCTAGGCCGCGAGGGGATGTGTGCAGCCCTCTGGGCTGGCGCACCACAAGGTGGCCCACCTCCCCATGCGCCTAGGGTTAAAACCCTAAGGGGAGGGGGGCCACCACTTGCCTTGGGGGAGGGGGACTCCTCCCTGGCCGCCGCCCCCCCTGGCCCCCTATATATATGTGGGGGGGGGGGAGAGGGCAGCCGCACCCAAGCCCTGGCGCCTCTCCCCCTCCCGTCACACCTCCATACTCCCAACGCAGGGCGCCCGGCGAAGCCCTGCTGCGATCTCCACTGCATCCGTCATCACGCCGTCGTGCTGCCGGATCTCTGACGACTTCTCCTCCCCCCTTGCTGGATCAAGAAGGAGGTGACGTTGCTGCACCGTACGTGTGTTGAATGCGGAGGTGTCGTCCGTTCGGTGCTAGATCATCGGTGACGAAGAACGTGAAGAGTACGACTACTTCATCCCCACTTCGTTGAAAGCTTCCGCACGCGATCTACATAACGGTATGTAGATGCACTCTTACTTGCTCGTTGCTAGATGTATCCATAGTTGGATCTTGGTGAAGACGTAGAATTTTTTTGAATTATGCTACGTTCCCCAACAGACTGAAAGTTATCAAAAGAGAAGTCAACATGGTTGCCCCTGCAACAACGACGTATCTGAAATGGTCCAAGACCCACATCACATTCGACCAGTCCGATCACCCTGCACACATCGCTACCCCTGGGCGGCAGGCGCTGGTGGTCGACCCAGTTGTCGAGGGCACTCGTTTGAGCAAGGTCCTGATGGCTGGCAGCAGCAGCCTGAATATTCTGTATGCGGAAACACTCCGTGGGATGGGCATTCCGATGTCCAAGATAAGCGAGAGTAACATAAGTTTCCACGGGGTCATCTTCGGAAAGAAAGCCGACTCACTTGGCCAAATCTCACTCGACGTGGTTTTCGACGATTCAAAGAATTTCCGCAAAGAGAAGCTGACGTTTGAAGTGGTGGACTTCAACAGCGCCTATCATGCCATTCTGGGTAGGCCCGCCTACGCCAGATTCATGGCTCGACCATGCTATGTGTATCTCAAGTTGAAGATGCTGGGGCCCAATGGCGTCATAACCGTCACGAGGAACCGGCATAAAGCGGAAGAGTGCTTCCAGGAAGGCTTGAAAATTGCTGACGAGCAGATGGCAGCGGTAGAGATGGAAGAATATCAGAAGAATGTGGATCCGAGTGATTTGTTGTGGGCTAAGAAGCCAGCTTCCGAGTCAGATTTCCAGTCGGCGGGAGAGACGAAGCCTGTGCACATCCACCCCACTGACCCCAATGCAGCACCGACCCACATCTCAACTACACTCGACAGCAAATAGGAAGAAGCGCTCATCCAGTTCCTCCGTGAGAACTGGGACACCTTCGCATGGAAACCATCCGACATGCCAGGTGTACCCAGGGGACTGGCAGAGCATCGTTTGTGAGTCGACCCAAAGGTGAAGCCCGTAAAGGAACATCTCCGTCGGTCTGCCGCGAAGAAGAGAAAAGTAAATGGCGAAGAAGTGGCTCGGCTTCTGGCAGCTGAGTTCATCTGTGAGATCTACCACTCCGAGTGGCTCGCCAATGTGGTCATGGTCCCCAAGAAGGACAAATCCCTCTGCATGTGCATCGATTTCAAGCGTATCAATCGGGCCTGCCCGAAAGATCATTTTCCTCTCCTACGCATTGATCAGATAGTCGACTCGACTGCAGGATGCGAGCGTTTGTCCTTTCTGGACACATATTCCGGGTACCATCAGATCCGACTATTTGGATCCGATGAAATCAAGACAGCCTTCATCACCCCGTTCAGGTGTTTATGTTATGTCACCATGCCTTTCGGTCTCAAGAATGCCGGTGCTACCTTCATGCGCATGATTCAAAAATGCCTTCTGAAGAAAATCAGTTGGAATGTGGAAGCGTACATAGATGATATCGTGGTCATGTGACGCAAAGGTTCCGACCTGCTGACTGACCTCGCTGAGACATTCGTAAATTTGAGAAGCTATGATATCAAGCTTAATCCGTCAAAGTGTACATTCGGAGTCCCGGACGGTAAGCTACTTGGTTCCCTTGTTTCAGAACGAGGAATCGATGCCAACCCAGAGAAAGTCAGTGCCATCCTCTGAATGAAGCGTCCCGAACGTATACACGACGTCCAGAAGCTAACTGGTTGCTTGGCCGCATTGAGTCGGTTCATTTCGCGTCTCAGTGAGAATGCATTACCTCTCTTCCGACTACTGAAGAAATCTGAAAAGTTCGAGTGGAATTCTGAAGCTGAAGCAGTGTTTGAAGAGCTCAAAGCCCTGCTTTCCACCCAACCGGTGCTTGCTGCCCCAGTCAGCAAGGAGCCTCTTTTACTGTACATCGCAGCCACCGGACAAGTTGTCAGCACTGTACTCACGGTCGAGCGGGAAGAAGAAGGCAAAGCCTACTAAGTCCAATGCCCAATCTACTACATTTCTGAAGTATGGACTCCCTCCAAGCAAAGATACCCGCATTACCAGAAGCTTGTGTATGGGATTTACTTGACCGCAAAGAAAGTTGCTCATTACTTCTCGGATCATTCGATCTCAGTCGTCGGCGACGCCCCACTGTCAGAAATCCTGAAGAACCGAGACGCAACCGGTCGAGTGGCAAAATGGGTGATTGAACTCCTTCCGCTAGATATCAAGTTCGAAGCGAAGAAAGCTACCAAGTCTCAGGCAATAGTGGATTTTGTGGCCGAATGGATCGAACAGGAGCAGCCGACTTGGATCTAGTTGGATCACTGGACTATGTTCTTTGATGGATCCAAGATGTTGAATGGATCCGGTGTAGGCGTGGTTTTGGTATCCCCGGGGGCGACAAGCTCAGGTACGTCCTTCAAGTCCACTTCGACTCTTCAAACAATGAAGCCGAATATGAGGCGCTTTTATACGGGTTGCATATGGCCATCTCACTCGGCGTCCGTCGCCTGATGGCCTACGACGACTCAGACTTAGTGGTCAATCAGGTGATGAAGGACTAAGATGTCAGAAGCCCGGCAATGACTAGTTATTGCAGTGCAGTGCGGTAGCTGGAAAAGAAGTTTGAAGGTTTAGAGCTCCATCACGTGCCCAGAATCAAGAATTAGCTTGTTAACGATCTCGCAAAGATAGGGTCCACCCGGAAGCCTATACCCAAGAATGTGTTTTTGGAGCACCTGCACACCCCCTCAGTCAAAGAAGACCCCTTCACGGAGGAACCCCCACAACTAATCAGCGCACTGATCCGACTGAAGTCGAAGTTCCTGCAATGGTCGAGTTAATCACGGAGATTTTGGTGATCACGCTCGACTGGACTGTGTCATACATAGCATACTTGCTCAGGCAAGAACTCCCAGGGGATCAAGAGGAAGCACGCCAGATCGTTCGTCGATCCAAAGCCTTCACTGTCATTCAGGGTCAGCTCTACATGGAGAGTGTTACAGGAGTCGCTGAGTGCTGCATCACCCTGTAAGAAGGTCGATTAATTCTTAACGAAATTAACTCCGGAACTTGTGGCCACCACGCTTCCTCTCGGACTATAGTGGCCAAGGCATACCGAGCTGGATTTTATTGGCCCCGAGCTAACGAGATGGCAAAAGATATCGTAGACAAGTGCGAAGGCTGCCAGTTCTACTCCAACATGTCTCATAAGCTGGCGTCTTCCTTGAAGCTCATTCCGTTGGTTTGGCCGTTTGCCGTTTGGGGGTTGGACATGGTTGGTCCCTTCAAAACTGGCAGGAGCGGATTCACTCACTTGCTCGTGGTAGTCGACAAGTTTACCAAATGGATCGAAGCCAAGCCCATCAAGAACCTCGGCTCAAGCACTGCCATCAGCTTCATCAGAGAATTGATATTCAGATACGGAGTCCCCCATGGCATCATCACGAATAACGGCTCCAACTTTGACTCGGATGAATTCAGAGCTTTCTGTTCCTCCCAAGGTACGCGGGTCGACTACGCCTCCATAGCGCATACGCAGTCGAATGGACAAGAAGAAATAGTGAATGGTTTGATCCTCCAAGGCCTGAAGCCGCGGCATATGCGTGACCTCAAGCATGCCGCCGGGGCTTGGGTGACCGAATTGCCATCCGTCTTATAAGGTCTGAGGAGAACTCCGAACCGGTCGACTGACCGTACCCCCTTCTTCATGGACTATGGAGCTGAGTCCATGCTGCCGAGTGATTAGTTGCACAATGCCCCCCCCCCCGAGTAGAGCTCTGCTCTAGGGCAGAAGTAGAGCAAGCCCGTCAAGATGCAGTCGACCTCCTGGAGGAAGCACGGGAGATGGCTTTGATCCGCTCGACCATTTACCAACAGGACCTTCGTCGATTCCATGCTCGCAATGTTCGGAGCTAGACATTCCAGGAGGGAGACCTGGTTCTCCGAGTACGTCAGAAGCGTCCGCACAAACTTGCCCCGGCTTGGGAAGGCCCCTTCATCGTCACCAAGGTACTGCACAATGGGGCGTATCACTTCTACAACGTCGCCAAGAAGAAGGATGAACCCCGTTCGTGGAACGCAGACCTGCTTCGCCGCTTCTATACTTGAAGCACTCGATCAGTCGAGTTGTAATAAGAATCTTCCAGTTTATTTTCAAAGACAAGTTTGCAGCAATTCCTTAATGATTGTTGGTTTCAAAGATGCTGGTCCTCAAATCCCCTAGTGGGTGCTTAGCCGCAAACCCGATTCGCCTAAGTTACAAAAATCACTCCGAGTGAAGACCAACCCTCTCACTCGGAGGCTTAGCCGCGAACCCGATTCGCCTAAGTTACAAAAACAGCTCCGAGTGAAGAGCAACCCTCTCACTCAGGGGCTTAGCTGCGACCCCGTAATCGCCTAAGTAACAAAAACCACCCCGTGTGAAGAGCAACCCTCTCACTCGGGGGCTTCGCTGCGACCCCGTAATCGCCTAAGTTACAAAAATCACTCCGGGTCAAGAGCAACCCTCTCACTCGGGG
>LR738715.1:689387605-689445665 GCA_902687465.1 Secale cereale | reverse complement strand
ACAAAAACCACTCCGAGTGAAGAGCAACCCTCTCACTTGGGGACTTAGCTTCGGTCCTCCGAGCTACGTCGTAAGTACAACGTGGCTCTGTCATCCGAGCTCCAGCACAAATACAACGTAGCTCGTAATCGCCTAAGTTACAAAAACCACTCCGAGCGAAGAGCAACCCTCTCACTCGGAGGCTTAGCTCTGACCCTCTAATCTCCAAAGTTACGAAAACCACTCCGATTAAAGAGCAACCCTCTCACTCGGAGGCTTAGCTATGGTCCTCCGAGCTACGCCAAAAGTACAACGTGGCTCTGTCCTCCGAACTCCGCCACAAGTAAAACGTAGCTCGTAATCGCCTAAGTTACAAAAACCGCTCTGAGTGAAGAGCAACCCTCTCCCTCGGGGGCTTAGCTGTGACCCCGTAATCGCCTAAGTTACTAAAACCACTCCGAGTGAAGAGCAACCCTGTCACTAGGGGGCTTAGCTACGGTCCTCCGAGCTACGCCATAAGTACAACGTGGCTCTGTCCTCCGAGCTCTGCCAAAAGTACAACATAGCTCAGAATCGCCTAAGTTACAAAAACCACTCCGAGCGAAGAGCAACCCTCTCACTCGGAGGCTTAGCTGTGACCCCGTAATCGCCTATGTTACGAAAACCACTCCGAGTGAAGAGCAACCCTCTCACTCGAAGGCTTAGCTGCGGTCCTCTGAGCTACGCCATAAGTACAATGTGGCTTTGTCCTCCGAGCTCCGCCACAAGTACAACGTAACTCGTAATCGCCTAAAGTTAAGAAAACTACTCCGAGAGAAAAGCAACCCTCTCACTCGGGAGCTTATATGCGGTCCTCCGGACTCCACCATAAGTTCAACGTCGCCATCAAGCTGCTCGACCATCAGAGCCATGCCGTAGATACGACGTCGACTCGAAATCCAAAAGATCAGAAAGAGTCAGAAGCAAAACAAGCGAATGCAAAAGGAATAAAGTGCAGATAAAGCCCCGCAAGATTCGGGCAGAAGTACTTGGGCATCAAGCCCACGAGAGTTCAATGGTTACAAGATCACTCGGCATTCCGAGGAAAATTGAATCAGAGTATCAAAGTTTGTTCACTCCCTGGGGGTAGGAGGGCTTGCAGGCGCAACGAACTCATCCAGGTCGATCCCGTCAGCAATACAGGTAGCGGCCTCCAGGAAAGTCTCCATGAATGACTGTAACTGGAGTTCCTTCGTGTTGGCGACCTTGAGTGCAGCCAGCCTCTTCTCCTTCACCTCCTTGCAATTCACCCGAACTAGAGACAGTGCAACGTTGGCTCCACAACGGGCAGATGATTTCTTCCACCCTTGCCCTCGACCAGGGATCTCATTGAGTCGAGTCATAAGAGACTCGAGGTCATTCTCTTGCACGACTCCCCTCCAGAGTGCAGTGTCGATCCGAGACATCACTGCCTTCAATCGACCGAGGTAGCCCGTGGCGCTGGTTGTAATGCCTAGGATGGAGTTATACCTCCTACGTGTCGAGGCACGACTTAAAGGCATAAGTCCTAGAATGATCTCAAGTTTGGTAATCTTTGCACAACTCATGTAAAAGAGGGATAGTAAACTGAAAATAGTTGGCTTACAATCGCCACGTCACAGAATAACAGTACAAGTCTCAAACATCATACATTAAGAACACTACAACCCTCTAAGGGCAAAAGCCAAAAGTCAAAGTACCAAACTCAGATAAATAAACCACAGGCGGATCGAATCCTAGTAAGAGACTCCACTACTGATCGTCCGGGTAGCGCACGTAGTAACGACTACGCTCCTCGTCGTACTCCCAATCCAGCTCAGTGCCATCACCTGGATAGCTCACAGCTGGACCTGCATCTGGTGTGAAGTAACTGTGAGCCACAGAGGACTCAGCAATCCCGTTCCCGGGTAACAGAACTATTTAAGCCTTTAGGTGAGGGAAAGGCTGAAGAAAGAACAAGTCTGCAGCAGCAACTAGCATCTATCTTACGCAAGTGAGAGCGAGAAGAGAAGGCATCGGCGAGAAGTGATCACGAAGTGATCCTAGCTACAAGCTCACAATCATAACCCCTCCGTGTTCAACTCCCGAATCCCGATTCGGAAATTGACAGTCACGGAACACACGCTGGTAGTGTATTAGTATCATTGTGTCAAGTTATCTACAACCCGAATTAACAAGCTCCCATCTGCCACATAACTGCGGGCACGGCTTTCGAAAGTTCAAACCCTGCAGGGGTGTTCCAACTTGACCCATTACAAGCCCACGATCCGCGGAGTCGCAACTCGAAAGTGGGAAGACCCGAGTATCCTCGGAATCCCGTGCTCAAGATATACCGAGCTAAGGTAAGGCTAATCCAGCAAATCCTCCCGGCGTGTCGACACCCTGATAGTAGCCGCGCGTATCTAGGTCTCAGGACACGACCGGATGAGAGATCCTACGGATTTTTACCAAACCTCGAGTTTCCTTGAGGTGGCCCCGCAGTCCGCTCGTTTCGGACCAACACTCATGTGGAGCACTGGCCCGGGGTTGTTGATTAAGAAAGAGGGTTAATTACTCCCTATGCATGTTTAGTTTGTTATTAGGCAAATAGTACCAATGTTGGGATTCGCTGGAAAAGACTTAGCACTTAGCGGTTTATCGAGGGGGTCCCATACACCCCAACCGTGTTAGGAACGCATAATCAAGGAACATAAAACCGGCTTATACGGATCCTAACGGCATGAGTGGAACAAATCACCAAGCAAAAGGCTTAGCCTTCCACCCTTGCCAATATATAGATGATTTCATTTTAAGCATTTAGATAGTGTGATATAACCCAACCAAACTTCAACATGGAGCAAGCATCTTCACTTCACCTGCAACTAGCAACGCTATAAGAAGGGCTGAGCGAAGCGTACTTAGCCAAGCAACGGTTTGCATAGGTAGGGTGGTTAAACATGGCAATTGGTTACAAGTAGGAGGCTGACAAGAAGAACATGGGCATCGAGGCAAAACTATAGATCGAGACTACTAGCAATAGACAAAGATAGTAATGTTATCGGGGTTCGGTCATCTTGCCTGAAGAGAATTCGTTCGGATCGTAAGAAGGGTCCTCGTGCTCAACCTCGTTGGAAAACTCGTGCTCAACTTCGAACCCGGTCTCAGCTTCCGGCTCTAAACAAGACAAACACACCAATCACCAATCAACACGATGCAATGCGCACTCGAAAAACATGAATGCATGATGGATGCACTAGGGATGCACATGGAGCACGTAAAACATCACTCAAGCAAAACACCTCAAAACAAGATACAACCTGATATTATTAATCTACACAGAAAAACACCTAAGTTTGATATAAGATTCGCTGAAATCGGAGTTACGGGCTAAAAGTTATGCCCGAAACAAGATTTGAGCGAAAGCTGAAAATTACAGCAACATAGCATCTTTGGAGCTCAAAAGAATTAATCTACAGCACCCAAAAAGCATGGCAAAGGACTAGAACACAAACTAGATATATAGTACAGCAACTAGGTCCAAAGTGCACCCCCAACGGAGTCACGGATCAATAGCAATGATCTTGGACATATTGAACTTTGAAATAAAATTCTGGCAGCAGAATTTTATTGAAACTTTAGAGCAAAAGATAAACATGCTACAGCCACTCAAATGGACATGTGAGGACATGGATGGAAAGACAACAATATATACTTCAAGGAACAATCAAAATCCACCCCAAAACTATCATGCTTTGTTCTACAACAACACACGAACATGGCATCGGAACGTTACAGATTTCAGACTTAGTGAAATTTCACTAAGTCCTAAAACAGCAATATCATCATAGCAACAAAAAGAGCATGTTTAACTCACCTCGAAACTAAACATGGCAAAGGGTAAGCACCTCATCAAAATACATATGACGGTGATCCCGAAACACACAAGCATGCATCATTGAGGTGAACACAACGATTGCAACGACCTCATCAAGATGGCATTTCATAACAAGTGAAAACACCTTATATGAGCATGGCACTTTGCAAAGATGATAACAAGGCAACAATAAATCTAACATGCAACCTATCACACACAACACGTAGTTCGTGGCAAGACGAACACGTGGACATGTCATTTGCATCGTTTGGACAAACGAGCTAAAAGTTATCACAAGTCAAAGGTGGCATGAAAATAACACATAACAGCAGTTTATATCATGATGCACTCTTGCAACAGCAAAACAAGTGTCAAGAAGATCTCTAACATGCATGACAACAACAGGTAAAACGTAGAGGGCATCTCCACGAACATCTGGACATGCTACACGCGCAAAACGGAGCAACAGGCACAAAGTTAGAGCAGTTCAAAGTTTGCATTTCAGATAAACAGATCTGGGGACTTAGAAGTTTAGAGTCAACCTCAACGGATCAGATCTGAAAACGGAGTGGGCCGGAGGAACAGTACGGGCCGGGGAGCTACAGTGGCGGCGGTTGGGCCCGCGGGGAGAGGCACTGTGCGGCGGCGGCCCGCGGTGGAGCTGGTACGGGCCCGGCGGCTCGCGCGCGGAGGGGAGCCGAGGCCCAGGTGGCTCGGAGGGGAGCCGGCCCAGCCGGCTGGCGCGCTGCCTGCGGCCTGGCGCGGAGAGGCGAGCCGGCCTGGGAAGCGGAGGGACGGCGCCCGCAGCGATGGGCCTCGGCGAGGCCCGGAGTCGCCTGGCGCGGGAGGTGGTGCTGACGCGCCGCGGGAGGGAGGCCCGGCGGCTCGGCGTCGATCTGGTCCCCCCCAGATCGGGAACCGGCCTGGTCGAGCCCAGCTGGGCCGATCGGCTGGAGGTGCGCACGGTCGATCTGCCGCTGAGGCGCTGCGTCGATCGAGGCGTTGACCTCGGAGGACAGATCGAGGAAACCGCGAGGGGCTCCGAGCCAGAAGGATTTGCGGCGGCGGATGGATCCCTCGGGATCTGGAAGAAAAAATGGAGGATTGGATCTGAGAAAAGGGAAAAAAAAGAAAGTGGAGAAGGGGAAGAAGAAGGGGATGCCCAAATAGACTAGGGGGTCTATATGTAGCAGTTTTTAGGGTTAGGGGGAGATTTAGGGGCGCTAGGAGCCCTCCGATCGCGATCCAACGGATCCGATCGCGGGGATGGATTTAAAAGGCCTAGACGGAGATAAAAGACTGCAGTAGGGGTATTTCCGGGACACGAAGTAAGGGCACTTCGGACCCACACGGACAACGGAGGGAAAAATCAACGGAGTCCAAACGAGACGAGATTTGAGGGACGGGTTGCACACAACAAAACAACAACACACAACACAACCTCGCGGCACACCGGTAACGTAAAACGCCCGAACAACAAAGTAGGCCTACGGGACGTCACGAACACGTGAGGGAGCTCCGGAACGCGAAACGGACAACGGGAAGAAACACGACGAACCGGATGCAACCCACAACACAAAGATGCAATGCAATGCACATGTCTACATGATATGAATGAATGCCACACACTCACACAACAAAACGACGAAAGCCCGAAAGACAAAGAACCCGAAAAGGAAATAGATGAAGCCGGAGATTTATTATATACCCAAAAGGGAAAGTAATACATCCGGGGCATTACAAACTCTCCTCTACTACAAAAAGATCTCGTCCCGAGATCTAGGACTGGAAAAAGGAAGGGTACTCGAAACGAAGATGATCTTCTCGTTCCCAGGTAGCTTCTCGGTCTGTGTGATGCGACCACTTGACTTTCAGAAACTTGATGGACTTGTTGCGAGTCTTGCGTTCAGTTTCTTGGAGAATTGCAACTGGATGCTCTCGGTAGGAAAGGTCTTGTTGAAGATCAATCTCCTCAAACGGAATCATGCGCTCAGGTGCCTTGAAGCATTTGCGAAGCTGAGACACATGGAAGACATCATGAACATTTGCAAAGTTGGAAGGGAGCTCGAGCTGATAGGCTAGATCGCCTCTTTTGCCAAGAATCTTGAAAGGCCCGACGTATCTAGGAGCAAGTTTTCCTTTGATACCGAATCTTTGGGTTCCTTTCATCGGAGAAACTCGGAGATAGACATGATCACCGATGTCGAAAGCCAAATCACGATGCTTTCCGTCATAGTAGCTCTTCTAACGCGACTGAGCGGCCTTGAGATTCTCACGTATGACTTTGCACATTTCTTCGGCTTCAGAGATCAAATCATTGCCAAGAAGTTGGCGTTCGCCTGTTTCAGACCAGTTGAGAGGGGTACGGCACTTTCTGCCATAGAGAATTTCAAACGGTGCTTTGCCTGCACTTGCTTGAAAGCTGTTGTTGTAAGAGAACTCGGCAAATGGAAGGCAGTCTTCCCATTTCATGCCGAAGGAGATGACACAGGCTCTGAGCACATCTTCTAGGATCTGATTCACACGCTCGACTTGACCACTAGTCTGAGGGTGAAAGGCAGTGCTGAACCTGATCTTCGTGCCCATGGCGGACTGAAAGGAGTCCCAGAACCTTGATGTGAACAAGCTGCCACGGTCTGAGGATATCACTTGAGGAATGCCATGTAGGGACACAATTCTGGAAGTGTACAACTCTGCAAGTTGAGCTGCATTGATTGATTCTTTGACTGGAAGAAAGTGAGCAACTTTGGTAAGCTTGTCAATCACCACAAAGATAGCATCATTGCCTCGCTTGGATTTAGGAAAGCCAGTGACGAAGTCCATTTCAATGTGGTCGAACTTCCACTCGAGGATAGGAAGAGGTTGGAGAAGACCGGCTGGACGTTGATGTTCTGCTTTCACTCTTCTGCATACATCACATTCATTCACGAATTGGGCAATTTCCCTTTTCATGCGTGTCCACCAGTAAGATTGCTTGAGGTCTTGATACATCTTGGAACTGCCAGGATGAATGGAAAGGAGAGAGTCATGAGCTTCTTCCATTATGAGCTTCCTGAGATCACCTTTGGGAACAACGAGTCTGTCCTCGAAGAACAAGGTATCTCTCTCATCAACACGGAAGCACTTATATTTTGGAGTGCCCTTTGCAATCCCATGTTTCACCTTCTTCACCATGGTATCACTGAGCTGGGCCTCTCGGACTTGATCTTCCAAGGTAGGAGCAATTTGGAGATTTGCAAGAAAACCTTGCGGAACAACCTGAAGGTTGAGCTTCCTGAAAGCTTCACAGAGCTCAGGCTGATATGGCTTGATAAGAAGGCTGTTGCAATATGCCTTTCTGCTCAAAGCATCTGCAATCACATTCGCCTTGCCTGGAGTGTATTCAATGTTGGGGTTGTACTCTTGGATCATCTCGACCCAACGAGTCTGGCGGAGGTTCAGATGCGGCTGTGTGAAGATGTACTTCAAGCTCTTGTGATCAGTGAAGATGTCGACCTTTCTGCCCAACAACAGATGTCTCCACGTAATCAGAGCATGTACCACAGCTGCTAGCTCGAGATCATGTGTGGGATAGTTCTTCTCACTGGGCTTGAGCTGCCGAGAAGTATATGCCACAATTTTCTTATCTTGCATTAGCACACCACCAAGACCTTGAAGAGAAGCGTCACATAACACTTCATAGGGCTTGGTTTCATCCGGAGGAGTCAGAACTGGAGCAGAGACAAGCTTCTCTTTGAGGGTTTTGAAAGCCACTTCACAATCGGGAGACCAAAAGTATTTGACATTCTTCTGAAGGAGGTTGGAAAGAGGCTTGGCAATCTTGGAGAAGTTCTCCACAAACCTTCTGCAATAGCTGGCAAGACCCAGAAAACTGCGGAGCTGCTTGACGTTCTGAGGAGCTTCCCAGTTGACAATTGCTTCAACTTTCTCGGGATTAACCGCAATACCGTCAGCGGAGATGATGTGGCCCAGGTACAAAACCTTATCGAGCCAAAACTCGCACTTGGAGAACTTGGCATAGAATTTATGCTCTCGGAGTCGATCAAGAACCAGACGCAAGTGCTTTTCGTGATCTTCTTCATTCTTGGAAAACACCAGAATATCATCCAGATACACAAGCACGAATTCGCCAGTATAGGGGTTGAAGATGTAATGCATCATCCTTGAAAAGGTAGGAGGAGCATTGGCGAGACCGAAGGACATGACGGTATACTCATATGAACCGTAGCTCGTTCTGAAGGCCGTCTTGGGAATGTCTTCCTCGCGAATGCGAATTTGATGGTAGCCCATTCGGAGGTCAAGCTTAGAGAACACTTTAGCTCCTTTGAGCTGCTCAAAGAGTTCGTTGATGTTGGGGAGCGGATACTTGTTCTTAATCGTCTTCTTGTTCAGTGGCCGGTAGTCAACACAGAGACGCTCCGTGCCATCTTTCTTCTTGACAAATAAGACACCACAGCCCCACGGAGATGTACTCGGTCTGATGAGACCCATACTCTCCTACTTATCAAGCTGCTTCTTCAATTCCTTCAATTCATCCGGAGAGAGCTTGTATGGACGCCGGCAAGCAGGTTCGGTGCCCGGCTCGAGTTCAATGACAAACTCCACCTGACGGTGTGGAGGCATGCCTGGAAGATCTTCTGGAAAGACGTCTTGATATTCGTTCACCACTGGAATTTGCTCTATGGCATTAATTTCGCCCTTATCATTAAGAGAGAAAAGCCGAATAGTATTATCCCTGGAGGCGAAGATAATCACATCTTCATCAGAATGAGTCATCTTGACTTCCTTTTGAGCACAATCAATGTGAGCATCATGCTGAGAAAGCCAATCCATTCCGAGAATGAGGTCAATATCAGAATGACCAAGAATCACCGGAGAAGCCAAAAATCGATAATCGCCCATGCGAATAGAAACATCCGGAGCATAAATACTGGAATGCATTCGTCTCCCCGGAGAAATAACTGATAACTCCCTTGGCAAGCTTTTGATGTCAACATTATACTTGGATGCAAATGGTTGAGACATAAAAGAGCATGATGCACCCGAATCAAATAACACTTTAGCTGGAAAAGAGTTCACTGGAAGGTTACCCAGAATGACGTCAGAAGAAGCCTCCGCTTGTGCTGCATTCATCAGATTGACTCTAGCTGCCTTTGGATCATGCTTGACCATAGCGGTACCGACAGGAGGGGGAGGAGGAAGACGCTTCGGATTCGGACATCTGTTGGCATAGTGACCTTTCTGAGTGCATTTGTTGCAAGTCACTTCTGAGAGAGGACGGAACTGAGAGCCACTGGACTTGGAGCCTTGAGACTGAAACTGCTTCTTCGACTGGTTTCTTGGGTTGGGTGGG
The DNA here is from genome assembly GCA_902687465.1 of Secale cereale. Classification (NCBI taxonomy): domain Eukaryota; kingdom Viridiplantae; phylum Streptophyta; class Magnoliopsida; order Poales; family Poaceae; genus Secale; species Secale cereale. The sequence goes on along the minus strand of LR738715.1, from coordinate 689,436,462 downwards.
TGGGAGAAACCACGACCACTAGAGTTCTTGTTGTTGGAGTTGTTGAAGTTGTTGGAGTTGTTGAAGTTGTTGGAGTTGTTGTATGGAGCTCGAATCATTGGAGGAGGAGGAAGCCAGAATTTCTGTTGTTTTGCAGCCAACTGAGACGATGAGGTAGAGTGAACAGCATCTCGAATTCTCTTCTTAGAAGCCTCCATCTTAAGCTGAGCTGCTTCTTGTTTCAAAGCCATGTTATAGAACTTATCGAATTCGTCTGGCTCGAACAAAGTGAGAGCAAGCTGAAGTTCATCTTTGAGGCCTCCACGGAACTGATAGATTTTAATCTTTGCATCAGGAATGTCTTGCTTTGCATAGCGAGCGAGGTTTTGGAACTTGACATTATACTGATAGACTGACATGGAGCCCTGCTTGAGGTTGCGGAATTGCTCACGCATACCCTCGATAACACTTGTAGGAATGTGATGCGAGCGGAAATCCTTGCATAAATTCTCCCATGAGATCACTTGACCCGGCCTTGAGTCTTTGTACTGCTGCCACCAGTCAGCTGCTTGATCTTTCAGTTGGAAGGCTGCAAACTTCACATAGTCATCTTCTTTCACGTTACTGCACTCAAAATGCTTCTTTATGTCGTCCAGCCAATCCTCAGCATCGAGAGGGTCGACACAGTAACTGAAAGCTTTAGGATTGTTGGCCAGGAACTGGTTGAGGGTAGCATGGTGCTGCTGGAAGAAGTTGCCTTGGTTCATTGGAACGCCCTGATTAGCTTGATTAGCTTGCATAGCCTGCATTTGCTGCATCATCTGCATCATCAACTAAGTGTTCTGAGCAGTAGTCTGCATAATTGCTCTCCAAGCCTCAGGCGGATGAGGAGGGGAAGGAGGACGTTCTGGGACCTCTTCCACCTCTGGGTTGGCATTCGGAACCTTTTTCGGAGCCATCCTGTAAGAGATGACCACGAATTAGCAATTGATTGACAAAAGGAATAAGCTGAATCAATGGAATGAATTGCAACAAGTCTTCACAATAATCATTCGAACAATAGAACGAATGAAATCATCCGAACAAGAGGAACGAATGAATTTCTCAGTTAATTGATAACATCAGTCTTCACGAGAAGCCACATAGGGATCAAAAGGATAAAATAAGAAAAACAACAAGGTGCGGAAAGGAACAAACACAAGAGAGGAGTTTCGTTCTAACATCTTTGTGCTGAAAGCATATGAACGCGTTACGAAAAGGTTTTGCAATCCCCGGATCAGCATAGCCAAGGACCCTTTAAGATGCAACTCCTGATAGTAACATCGGTCATATAACCCCTTGACTCAATGTCGAACCCCGAACTCACTAACCTGCATTCGTTGGAAGAATGCCTACGATCTACTGGATAAAACCCACCTATAGTTTTCCGAAAGATTCCAGTTATGCAATCAGGTGTTGGGGATACACGGGAAGCACCGCGCAATCAACTCTAACCTACATCCAGGTGTATCCATCCTTCAACACATAACCAGTCTTTCTCGGAAACTGTGTACCTCGGACCTTCGAAAAGCATCCACTATAACAAGCTATGGCAATACTCCCGAACTACCTCCCCAGTACTGGGTGATGTCGGGGTTATCTTGCCACTGGCCGTATAGGGGAGATTTTCGATGTCGGCCGTCTTAAGTATTTAGTACTGTCGCGATAAGCTTGTTACAATGATACCCCGAAGCTCAACTCCTCGGTAACAGGAGGCATCGGGAACAATATCCTTGTCACAAGAACATCGAAACAATCCCAGAATACTCGCGGGATCCTAAAAAAAAATTTGTGCAAATTTTGAAGATAGGAGAGACAAGAGTAGACGTCAGGAGTCCTCACCAGAGAGAAAAGGGATGAGAAGCAAAGAAATCCTACTCTCCGATATAATATAGGACTCAAAAGTTTTCAGTGTGTGCCTAGACTCAACCGTCAACAGTTCGATCAAACAGTGGGGGCTCCTAGGTCGGAGAAGGCTCTGAATACCAACTTGAAATGCCCAGGATGGAGTTATACCTCCTACGTGTCGAGGCACGACTTAAAGGCATAAGTCCATCCTAGAATGATCTCAAGTTTGGTAATCTTTGCACAACTCATGTAAAAGATGGATAGTAAACTGAAAATAGTTGGCTTACAATCGCCACGTCACAGAATAACAGTACAAGTCTCAAACATCATACATTAAGAACACTACAACCCTCTAAGGGCAAAAGCCAAAAGTCAAAGTACCAAACTCAGATAAATAAACCACAGGCGGATCGAATCCTAGTAAGAGACTCCACTACTGATCGTCCGGGTAGCGCACGTAGTAACGACTACGCTCCTCATCGTACTCCCAATCCAGCTCAGTGCCATCACCTGGATAGCTCACAGCTGGACCTGCATCTGGTGTGAAGTAACTGTGAGCCACAGAGGACTCAGCAATCCCGTTCCCGGGTAACAGAACTATTTAAGCCTTTAGGTGAGGGAAAGGCTGAAGAAAGAACAAGTCTGCAGCAGCAACTAGCATCTATCTTACGCAAGTGAGAGCGAGAAGAGAAGGCATCGGCGAGAAGTGATCACGAAGTGATCCTAGCTACAAGCTCACAATCATAACCCCTCCGTGTTCAACTCCCGAATCCCGATTCGGAAATTGACAGTCACGGAACACACGCTGGTAGTGTATTAGTATCATTGTGTCAAGTTATCTACAACCGGAATTAACAAGCTCCCATCTGCCACATAACCGTGGGCACGGCTTTCGAAAGTTCAAACCCTGCAGGGGTGTTCCAACTTGACCCATTACAAGCCCACGATCCGCGGAGTCGCAACTCCAAAGTGGGAAGACCCGAGTATCCTCGGAATCCCGTGCTCAAGATATACCGAGCTAAGGTAAGGCTAATCCAGCAAATCCTCCCGGCGTGTCGACACCCTGATAGTAGCCGCGCGTATCTAGGTCTCAGGACACGACCGGATGAGACATCCTACGGGTTTTTACCAAACCCCGAGTTTCCTTGAGGTGGCCCCGCAGTCCGCTCGTTTCGGACCAACACTCATGTGGAGCACTGGCCCGGGGTTGTTGATTAAGAAAGAGGGTTAATTACTCCCTATGCATGTTTAGTTTGTTATTAGGCAAATAGTACCAATGTTGGGATTCGCTGGAAAAGACTTATCACTTAGCGGTTTATCGAGGGGGTCCCATACACCCCAACCGTGTTAGGAACGCATAATCAAGGAACATAAAACCGGCTTATACGGATCCTAACGGCATGAGTGGAACAAATCACCAAGCAAAAGGCTTAGCCTTCCACCCTTGCCAATATATAGATGATTTCATTTTAAGCATTTAGATAGTGTGATATAACCCAACCAAACTTCAACATGGAGCAAGCATCTTCACTTCACCTGCAACTAGCAACGCTATAAGAAGGGCTGAGCGAAGCGTACTTAGCCAAGCAACGGTTTGCATAGGTAGGGTGGTTAAACATGGCAATTGGTTACAAGTAGGAGGCTGACAAGAAGAACATGGGCATCGAGGCAAAACTATAGATCGAGACTACTAGCAATAGACAAAGATAGTAATGTTATCGGGGTTCGGTCATCTTGCCTGAAGAGAATTCGTTCGGATCGTAAGAAGGGTCCTCGTGCTCAACCTCGTTGGAAAACTCGTGCTCAACTTCGAACCCGGTCTCATCTTTCGGCTCTAAACAAGACAAACACACCAAGCACCAATCAACACGATGCAATGGGCACTCGAAAAACATGAATGCATGATGGATGCACTAGGGATGCACATGGAGCACGTAAAACATCACTCAAGCAAAACACCTCAAAACAAGATAACAACCTGATATTATTAATCTACACAGAAAAACACCCAAGTTTGATATAAGATTCGCTGTAATCGGAGTTACGGGCTAAAAGTTATGCCCGAAACAAGATTTGAGCGAAAGCTGAAAATTACAGCAACATAGCATCTTTGGAGCTCAAAAGAATTAATCTACAGCACCCAAAAAGCATGGCAAAGGACTAGAACACAAACTAGATATATAGTACAGCAACTAGGTCCAAAGTGCACCCCCAACGGAGTCACGGATCAATAGCAATGATCTTGGACATATTGAACTTTGAAATAAAATTCTGGCAGCAGAATTTTATTGAAACTTTAGAGCAAAAGATAAACATGCTACAGCCACTCAAATGGACATGTGAGGACATGGATGGAAAGACAACAATATATACTTCAAGGAACAATCAAAATCCACCCCAAAACTATCATGCTTTGTTCTACAACAACACACAAACATGGCATCGGAACGTTACAGATTTCAGACTTAGTGAAATTTCACTAAGTCCTAAAACAGCAATATCATCATAGCAACAAAAAGAGCATGTTTAAGTCACCTCGAAACTAAACATGGCAAAGGGTAAGCACCTCATCAAAATACATATGACGGTGATCCCGAAACACACAATCATGCATCATTGAGGTGAACACAACGATTGCAACGAGCTCATCAAGATGGCATTTCATAACAAGTGAAAACACCTTATATGAGCATGGCACTTTGCAAAGATGATAACAAGGCAACAATAAATCTAACATGCAACCGATCACACACAACACGTAGTTCGTGGCAAGACGAACACGTGGACATGTCATTTGCATCGTTTGGACAAACGAGCTAAAAGTTATCACAAGTCAAAGGTGGCATGAAAATAACACATAACAGCACTTTATATCATGATGCACTCTTGCAACAGCAAAACAAGTGTCAAGAAGAAATCTAACATGCATGACAACAACAGGTAAAACGTAGAGGGCATCTCCACGAACATCTGGACATGCTACACGCGCAAAACGGAGCAACAGGCACAAAGTTAGAGCAGTTCAAAGTTTGCATTTCAGATAAACAGATCTGGGGACTTAGAAGTTTAGAGTCAACCTCAACGGATCAGATCTGAAAACGGAGTGGGCCGGAGGAACAGTACGGGCCGGGGAGCTACAGTGGCGGCGGTTGGGCCCGCGGGGAGAGGCACTGTGCGGCGGCGGCCCGCGGTGGAGCTGGTACGGGCCCGGCGGCTCGCGCGCGGAGGGGAGCCGAGGCCCAGGTGGCTCGGAGGGGAGCCGGCCCAGCCGGCTGGCGCGCTGCCTGCGGCCTGGCGCGGAGAGGCGAGCCGGCCTGGGAAGCGGAGGGACGGCGCCCGCAGCGATGGGCCTCGGCGAGGCCCGGAGTCGCCTGGCGCGGGAGGTGGTGCTGACGCGCCGCGGGAGGGAGGCCCGGCGGCTCGGCGTCGATCTGGTCCCCCCCAGATCGGGAACCGGCCTGGTCGAGCCCAGCTGGGCTGATCGGCTGGAGGTGCGCACGGTCGATCTGCCGCTGAGGCGCTGCGTCGATCGAGGCGTTGACCTCGGAGGACAGATCGAGGGAACCGCGAGGGGCTCCGAGCCAGAAGGATTTGCGGCGGCGGATGGATCCCTCGGGATCTGGAAGAAAAAATGGAGGATTGGATCTGAGAAAAGGGAAAAAAAGAAAGTGGAGAAGGGGAAGAAGAAGGGGATGCCCAAATAGACTAGGGGGTCTATATGTAGCAGTTTTTAGGGTTAGGGGGAGATTTAGGGGCGCTAGGAGCCCTCCGATCGCGATCCAACGGATCCGATCGCGGGGATGGATTTAAAAGGCCTAAACGGAGATAAAAGACTGCAGTAGGGGTATTTCCGGGACACGAAGTAAGGGCACTTCGGACCCACACGGACAACGGAGGGAAAAATCAACGGAGTCCAAACGAGACGAGATTTGAGGGACGGGTTGCACACAACAAAACAACAACACACAACACAACCTCGCGGCACACCGGTAACGTAAAACGCCCGAACAACAAAGTAGGTCTACGGGACGTCACGAACACGTGAGGGAGCTCCGGAACGCGAAACGGACAACGGGAAGAAACACGACGAACCGGATGCAACCCACAACACAAAGATGCAATGCAATGCACATGTCTACATGATATGAATGAATGCCACACACTCACACAACAAAACGACGAAAGCCCGAAAGACAAAGAACCCGAAAAGGAAATAGATGAAGCCGGAGATTTATTATATACCCAAAAGGGAAAGTAATACATCCGGGGCATTACACTGGTAAGGCGAGAATCCAACCTCAAGATGTTCATAGCAGCTTCATCCTTGAAGAGTTGGCGGGGTCCAGACCAGGCTCGACCCGCCCGGTTTCCTCCTTGAAGTTGCTGCAGAATTCTACACAAGAGAGAACACGAAGAATTAGCAAACAAGTTATGAGTCGACCACCTTGGTTTAGTCGAAGTGAAAGGGGCATACCTTCAAGCACAAGGTACCACTTCTTGGTGAGATCACTCAGATAAGCCTCCAACTCGTTCTTCTCCTGGAAAAGGCCCCCGTATTTATTGTCCAGGGCAGCCTTGGCCCCCTTCAGTCAAGTCACCTCCTTGTTGGCCACGTCAAGAGAATCCTTCAGCCCGGCGATCTCCGCCTCAAGCGAGCCGACAGAAGCCAGCTTCTGTTCTGCTAGTTCAGTTTTCTCCTGTGCCCTCTGCTACGCTGCCGCCAGGTCAAGATCCTTCTGCTCCAGGGATTCCCTCATTTGATCTACAAGAGACATTACTAGACAGATGAACATAAGGATACACATGACATATTCGCTGAAGATCAGTCGACAAGCTATTCGCTTTAATTACCAGACGCTTAGTCCTGGGTTTTCTTCAAATGATCCCTGGCCAGCTGCAAGTCAAGATTGAGCTGGAGCTGCTTCTTCTCAAGATCCGCGAACTTGGCTCCGAACTCGGAAGATTTCTGCATCGACACAACAAGACAGAATTCTAAGACTACAGCTGAGTCAAATACTCAACAGTAGTCTCGGGGACTACACCCAGTGGGTGCACTGAGCGTGCCCCCACTGGCTCTCACTCGAACAAAACAGTCCTGCCTGAGCCAAAGAGAGAGAGAGAGAGAGAGAGAGAGAGAGAGAGAGAAAGAGAGAGAGAGAGAGAGAGAGAGATTGATAAATTATGTTCTCAGACCATGGTCGACTACCAGCAGTCGACCACAATCTCGGGGAAAACACCCAGTGGGTGCACTCAGCATGCCCCCACTGGTTCTCACTCGATCGGATCAGTCATGCGCTAGTAAGAAGGGTTCGAAACAAATGAACAAGACAAATTCTAAAGACCACACAGCTGACGGACTTCAGTCGACTGCAGCCTCGGGGACTACACCCAGTGGGTGCACTCAGCGTGCCCCCACTAGTCCAATCGATTGGGTTACAAGAGCTAAAGCTACAAGAGAAAAGACCCAGTGGGTGTAACATCATCTTACGAACAAAGCAGCAATTTTCAGAGCGAAGATTACAACAACACAGCAAACCAGTCGGAAAAGACAGACCTGGACATTGGTTCAAAGAGCCGAGCTGGCATTATAGGTAGCCATGCTAGCCTCATACGCCGCCTTCGTTCGCTCCATCATCAATCCCGCCTGACAAACGGCATCCTGGGCCGCATTCACGGGGTCCTCCGGGACGTGATGGGTGGTAAAGAGAATAGACGACGGAGCAGTCACAAGGTCGGGAGCTGGGTCAGTCGACAAGGAGGGACGAACAGTCGACACAAGAACGGCAAAGGAGACCGCGGTCCGGGATGCATCCCCCTGTTGCTAGGCCTCTGAACGAGAGGGTGTCTTCCGACCCCTCCTTCCTGTGCCTCGTCGAGTCACATCCGCGCGCTCCTCCTCCTCGTCGTCGTCGTCAGGAAACTCTGTGACATTGCGTAGCCCTTCAGAAGACAATCAAGAAGCTCAGTCGGCTGATAATCCGAATGGGTAAAAAACAAAGCGCGATCGAAAATCCACACCTAGGCGGGACGTGGCGGCGTCAGCGGTCTCCTCGTCAACCTGGCCCTTATCAATATCCATTGAGGTCGCAGAAGAAGCAACGCTGAAGATTTCGCAGAAAATAAGTCGGCAAAAGCAAAGTTGGTCTCCAAAGGGGAAGAGAAAATGAAGCAGAGCTACGCTTACGTGGAGGCGATCGGGAGTCCACCTTGATCTTGGGCAAGGCCTTCTGGGGTTTGACAGTAGCGACCTTAGGCTGCTTTGGTGCCTTTTCAGTTGGATCTAGAGGGGACGTGCGAGTCCGTTTCTGCACTTGGGAGCTGGAGGGGTCCGCCCTGCTACGCGCGGCCTCTGGGTCATGCTTCTCCTTGGAGTGCCTCTCGCCTCGGGGAGGCGACTCGGCCTCCTCGCCGCTGCTGGAATCCTCGCTGTCCTCCTCAGTCTCCTCGTTGGACTTCCAGTCGGAAGGCTCGCCTACGCCTTCTTCCGCCTCCTGAACCTGCTTGCCATTGGGCACCGAAAACTTTTCGGTATAGATCTACAGAAAAGAAGAATAATCATATGTTAGTCGGATTCATCAGACGTTCGCAAGCAGGAAACATAAAATTCACTCGGAAGTCGAGGCCGAACCTTGTCCGGTTGGTGGCCTGCGTCGAATGCGCGAACTCTTCCAGTCCCCCGAGGGTTGTCCTGGTTCCCCGTGATGCACTTCAGGCATTGCGCCACCTTCTACGCGACAGCTTCCTCTAGATGGACCCGAGACGTGTCATCGGCGCCAGAGTACATCCACATTGGATGGTCCCGGGCTTGGAGGAGCTGGATCTTCCTCATGAGGAACACCTCGAGCAGATCCATCCCCGTGACCCCGTCGCGGACCAGCTGAACCACCCGCTCCACCAGCATGTCTACCTCTACCCTCTCCACCCGACTCACAAGCAACGTCGATGGCTGGTTGACTCGACCCAAAGAAAATGGAGGAAGCCCAGTCAGCGGACCAGGAGTCGGAACGTCCCTACAACAGAACCAAGTCAACTGCCAACCCCAGACTGACTCTGGAAGGGCCATGGCAGGGAAAGCACTCCTACCCCTGAGCTAGATACCCAGTCCGCCACACATCTAGATGACTTGCGTCTTCTCGTCACTCGGGGTTCGCTTTCTTGATGGTTTGGGAACGACAAGTGAAGATATGCTTGAACAGGCCCCAGTGCGGTCGGCATCCGAGGAATTTCTCGCACATCGAAATGAATGCGGCCAAGTAGGTGATGGTGTTGGGAGAGAAGTGGTGCAGCTGGGCGCCGTAAAAAGCCAGAAAACCGCGGAAGAAAGGGTGCGGGGGCAAAGAAAAACCTCGGTCGACGTGATTCGTGAGGAGAACGCACTCGGCCTCCCGCGACAGGGGCTCGAGCTCGCCCTCCAGCAGCCGCCAGGAGTCGAGGACGATCAGACCCTCCTCCACCAACTCCTCCATGTCCTCTGGCGTCATCGTGGACCTGATCCAGTCCTCCTGGATCCAGCCGGGCGGGAGCCCGGATCTTGACGATGACCCCTCTCGGTTGGATCTCTTCCCTTTCCCTGTCGCCGCCGCTTTCTTCGAGCACTCTAGAGCCGCCGTCTTGTCCTTACCCATGGAAGGCGAGCCGGTGCGGACCGAGCGGCGGAAAGCGGAGAGCAGGAGCGCGGCGGAGGAGCAGAAGAAGAACAAGCAAAGAACGGGCGCACAGTGCCTCCGCCTCGGCCGCGGCGCGCAATTATAGCGCAGCGGTCGAGTGACTGTCTGGTGGCCCCGAGCTATCCCGTCAAATCCCGCAACAGGCATGCACACGATACATGGCGAAAAAGGTGGCATGGAGATCGAGGCATCCCGAGCATATCCGATCCGATTGCCATGACACGACCCGTCCCACGCGCTTCCCCAAATTTCGAAATCCCGTAAAATCCGGAGACCAGGGAGAAACCAATCCTGCCGAAAACTGTGCACCCCACCGGCGCTCGGGACCGCGCACAAATTTCAGTTGACGGTCAACACAATCAAGTACACTCGGTGGTTCTTGAATCGATTAAGGCGATCAAGTCAAGGTTGAAGAGTCAGCCTGGTCCGCGAGCTCAAAGAAGATCTCCCCAGGGGCATCGAACCCGAGCCAAGGCCAACTTGAACACTCTCCTCCACTCTAACCTCAATCCATTTGGGGGCTACTGATGATGTTACAGACCTAGTGTAGGGTCACGGGCCTGACCCAGGTACCCCACCCAAGGTCACTACCCCAGAAGCTCAAAGGACAATTCGAAGGCAGTAGGGTCGGTCAACTATGGCGGCCCAAGAGGACATATCACTCGACCGAACATCCCCTCCCAGACGAGTCAACTCCACTCGACCATTCAAAGATACTCGACCCCTGAAGGTCAAAGGTCCCTTAGGACAGCAATGGTATGGCATTTATTCTATGACAATGAATGCCTTTATGTATATTGAACCCTTTGTAACGTGGGGATGGCTGGGGTCCTGGCGCACTCTATATAAGCCACCCCCTCCTCCATTACAAGGGTTCGCACCCCCTGTAACTCAAACACCCATATACATTACAGTCGACCGCCTCAGGGCACCGAGACGTAGGGCTTTTACTTCCTACGAGAAGGGCCTGAACTCGTAAACATCTTGCGTACAATTACACCGTAGCTAGGACCTTGCATCCTCTTACTTACCCCTTACTCGTACTGTCCGACTTAGAACCACGACAAGTGTCTTGATGCCAAATTTCTTGTATGAGGGTAGTAGACCTATTGTAATGTTTACTTTCATGCTGAGTCTATGTACAATTATGTTGGAACCTTTTATTCGCTTTGGTTTTCTCTCGTTGTTTTCCTCCGGGCTTTGTCAAAGGCTTTCCTCCCATTTTGGATTTTTCTCATCACGGTTGCTATGTATTGGGAAAATAAATAATAGGATGATGCGGGGAGGCAGCGCCAGCCAAGCTTGTGAGGATGTCCCTGTCCGTCGCTCCGAAAGGCAGGCAGGACATTCCCCAGAGCCATACCAGCCACCTGTAATGCCCAGTATGTGACTATGTCTCCCACGTGTCGAGGCACGACTTAAAGACATAATCACATACTACAATGATCTCAAGTATGGTATCTTTGCACAACTCATGTAAAAGGATGGATAAAAAAGTAAAATAATAGTTGGCTTACACTCGCCACGTCACACAATGAAATATATTAACATTCATCATCCGTATAACATCAGAGTCCGACTACGGACGAAATCCAAATGAAAGATACCATAAATAAAGCAACACAAGGTCCCGATCATCCTAGTAAGAGCCCTACTGATCCTCGGGATAAGATACGTAGTAACGTCCACGCTCTTCATCGAACTCCCAATACAGCTCTGAACCACCACCTGTGTAGTTCTCAACGGTACCTGCATCTGGTGTTGTGTTTAATCTGTGAGCCACAGAGGACTCAGCAATCCTGTTCCCGGGTAGCAATACTATCAAAGCCTTAGGTGTGGAAAAGGCTTAAAACAAGGTTGCGGCGGCACTAAGCACTAACTTACGAATTTAGAGCGAGAAGAGAACAAGTGCCAACGATCGCCAAGTTGATCTAGAAGTGATCCTAACTACTCACGGTCAAACATAAGCCCATCGTGTTCACTTCCCGAACCCCTTCGGAAAGAGACCGTCACGGTTAATCATGCAGGTAGTGTATTATGAACATAGTGTCAAGTTATCTACAACCGGATACTAACAAATTCCCATCTTCCACATAACCGCGGGCACGGCATTCGAAAGATCAAACCCTGCAGGGGTGTCCCAACTTAGCCCATCACAAGCTCACGATCTGCGGAGTCGCAACTCCAAGGTGGGAAGACCCGAGTATTCTCGGAATCCCGTGCTCAAGATATTCCGACAACGGTAAAACTAATCCAGCAAGACCTCCCGGCGTGCCGACACACTGAAAGTAGCCGCGCGTATCTAGTCTCAGGCCACGACCGGATGAGCATAGCGTACGGTGACCAAACCCAAGTTTCCAAGGGGGGTACCGCAAACGACTCTGGGTTGGACCAACAATCATGAGGAGCACTGGCCCAGGGGTTGTTAAATAAGTCCTCGGGATAGCTAGTCCCTATGCAAGTTTTAGTTATTAGGCAAATGTAAAACCAAAGTTGGGCCTTGCTGGAAAAGCTTTAGCGCTAAGCGGGTTATCGAGGGGGGCCCATAAACCCCAACCATGTTAGGAACGCAAAATCAAGGAACATAACACTGGTTTAACGGTTCCTAAGTTGGCATGAGTGGAACAAAACACCAAGCAAGAGGCTTAGCCTTCCACCCATTACCAATATATAGGTGATTTAGTTTAACAGTTTATATATTGTGATATCCCGACAATAACTTCATCACGAAGCAAGAATCTTCAAATCTTCACCTACAACTAACAACGCTATAAAGAGGGGCTGAGCGATGCTTACGTAGCCAAACAATGGTTTGCTAGGTGGGTGGTTAGAGAGTTTCATGGCAACAATAGGAGGGCTGACAAACAGACATAGGCATCAAGACAATATCTAAAGAGCAAGACATCTAGCATAGGCAAATATAGTAGTGATATCTGGGTATGGTCATCTTGCTTGTTGATTCCACGGAGGGATCGTAACCTTTCTCCTCAAACTCAACCTCGGTAGGAACCTCGTACTCCGAATCATCACCGGGCTCTAACCAAACACAACAATGCAACACAGGAACACAATCAATCATAATGCAATGCTCAAACACATGATGCATGAACATGATGCATAGGGACATGGAAAGACATGATGCATGGCCTAGGGACACAAGAGTGCAATAGCCTCATAGCCAACAAGATCACTCACATGAAAGAAACAAGCAAAAGAACAAAACTAACAAGTTTATGTAGGTTATTCAAACAAGCACCCAACAAGTTTTAAGGAGTTGGTTAACATGGCAAAGGTGCAACTAAGATCACAACGACATGCAAGCACAATTAAATGGGCCGGAAATAACAAACAACAATATCCAAAAACTCCCATAATTAATTAAATGCAATTGGGATAGATCTGAAAAACTTATGTTATGAGATTGTTAAACATGCTAAACAACAGCACCAAAATATTCTACACATTTTCCACCCCAAATGCATATAAAGTTTATTAAATTTGGAGTTGTAGATATTTAGTTATGATTTTTCCAAGTTTAAGCATATTTTAAACAAGAATAATTCAAAAAGCATTTTAAATGTTAACATGGCAACAAACAACATATTCATAATCTACATGAAAAACTAAGCATTTTTCATATACAACTCATTTCCATCAGATGAATATATCAACAGATATTAATTAAACAAAGAAAATGCAGAAAAAGAAAAAGAAAAAGAAAAACAGGCGCAGAGGTCAAAGTTGACCCAGGCCTGCACTAGCCCGAGCCACTGACGAGTGGGTCTTACTAGACTGAGGTGGCACCAGCGGGTGCACGTGTGGGTGGAGGTGCCTGAGTGGCTGGCAGGTGGGGCCTGCCTGTCAGCCTCTCGCGAAAACAAAAAGGGGGGGGGGCGAAAACCCACTGCCCCCGCACGGATTTGAACCCGCGTTGCCCCGTTAACTGACGAAGGAACTAGCCACTGGGCTAGCTAAGTGCTCTTGACAGAACACAGGTGCGATGCCTGAAGAGGTAACTGAAGATGCCTGAACGAGAGAGAAACATGGCCCGTCGGAGGAGCTCGTTGGAGCTGCTCCAGAGACCAAAAGGGACGGCGGAGGTGTGCGGGCGGTACCTGGGGGAACACATCAGCCACTCGAAGCACTTGCGGCACATAGCATGCACTACAACGCCGGCGACGAGCACATGACAGAGCGGCGGCAGCGGACAACTACGCGACGATGCAACGGCCTAGGAGGAGCGGCGACTGCTCTCGCAACATCTACGCGACGAGCTGAAGCGAACGAGCAGCAAGAGACGGCCTACGGTGGTCGGGGCACACGCCGGAGACGAGGCTCGACGGCGATGAGCTCGGGTTCACGGCGAACTCGGTGCTAGACGGTGCTAAGGAAGGGGAAAAGGCACGAGGAGGTGGAGGCGCTCACCACGAACATGGAGGTGTGTTCGGCTGGCCCGGAGATGGCCGGAGTCGACGACGGCGAGGCTCGAACAGCTGCGGCCGCCGGAGTGGAGGAAGAGGAAGAAGACGACGACAGCAAGGCGATCGGCTACGCGTAGAGGACGTAGTCGATGTAGTCAACGACGAGGAAGCAGCTAGACAGGGTTGGCGAGGGCGAGGTCGACGGGAGGCACGCCTGGGATGAGCTGGCACTCCCAGATGCGTGCGGGACTGCTCTGGATTGGCGGATCTGGTGAAGCTTGGCTCTCCAGGCGGCGGGAGGAGGTAGGAGGAACCCTAGGGAGAGGGGTGGACAAGCTGCGGGTTTAAAAGGAGGGCTCTGATCACGAGGCCTCGACGTCTGTGGTCACGGCGTGACGGCGAGTGCGCGCTCTGGCTCAGCAAATGCGTGACGGAGGTAGACGGCGATGCTGGGATGTGAGGCTGATGTGTGGGGCCAGGGGGAAAAATGAACGGTGCGACTGCGCGCTGGTTGGGCCGCTGCGGGAGAGAGAAGGTGGGCCGTAGAGCTGCTGTGGAGAAGGACTGTGCCTGGGGGGAGGAGGAGGAGGCCCAGGCCACTGCTGTTGGTACTGTCTCCTTTTCTTTTCCTTTTTTCTTCAAACAGAAAAAGAAAAGAAAAAATTACAGGCTCATGAAAAAGGAATTTGGAGATAAACAAAATATCCCCCTGCTCCTTGATTTATGCCCTATTTAATAAAATTGGCTTGGACATTTTTAGAGCCAGAAAAATAAAAGGAGTTTAAATATGGTTCAGACTCTTGTCATTTTTGAACCCAACCAAATCAATTCCAACAAGGCTGAATTTTGGCAGAGATGGTGTAGACATGGTGCAAGGTTTAGAGGAAAATAAAGAACATTAATGGACTAGGCTAGGTGACTAGCAAAAATAAATAAAGAAAGGAAGAGAAGGAAGAAGGAAGAGGGGAAAAACAAAGGAGGGGGTCTAGGGTTTGCAAGGCATGGCTAGGCACCACACTCACATACAACACAAGGTGCCTCACACATACTCATCAACAAGAAGTAAACTAAGATGCCATGATGAAGAAGCAATGCATGGATGCAAAAATAAAATAAATAACATGACAATGCAAAAAAATAAAATAAGCTCAAATGACAAGAACCCCCAAGGGTAAGGACAATGATCAAAATGAGAATGCTTTATTGCCATTATAGGAAAGTATCACATATGGGGTGTTACAAACTCTCCTACACTACAAAATGATCTCGTCCTGAGATCTAGGACTGAAAGAAGGAAGGATACTCGGAACGAAGGTGAGCTTCTCGTTCCCACATAGCTTCTCGGTCGGTATGGTGTGACCACTGCACTTTCAAGAACTTGGTGGACTTGTTGCGGGTTTTGCACTCATTTTCCTCAAGAATAGCAACAGGGTGCTCACGATAAGACAAGTCTTGTCAGGGATATTACTATCAGGCATAAACCGGCCAGGAGGGTCCGGTCTACGTTATTAAGTTTGTATTATCAGAAATCTAGTAGAGTATGTACCAGGAGATTATAGCCCACGGAGGCTCAGGGCCCATGTATGAGACCTATGATTTGTAAACCGTCGTACCATGTAACTTGGGATGTAAGATAGAAAGGGTAGAGACCGAGGCAGACACGTTTATGAGCCAGCCTCGGGACTCTGTAAACCGGACCGGGCGTCGCCTCCTATATAAAGGGACGACCCGGCGATGGTTCAAGACAAGAAACAACAGCTCGAGACATAGGCAAAGCGGATTCGCTCCCTGGTCATCGAAGCACAAGCAATACCACACCAAACTAGACGTAGGCTTTTACCTTCATCGAAGGGGCCAAACTAGTATAAAACCCCTGTGTCTTTCGTCCGCATTAACCCCTTCAAGCTAACCCGAGCGATGGCCTCACGACTAAGTCCTTTTGCTAGGACATCTGTCGTGCTAAATCCACGATAGTTGGCACCCACCGTGGGGCTATCGCACGATGGTTTCGAGTTCTTGAAGGGTAGCTTTGAAGGACTCAAGGGCTACGCAGTAGGCCGGATGACCAAGAGTCGTCGCGGCTGGATCTACATCGACGATGCAGGCTGGGGCCCCGAGGCCGATTCAATCGAATACGGATATCGGGTCCCCATCGGCGGCATCCACGTCTTCATCGGCAAGATCGGCGAACCGGGCCCTGAGCCGGACATCTTCCCCAACATCGTCGATCCGGCTCAGCGTGCGAGATCAACCCAGACTCAGCCCGCCGTGAAGCACATTTTTATTGGAGCAGTGCATGGAGTACAAGCCGAGGACGGATCGGAGTCCGGTGGCGAGACAGTTGTCTATTCCGGCAACGAATCTTCATCCGGAGAGACCGAATCTTCGTATCTTTTGCAGGACGGCCGATCCGAGGGTTGTTCCGATGGTGATAGTATTCCGGACCCCTTTGATCCGCCAAACAAGGTTGCTCTTTTCATGGCCGCATCACAACCCATGCAGCAGCCCTCAACGACTGGGGCGTTAACTTCTGAGGCAATGGGAGCTAGGGTTGGAGACCTTCCCCCACCGCCCTCTGACGTCCTATCCACCTTAGTCGACACTTTGATAGCACTCGCAACAGCGAAAGTAGCCCAGGCCGACAAGGAGCAGCACGATGCAGAGATCGCTCAGGTGAAGAGCCGGATTGAGCAAGCTAAGTTCGATCTGGCTGCAGAGAAAGCTAGGATGGCTACAAGACAAGCCGAGCTGGATTCCCAAGCTTTCCGGCTCAGGTTAGATCAGAACATTTTGCAGGAGGTAATGTGGAGAAGACAACGGTCTCGTTTGCCGCCGGTTTATGAGGCGAGGAATCTCTTTAACACGCCAGGCGCAGGAACCGGTAATCATCCAGAGATAAACCAGGGAGGGTGTAGGATCGAAGAAGGTGAGAGTGTCTAGAGGGGGGGTGATTAGACTACTCGACAAGATAAAAATTTTGTCTTTTATCAAGGACAGATTTTGACAGTTTTTGCATAGCACAGACGTCAAGTAGCACACTACACATGCAATTCTAGAGTATGGGCAGCGGAAAGTAAATTGCACAAGTAGTAAGGAGAAGTGGAGAAGATCAAACGCAATTTGGAGACGCAATGATTTTTCCCGTGGTTCCGATAGGTAGTGCTATCGTACATCCACGTTGATGGAGACTTCAACCCACGGAGGTTAACGGCTGCGCGAGTCCACGGAGGGCTCCACCCACGAAGGGTCCACGAAGAAGCAACCTTGTCTATTCCATCATGGCCTACGCCCACGGAGGACTAGCCTTACTCGGGGTAGATCTTCACGAAGTAGGCGATCTCCTTGCCCTTACAAACTTCTTGGTTCAACTCCACATCTCGAAGACGGAGGCTCCCAAGCGACACCTAACCAATCTAGGAGGCACCACCCTCCAAAAGGTAATAGATGTTGTTGATGATGATGAACTCCTTGCTCTTGTGCTTCAAATGATAATCTCCCCAACACTCAACTCTCCTCACTGATATGGCTGTGGTGGAAGAAAGGATTGAGTGGAAAGCAACTTGGGAAGGCTAGAAATCAAGTTTCATATGGTAGGAATGGAATAACTTGATCTCAACACAAGGGTAGGTAGTTCTCTTCTCAGAAAGTGTAAGGTAGGAGTGGTAGTACTTTCTGATGGCTCTCTCCACTAATGAAGAGGGGGTGGAGGGGTATATATAGCCTCCACACAAAATCCAACCGTTACACACATAATTGAGCAATCTCGGTGAGACCGAAGTGAAAACTCGGTCAGACCGAAAGTTCAAATATAGTGAACGTTGGGTTTTTCGGTTGGACCGAAAATACCATCTCGGTGAGACCGAAAGTGTAAATGATATGAACGTTGAAGTTTTCGGTGGGACCGAGAAAGAAAACTCGGTTAGACCGATTTGAGAAAAGACAGGAACATGCCAGTATCGGTGAGACCGAAAATGCAATATCGGTGAGACCGATTTTAGCCAAGACAGAGGCTTGCCAATTTCGGTGAGACCGATAATGCAAACTCGGTTATTCCGAAATGATGTCAAAAGGTTACAGAAGGTTGGCAGTCCGTATTTCGGTGAGACCGATCTCAAACTCGGAATGACCGATTTTTCTAGGGTTTGGAATATGGCTGAAGTGGTTCATCTCGGTGGGACTGAGTTGGAAGAATTGGTTTGTCCGAGATTACTTATGGGTGTGTTTAGTAGTGAAAGGTGCTGATAGTTGAAGGAGATATATCACCAAGCACTTGAGCAACCAGATCATCAACACAACCTCATCCCCTTTTAATAGTATTGGCTTTTCCTATGGACTCAATGTGATCTTGGATCACTAAACCAAAAATGGAGTCTTGAGCTTTTGCCAATGCTTGCCTTAGCATTTGAGGGGTCCACTTCTTCAGTCATCTTGCCATACCAATGTGATTGGATTTCCTGAAACATACTTAATAAAAGCATTAGTCCAACCACAAAGTATGTTGTCATTAATTACCAAAACCACCCAGGGAGCAAATGTGCTTTCAATCTCCCCCTTTTTGGTAATTGATGGCAACACACTATAATCACACTAAACAATACATCAAAGCTTATTGAAAGAAAGACAGAATTATCACGAAAGCTTTGACAAGCATGTAGTACACAGGCTCCCCCTACAAGTGTGCAAGATTTTCATAGATTATGGTTTTGGACTACCACAAGCACACAAGAGAGATAAGCAAGATGTGCTACATGCAGCTTGGCTATATGCATCAGAGCAGATGAAAGGGAAGTGAGTGATAATGCATATGTGCATGGTGATTTCTTGCAAACAAGTATTTACAAGCAAGTCACCATCATGCACATTCTGCAAGGTGCATATACTTACCTTGAGGTTCCTTGGCATTGTACCTGAAGGGATAAACTTGGGAAAACAAGGTTAGATAACACAAGAGTATTCCTTCAACCAACTGCAAGAACATCAAGAGTACCAGGCCAGGGAGGACATGTATAAGGAGTGTCTCATATTGAGCACAGGCTTGAATCAGCAAACATGTCTCCGAAACTAAAAGATTTTCAATGAACTCTGAGAGATTTTGCTTTCCATAAGATATCAACTGTGAAGATTCTTCTCCCTTTGAGTTCTCTCAGAACAAGGGGTTTGATGGAAAGGGCAAAATCAAAAGAATGATGCCAGTTGAGAATGATGTCCAAATGTAAAATACGACAAAGCTTTGATGTGATTCTCTCCCCCTTAAGATTTCTTCTTCCCCTAAGTCTTCTCTTCTCCCCCTACTCCCCCTACTCCCCCTACTCCCCCTGAGTCTTCTCCCCCTTTGACATCAAGTGCCGAAAAGGACAGCAAACTAGGAAGGTTAGGAAAGATGGAAAGAAAGAGGTGGGATCCTTAAGAATCACAACAGGGCAAATAGGAACATTCATAGAGAAACAATGAGTGGAGTTGCAGGAGATGATATCCTGGAGGAAATAAATCAGTGACACCGAATTGAGTTAGGGTAGACCCTTTTCGGTTAGACCGAAAATTTGAAATCGGTGACGCCGAGTTTAATTCCAAGGAAATACAGAAATAATTCAGCTCACTTTGCGAGGAATGTTTCAAAAGATTTGCAATGAATTTGTGAAAGATTTTCAAGGAATTGATCAGAGCCAGAAGGATATTCACAAAGACAGAAGAATAGAAATGAAAAAGATTCCTAGATGAAGTTTTTTTTTTGTTTAAAGAAAACTCAATGAGAGAACATAAGAGAAAACAGAAAGACTCCAAAACATATGTACTTCATCTAGATAAAGGTCGGCGACAAGGTCACCTATGTTTGAGTATATTGACTTAGGAGTCAAATGAAGACATTTGATCATAGGTCATACTCATCGTTTAAGCTCAAAATGGGGTTGCCATTTTTCGATTAAGCATGTGATGTGATCACATCTTATGAAGCTGCTTGTACTCATGACTTTGAGCAAAGCTCCTTAAAGATGTGAAGAACATACCTTGGGCTTGTTGATGCTTTGCTCATGTAGGTAAGCTTGATGTAGGTGCTCATTGAATGTGAAGCTGGAGCGCCGTTTCTACTTGTGTAGTTCATCTTCCTACATGGGTTAGGCAAGCAAGGAAATACTCGAGGATATCCAAGCTGACAAGAGTGAAATACTAGATGTATAAGGTGTCAAAAAGGATATGTGGAATTTTGTTCCTTGAACTCAACATCCCAAAGGGCTAGATACTTGGTCAATGACAAGATTACTCATGATTTGAGTGTGTGGTAATCTTGTGGAATGTAGATCATCCAAGTACCTGCAAAGAGTTAGATGCAATACAAGGAGGCAAATGTCCAAGACATTTGATCATCATCATAAGAGAAATATCAAGGATTAGTCAAGTAGGCTCATGCCTTGCATGCATCAATGGAGTTATCACTCCAAGTTTGAAGCATCAATGATGTTCAACTCACTCCTCAAGCGACAAAGCACTTTCTCATCAAGAGGTTTTGTAAAGATATCAGCAAGTTGTTTGTCAGTACGAACATGCTTAAGATTAATGTCACCCTTGGCAATATGATCACGAATGAAATGGTGACGAACTTCAATATGCTTTGTTCGAGAGTGTTGCACTGGATTGTGTCCAATTTTAATTGCACTCTGATTGTCACAAAGCAAGGGAACATGTCTCACATGTATCCCATAATCCTTAAGCGTTTGTGTCATCCATAGTAATTGAGCACAACACGAACCAGCAGCAATATATTCCGCTTCGGCAGTGGATAAAGATACCGAATTTCGTTTCTTGGAGGACCAAGATACAAGGGATCGACCAAGGAATTGACACGTACCCGAAGTTGACTTTCTATCAACCTTGTCACCGGCATAGTCCGAGTCAGAATAGCCAACAAGATCGAAAGAGGCTCTCTTAGGATACCAAATGCCAAAGTTTGGTGTGTGTATCAAGTATCTCACTATCCTTTTAACAGCTTTAAGATGACATTCCTTAGGGGCTGCTTGATATCGCGCACACATGCATACACTCAACATTATGTCAGGACGAGAAGCACAAAGATATAGTAGAGAACCAATCATAGATCGGTAAACCCTTTGATCAACGGGTTCTCCATCTTTTGTCAAGTCATTATGTCCACTTGTAGGCATGGGGGTACTCATACCTTTGCTTTCTTGCATGTTGAACTTCTTGAAGAGATCCTTGGTGTACTTTGTTTGTGAGACAAAGGTACCCTCCTTAGATTGCTTGATTTGCAACCCAAGGAAGAATTTGAGTTCACACATCATGGACATCTCATACTTCTCCGACATGAGCTGTCCAAACTTCTTGCTAAAATGAGGGTTAGTTGAACCAAAGATAATATCATCAACATATATTTGGCACACAAATAGTTCACCATTAACCCTTTTTGTGAACAGCGTTGAGTCTATCTTTCCAATCTCAAAGCCTTTTTCAAGAAGAAAGCTAGTTAAGCATTTGTACCAAGCTCTAGGAGCTTGTTTAAGACCATAAAGAGCTTTGTGCAACTTGTAAACATGATTAGGCTTTTTGGGATTCACAAAACCGGGAGGTTGTTTCACAAATACTTCCTCTTCAATTTCACCATTTAGGAAAGCACTTTTGATGTCCATTTGATAGAGAGTAATATCATGGTGATTGGCATAAGCAAGAAGAATGCGAATGGATTCAAGTCTAGCAACGGGGGCATAGGTCTCACCATAGTCCATACCTTCGACTTGTGTGTAACCTTGACCTACGAGACGAGCCTTGTTGCGGATGACTTGTCCATCTTCATCTTGCTTGTTCCGAAACACCCATTTGGTTCCAATGATGTTTTGATCATCCTTGGGCTTCTCTACCAAAGTCCATACTTTGTTCCTCTCGAAGTTGTGTAGTTCTTCGTGCATAGCGTTCACCCAATCCGGGTCTTCAAGTGCTTCTTCTACCTTCATAGGTTCAATACTAGAGATAAATGAGTAATGCTCACAAAAGTTAGCTAAGCGAGTTTTAGAGCGAGTAATTCTCCCGGAGTTGATGTCGTTCATCATTTGTTCCACGGGATGATTTTTCTTGACTCTTGCTCGGACTCGAGATAGCTTTTGTTGATGTTGTGGCTGAGCTTCCTCCTCATCTTCATCTTCCTCTTCTTCTTCTTCATTGTTGTTGGTGTTGTCTTGAGGTGGTGGAGAAGGAGGTTGTGGTAGATCTTCTTGTTGCACTTCCTCATCTTGGTGAGTTCCACTTGTGGAGGCCTCCATGTTGCCTTGAGGTTCATCTCGCCGTGAGGTAGGGGGCTCCACATATGTAGATGAGGTACTCTCCTTCACTTCCATGGGACGGATCTTTCCAATAGATAAATCTTGGATAGCTTCCGATGGGTCCTTGTCTCCTACATCAATAGGCATTTGCTCTACTTGCGAGCCATTAGATTCATCAAACTTCACGTCTACCGTCTCTTCAACCTTTCGGGTGAAATTATTGTAGACACGGTAGGTGTGGGAGTTTGATCCATAACCAAGAAGAAAGCCTTCATGAGATTTAGGAGCAAATTTAGACCGACGATGCTTATCAAGGATATAGCATTTTGAACCAAAGACATGAAAGTATCCCACTTGGGGTTTGTTACCAGTGAGAAGCTCGTATGATGTCTTGCCGAGGAGCTTATGAAGATAAAGCCTGTTGATAGCATGACAAGCTGTCTCGACCGCTTCTCCCCAAAAATGCTTCGGTGTCTTGTATTCATCGAGCATCGTTCTCGCCATCTCTATGAGCGTTCGGTTCTTCCTCTCAACAACTCCATTTTGTTGAGGGGTGTACGTAGCCGAGAACTCATGTAGAATTCCTTCCTCATCGAGAAAAGAGTCTACATTGGCGTTCTTGAACTCCGTTCCATTGTCACTCCGAACTTTCTTGATCTTCACCTCAAATTGATTTTGGGCCTTTTTGGCAAAGGTCTTGAAGATTCTCTGAACCTGCGATTTATCATCAAGGAAAAATACCCACGTAAATCTGGAATAATCATCAACTATAACTAGACCAAAGGAGTTACCACCAAGGCTTTTGTAAGCATTGGGACCGAAGAGATCCATATGAAGAAGCTCAAGCGGTCTCCTTGTGGTCATGATGTTTTTCACGGGATGACTTCCACCAACTTGTTTTCCTGCTTGACAAGCACTACAAAGTCTATCTTTGTCAAAGAAAACATCTTTAACACCAAGAATATGATCACCTTTGATTAGCTTGTCTAGGTTGCGCATACCAACATGTCCTAGCCTTCTATGCCACAACCAACCTTTAGAGGATTTAGCAATGAAACAAGCTCTAGGTTGGGCTTTCTTAGTGAAATCAACAATATATAGATCACCTCTACGGATACCGGTAAATGCCATGTTTTGATTGTCACGACGAAAGACTTGGCAATCTACTTTGGTGAATAGCACATTGAATCCAAAGTCAGCTAATCTAGACACGGAAAGTAAGTTGTATCCAAGAGATTCTACAAGCATGACATTTTGAATAGAGCTATCATGAGATATGGCCACCTTACCAAGGCCAAGTACCTTACCCTTGGAGTTGTCTCCAAAAGTCACATACTTGCGTGGACCATCGTTCTTTGCAAGCTCTTGAAACATGTCTTTGTCTCCGGTCATGTGGTCGGTGCATCCACTATCAAGAATCCACTCTTTTCCGCCGGACATGTAGTCTCTCAGATTTGCCATGAGATTGAGACTCTTCATGACCTTGTCTAGCTCGGTGTCCGAATCGGAGTAATCATCATCATGCTCATGCTCATCATCATATTGACCCATAGATTGTTCATCATCAACACCTAGGTCAATTTGATAAGTACTTGCATTAGTTTGGTCAATGTGACAATAATCTTCGGAATGCAATGCAAGAGCATTTCTAATTATAATATTGATAAGACCGGGATCACCCTTCTTTTTCATAAGATCACGAAGCTCAAATAAGCATTTATCAAAGTTGGGATCATTGGGGTGCAACTTATCAAATTCAATAGTCTTGTGTAGAATTTCATCAAGACTTCTCAAAGAGTAGTCCGGATAAAGTTCTTCCAAGAATTTCCACATAGCATAGGCGCACTCAAAGTTTGTAACAAGATTAAGCAAGTCATCGGGTAACCCTCTAATGATAAGATTTACAGTTCTAAGGTTACGAAGCAAATCAAGCTCTTCATCCATGGTAGGGTGCAAGGGGTCAAAAGGAGGCACATAGGGGTTCTCAATATATTTGCACAAATTGTACTTCTTAAAGATACTAAGCATTTCAAACCTCCATGAGTTATAGGACCTTCCATCAAGAACAGGCACTCTATGGCTAACACTCCCATCCGTAGACACGTCCATCTTCCTCCAATGGTGTGTAAACCAAAGCAATGGAGACCAATGCTCTGATACCAATTGTAGGATCGAAGAAGGTGAGAGTGTCTAGAGGGGAGGTGATTAGACTACTCGACAAGATAAAAATTCTGTCTTTTATCAAGGACAGATTTTGATAGTTTTTGCATAGCACACACGTCAAGTAGCACACTAGACATGCAATTCTAGAGTATGTTCAGCGGAAAGTAAATTGCACAAGTAGTAAAGAGAAGTGGAGAAGATCAAACGCAATTTGGAGACGCAATGATTTTTCCCGTGGTTCCGATAGGTAGTGCTATCGTACATCCACGTTGATGGAGACTTCAACCCACGGAGGGTAACGGCTGCGCGAGTCCACGGAGGGCTCCACCCACGAAGGGTCCACGAAGAAGCAACCTTGTCTATTCCATCATGGCCTACGCCCATGGAGGACTAGCCTTACTCGGGGTAGATCTTCACGAAGTAGGCAATCTCCTTGCCCTTACAAACTTCTTGGTTCAACTCCACATCTCGAAGACGGAGGCTCCCAAGCGACACCTAACCAATCTAGGAGGCACCACCCTCCAAAAGGTAATAGATGTTGTTGATGATGATGAACTCCTTGCTCTTGTGCTTCAAATGATAATCTCCCCAACACTCAACTGTCCTCACTGATATGGCTGTGGTGGAAGAAAGGATTGAGTGGAAAGCAACTTGGGAAGGCTAGAAATCAAGTTTCATATGGTAGGAATGGAATAACTTGATCTCAACACAAGGGTAGGTGGTTCTCTTCTCAGAAAGTGTAAGGTAGGAGTGGTAGTACTTTCTGATGGCTCTCTCCACGAATGAAGAGGGGGTGGAGGGGGTATATATAGCCTCCACACAAAATCCAACCGTTACACACATAATTGAGCAATCTCGGTGAGACCGAAGTGAAAACTCGGTCAGACCGAAAGTTCAAATATAGTGAACGTTGGGGTTTTCGGTGGGACCGAAAATACCATCTCCGTGAGACCGATAGTGTAAATGATATGAACGTTGGAGTTTTCGGTGGGACCGAGAAAGAAAACTCGGTTAGACCGATTTGAGAAAAGACAGGAACATGCCAGTATCGGTGAGACCGAAAATGCAATATCGGTGAGACCGATTTTAGCCAAGACAGAGGCTTGCCAATTTCGGTGAGACCGATAATGCAAACTCGGTTATTCCGAAATGATGTCAAAAGGTTACAGAAGGTTGGCAGTCCGTATTTCGGTGAGACCGATCTCAAACTCGGAATGACCGATTTTTCTAGGGTTTGGAATATGGCTGAAGTGGTTCATCTTGGTGGGACTGAGTTGGAAGAATTGGTTTGTCCGAGATTACTTATGGGTGTGTTTAGTAGTGAAAGGTGCTGATAGTTGAAGGAGATATATCACCAAGCACTTGAGCAACCAGATCATCAACACAACCTCATCCCCTTTTAATAGTATTGGCTTTTCCTATGGACTCAATGTGATCTTGGATCACTAAACCAAAAATGGAGTCTTGAGCTTTTGCCAATGCTTGCCTTAGCATTTGAGGGGTCCACTTCTTCAGTCATCTTGCCATATCAATGTGATTGGATTTCCTGAAACATACTTAATAAAAGCATTAGTCCAACCACAAAGTATGTTGTCATTAATTACCAAAACCACCCAGGGAGCAAATGTGCTTTCAGAGGGGCACCAGGAACAGGCGCGTCGGTTCAACCGACGGCCGCAGAGCCGAATCGCCATGTTGTGCCAGCCCAGCATGTCTCCACCCCTCCTGGTCATTATTCTAACCCGTTGGGCAACATAGTTGCGGCCGCTTCACGGCTGGCCGCCCTTCCCATTGAGGGGACGTCCCCCATAGCCGTGGAGGCACGACGGGCCAAGGAGTTGTTGGACACGGCACTAACCCAATAGCAAGCCTATTCCTATAGCCGGGAGAGGATTCATTCAACCCCCCGCCCAAGCCGGAGTTATACGAGGCACCTGGATGAACCGGCTGTATCTAGCAGCGCACGGAGGCGGCATCGCCAGAGGCAGGATGATCTCGCAGGAGCAGGAGCACACGCACCAGAGGTGGCGGATCAGGCCATGCATACTGCCCAAAACGACGTCCGTCAGACGACGCCAATTCATCCCACCACCACAGTGGAAACAGGAATCATGTCCAGCTCTTTGGGAGTGCAGTGTCTTATCACCACTTTACGGAATGTGAAGCTGCCCAAAGATTTCAATGGTCCATGCAAGGTACCCAATTACAAGCGGATGTTGCCCCCGAGGCGTGGGTCAAGAGTTACGAGATGGCTATGGAGATGCTTGACGTGGATGAGGCAGTGTGCACTAAATACTTCACCATGATGCTCGAGGGCACGGCCCGGACATGGCTAAAGGGTTTGCCACCTAACTCCATTGGATCATGGGGGGAACTGCGGTGCCGGTTTATTAATAACTTCAAGGACACGTGTAAGCAGCCGATGTCTGTTGTCGACTTAGCTGCCTGCGTTCAAGGAGATCAAGATTCCACGAGCAGTTGGGTGCGTCGAGTGTCCGAAATCTTGCACTCTTCCAATAGCATCAATCCAAGTACAGCGATAGTAACCTTGGAAGGAAATTGCCGGTTTGAGCCTTTGAGGCAAAAGTTCGGACAGCTCAAACGTGATTGCAACGACATGGGAACACTCATGGTGCTTCGGTAAAATATGGAGATCTGATAATACCAAGTATCCGGAGACAGATGGAGACAAGTCCGGGAAGGCGAGCAAGAACGGTAAACCATCGCAGGCCAATCCGGCGGGCCAAGGGTATAATGGTAAACGTAAAGCGAAGGGCAGCTCAGACTTTGTGGCCAATACCAATGCTCAGGACAACGGGCACCGCCGTAAGGGTAAGCCGCCCCCACACAACGGGAGGCCACCTATTAATCTAGAACGGCGGTTGAACATGCCTTGCCCAAGGCATGGTACAGTGGAAAACCCGGCTACGCATCTCTGGAAAGACTGTTTCATTATGCAAGATCTTGTGAACCAGGCCAAATATGATCACGGGCCCCCCGGCGGATCAAGTCCCGGTTTTCAAGGTCCGGGTTATCAGGGTGGTGGATCCGGTTCAGGATACCATGGCAGTAACAGTAACCACAGTGGTAACAATCAGCATCAACATAACCAGCAACATGGTCAGGGTGGATACAACAACAAAGGGAATCAATAGCGTCAGCACCAGTAGCAATCTGGATATCAGAATAATCCGAAGGAGCTGAGCAGTGGGCAGTATCACGTCTTCACCACAAGTTTATGCAAAGGGGATCAAAAGGTTCTGAAGAGGGCAGTGCATTCTTTTGAACCGGCAATACTACGTTTTTTGCATTGGTTTGAGCAACCCATTGTATGGAGCAGAGAAGATCACCCACCCCGGGTTGATAATCCGGGTCAGTTGGCTCTGGTGGTGGCGCCACAGGTGGGTGGTAATAAATTCACCAAGGTACTTATGGATGGAGGCAGTAGCATCAACATCCTGTACTATGAAACTTTTCGACGTATGGGGTTGACAGATAAGAAGCTCTGACAGTCCAACACAGTGTTCCATTGGGTGGTGCCCGGTAAATCGGCTTATCCAGTTGGAAAAATCCATCTGGAAGTTACCTTTGGGGATGTGTAATGCCCCGGATGTAATACTTTCCCTTTTGGGCATATAATATATCTCCGGCTTCATCTATTCCATTTCGGGTTCTTTGTCTTTCGGGTTTTCGTCATTTTGTTGTGTGAGTGTGTGGCATTCATTCATATCATATAGTCTTATGCATCGCATTGCATTTGTGTTGTCGGTTGCATCCGGTTCCACGCGTTCCTTCCCGTTGTCCGTTTTGCGTTCCGGAGCTCCCTCGCGTGTCTGTGGCGTCCCGTAGGCCTACTTTGGTGTTTGGTCGTGCAACGTATCCGGTGTGGCGCGACACTTGTCATGTGTTGTTGTTTTGTTGTGTGTAACCTGCCTGTCAAATCTCGTCGCGTTTCGAGTCCGTTTGCTCCTCCAACAGTTATTCGTGTGGGCTCAAAGTGCCTCCACTTTGTGGCCCAAGACACCCCTCCAACAGCCCACTTCCCTCCTCTTGGCCCATCCTAACTCCCCTCGCGATCGGATCCGTCGGATCGCGATCGGAGGGCTTTAAACACCCCAAATCCCTCAAACCCTAGCACCTACCCTTTATAAACACCCCGCTTGCCATTTTTGGCAGCCTAATTCCCCTCCACCTACCTCTAGCTCCTCCTCCCTCAAATTTTCGGATCTGGCCAGCTCCAGATCGCCACTTGGCAGCCTCCACCGCAGAAACCCCGCCACTTTCCTTCGTCGCCGCGCCAGTCCTCTGGATCAATCCGATCGATCGATCGGATTCCTGGGCGTTGACCCAGCCGCTGAGGCTTTTCCTCGGCCTCTCCATCGAGCCGACCGACCGAGGCGAGCCTCTTCGCCAAATCTCCCGAGGCCCGCTCCAGCCAGCCGCCAGGCGCCCCGCCTGGACCACATCGCCGCACGGCCCGGTCGCCAGCTCGCCTCCGCAGCAGGCCACTTCGCCCTGCCATCTCCTCCAGCCGGCTCGAGAGCCGCGGATCGTGGGCCTCCTCCGACCGCACCGAGGCCCGTTTCCCTTCGCCAGCGCCTCCCTCCAGCCGGCGCCCGAGCCGCCTCGTCGCCTGGGCCGTGGCCGCCTCCTGGGCCTCGCCTTCTCCCGCTGGGCGTTGCCCCGCGCTGGGCCGCCTCGCCGCCGCGGGCCCAAGACGCCCAGCCCGCATCGCCATCCAGCCGCCGAGGCCCTTCCAGCCGGCCCGATCGCCAGCCAGCTGAGCCGCGCGCCTCCACGGGCCTCCATCCGCCAGGTCGCCGCTCTGAGCCAGATCGTGTCAGATCCGCCGAGCCCGTTGACTTGTCCTCCAGATCTGAGGTTGCCTCTTTTCCTTCTAAGTACCTGTGATATTGTTGTCTGATGCATATTTCAAACTGCTATAACTTTTTGTGTGGAGCTCCGTTTTGCGCAAATGAGGTGTCCAGACGTTTGTGGTGATTAGCACTACGTTTTATCTTTTTGTGCCACGCATGTTAGAGATCATCTAGGTGCTTGTTTTTCTTTTGCAAGAGTACATCCTGATATAAACTGCTATTATGTGATGTTTTTATGCCATCTTTGCTATGTGATATCTTTTAGCTCGTTTATCCGAATGATGCAAATGACATGTCCACGTGTTCGTCTTGCCATGCTCTACATGTTGCTTGTGTTAGGTTGCATGATAGATTTATTCTTGCCATGTTTATCCTCGTTGCAAAGTGCCATGTGGCTGTGATGTTGTTTCACTTGTTATGAAATGCCATCTTGTTGAGCTCATTCCTATCGTTGTGGTTATCTGCATGATGCATGCTTGTATGTTTCGGAATCACCATCATGTGTACTTTGATGTGGTGCTTACCACTTGCCATGTTTAGTTTCGAGGAGACTTAAACTTGCTCTTTTAGATGCCATGATGAAACTGCTGTTTTAACACTTAGTGGTTTTTTCACCAAGTCTGAAATCTGTAACGTTCTGATGCCATGTTTGCTTGGTACTCTAGGACAAACCATGATAGTTTAGGAGTGGATCTTGATGGTTCTTTGTAGTAGATATTGTTGGCTTTCCATTCATGTTCTCACATGCTTATTTGAGTGGCTGTAGCATGTTTAACTTTTGCTCCAAAGTTTCAATAAAATTCTGCTGTCAGAATTTTATTTTCAAGTTCAATATGTCCAAGCTTATTGCTATTGATCCGTGGCTTCTTTGGGGGTGCACCTTTGGACTTATTTTCTGTAGGATATGTCTAGTTTATGCTCATGCTCTTTGCCATGTTGTTTGAGTGTTGTAGCTTATTTTTCTAGTGCTCCGAAGTTGCTATGTTGCTGTAATTTACAGCTTGTGCTTGTTTCTTGTTTCGGGCATAACTTTTAGCCCGTAGCTCCGTTTTCAGCGAGTCTTATATGAAACTTGATTGATTTTCCGTGTAGATTCATAATTTCCTATTGTTGTCATGTTTTGAAGTGATTTGCTTGAGTGCTATTTTCCGTGCTCTGTGTGCATCCTTAGTGCATCCATCATGCATCCATCATTTTTGTGTGCGCATTGCATCTTGTTGATTCGTGCCTTGTGTGATTGTATTGTTTAGAGCCGGAAGCTGAGACCGAGTATGAGTTCGAGCACGAGGTTACCAACGAGGTTGAGCACGAGGACCCTTCTTACGATCCGAACGACTACACTTTAGGCAAGATGACCGAACCCCGATAACATTACTATCTTTGCCTATTGCTAGTAGTTCCGCTCTATAGTTTTGCCTCAATGCCCATGTCTTTCCTGTCAGCCTCCTAATTCTAACCATGAACCTGTTTAACCACCCTACCTATGCAAACCGTTGCTTGGCTAAGTACGCTTCGCTCAGCCCTTCTTATAGCATTGCTATTTGCAGGTGAAGATCGAAGATGCTTGCTTCATGTTGAAGTTTTGTTGGGTTATATCACACTATATAAATGCTTAAAATGAAATCATCTATATATTGGCAAGGGTGGAAGGCTAAGCCTTTTGCTTGGTGATTTGTTCCACTCATGCCGTTAGGAACCGTTTAAACCGGTGTTATGTTCCTTGATTATGCGTTCCTAACACGGTTGGGGTGTATGGGACCCCCTCGATAAACCGCTAAGTGCTAAGTCTTTTCCAGCAAGACCCAACATTGGTACTATTTGCCTAATAACAATCTAAACTTGCATAGGGAGTTATAAACCCTTTTTCTTTAATCAACAACCCCGGGCCAGTGCTCCACATGAGTGTTGGTCCGAACTGGGGGTCCTGCGGGGCCACCTCAAGGAAACTCAAGGTCTGGTAAAAACCCGTAGCATCACCCATCCGGTCGTGTCCTGAGACTTAGATACACGCGGCTACTATCAGGGTGTCGACACGCCGGGAGGATTTGCTGGATTAGCCTTACCTTAGTTCGGAGTATCTTGAGCACGGGATTCCGAGAATACTCGGGTCTTCCCACCTTGGAGTTGCGACTCCGCGGATCGTTGGCTTGTAATGGGCCAAGTTGGAACACCCCTGCAGGGTTATGAACTTTCGAAAGACGTGCCGGCGGTTATGTGGCAGATGGGAGCTTGTTAATTCCGGTTGTAGATAACTTGACACATTGTTTCAATACACTACCAGCGTGTGTACCGTGACTGTCAATTTCCGAATAGGGATTCGGGAGTTGAACATGGTGGGGTTATGTTTGTTGAGCTTTAGACTAGGATCACTTCGTGATCACCTTTCGACCGAGGCACTTCTCTTCTCGCTCTCTCTCACGTAAGCTAGTGCTAGTTGCTGCTGCAGACACTTATTCTTTTCTTCAGCCTTATCTTTTCCCAAGGCTTAAATAGTCTTGTTACCCGAGAACGGGATTGCTGAGTCCTCTGTGGCTCACAGTTACTTCACCACACCAGATGCAGGTCCAGTTGTGAGCTATCCAGGTGATGGCACCGAGCTAGACTGGGAGTATGACGAGGAGCGTAGTCGATACTATGTTCGTTATCCTGATGATCAGTAGTGGAGACTTCTACTAGGATTCGATCCGACCTGTGGATTTAATTATGTTTGGTATCTTGCCATTTGGATTTTACCCTTAGAGGGCTGTGATGTTTTATTGTATGATGATTTGAGACATGTATTGTATTTGTGTGACATGGCGAGTGTAAGCCAACTATATTTATGTTTTCCATCCCCCTTTTTACATGAGTTGTGCAAAGATACGATACTTGCGATCATTCCAGCATGGGGTTCTGTCTCTAAGTCGTGCCTCGACATGTAGGAGATATAGCTCCATCCTGGGCATTACAAGTTGGTATTCAGAGCCTTCTCCGACCTAGGAGCCCCCACTGATTGATCGAATCATTGACGGTCGAGTCTAGGCACACACTGAAAATATTCTGAGTCCTATATATTATATCGGAGAGTAGGATTTCTTTGCTTCTCATCCCCTTTCTCTCTGGTGAGGACTCCTGACGACTACTCTTGCCTCTTCTACTTTCAAAAATTGCACCAAATTTTTTTTTAGGAATCTCGCGAGTATTCTGGGATTGTTTCGATGTTCTTGTGACGAGAATATTGTTCTCGATGCCTCCTGACATTAGGGGTTGTGGCAGTGTCCCGGGGAGTTGAGCTTTGGGGTATTATCGTCACAAGCATATCGCGGCAGTACTAAATACTTAAGACGGCCGACATTGAAAATCTCTCCTATACGGCCAGTGGCAAGATAACCCCGACATCACCCAGTACTGGGGAGGTAGTTCGGGAGTATTGCCATAGCTCGTTATAGTGGATGCTTTTCGAAGGTCCGAGGTAGATAGTTTCCGAGAAAGACTGGTTATGTGTTGAAGGATGGATACACCGGGATGTAGGTTTAGAGTTGATTGTGCGGTGCTTCCCGTGTATCCCCAACACCTGATTGCATAACTGGAATCTGTCGGAAATTCATAGGTGGGTTTATCCAGTAGATCGTAGGCATTCTTCCAACGAATGCAGGTTAGCGAGTTCGGGGTTCTACATTGAGTGAAGTGGTATTATGACCGATGTTCCGATCGGGAGTTGCATCTTAAAGGGTCCTTGGCTATGCTGATCCGGGGATTGCAAAACCCTTTCGTAACGCGTTCATATGCTTTCAGCACAAAGATGTTAGAACGAAGCTCCTATCTTGTGTTTGTTCCCGTCTGTACCTTGTTGTTTTCTTATTTTACCTTTTGTCCCCTATGTGGCTTCTCATGAAGATTGATGTTATCATTTGACTGAGAATTTCATTCGTTCCTCTTGTTCGAATGATTTCATTCGTTCCTCTTGTTCAAATGATTATTGTGAAGACTTGTTGCAATTCATTCCATTGATTCAGCTTATACCTTCTGTCAATCAAATGCTGATTCGTGGTCATCTCTTTCAGGATGGCTCCGAAAAAGGTTCCCAACGCTAACCCAGAGGGTGAAGAGGTCCCAGATCGTCCTCCTTCCCCTCCTCCTCCGCCTGAGGCTTGGAGAGCAATTATGCAGACTACAGCTCAGAACACCCAGTTGTTGATGCAGATGATGCAACAGATGCAAGCTAATCAAGCTAATCAGGGTGTTCCAGGGAATCAAGGCAACTTCTTCAACCAGCAGCACCATGCTACTCTCAACCAGTTCTTGGCCAATAATCCAAATCTTTCAGTTACTGTGTCGACCCTCTTGATGCTGAAGATTGGTTAACCGATATCAAGAAGCATTTTGAGTTCAGTAACGTAAGAGAAGAGGATTATGTGAAGTTTGCAGCCTTCCACTCAAAGACCAAGCAGCTGACTGGTGGCAGCAGTACAAAGACTCTAGGCCAGGTCGTGTGATCTCTTGGGAGGATTTCTGCAAGGACTTTCGCTCTCAGCACATTCCAACAAGTGTCATCGAGGGTATGCGTGAGCAATTCCGCAACCTGAAGCAGGGCTCTATGACAGTCTATCAGTATATGTCAAGTTCCAAAACCTCGCCCGCTATGCTAAGCAAGACATTCCTGATGCCAAGAGAAAAATCTACCAGTTCCGTGGAGGTCTCAAAGATGAACTTCAACTTGCTCTCACCTTGTTTGAGCCCGATGAATTCGACAAATTCTATAATATGGCTTTGAAACAAGAGGCAGCTCAGCTTAAGATGGAGGCTTCTAAAAAGAGAATTTGAGATGCCGTTCACTCTTCCTCATCGTCTCAGTTGGCTGAGAAACAACAAAATTTTTGGCTTCCTCCTCCTCCAGTGATTCGAGCTCCATACAACAACTCCAACAACTCCAACAGCAACAAGAACTCTAGTGGACGTGGTTTCTCCCACCCACCCAACCCGAGCAACCAGTCGAGGAACCAGTTTCAGTCTCAAGGCTCCAAGTCAAGTGGTTCTCATTTTTGTCCTCCCTCAGAAGTGACTTGCAACAAATGCACTCAGAAAGGTCACTATGCCAACAGATGTCCGAACCCGAAGCATCTTCCACCTCCTCCACCTGTGAGTTCAGCTATTGTCAGGCATGATCCAAAGGCAGCAAGGGTCAATCTGATGAATGCAGCACAAGCGGAGAATTCTTCTGATGTCATTTTGGGTAACCTTCCAGTTAACTCTATCCCTGCTAAAGTGTTATTTGATTCGGGTGCTTCATGCTCTTTCATGTCTCAACCATTTGCATCCAAGTATAATGTTGACATCAAAAGCTTGCCAAGGGAGTTATCAGTTGTTTCTCCGGGCAGACGAATGCATTCCAGTATATATGCTCCGGATGTTTCTATTCGCATGGGTGATTATCGATTTTTGGCTTCTCCGGTGGTTCTTGGTAATTCCGACATTGACCTCATCCTCGGAATGGATTGGCTTTCTCATCATGATGCTCACATTGATTGTGCACAGAAGGAAGTCAAGATGACTCATCCTGATGAAGATGTGATTATCTTTGCCTCCAGGGATAACACTATCAGGCTTTTCTCTCTCAATGATAAGGGCGAAATTAATGCCATATCTCAAATTCCTGTGGTGAACGAATATCAAGACGTCTTTCCTGAAGAACTTCCAGGCATGCCTCCACACCGTCAGGTGGAATTTGTCATTGAACTCGAGCCGGGTACTAAGCCAGCATGTCGGCGTCCGTACAAGCTCTCTCCAGACGAATTGAAGCAATTGAAGAAGCAGCTTGATAAATAGGAGAGTATGGGTCTCATCAGGCCTAGTACGTCTCCTTGGGGCTGTGGTGTCTTATTTGTCAAGAAGAAAGATGGCGCGGAGCGTCTATGCGTTGATTACCGGCCATTGAACAAGAAGATGATAAAGAACAAGTATCCGCTCCCCAACATCAACGAACTCTTCGAGAAGCTCAAAGGAGCTAAAGTGTTCTCTAAGCTCGACCTCCGAATGGGCTATCATCAAATTCGCATTCGCGAGGAAGACATTCCCAAGACGGCCATTAGAACGAGCTACGGCTCATACGAGTATACTGGCATGTCCTTTGGTCTCGCCAATGCTCCTCCTACCTTTTCGAGGATGATGCACTACATCTTCAACCCCTATACTGGCGAGTTTGTGCTTGTGTATCTGGATGATATTCTGGTGTTTTCCAAGAATGAAGAAGATCACGAAAAGCACTTACGTCTGGTTCTTGATCGACTCCGTGAGCATAAGTTCTATGCCAAGTTCTCAAAGTGCGAGTTTTGGCTCGATAAGGTTTTGTACCTGGGCCACATCATCTCAGCTGACGGTATTGCGGTAAATCCCGAGAAAGTTGAAGCAATTGTCAACTGGGAAGCTCCTCAGAACGTCAAGCAACTCCGCAGTTTTCTGGGTCTTGCCAGCTATTGCAGAAGGTTCGTTGAGAACTTCTCCAAGATTGCCAAGCCTCTCTCCAACTTGCTTCAGAAGAATGTCAAATACTTTTGGTCTCTAGAGTGTGAAGTGGCATTCCGAACTCTCAAAGAAAAGCTCGTCTCTGCTCCAGTTCTGACTCCTCCAGATGAATCCAAGCCCTATGAAGTATTCTGTGATGCTTCTCTTCAAGGCCTTGGTGGTGTGCTTATGCAAGATAAGAGAATTGTGGCATACACTTCTCGTCAGCTCAAGCCAAGTGAGAAGAACTATCCCACACATGATCTCGAGCTAGCAGCTGTGGTACATGCAATGATTACATGGAGACATCTGTTGTTGGGCAGAAAGGTCGACATCTTCACTGATCACAAGAGCTTGAAGTACATCTTCACACAGCCGCATCTGAACCTCCGCCAGACTCGTTGGGTTGAAATGATCCAAGAGTATGATCCCAACATTGAATACACTCCTGGCAAGGCGAATGTGATTGCAGATGCTTTGAGCAGAAAGGCATATTGCAACAGCCTTCTTATCAAGCCGTTCCAGCCTGAGCTTTGTGAAGCATTCAGGAAGCTCAACCTCCAAGTTGTTCCGCAGGGTTTTCTTGCAAATCTTCAAATTGCTGCTACCTTGGAAGATCAGGTCCGTGAGGCCCAACTCAGGGATACCATGGTGAAGAAGGTGAAACATGGTATTGAAAAGGGCACTCCGAAATACAAGTGCTTTCGTGTTGATGAGAGAGATACCTTGTTCTTCGAGGACAGACTCGTTGTTCCCAAAGGTGATCTCAGGAAGCTCATAATGGAAGAAGCACATGATTCTCTCCTTTCCATTCATCCTGACAGTTCCAAGATGTTCCAAGACCTCAAGCAGTCTTACTGGTGGACACGCATGAAAAGGGAGATTGCCCAATTCATGAATGAATGTGATGTTTGCAGAAGAGTGAAAGCAGAACATCAACGTCCAGCCGGTCTTCTCCAACCTCTTCCTATTCCCGAGTGGAAGTTCGACCACATTGAAATGGACTTCGTCACTGGCTTTCCTAAATCCAAGCGAGGGAATGATTCTATCTTCGTGGTGATTGACAAGCTTACCAAAGTCGCTCACTTCCTTCCAGTCAAAGAATCCATCAATGCAGCTCAGTTGGCAGAGCTGTACACTTCCAGAATTGTGTCCTTACATGGCATTCCTCAAGTTATATCCTCAGACCGTGGAAGTTTGTTCACATCCAGGTTCTGGGACTCCTTTCAGTCCGCCATGGGCAGTAAGATCAGGTTCAGCACTGCTTTTCACCCTCAGACTAGTGGTCAAGTCGAGCGAGTGAATCAGATTCTAGAAGACATGCTCAGAGCCTGTGTCATATATTTCGGCATGAAATGGGAAGACTGCCTTCCATTTGCCGAGTTCTCTTACAACAACAGCTTTCAAGCAAGTGCAGGCAAAGCTCCGTTTGAAATCGTCTATGGCAGAAAGTGCCGTACCCCTCTCAACTGGTCTGAAACAGGTGAACGTCAACTTCTTGGCAATGACTTGATCTCTGAAGCCGAAGAAATGTGCAAAGTCATTCGTGACAATCTCAAGGCCGCTCAGTCGCGTCAGAAGAGCTACTATGACGGCAAGCATCGTGATTTGGCTTTCAACATTGGTGATCATGTCTATCTCCGTGTTTCTCCGATGAAAGGCACCCAAAGATTCGGTATCAAAGGAAAGCTTGCTCCTAGATACGTCGGGCCTTTCAAGATCCTTGGCAAAAGAGGCGATCTAGCCTATCAACTTGAGCTCCCTTCAAACTTCGCCAATGTTCATGATGTGTTCCATGTGTCTCAACTCCGCAAATGCTTCAAGGCACCTGAACGCATGATTCCGTTTGAAGAGATTGATCTTCAACAAGATTTGTCCTACCGAGAGCATCCCGTTGCTATTCTCGAAGAAACCGAGCGCAAGACCCGCAACAAGTCCATCAAATTCTTGAAAGTCAAGTGGTCACATCACACCGACCGAGAAGCTACGTGGGAACGAGAAGATCATCTTCGTTCCGAGTACCCTTCCTTTTTCCAGTCCTAGATCTCGGGATGAGATCTTTTTGTAGTAGAGGAGAGTTTGTAATGGCCCGGATGTAATACTTTCCCTTTTGGGCATATAATATATCTCCGGCTTCATCTATTCCATTTCGGGTTCTTTGTCTTTCGGGTTTTCGTCGTTTTGTTTTGTGAGTGTGTGGCATTCATTCATATCATATAGTCTTATGCATCGCATTGCATTTGTGTTGTCGGTTGCATCCGGTTCCACGCGTTCCTTCCCGTTGTCCGTTTCGCGTTCCGGAGCTCCCTCACGTGTCCGTGGCGTCCCGTAGGCCTACTTTGGTGTTTGGCCGTGCAACGTATCCGGTGTGGCGCGAGACTTGTCGTGTGTTGTTGTTTTGTTGTGTGTAACCTGCCTGTCAAATCTCGTCGCATTTTGAGTCCGTTTGCTCCTCCAACAGTTTTTCGTGTGGGCTCAAAGTGCCTCCACTTTGTGGCCCAAGACACCCCTCCAACAGCCCACTTCCCTCCTCTTGGACCATCCTAACTCCCCTCGCGATCGGATCCGTCGGATCGCGATCGGAGGGCTCTAACCACCCCAAGTCCCTCAAACCCTAGCACCTACCCTTTATAAACACCCCCCATGCCATTTTTGGCAGCCTAGTTCCCCTCCACCTACCTCTAGCTCCTCCTCCCTCAAATTTTCGGATCTGGCCAGCTCCAGATCGCCACTTGGCAGCCTCCACCGCAGCAACCCCGCCGCTTTCCTTCGTCGCCGCGCCAGTCCTCTGGATCGATCCGATCGATCGATCGGATTCCTGGGCGTTGACCCAGCCGCTGAGGCTTTTCCTCGGCCTCTCCATCGAGTCGACCGACCGAGGCGAGCCTCTTCGCCAGATCTCCCGAGGCCCGCTCCAGCCAGCCGCCAGGCGCCCCGCCTGGACCACATCGTCGCGCGGCCCGGTCGCCAGCTCGCCTCTGCAGCAGGCCACTTCGCCCCGCCATCTCCTCCAGCCGGCCCGAGAGCCGCGGATCGTGGGCCTCCTCCGACCGCACCGAGGCCCGTTTCCCTTCGCCAGCGCCTCCCTCCAGCCGGCGCCCGAGCCGCCTCGTCGCCTGGGCCATGGCCGCCTCCTGGGCCTCGCCTTCTCCCGCTGGGCATTGCCCCGCGCTGGGCCGCCTCGCCGCCGCGGGCCCAAGACGCCCAGCCCGCATCCCCATCCAGCCGCCGAGGCCCTTCCAGCCGGCCCGATCGCCAGCCAGCTGAGCCGCGCGCCGCCGCGGGCCTCCATCCGCCAGGTCGCCGCTCTGAGCCAGATCGGGTCAGATCCGCCGAGCCCGTTGACTTGTCCTCCAGATCTGAGGTTGCCTCTTTTCCTTCTAAGTCCCTGTGATATTGTTGTGTGATGCATATTTCAAACTGCTATAACTTTTTGTGTGGAGCTCCGTTTTGCGCGAATGAGGTATCCAGACTTTCGTGGTGATTAGCACTACGTTTTATCTTTTTGTGCCACGCATGTTAGAGATCATCTAGGTGCTTGTTTTTCTGTTGCAAGAGTGCATCCCGATATAAACTGCTGTTATGTGATGTTTTTATGCCATCTTTGCTATGTGATATCTTTTAGCTCGTTTATCCGAATGATGCAAATGACATGTCCACGTGTTCGTCTTGCCATGCTCTACATGTTGCTTGTGTTAGGTTGCATGATAAATTTATTCTTGCCATGTTTATCCTCGTTGCAAAGTGCCATGTGGCTGTGATGTTGTTTCACTTGTTATGAAATGCCATCTTGTTGAGCTCATTGCTATCGTTGTGGTTATCTCCATGATGCATGCTTGTATGTTTCGGAATCACCATCATGTGTACTTTGATGTGGTGCTTACCACTTGACATGTTTAGTTTCGAGGTGACTTAAACTTGCTCTTTTAGATGCCATGATGAAACTGCTGTTTTAACACTTAGTCGTTTTTCACTAAGTCTGAAATCTGTAACGTTCCGATGCCATGTTTGCTTGCTGCTCTAGGACAAACCATGATAGTTTTGGAGTGGATCTTGATGGTTACTTGTAGTAGATATTGTTGGCTTTCCATTCATGTTCTCACATGCTTATTTGAGTGGCTGTAGCATGTTTAACTTTTTCTCCAAAGTTTCAATAAAATTCTGCTGTCAGAATTTTATTGTCAAGTTCAATATGTCCAAGCTTATTGCTATTGATCCGTGGCTTCTTTGGGGGTGCAACTTTGGACTTATTTGCTGTAGGATATGTCTAGTTTATGTTAATGCTCTTTTCCACATTGTTTGAGTGATGTAGCTTATTTTTCTAGTGCTCCGAAGTTGCTATGTTGCTGTAATTTATAGCTTGTGCTTGTTTCTTGTTTCAGGCATAACTTTTAGCCCGTAGCTCCGTTTTCAGCGAGTCTTATATGAAACTTGATTGATTTTCCGTGTAGATTCATAATTTCCTATTGTTGTCATGTTTTGAAGTGATTTGCTTGAGTGTTATTTTCCGTGCTCCGTGTACATCCTTAGTGCATCCATCATGCATCCATCATTTTTGTGTGTGCATTGCATCTTGTTGATTCGTGCCTTGTGTGATTGTATTGTTTAGAGCCGGAAGCTGAGACCGAGTACGAGTTCGAGCACGAGGTTTCCAACGAGGTTTGGCACGAGGACCCTTCTTACGATCCGAACGACTACACTTCAGGCAAGATGACCGAACCCCGATAACATTACTATCTTTGCCTATTGCTAGTAGTTCCGCTCTATAGTTTTGCCTCGATGCCCATGTCTTTCCTGTCAGCCTCCTACTTGTAACCATGAACCTGTTTAACCACCCTACCTATGCAAACCGTTGCTTGGCTAAGTACGCTTCGCTCAGCCCTTCTTATAGCATTGCTAGTTGCAGGTGAAGATCAAAGATGCTTGCTTCATGTTGAAGTTTTGTTCGGTTATATCACACTATATAAATGCTTAAAATGAAATCATCTATATATTGGCAAGGCTGGAAGGCTAAGCCTTTTGCTTGGTGATTTGTTCCACTCATGCCGTTAGGAACCGTTTAAACCGGTGTTATGTTCCTTGATTATGCGTTCCTAACACGGTTGGGGTATATGGGACCCCATCGATAAACCGCTAAGTGCTAAATCTTTTCCAGCAAGTCCCAACATTGGTACTATTTGCCTAATAACAAACTAAACTTGCATAGGGAGTTATAAACCCTTTTTCTTTAATCAACAACCCCGGGCCAGTGCTCCACATGAGTGTTGGTCCGAACTGGGGGTCCTGCGGGGCCACCTCAAGGAAACTCGAGGTCTGGTAAAAACCCGTAGCATCACCCATCTGGTCGTGTCCTGAGACTTAGATACGCGCGGCTACTATCAGGGTGTCGACACGCCGGGAGAATTTGCTGGATCAGCCTTACCTTAGTTCGTAGTATCTTGAGCACGGGATTCCGAGAATACTCGGGTCTTCCCACCTTGGAGTTGCGACTCTGCGGATCGTGGGCTTGTAATGGGCCAAGTTGGAACACCCCTGCAGGGTTATGAACTTTCGAAAGCCGTGCCCGCGGTTATGTGGCAGATGGGAGCTTGTTAATTCCGGTTGCAGATAACTTGACACATTGTTTCAATACACTACCAGCGTGTGTACCGTGACTGTCAATTTCTGAATAGGGATTCGGGAGTTGAACACGGTGGGGTTATGTTTGTTGAGCTTTAGACTAGGATCACTTCGTGATCACCTCTCGACCGAGGCACTTCTCTTCTCGCTCTCTCTCACGTAAGCTAGTGCTAGTTGCTGCTGCAGACACTTATTCTTTTCTTCAGCCTTATCTTTTCCCAAGGCTTAAATAGTCTTGTTACCCGGGAACGGGATTGCTGAGTCCTCTGTGGCTCACAGTTACTTCACCACACCAGATGCAGGTCCAGTTGTGAGCTATCCAGGTGATGGCACCGAGCTAGACTGGGAGTATGACAAGGAGCGTAGTCGATACTATGTTCGTTATCCTGATGATCAGTAGTGGAGACTTCTACTAGGATTCGATCCGACCTGTGGATTTAATTATGTTTGGTATCTTGCCGTTTGGATTTTACCCTTAGAGGGCTGTGATGTTTTATTGTATGATGATTTGAGACATGTATTGTATTTGTGTGACGTGGCGAGTGTAAGCCAACTATATTTATGTTTTCCATCCCCCTTTTTACATGAGTTGTGCAAAGATACCAGACTTGTGATCATTCCAGCATGGGGTTATGTCTCTAAGTTGTGGCTCGACACGTAGGAGATATAGCTCCATCCTGGGCATTACAGGATGAGCATGACTCTAGATCGGAGACTGTGACCTTTGAAGTTGTAAAGATCAGGAGTCCGTACCATTCTCTGTTTGGGAGACCGGTTTACGCCAAGTTCATGGCTAGACCGTGTTATGTTTATCTGCAGCTCAAGATGCCTGGCCACAAAGGAACTATCACGGTTCATGGGAACCGTTTGATTGCATTGGAGTGCGAGGAAGGAGATGCGGCTTATGCCGAGGCGGTTTGTGCTATGGAAGAGCTAAAGTACTATAAGGACAATGCTGATCCGGCAGATATGTCCCCGCTGAAGAAGCCAACCACAGAACATGATCCGGTGTTGAAATTTAAATCAGCTGAGGAGAATAAATCGGTGGACTTTGTTCCTGGCGATTCATCCAAGCAGTTCACTATCAGCGCTAACCTAGATCCGAAATAGGAAATCGCGCTCATCGAGTTCATCTGTGAGAATCGAGATATCTTTGTGTGGAAACCTTCTGACATGCTGGTATACCGAGGGAACTCGCTGAGCACAGTCTTAATATTGATCCGAAGTTTAATCCGGTCAAGCAGTATCTGCGCCGCTTCAATGAGGAGAGGCGCAAGGGTATAGGAGTAGAAGTGGCTAGGCTCTTGGCCGCAAGTTTCATAGTTGAGGTGTTTCATCCGGAGTGGTTGGCTAATCCGGTGCTGGTGCTTAAGAAAAACGGAACTTGGAGGATGTGTGTTGATTACATGGACTTGAACAAAGCTTTCCCAACTGATCCTTTTGCTCTCCCCCGTATTGATCAAATCATCGATGCTACGGCAGGATGTGAGCGGCTAAGTTTTTTGGATGCATATTCAGGTTATCATCAGATCAAGATGGCAGTTAAGGACCAGGAGAAGACAACCTTTATAACCCCCTTTGAAGCCTTTTGGGCTCAAGAGTGCCCAAGCAACCTACCAGCGTTGTGTGCAGAACTGCCTACAAGGGCAGATTGGAAGAAATGTCCATGCATACGTTGATGACATTGTGGTGAAATCGAGGAAGGAGGAGACACTAATAGAGGATTTAAAAGAAACCTTTGACAACCTCCGAGTTTATAAAATGATGCTCAATCCGGAGAAGTGCGTGTTTGGTGTTCCGGCGGGCAAGCTCATTGGATTCTTAGTGTCAAACAAAGGGATTGAAGTTAATCCGGAGAAGATCAAGGAAATCACATCCCTGGCTAAGCCGGCGTGCATCAACGATGTCCAACGCGTAGCGGGCCATATTGCAGCACTGAGCCGGTTTATCAGCCGTTTGGGGGAGAAAGCAATCCCGCTCTATCAGATGATGAAAAAGACGGACCGTTTTGTCTGTAGCGATGTCGCGGATGCTATGTTCGAGGATCTGAAGAGGCAATTGGCAGAACAACCAGTCCTTGCTGCCCCGGTTGACAATGAGCCGCTGCTGTTACACGTGGCCGCCAATGTCCGTGTAGTAAGTGTGGACATTGTGGTAGAGCGCAAGGAAGCAGGCAAAAAATATCCGGTTCAACGGCTGGTTTACTACATCAGTGAGGTGCTCATTGAGTCGAAACAAATATATCCACATTGGCAGAAGCTGGTGTATGGAGTGTTCATGGCAAACCGTAAGTTGAAGCACTATTTCCAGGGCCACCCAATCACTGTTGTCAGTTCAGCTCCGTTAGGGGATATAATCCAGAATAGAGAAGCCACTGGCAGGGTGGCGAAATGGGCCATTGAGCTTAGTCCGCATGGATTAAAGTATGTGCCTCTTACTGCTATAAAGTCCCAAGCACTGGTGGATTTCATTAATGATTGGACAGAGTTACAAGCACCTGAGGAGAAGTCGGATCATACATATTGGACTATTCACTTTGACGGTTCAAGATAGTTGGAGGGCTCGGGGGCTGGAGTCGTGTTAACTTCCCCATGAGGTGATAAGTTCTGTTATGTCATCCGTTCAATGTTCCCTTGTACTAACAATGC
Organism: Secale cereale; assembly: GCA_902687465.1. Lineage (NCBI taxonomy): Eukaryota > Viridiplantae > Streptophyta > Magnoliopsida > Poales > Poaceae > Secale > Secale cereale. The sequence goes on along the minus strand of LR738715.1, from coordinate 689,392,454 downwards.
TGCTGAGTATGAAGCTCTCCTCCATGGTCTGTGGATGGCCAAGGAGATGAACTTGAGTCGGGTTAAGTGCTTTGGTGATTCAGATCTAGTGGCACAACAAGTATCCGGCAAATGGGACTCCAAGGATCTGCTCATGGCAGCATATCGACGAGAGGTGGACGCAGCGCAGGATACTTCAAGGGATACCAGGTGGATCATATAGACCGGCGAAAAAATGAAGCAGTTGACGCGTTAAGCCGGCTGGTCTCCCAGCGTAAACCGGTTCCACCTAATACTTTCTTGGATGAATTGCATAATCTGTCGGTGTAGATATCTTCAGAAGAGGACTTAGCTATTCCTGATCCGGAAGCACAATTGGTTGCAGCACTTCATGTAATTCCGGATTGGACACTCCCCTATTTGGCATACATGAACCGAGGCGAGTTACCAGAGGACAAAGTCAAGGCCCGGCAGATAATCCGGCGGTCTAAATCTATGACTATTGTCAATGGAGAGTTCCATCATTGCAGCGTTTCTAGAGTGTTTCAGCGGTGTGTATCATCAGAAGAAGGCTGTGATATCCTTCGAGAGATTCATGAAGGGGATTGTGGTCATCACGCCGGTTCAAAATCTTTGGTAGCTAAAGCTTTTCTTCATGGGTTCTACTGGTTGACGGCTCACGCCGACGTAGATGACTTGGTCAGAAAATGCGATGCTTGCCAGAAGTTCTCACGGCGTGCTCATATACCGGCACAGGAGCTAAGGATGATACCAATTACTTGGCCGTTTGCGACTTGGGGGCTTGATATGGTTGGACCCTTGACAAATTCACAAAGTGGGTTGAAGCAGAGCCTGTCAGTAAATGTGATGCAGCAACAGCGGTTCAGTCCATCAAAAAAGGTAATTTTCCGATTTGGCTTTCCACACAACATTGTAACTGATAATGGCACCAACCTATCCAAAGGGGATATGGAGGAGTTCTGTCAAAGAGAGCATATTCGCCTTGATGTATCATCAGTAGCTCACCCTTAGTCCAATGGCCAAGCTGAAAGAGCCAACCAAGAGATCTTGAGAGGCATCAAGCCCCGGCTTATGGTTCCTTTGCAAAGATCACCGGGTTGTTCGGTGGAGGAATTACCTTCTGTCTTATGGAGCATGAATACTACACCTAACAGATCCACAGGATACACGCCTTTCTTCATGGTGTACGGTGCTGAAGCGGTCCTCCCTAGTGATATCCGGCATGACTCACCACGGGTGGCAGCTTACGTTGAAGCGGATAATGAATGAGCAAGACAAGACAGCTTGGACCGACTGGACGAGGAACGGAACACGGTAGCAGCGCGTTCAGCGATTTATCAGCAAGACCTGCGCCGGTACCATAGCCGCGAGTCAAGACCAGGACGTTTCAGGAAGGAGATCTGGTGCTCCGGCTCATCCAGGACCAGACAGATATGCACAAACTATCCCCACCTTGGGAAGGGCCCTTTGTGGTCAGCAAAAACCTTCATAACGGATCGTACTACCTTGTCGACGTTCGAGAACATAAGGACTCACGTACGGTAGAGGAGGAGACCAAGCGGCCGTGGAACATCGCTCTTCTTCGACCTTACTATACTTGAGCCATTGGCTCCGCTTTATGTACAATGTATATATTATGATTAATAAAATAAACTGGCGCCCCCGGTACATCGGGGAATCAGCCATCTTTTTGGAAAAGAGTATCACATAGGGGCTTCCAAAGAAGCTTTCCATGGCCTCTTAAACCGGCGTCCTTGATAGAATCAAGGAATCAGCCGTGTCCTTTACACAAAGGAGTATCACATGGGGGTTTCCAAAGAAGCTTTGCATGGCCTCCCAAACCGGCACCCTTGATAGAATCAAGGAATCAGCCGTGTTCTTTACACAAAGGAGTATCACATGGGGGTTTCCAAAGAAGCTTTCCATGGCCTCCCAAACCGGCGCCCTTGATAAAATCAAGGAATCGGTCGTCTTCTTTACACAAAGGAGTATCACATGGGGGCTTCCAAAGAAGCTTTCCATGGCCTCCTAAACCGGCACCCTTGACAAATCAAGGAATCAGCCACCTTATCTATACGAACAAGAGTCACATGGGGGCTTCCGCGGGCAAGGAAGTTTCCCATGGTCTCTTGAGCCGGCGGCGGTATGAAGCCCATCATAAGAGCACTACTCTGGTTGCTTCGGCATTTCCACATGATGATGAGGGGTAAAAGAGGGTTTGATGCCTAGCACAACTCAAACATATGCCCGATGAGCAAAAGGCTCACACACTACCTGGGTGCTCTCAGCGAGTTGATACCCTTGTAGTGAACATGGCTTGGAAGCCCGGTGCATACACCTAAAACCCCGGATTAACCTGCCTGCATCAAGTAAATCACGCCGTCCAGGTAAACCTGGTATGACCCGTCGAACCTGTCACAAGTCAATCCTTCGGGACCCTGAACTTGGTCACGTTAAATTGATGATCATCGAGTGATTACCCAAAGACAAAATCTCTACAAGATATTGAAACATTGGGTAGCTATTGACATCGATGATTTGGTTAAGGATTGTGGAGCATCTAGATAGGCTTTGCTAAAATGGTTAATGACAGTAGGCTGGCAGCTCATAAAAAGCCTCGAATTTGGAGCCTGGCAGCTCGTAAAAAGCCTCGACTACATGGTCTTATTTGCCCAAAAACTTTATTTTTTATTTTTTATGTTTTCACTAATCTTTATCTTCAAGGTCATTGGTTTTTTAAACCAAGTCCATTGATACAAGACTGGACAACTACAAGGTTGACCATACGTCTACAGAATTAAAAGTCTGGGTCATGAACACCAGCAAGAGTTAAACCGGCATTCATCGTAACCCGGAATGACCATTATGCTAAGCCGACAAGAGAGCTAAGGGCTTCATCAGCACCCGCGCTTTAAATTTTTCCCACTGGGTTAAGGTCTACAAGCACACTTAATCACAGGTATGGTATATGTTTGTGTTTTATATGCAGTTCAAGTTATTTATTTTGAAAATGTATCAGGGCAGTATAATCCGTCCGGTGGTAAACCGCTAGGAGATCTTTTAGCATTGTTCATGCGGACACAGGTAATATAAACTGTTAAAGCATTGCAAACAGAAGATAAATTGGGGAGTGCCAATCAAAATAATACCATAACAGTGGGACAAACGCACTATCTCAACTATTCTATTACAAGGCACTTGCAGGCCCAAAAGAATATCAGTTTCTTGCAAAGTATTCAGCATCTGAAGATTACACCGAAGCCGATTTAGGATTCTTCTTCAGCACGCTATGAAGACTGAGGATCAGCTTGCTCCGGATCTTCGTCGGCTTCTGACAGCTGCTGGAAATCAGGAGTGCTCCAGTCAATCTTGGCGAGGGCACGGAAATATACTTCATCGTTTATAAGATCTGATGGGTCAATGTCAGGAGCGAAGGTATGCTTACGAATGGGTGGGATCAGATTTTCGATGTCATAAACCAGCCGCTACACCCATGCATTTTCTAGATCATAACCTGGATGATACCTCGCTAAGTCCACTTCATCCGCAAGCTTACTGGCAAGAGGACGCATGCTTTTGGTTAAAGAGCGAAGATCTTCAGAAGAGAAGGCTGACCCGTCCTCTTTCATGCTGGGGTAACCATTCATGGCCTCCGCCGGATCAAAATCGGAAACCCACGCTTTGGCCCGGGTTAACGCCATGAGAGAGCCAGCTCGTGCAGCAGATTTCTTCACTTCAATAAGTCGAGCAGGCAAGATATATAACTTCTCCAGTGTACCTTGGATAGTGGTCGGCGCAGGTTTATTGTGCGACATGGCACTGATAGCCCTTTGAGCAACGGAGTAGAGTTGCTCCACCAGGGTATAAGCAGCTTTCAGTTTCCTCCGTATGTCATCTCCAAGATGAGTCACGCACCTCCCTGTATATAAGTGATGAATTAAACCGGAGCAGTATAAGACGGCAGGGATAAAAGCATATGAAAACAGATACTCACCGAAGATGGCAGATGTCATATCATCTATGTGCTGCTTTAACCCGGACAACTCCTCCGTTACCTGGTTAAGAGCAGCCTCCACATCCTTGGCTCTTTTCTCTAAAGAAGCCCTCCGTACCTCCCAAGTAGACCGCTCCGCTTCAAAATCTTTTTTGAGCTTCTCCATGCTCGCTAAAGCCAGGGAAAACTCCTCCTTGGCTTTAGTTGAAGCGGTCTCTTGAAAGGCCAGGTTATTCCGGAGCTCCGTCGCCTCCGAAGCCCTCCAGTTCAAGTCAGCCTTTAGAAGATAGCAAATATTGGATATTCATGAAGAACACTCCGATCAAAAGTCTCAAGCACATAACAAGTTATGCACTCGACACTTGGGGGCTAATGTGCAATTGAAGTGAGAGAAAGCAATTATTTCAGACAAAGTCCCAAGCACATAACAAAGTTATGCCCTTGACACTTGGGGGCTAATGTAAGATCATTCTCAGCCATAAAGGAAGTCCCGGTTCATCCTGAAGGCTAAACCAGCACTTGGGGGCTACAATGGCCTAGTGGTGCGGTTGTAGGATATAAACAGAAATGAAAGGCGAAGGGAGAGAAGTTACCTCATATTTTTCTTTCATCAGATTGACCAAACCGGCCTCATGGTCGCGGCTGGTGTAGAGCCGGTTCAGATACCCAGAGTGGAGATCCTGGGCACTGAATTGGGAATAACTCGATAAGTCAGTGCTCCATTTGCCTTTATCTTTCTAGGAAAGCTCCTCCTTGGTAGTATGTTTGGCTAGGATAACAGGCTCTGCTGGAGCGGAAAAACCTGTCCCGGTTAGCTCAACATCTTCTGTTGAGGTAGCAGCTCGTGTGGGGGGG